>BSBM01000393.1:6122500-7322500 GCA_027924585.1 Larix kaempferi | reverse complement strand
AACTCTACTAATGAATGAAATAGTAAAAACATATCAACATGCAAAGCAATACAATTTGGCTAGAATGGTGGTATCCTATCTAAGAGAATAGATGTTCCATATATGATCATTCACAAAAATCCCATCATGAGAGGCTAAAAATGGATTTTACCATAGAGTCTAAAACCATAAGAGGTGAAAACCCTAAGATCAAAAACACTAACCCTAGGAGATGAGGTGGCAAAAGAAATGCAGCCCTTAAGGAACCTAGTTGCTACATCAACTTCCTAGGGCCACAACTTTCTCACAAAATATCCATTTGGGACATTTTTGGGATTGCTACAGAGCTTATTTTGAGCTCTATGTGTTTGGGTGGCTCATAAATCAAAGATTTATAGGTTGTGGAAATCACCAATATGCATGGGAAATGCTTGAAAAATGTGCCAAAAGTTCATGACCTGCAAAACTGTTGTCAAACTGCAAAGTGTAGCGTCATTTCTAAGTTTATGGAAAATTTGGGTGGCCACCTAGATAATTCATCTTCCTTTAGGAATAAATGGTATCCATTGTGTCAAATTCCTCCATCAAATGGGGAAACTTTTGTTCATTTTGGTTCTTGGTTAACTACTTGTCTTGGTGAAGAAGTTGCTCTGCATTGACAACTTGATAGTTGCATGATTTGGTCAACTATAGCCTACTCAATGTAGTTAGGGTTCAGTTCTATAGGGGCCAAGCACTCTACCATCACTAAGGTATCCAATAGAGGAGGAAAATATGGTCGAAGCAACTCCACATTAAAGATAGGGTATAAGCGAAGGCAAGGTGGAATACTCAATTTAAAAGAATTCTCACCCACAACCTTGGTGATGGTGTAACGCACATATCCAAGTGGTATGAGTTTCCTACGGGATCCTATGAGTAACTATTTTTGCAAGTGAGACCATGCGTTATCACCAACTTGAAACTTGTGTGGAACTCGATGCTTATCGTGTTATTGCTTGTACTTGGCATTAGCTTTCTGAAAAATAGCATGAACATGTTGTTGGATGTCCTTGATCCATTCAACAGATTTAGCTACTATATCTGCCTCAGTCTAAGCACATGAGGACTCTTATTGTGTTTATGAAATATGTAGAGATTTGTTAGTTATGGCCAATGGTTGTATCCCCACCCACACTTGAAAAAGGTTTGGCTAGTAAAACATTGAAGGGATTTATTATAGCTATGTTGAACATAAGGAAGGTTTTCATCCACTGTACACAGATGCTTGGATTTGTACATTATTGGGATATGCACATCCATCATGTTAACTACCTTTGTTTTCTCCATTGGTATTGAGGTGGAAAGCAATCAATTTGGTCAACTTGGTGTCCATTAGTGACACATGGTTAGACCATAAAGTACCAAGGAACTTGTTGTCCCTATTTGAAGCAATGGTTCTATGCAACCTAAAATGAATCCAAACACGTTTGAATAACATCTTAGCAATGGATTCCACTGTGATACTCTTCTTGTAGGGTGCAAATTTTTCATCTTAGCGAATCGATTAAGATTCGGAAATACATTATCATTACCATACTTGGTTGAGGGTAGGCCTAACATATAATTCATGAAGACTAACTCCCGAGGCTTATCTTTAGTAGGTAGAGGATTGCACATCCCCTTCTTATTGATGGTAGAGGTGGCGCATGATCTAATATACTCGTTGACATCCTATTGGAGCATTTTCTAGTAGAAGTAATTCTATAGTATTACCATTGTTTTCCCCATATCAAAGTCCCATACCACCTAATTGTAATGCACCTCCCAAATCAAGTTCTAGTGCTCGCTTGAATGAACAAAAGAGATGGCCCAAATGACATAAAAATCCATCTTGGAGGTGAAATCCTGAAATTTGTTTACATGCACCTAGTGTCTAATATGTAGCAATGAAGTCAGGATTTCTATCATACAATTGGGGCATCCCAAAAATATTGCGTCCATAATAATTAAACACTATGATTAGTGCACAACTATAGGTTAGTTGAGGCAATCCACTAGGTTTGTGCTTCCCTTATTATACTAGGTGTTTAAGTGGAATTGTTGAAGGTACATGGACCACTTCCGATGGTGAGTTCTACAACGTTCCCTGTGTTTGTATGAATCATGGGGGCTTGTGGTAAGTGTGGATGATAATTTCTTTTCCTAGAAAATAATGCTTCCACTGCTAATATGCTGACATAATGGAGTGCATCTTCTTGTCATAATTGGGCTACTTGAGAATTGCATTAGAGAGTGTCTTACTACTATAGGCCACTAGATCTCCATGCTAAGTGAGGACAACAATGACAACATAATGTAAGGTACCTATCTTAACCTCAAATGACTATCGTAGGTTTGGAAAAATGAGGACTACTACTGAGTAGAGGTGGCATTTCAAATCCTTGAATGGTTTTTATTGTGCCTTGACCCAAACACATTGGGCTTTGGTTCCACCCTTGGTCACTTGGTTTAGAGACCAAGTAATATGAGAGAGTCCCAACATAAACCTATAGTAGAATTTGGTGATACCTAAGAATATATAGAGCTCCATTGTTGTCTTCGATTCCAACCAATTACAAATGACTTTAATCTCAATTGGATCCCCACAGACACACATACCGTGTTCATCCATGATGTATCCCAAAAACAAAACTCTTTTCATGTTGAATGAGCACTTCTCTAGAATGGCATATAACTTGTGTTGTAGTAGGTGCTCAACACTTGACAGATGTGCTATAGATGCTCCTTCCAAGTTCTACTGAAGATGAGGGTATTATCCAGATATACAATCACAAGGGAATTGTTGAATGGGTGCAAGATATCATCCATCTTCCTCGTGAACATTGTTGAGGTATTGGTCAAGCCTAAAGGCGTGAACAACCACTTGAAGAGAACTTCGTTAGACTAGAAGGATATCTTCCACACATTAGTTTGCTTGATTGGCCACTAGTGGTAGCCTAAATTTAGATTGATCTTTCTAAAAAACTTGGCATCGCTGAGTTGGTTGAGAAGATTATCAATATAGGGTATTGGATATTAGTTCTTGACTGTGATTTTTTTTCAAGGATTTGTAATCAATACAAAGTTTCCATGACTTTCCCTTCTTATGAAGCAACACAACCAAGCTCCCATAAGGTGAGGAGCTTAGTCAAATGTGCCCCTTTTGCATTAGCTCTTGAATTTGGCATTTGATCTCCTGATCCTCTAGAAGAGAGCATGTGTATATCAGATTGTTAGGTAGAGGGGCACTTGGTGTCAAATCAATTGCATTCTTTACTTGACCATGCATAGGTACCCTTACAAGTGAGGTGAAGATATCTTTGTATTCTTCCACCATATTTTCCACCTGATTTTGTTGTTTAGAGAGAGCCCTTGGTAGTCACGGTGATCTCCCATTCTCCTTCTAACCAAACCACAAAGAGGAAAATATTCCATTCTAAGATATTACCTTTTTGAACTACATAGTTGCGATTAGAGAGATTGTGGTAGTTAGTGCTACCTCTAGTATCATATAGAGCTAACCTCCTAAAGCAACAATGACATTATAGGGCCTACACTCATAAACAACATTTTCCACTCATAAACAACATTTTCCACATACATGGTTTTCATTAGAGAACATAACAAACTTGAAGTGGTGAAATGTCACACAATACCTTATCCTTTAGAGCTTAATGCCATACCGTAGGTGACATTGCTTACTGAAGTGGATGTCTCATGCCTGGCTTGGCTAACATATGGTGTATGGTTGGGGGTGTGGTGATGTTGACAACTTTAAATTCTCAATGACCTCTACTAAGATCATGTTCTTTTGGCTACCATTGTCCATAATGAAATGTAGTAGAGTCCCCTTCACCTACATATATGAGTAGAAGAGGCACTCACTTTACTTAGGCTCCTTTGGTCACTTTGGATAGACCTTTTCTAGAGGGATGGTCACACTGGGTTCCACATCGATGATCCATTTTCCTTTATCTAACTCAAAATTAGAGTTTAAGTTGTAATCCTATTCTAAGGCTTTTAGGTCACCCAAAATTGATTATTTGGAACGAAATTTGTTATTGTTGTGCCAAAGGCTTTTGTGGATCTCACACCACTTTCTAGTGTCTTTCTTCATATTTCTATAACTCCTCTTTACATGTGGCTTGGATTGGTTTCCTAGGGTTGGTTATCCTTTCTTTATCCTTTTTTCTTATAGTTAAATCCTCTACCATTTTTTTGTTGTAGTTGATTTACAAACCCAACTCTCTCTTACCCTTCTATTGAAACTTTTGCTTAATCTTGACCACACACCATTTAGCGACTCTCAGTGAAGAGATGTCCAAAAACTATATTTCTATCTGGATCTACTTATGTAGGCCATTGTGTTATTTTAGAATCAAGTGCCACTCAAATTCCTTAACACTTGGCTTTGAACAAAATGTATGGAAGACATTGTTGTCCTTTGATATTGCGTGGTATTTCTCCCCGCACAAAGTTATCCATTGCACATGTTAATCATTGTAGTTTCCAATAGGGTAGAATTCCTCATTAAGGGCATTAATAAAATCTACCCAAGTGGGTTTTGTCCCAAATGCTTCAAATTCATACTTGACATGTTGCACATAGTAAGTGTCTTGCCAATATTTGACATGGGGAAGGGACTTAAGTAGTGCAGAGGTGATATTCTCAATGTTGGAAATTTTTTCAACATAACAATAACCCTCTATCTGACTTAACCATTTCTCCCAAGTATATGCATCTATTGTACTTTCAAACAAAGGAATGTCAAACATAACTTGTATCTTGAAGGGCATCATACCTTTGAAGTGATTGCTAATCTTGTAGTTTCCAATAGGGTAGAATTCCTCATTAAGGGCATTAATAAAATATAACCAAGTGGTTTTTGTCCCAAATGCTTCAAATTCATACTTGACATGTTGCACATAGTAAGTGTCTTGCCAATATTTGACATGGGGAAGGGACTTAAGTAGTGCGGAGGTGATAATCTCAATGTTGGAAATTTTTTCAACATAACAATAACCCTATACCTGACTTAACCATTTCTCCCAAGTATATGCATCTATTGTACTTTCAAACAAAGGAATGTCAAACATAACTTGTATCTTGAAGGGCATCATACCTTTGAAGTGATTGCTTGTCGAAAGTGCCTCCATCATCATTGGGAGTCTTTGAAGGATCTGGGTGAAATTATCCATCATCTCGTTCTTTTACTGCTCGAGGGCTTCCTTGAGCAACATCTTGATAATATCTCCTACTCTATCATCGCTCTTTCCATACACCATGGGAGGTCACTTGGGCCTGTGATGGAAGTATTCACCAGGCTTGGTTAGTGTAAGGGCCAAATCCCTATACCATGGCCTCCTTAGAGACATGCATGGGAAAACAACAATAACATATTGCTTGGATACTTCTGATCTGAATTATGTTAATAATGAAATGAAAATAGCAACAACAAGTAAAATAACATAGAGATAGTGTAAAGAGCACAATAATACAATGAAACCCAACTCTATTATGATGAATGAAACAATGAAAACATTACAATATTCAAAGCAATAAAAGCTAGCTAGAATGGCAATAACTTATCTTTGAGAAGATATTTGTTAGCTATGCTCATTCGCAAAAATCCCATCACAAGATATCATAACTGTTTTTTTAAAATAAAGCCCAAAACTCTAAGATCCAACCCTAACCCTAGGAAATGAGGTAGCAAATGCGGGTCTTGAGGAACCTAGTTGATACATCAACTTCCCAGGGCCACAATTTTGCATGTGAACTTCGTTTAGGGCGTTTATTGGGTTGTTAAAATCTTATTTCGAGCTCTATGTGTTTGGACCATTTATGAGTTACTGATAGATTTGGGTGGCCACCTGTATTCACCTAAATCATTAGGAAAATCAAATAATCAATTTTCCAGAGTTATGAATAACAACCAAATCACATAAAGTATTCCAAAACACAAAAAAAATCATCTTAACGTTTAAAATTCATTAACGCTTCCCCAATTAACAACCATAAATAGAGGCTAAATTATTACAGAATATAAATGTAAATAACATAGTCATAAACTACATAACATAGTCATAAACTACAAAATCCAGATGCCATGTCAATAGTAATTCTTCTTATGCACTTGAATACCTTTGGCCTAGTTTGGAAATCTAGATGCCATGTCAATATTAATTCTTCTTATGCACTTGAATACCTTTGGCCTAGTTTGGAGGTTGGTACACAAGATGTCCTCTATTTCATATGAAAAGAGAGGGAACTTCAAAGATTGAAGCGAAAAATCTTATGACTTTATTTAATACAATTATTTAATCAACTATGACTATGTTTAATACAATTGTTTAATTAAATATGATTATGTTTAATACAATTGTTGGGATAATCCGAAAAGGGTGACACACATGGTCTACTTTTTTTTCGAAAGTTCGTAAACTTAAATTAAATAAAAAACTTAAAATACAAACTTCGGAGGTGCGCTTCCTTATCCGTTTGTACTCATTCATGCGCCTATCATACCAGTATAAGTATCAAAATTCTAGGCGTTAGGGAGCTTGGATTGGCTTAACCGTGAAATCTGATGGAAGTAAAGATCTATCATTCTGTGAAGCTTGTTCTGCCTGTCATTTCTGTATGGGTTTTCCCATATGCTCTTGGTGCACTCTGAGATTCTTTTGGTAATAGGTATGCTTCATCAACATTGAAAATACTTAAGGAAATTTCTCCAAAGAAGCAATTTTGATTGACTTAAACATTAGTGTGATAGAACTTGCGGTTTGGAATTCAAGGACTGGTAATTTCTGATTGATATCCATGAGCTCAATCATTTGTTCTAAAATTTCTATTGTGATTAGTCAGAGTGTAGAGGTTATTTCAAATTGCGCGAAAGGAATTTGATTTCAATCTGCCGAGGTAGCTAGAATGCATGAACCAAAGGCAATTGACTCTGTATAGGATAGGCCAAAATAATTATAAGAGTTCTCTGGAATAGTTTAATAAGTTTATGTGCACTCAAAATGGGAGACTTCGGAAAGAGTATAATATTTGTGAAGAATGCTTTGCCATTGTACTCTTCATTCAATAATGTTCAAGTTGCAGCAGGGAAACATAATGCATTTTATGAGAGACTAAAACCTCAATTTGGTAGAAGGCTGTCATGGGGATGTAAGAACAAAATTATTGGGATTAGAATGTCCGTAGTTGATGCTGGGAAAGAAGACAAAGTGGGTTTTGACTGGGAAGAAGAGATTCTCGAGGAAATTGACCCATTGGGCTTTCAGGCTCCATGGCGAAAATCCAAGCGGAATTACAGTAAATTGGAGGAAGGAGAAACGGATATTGGGGATTGGGCCGAAAGAGCAAGGAGTTCGTCTTTGAGAGCGATTCAGGCGAGAGGGTTTAACGCCACTCTAGAGGATTTACTACCGAGGAAAAAGAAAAAAAGTCGAAGAAATAAGAAGAAAATATCAGAGAAAAACCTAAAGTTGAAGCTATCAGATTTAAGTTTGGAAAAATATGATTCTGATATCGATGAGGTAAATACCAGACTGGAAAATGCTATAAAGAGACTGGGAGGAGAAACTTTTAGAGAAAAACATGATACGATGAAGTCGGAATTCCGAGAAAAAATTGCAAACTATTCAGAACCAACCAACAGGAAGAAAGAGGTCGCATTGAATAAAGGTTTGGTAGAGGCGGCGACTGCACAGGATGTTCTTATAGAAGTTACAGAAGTAATTGAAGCTGTGAGTAAAGGTCTAAGCCCCTCTCCATTGACTCCCTTGAACATGGCCACAGCTCTTCATAGAATAGCCAAAAACATGGAGAAGGTTTCTCTGATGAAGGGGAATAGATTGGCATTTGCCAGGCAGAGGGATATGGCCGTGCTTGTAAGTGTTGCTATGGGATCTTTGCCCCAATGTTCTGCTCAAGGAATATCCAATATTGCATGGGCATTGTCCAAAATTGGCGGGGAATCTCTTTATTGGTCTGAGATGGATAGAATTGCAGAAGTTGCTGCCACAAGAATGTCAGAGTTCAATGCGCAGAATGTGGCCAATATCGCAGGTGCATTTGCTTCCATGCAACATGCTGCACCAGATCTCTTTACTGAATTAGCAAAGAGGGCATCCTGCATCGCAAGTACTTTTAGGTCACAGGAACTTGCTCAGTTTTTATGGGCATTTGCTGCACTGTATCAGCCTGCAGATCCATTGTTGGATTCACTTGATTTTATCTGTAATGGCTTGATAAGTAAAAATGACATTGGGGATGACTTAAATGCAAGAAATTCAGGTTCCAAAGCAAATTCCACAGAAGGCATTGCAGAAAGTAGTGAACTTACAAGGCAAAGGCCTGAGGAAAAACCCGAAGCATATGACTGTAAACCTGATTTGGTAAAAGCTGATGAAGATTACATTGAAACAAAGGCCGAGGCTGAGATCACAGACATGCAATTGAATGACCAGCTTTGGTGTCAGGATGAAGTTGATATTTCGGGAACTATAGGATGTACAGAACATAATGAGCATCGACAACTAGCTA
Organism: Larix kaempferi; assembly: GCA_027924585.1. Taxonomy (NCBI): domain Eukaryota; kingdom Viridiplantae; phylum Streptophyta; class Pinopsida; order Pinales; family Pinaceae; genus Larix; species Larix kaempferi. Next base: position 7,313,947 of record BSBM01000393.1, on the reverse strand, counting down.
ATGACTATGCTGGTACAGACGTTCAAGGAGCTACAGTGTGTGTCTTCAATGATTTCACAAGGGATCAGCTAGCAAATGTGGCATGGTCATATACTGTTCTGAATCAAATGGGCCGCCCTTTCTTTTCTTATATTTGGAAGAAGCTGATTGAGTTTGAAGCCCAAAGAATTTCAGCACTGTATCGTGAGGACATTATGTTTGCATGGCAGTTGCACCAGGTAAACCAATGCTTGAAGCTAGAGTGCTCTCATCTTGGGCTGTCAATTGGGAGTGACCTTGAGCACCGAGTCGCCGAAGCTTGTAAAACTAAAAGATTTAATAAGAAAACAACTTCCTTGTTTCAAAAGGAAGTAGGACGTCTTCTTGTCAGCACAGGTTATGATTGGGAGCGAGAATACCGTGTAGATGGTTACATTTTGGATTCAGTTGTAAGTGACAAAAAGGTTGCTTTGGAGATAGATGGTCCAACCCACTTTTCAAGAAATACAGGTGTGTCTTGTACAGAAGAGACACTATGCTACGAACACTTGTATGCTTTAGACATTAACTGTATTATAGTATCAGAATACAAGATGCTTGAAGCCTTGACAACACCAGGGGAATTGTAGACTGATGTATATTTAATGTATTGTTACATTATAATCAGGAAGCCCTCTCGGTCATACTATGTTGAAGCGACGCTACCTGGCTGCTGCTGGTTGGAATCTCATGTCCTTGTCCTTGCAGGAAGTGAGTTTTTTCTACCCTTTCTCCTTCCATGACAACTGCATGTGCAATGCATATTCTCTGGTAATATTTTTTTTAATTGCAGACATTCCTCGAGTAAATCAACATAGCCACAGTGCTAGATTCTCATTTCAAGTGGCTTATAACATCTGCATGCATCACGGTCTTAACTAAAGTATGTTACAGTTTTTCTCTTTGAATATAACTTATAACTTTGTAAGTCATCTTAGATGTATATTTCCTTTTTTTCCTTTAAATTGAGAGTAGCTTCCTATTAATCAAGAACATGATATGGTGCAACTAGTTTTACAATACAAATAGGCGGAAATCTGCACAATTCAAGCCATTTGGGCTTAAATATTTGACATGGTAGAGTTAATCTCAAATTTATGTCAATCATGGTGGAGTAATTAATAACAATGGTTTTCCTTACTCCCTGAAAAATCCAGAAGACGTATATTTGAGTGGCAAAATTAATGGCCTTAAGTCATGCTAGCAGCCAGAGAGTATGCTGTATGAAACAATGATATTATCGTGACAAGGGGCTATATAAACAAATAAATGAATTAATTGCATTGATCATCCAACCACTTGTTGACAGATTCTGATCATGCTTGTGATTATCACCTCATCCATCCTTTGTTGGTCACTCTGCAGTCATACAGCAGGACCTGGTTGACTGTGCATCTAAGTCACCTGACACGGGGACACGGGACACGAAGGACACGAAAATACGAGAGTCCGACACGGACACGGTGACCCCCGGAATCAGGACACGTTTTATATAGATATATATATTTTTTAAAAAAATATATTAAAATTTAAAAATATAGACATATAGATCCAAACATCTTTAGAAACTAGAACATTTACAAATATTCAATAGAAATTAGAATAAAAACACATTAATGATTACACATTTGTCATTCACAAATCACGATTCGCAACACATTTGTCATTCACAAATCACGATTCACAACACATTTGTCATTCACAAATCACAATGAGACACATAGATTATTAGATGCATGTCAGAACCATATTTCTCATTAAGTCATCAAAATCAAAATGTATACATATATGTCGGAATTCCACTGGGCACTGGCAAATGCCAAATAGACTAATAGTAAATACAAAAAGGGGTGGATCAAGATGGGAGAATCCCATATGTCAGTAGTCCTCCTCCATGCCTGAATCAACATACTCATCACTGCCACTGCCCTGATCCTCATCCTCCTCCCCCTCCTCTTCCTCTCTGCCCATCTGACGATCTGCATCTGCTGCTGTGGAGGATGACCCCTCTATACGATACTATCATCAAAAGTGACCGGCTCTAGCACTGGATCATTAAGATCCATGTTGGCTAATGCCAACTCAGTACTGTTGTCCAAACCCATATCATCAGGAAAGACATCCCACATCTTTGTCTTTCCCTTCACCCACTCCTCCCTCTTCCTGTAAATAAGACGAAGGTTGGAGTGCACATACACCATCGACTCTGCCCTGGACTGCTCAAGCCTGCTCTTCTTCACACTGTACAAGTTCCCATATGTGCTCCAATTCCTCTCACAACAAGAGGATGATGTAACTTGAGAGATGACCCTCAAGGCTAACTTCTGTAGAATAGGGGATGTTGCCCCATGAGTTGCCCACCAAGCATAGGGTTTGTTACCCCCCCTATCTCTAAGCACATCATAGCCTCCAAATCTCCTAGTGCCAGTGGAAAAATCTACAAAGCCCTCCTCCGCCTCCTCAAGCATGTCGCTATCCTGAAATAGCCGTCTAAGTGCTATCTTCCTCCCATGTGCAATCTCTGCATCCATGCGAGGAGGGACTCTGTGTGAGGCCCCTGATCCACCAGTGAGCCACTCCTGAGTGTAGGACTTGGGGTTCAAGGAGTGGGCCAAGCAATGCAAAGGTGTGCAATTCTTATCCCACCTGGAGATAAGAATATCCCGAATCATGGTCCATAAGTTCTCTGTCGATGTCCCATACTCGGGACACTCATTCTCCATGACAATGGACCCCATGGACTCAATCATGGAATCCCACCCCTCATAAACCTCTGCTAGGATGGGTTGGTCTGTGTCTGCAAACCGCAACAAAGAAATGATTGGCTCCATGATCTTAATGCTAAGATCTACCGTGTCCCACCAACCATCATCTAACACCATGTCCTTCACCTTTTGTGAAGCAGCCTGATCCATCTTTCTCCAAAAAGCCCAAAACTCTGAAATCACCATGGACCCAAGAGTGGTTTTGACCTCCCTCAACCTCTTGAGCATGATGAATGAGGAAGCAAACCGAGTATCTGCAATTTTCAGCAATGCAAGCTGTGTGTACTGTTTGTAGATGGTGAGGGCATTTGTGTGGTTTTGTACAAAGATACGGATATGGCGTGCATCCTCAATAAGGTTGCCAATCCATGTCACATCCGAAGCAATGGCTTTCAGTGCTAAATTCAAGGAATGGACAATGCAAGGTGTCCAAAAAACCTGTAAGAGCAATAAAAGCATGTATCAATGACTCTACAACACTAACATTGCAATGACCAAATTCAGACAGTGAGCAAATTAGAAATGAAAGGTGTCCAAAATGAACATACCTGTGGATATTTAGCTTCCACAATCATGCCAGCAGCCTTGCAAACAGGTGCATTGTCCGTGATGATTTGTACACACGAATCAACACCTACTTCTTCAATGGTTTTGAGGAATAAATCACCCATAAATTGTGCATCCTTGTATTTCCCAAGAGCATCCACCGCTTTCAAGAACAACGGTCCATTTTGGGAAGATACCATGAAATTGATGAGTGGATGGCGTGCGGGATCCGTCCATCCATCAGAAACAATACTCACACCGCATGAGGGCCATGTTGTTCTAATTAGCTCAAGGATTTTATCTACCTCCTTCTTTGCTTTAACCAACAATGTGGTTCTAAGCTTCTCTGAACCAGGAGGCACATAACCACTTGGAGCTCGTTCCAAGATAGTTCGAACTGTCTCAAAATACAATGGTTACCGTGCAACATTGAATGAGATGAAGTTGAAGTAGAAGAAAAATGCAATGGTAAGGTCTACCTCTTCTCGCGCCTCTTGTTGGAAAATCCTATCCATTGGACCACTTGTAGATTGCCTCTTTCTTGTTTGATAAGTATCCCCACGCCCATGAATGCTAGGTGGAAATGGAGGCTTGGAGCTAGAGGACTTCCTCAAAAATGGAAGAGGATCATCCTCTTTTTTTTTGCTTGCTGCTGCCACCTTCCCTAAGCCAACATGATCCTCTTTTTCCATATCCTTCCTTTGGTTAACACTCACCGCTTTGCATGAAGAAATCCCACAAGAAGGAAGGGCCAACAAATGGCCCTTAACCCGGAAATATGTGCTCATGAACTCATGCTTGCAAAAATTGCATCTCCAAGACACATTGCCTCCCCCACCAAGCTTTGCCCCGGGCCCATCTTTCCTTGTCACATACTTCCACAAAGGGTATTTTTTTTCTTGGGCTTGTTGTCTTGCTAAAACAGGGTTAAATGGAGCCATAGAATGAGCTCCACTAGCAGTCGATGGAGCACTTGACGGAGGAGGAGAACCGCTTGTGCTTGGTGGAATAGGAGGGGAGGCCCTAAATGGTGCATTTTTCCCTTTCCTTTGCCCCCTACCTCCTGCCCTAGCTGATTGAGACATTCCTTTTCTTGTGTGATGGTTGAGCTTGCAATCCTCTCCACAAATCCACCGGAATGCACATGGAATCACTTGGAAACAATGGATAGCCTTCAAATCTCCTTCAAATCTCCTTCACCTGCACATACAACTCACTCTCAACCAATTGCTTCCTTGCAAATGACAAAAAGAAAGCCAAAAATTTGTTTTAAAGCAAACCCGGATGCCTTTTTCCACGCTTTACGTGTCCTGTTTTCTGGGTTCGTGTCCGACAGTCGGGACACGCTCAAATTTCGCGTCCGATTTGTTTTTGCATCATGTCCCGAAAACGGATTCGACTGAAAGTCGAATCGGACATGAATTCAGATCGAATCGTGTCCGATTCGATCCCCACGGGACACGAGGGGCCTCCAGGACGGATTCGGTTTCTTAGCTGTGCATGGTACATTGTCCTAGCCATAGTTACCTATAGCGTGGCGATGAATATATTGTCGAGGGTCTGGAATGTAACTTATTGGCAATATCGGGGAAAATATCGGGAAACCTAAAAAAAATACAAAGTAACCATTTTTTTTTTAACATCTAAAGCAACACCAACATCAAATAAACACATTGCTACATAAATATGAAAATACATATAATAGATAAGATGCATAAGATGTCAAATGATGTATCATGATCGCATATCGACACTAAACTGAAAATTCTGAAATATGTTCCTGATAGAATGATAGAAAATCACATCAAATGATCAAAATAAATGTATCTCATGAGATGAATCATCATGAATCCGGAGTCCTGAGGCATCCAGATACTACATACTATATAGTGCAATGATAAACAATAGGAATTATCGATCCCCTCTACCCCTTTTATGGCCAAGGGGCACCACTCTTCCTCTGAAAGTAGTAGGTGGTCATGTAGGTGCTCTGGATGAACCTGAGGTGGAACTGAAAGCTCCAACTGCTCAGGCTTGGTGGAAGGTAACGGGGCTGAGGTGGAAGCCAATGTGAGTTGTCTCCTCCATAACTACATATCATCAAAATTATTGCCTTTATTAGGATCCTATTCATCGATAACACCCTATGCCTCCCTCCTCTAGGATCTAGCCCTTGTCTCTACCTCGAATTTCAAAGTTGATCCTCCAAGGACATTAGTCAACACCCTACAATTTTGATGAAACTTCCTAATCCAATTGTTAAAATAAGGTAGAAAAACTTCCCATGCTTAATAAGTGATTTTTGCTTGAGTAAAGAGTACTTTTTTATTAAGGTCATGACAAAGGAGTTCAACAATCAACCCCACCAACATCAAGGTACATAGAGGGGTTGATGTGCTTAATTAAATGCCAATCCCATACCTGTTAATTTTTTAGTGCAGTGCGAGACCCATTCTCAGAGAGAATGGTACCCTAGTCAGTTAACTAGGGTTCCTGGTCAAGATAACCAGGCAGAGTAATGAGTAAGACCCTAGAAGGTACCCTAGGGCCCCCAGCTGTCTCCTGGGGTTCTTGGTCGAGGACCAAGCAGATTCTAGGGTATTCTGGTCTGGGACCAGACAGTTTCTTGGTCACAAACCAAGCAGATCCTGTAGGTTGAGACAGAGTCATCCTGGTCTAGAACCAGGTAGATTCTTGGTCAAGGACCAAGTAGATCCTGCAGATGGTTGATCAACATTCAGTTTGGGACTGAAAGCTCAGCTTGAGGCTGAGGACCATTCTTTGGGAGAATGGAGGACCTGGTCATGGACTAGAGGTTGATCAACAGGACTCAGTCTAGGACTGAAGCTCAGCCTTGGGCTGAAAGCCATTCCTTGAGAATGGAGGTACTTGGTCAGTTACCCAGATTATGATGTGTGATGTCCTCTTCTCCTAGGTCTTCGAGATGGTTGAGTTAGTTGGTCTTCTCAAGGGACTCACCACCCCTTGATAAAACCACTGACATTTGACCTTAGGAGCAGCTTAGAGGACCACATGATCACATCATCCGTGTGAACCCTTCCTTATACAGTGATGATGAACTTTCAGGTTATATGGAACATTTGTACATTTGAGAGAGAGATGATTGGTTGCACCTTCTACACCCCGGTTGATTTACTTTTGGTCCTTACACCTTATTGTTCTTGGTCTTGTGGTACTTTGTGTTGTTTACCCACTTTGAGTTGTTTTGATGTTTTTGGGTATTAGGGTTGTGTGCCCACCTTTGTGGTACACCCCTTGGTACTAGGGTTTTTGGATCATGTACCTATCTTTGTTGTATGGTTTGACTTATACCATCTTATTGGTCTTTGTACCCTAGTACCCACCTAAGTTACCCACTTTTATATTTTATGGGTTGAAAACCACTTAAGTCTATATTCTATTTTTTATTATTATTTTTACATTTTATTTTTTATCTTTCGATTCTTTCCTAGATTTATGGAGCCCTAATTTAAGGATTATTTTATTAAACCTTCTAGAAGTTCTAAGTCCCTATTTAATGAAGTCTAATTCTCTCATTCTCATCATCATCTTGGCTCTAATCATTTTGAGGTTGACGTCAAGGGTGCCTGTTGCTTACTGTGGCCGTTTTTCTGCTGGAGATCATCATTATCCCAGATCTGATTGCTAGATCTGATTCCTGTTGCCTACTGTGCTCGTTTTTTCTGCTGGAGATCATCATTATCCTAGATCTGATTGCTAGATCTGATTCCTGTTGCTTACTGTGGCCGTTTTTCCGCTGGAGATCATCATTATCCCAGATTTGATTGCTAGATCTGATTCCTGTTGCCTACTGTGGTCGTTTTTCTGCTGGAGATCATCATTATCCCAGATCTGGTTGCTAGATCTGGTTGCTAGATCTGATTGCTGTTGCTTGCTGTGGCCGTTTTTCTGTTACAGATCATCATAATCCCAGATCTGATTGTTGTTGCTTGGTGTGGTCGTTTTTATGCTGGTCACCCTTTTAAGGAGGCCGTGATGCCTAGCAATCAGTTCTTGTCTGCTTTGTGGAGGCCGTGAGGTCTAGGGATCTCTTCTGCCTGTTGTGGTGTTTGTTTTATTTGCTGAGGGTTGTATTGATTTTTACTGTGGCCCTTATATATCAGATCACAATACCCCCATACATGATAGAATTTGATGGAAACTTTGCAATCCTGAAATCCTGAAAACTATTAAGTCTGTTGAATTGCGAATGAGATCTAAAATTCTACTTTTTGCATATGAAGTCTGATGAGGTTGGAACCACTCTCAAACATCCTGAAACAATTAATGGTAATGTTAAAAATTTAAGTAAAAGGATAAAAATGAAAGATAAGGAGAATGCCACTTTTACTTTAAAAATTTAATATTACCATTTACTATTATTAATTATTACTAAACCAACCGGTTCTGGTAACACTACCAAAAACCCAACCCGTGGCTTTATTTCCCAAATTGTACAATTTTGTTTTTATGATATCGCGATAAATTGCTGGTGATATATTAGTTGAGGATATGTAAGTATGCAATGAACCATAATGTTGTAGCATCAAAATTCACATTAAAACATGCTTTCTTATTGCTCAAAATCATCTACAAATGATATTAATGGTGGCAAGGTTATACTTAGTTTGAGTGATTATTGAATGAGGCCCTCTTGGAGAGAGTAAGATCTTTGCAAAAAGGTTTCACCCAATCTATTAAGGGTCCAGCTAAGTTGTAGTGATTGCACCGAGTGTAAACGAGGTGCTTACAACCCAGTATGGGGGAGATCCTGTAACGGATGTCACATGTCACATGTAACGCTTTCAAAAGTAATAAAATGTAAAAAGTAATAGTATGGGGGAGATCCTGTAACGGATGTCACATGTAACGTTTGTCACGTTACGTTACAACCCAGTATGGGGGAGATCATGTAACGGATGTCACATGTATCGTTTGTCACGTTACGTTACAACCCAATATGGGGGAGATATTGTAACGTTTGTCACATTTGTCACGTTACGTTACAACCCAGTATGGGGGAGATGTTGTAACGTTTGTCACATTTGTCATGTTTGTCACGTTACGTTACAACCCAGTATGGGGGAGATGTTGTAACGTTTGTCACATTTGTCACGTTTGTCACGTTACGTTTCCATGTTGGCTCATAACTTATAAAAAAATCAAAAGTAATTAAAAATTTCATGTTCGCTCATAACTTATCAAAAATAAAAAAAATAATTAGAAAATTAAAAGAGAGGGATCCAATTTCTTGAGGTGTAATTTTTTTCTTAATGTGTAAAAAATTTAAGATAAAACAAAAAAAATTACACCTCAAGAAATTGGATCCCTCTCGGTGCTTGATAGATCCGGGTTTGAGATGGATCTACGCTGGTTTAAGTCACTTCAACAAAGATGGCTTAGATCTTTAGTGAAATCTTATCTTCACAAACGTAATTAGTTAAATCTCTTGCCATATGATCCATGAGCATATACATATATGAAAGATGTGCTGAAAATAAAATTAGTAAACCACTTGCACAGATTTAGTAACTTCCAAAATGTAAATGATTAGAAGATTGCGAAACCTTCATTCAATAAACCATAAACATTTAGGAGATATTGTGTGTTATTGCTCAAGGCAAATTTGTGAGATAATAACCATTCAAATAACCATGCAATTAATGCCATGATTCATCATCTTGTTGCTCATAAACATTTAGGAGATATTGTGTGTTATTGCTCAAGGCAAATTTGTGAGATAATAACCATGCAATTAATGCCATGGTCCATCACCTTGTTGCTCATAAGGGTAACAAAGAACATTTTTCGTAGAAAATTCCAGAATCTCAAAAATTCAGTGAACTAACCATTTAAATGAAGTTAATGGTGAAATATGAAATTATTAGTCACATGGAAAAATTTCAGAATTATTTACTTGCTGTCCTAATGCATTTTGAAGCATAAATAACAAAAAAGGACAATGAAAATTCAAATATTTTACTCAAAAAATTTCAGAAAAGTTATTAAGGCATTATATCTAAGTTTTTAGATATTAGATCATCTCAAAATAAATTTCTAGAATTAGTCAAAATGCAGAAATAAATTTCCAGAATTAGTCAAAATGCAGAAATAAATTTCCAGAATTATTTACTTTCATTTATATGACCTTTTAAAAGCTAAAACACCATGAATTCAAAGTTAAGCACCCATAAATTAATAGATGTGTTTTAGCAAATAAATCCCTGAAGAAAGATGAAAAATTCAACACTTTTATGGGTTGTTATATGGTCTAAAACCTGCAGAAAACAGAATTAAATCTACAGAAAATTTATAAAAAACTAACTAAAATTAATGAAGTAAAACTAGAAAAATTTGAGAAAATTTGCCTAATATCTAAATTAAATCTAGGAAAAACTAAGAAATATTTTTGGATTTTTTATTTTTATTTATTTATTATTTTTGCAAATTTTTATTGGATTGAATTCTAATTACTAAAAGAGTGAATGGAAGAGTGTAGGTGGTTTGGTTGTGAAAACTTAGGAAAGGTGACTAGTGCCTTCTAATTCCTTGGGCCAGTGGAGTCTTTAGATCCTCTTCTTGAGCCTTTGCTTATATATGTGTTTGATAAAAATTCCTGCAAACACATGTCGTTTTCTATGCAAACAATTGATTCAACTTGTAATTTCTACCAAAAAAAGGTATCTTTAACATACACTTTCAATCTATTTGCTTAGCTTATACTATAGCCTATGCTACTTATTAGGTGTTTTCTATGCAAACAATTGATTCAACTTGTAATTTCTACCAAAAAAAGGTATCTTTAACATACACTTTCAATCTATTTGCTTAGCTTATACTATAGCCTATGCTACTTATTAGGTATCTCTTGTAAGATGCAAAATACCTTAAACATGTATCACGAAATAAAACATAATCCACCATGGAGCAACACTACTCTTCTAAGGGCTAGCAAATAAATTAACAATGGAAAGAAATTAACAAAGTTACCTCAATATTATTTACGAAATGGAACTCACATGAAGATACTTCAAGGGAACAAGAGCCAAAAAGAATGAGATGATAGTATTATTTCTCCAACATCAACAACGACAAATGACAAGTGAGGAGTGAGTTCCTTTTATAGGACTCAACTACCTTCACAATGAAATAGTAATAAAATGTCTAAAACCCTAGATATGATCTAGGGAATCACCAAGATGTGGTAAAAATTAATAAAATCTGTGGTGGTTAGAGCTAACAAGTTCAAAACCCTAACAATATCTCCAAAAGAGGGGGGGTGCACTAGCTATACATGGTCAAAAATAGATAAACAATACATAATGGGCCCAAGAATAGAGGGCTCTCCTCAAAACGGTGGGTGTCAAAACCATCAAATGGAAGTAAAACCACAATACCACTCCTAATAAGTGAGGTCACTCTCCAAGAATGTGTCCACAATCCAACAAAGTGTAACTACTTGGCCCAAATACCTAGGGCGCTCCAAATAATGTGGTCAAACCCTCAACAAACAAGCCCCAAAAACCAAGGGTGCCTCCAAAACCATGAGCAAAAACCATCAAACTGCATCCAAACCATGGGAGAAGTTGAAACTGCCACACGTGTCGTCACAAACTACTCTCAAAGTGGTCAAACATGCCAACGACCTCATAATCAGGCCAAACAATCCATGTATGTTCTCAAAACAAGGTGGAACGAAGTCATAGAAGGTTAGTCAACTAGAAGTCTCCATGCCACACATGTGAAGGAAATAAAGCCTCGAAGTTTAGCGCTCCACCATAATGTGCCTAATAGCCATCAATAATGATAAAATACCAAAGTATTTGTGTAAATAAATTATAAAACCCCTTTAATGAAACAATAATTAACACAACATCAAACTTAGGCAATGTTTGTTTAACATGATAATAATACATAAGATATACATTACAAACATACTTTTAATAACTCATTAATTAATAATGTCTACCTATCCAGTCTAACTTTGGTTAGAACTCTTTTACATGTCAAACTTCTAAATTAACATGCAAAGCTTAATTTGCCTAAGTCAAGTGAGTGTATATGGAGTGAATTACGTACATAGGGGAGAAAGGGGGCTTTGTGAAATAACTATCATAGCAACATAGGAGTGTTTGGTCTTATCCTTAACTTTCAAGAGTTAGTTTTTTTCTTGATTTTTCTTCCACATGTATGCCTAGGGAGTGTTGTCATGGGTCATCCATCCTCGTGCCTTATATTGTGATCCCTTTTTTATTTTTTATTTATTTCTTTGACTTTGGTGCTTTTTTTATTTGCAATTTTTCTGTAGATCTTTCATTGGCTTAGTCCCTTTTTTCTTTAGATTTATCTTAGATAACTTGGGACAAGGGAACCTGGCTTTTGCGATGGGGGGTATCTGCCATGATATATTTCTTTGCATTTGATTCATCAACAACTTCCTTTTGAGAGTACAAGACTCTTTTGACTTTGACTTGAGGCATTCATACATTGGAATATTAGCGAGACCATATATTGTTACTAATAACAAATCATTCACAAAGAGGAAAATGAAAGGGATGGGTGAATTGGCTTAGTGGAATGAAAATGGCTAAGTAATATGTTATGGAATGAATGAAATCACATGACTTAGTTCATTAAGGTACATATCAACATCGTAATAACACACTTATTAGGTAAGAAGAGAAACACCAAGATTAGATTAAGACAAGTAATAATTTAACTATGTGAGTCACTATGAAAGCACATAAGTAATATTCTCATGCTAACATACCGTCATCTAAGAAAGCATGCTAAGTAAAGATGAAGGTTAGAGATATCATGACACTAGAGGGTGATGCTCTGTCTCTGACTAGGCATATCAAAGACCCTGGACCATCTGGTGCTGCTGGAAGAATCTCTGACCAATGATCTATGGTGCAACCGCAAATTTCACCTAGGAAAAACTGATTAACATTCACCCCTTGCCGAAAGAGGGGTAACATCTGTGAACAAACATGTCATTCCTTCCTTCACATCATTCTTGATAGCTTGCAAAGTGTCGTCTCCCAACTCTATGTTCTCTTTAGGTGCAAATCTCATTTCTTGTACCTATGGGCTTCTTGTCTAAGGGCTTGCATCCCTTGGAGCTCCAATTTTTGGTTAATCTTGTTGTTTTGCACCTCCTGTCATTTTAGGAGTGCTTGCTCTAAATAGTCTCTCTCCAACATTACATGTCTAGCTATTACTCCTCCAATCTTCAACTCTCTCAAATTTTGTAATTTCCCATCTTCTTGAATGATCCCTGCATTGTACTCTTGTGTGACAGATTCTCGCCTTACATGAACTTTCGCCATCTGTTCATGCCACCATACTTCTCTTAATGTCGCTCGCTTCTGAGCATGCCACTCTCTGTCTGTTTGAACCAATATCTCTTCTTCTGCCATGTGTTGAATTCTTATAAGGTTTTTTCCATCTTAGGGACACTGCTACTGAACCTAGGCCCACCCTTGAGCACAATGCCTAAGCTTCCATCTCGTTGGAGCTAATAAAAAACCCCTTCTCCACCAACATCTTGATCCTCATTGGAATTTTAGCCATCAGCCTCCCATGGAGATATTGCTTGAAATGTTCTAGGGTCTTAGAAAAAGACAACGAATATTCACAAGAAAATTCTAAAATAATCCCTTCAACAATCAAGAACCATAAATCAACTTCATGAATGATTTCATGGTCATATTGCTCCATCTTTAGCAAAGTAGGTGCAGTGCAATGAACCTTTTGCTTGGGGTGCTAAGGAGAGTGAGGCAACTTCGTGAATTGCTGTAGCCATTCAAACAACAACACTTGGAATTATGGCTAAAAATATCTCATGTTCCTCTAGGAATAGGTGTTGGTCCTTAAATCTCTGCACATCTTGCTTGAGATTAGTGCATTCTTTACAAGCAAAATAATCAATTTGTCCATCAAAGGAGTCTTGAATCTCATCCCACTTAGGTTTCCACCACATCATGTCCTATTGAGCACATGTTTGGTCTTGACAATCTAACCATTTGTTGGCATTAAATTGAGACTAGGGTTTATGTGCATGGGTCCAATAAAGGTCCGAATGTAGTCTAGGAAGTTGGCATTGTCAACCTTTCTAAAGACAAGAGGTCTCACTGGAAGCCTTATGAGAGCTGCCTAGAAAGATAATGTAAAGTAGGACATGATCATTGCACATTGATTTTAGATTCGTTTATTATATGTTTAGGCATTTGTGGTGTTATTCTAAAAACACAGTAAGCAACATGACATACATTTAAGAGAATAAATTCATTTGTTGGATCTTTAATACCTCAGAAAGTGTGTCGTAGAGTGCCATTATTATCAACAGCAAGCAGAGAAGACCTGGATGGACATATAAAAGGCATGTGTAACAGATGTGTAAGTCCGTACCGAAGCAAGGTGATCCTCCCCCTTCAACAAGTCCTTACAATAGTAATGGGGACGTAGGAGCATTTATGGAGAGAGAGATAGAGGGTGCATGCATGTGACATCCTCAATTTAGTTCCAGTTTAGATGCCTTTTGTATTTAGCAATTTAGTTCTATTTTTGGTATTGCTTTAGTTAGAATTTGCATGCATTAAGTTTCTAATTTAAGTTTGCATGCATCGGTTAGGTAAGGCACATTAACCTAGCTTAGTTTAGTGAAGTGCATGCAAGCTAGTAGTTAAGGCACAAATCTCAAGGAGGATGCATGCTTGCATGCCTCATATCATCTCCAGTTGAGGCATTGTTGTGCATGTGTCCAGATTCATTGTACCCACTCTTCTCAATCTAAAATAGAGAAGGTAGAGGTATAGGTTTATTAATTCAGTTTTCAAAGTAGGAAGCAGTGGGTGAAGGGTAGAGTTTGAATCTTTTAGTGTAAACTATAATTCCTGTTTTCAAGATTAAGAAGCAATGATGTGATTTGAATTTCAGATCTGTTTGTTTGTTTCTTTCTTTAGCTTGATGTGTTTCAAGTCCTAGTAAAATAAGATTCTAGTTTTGATAGAGATTTCAGTTTTCTATTTTCCCAAGTAGGTAGGTTAGAAATCGGCCTAGGACTGTTACAACGTGCTACGTAATTTTAACATGCTATCGGAGCTTAGCACCTAAAATCTTCCAGATTCCATCAATAGAGAGACATAATATCTGGAGTAGAGAGCCGTCGGAAGATTTCTGCGGGCAACACGTCCAAGCTTTAGTTGGAGCAGAATGGTGCTAGTAGTTGGCATGTGGGCCTGTTGAGGGTTGTGAGGTGAGAAGGCATTGTGAATTCAACAATTGTAGAGTGTACCCTATTCTAGACAGTGGTAGTGATGGCAATTCCTAGTATGTAAGAGAGTCACTTGTTGAGCCTCCCAACTTTGTGTTATGGAAGTTATGATTGTAATACCTTTTGGAAATGCTAGATTTGTGGTACCTTGTGGAGGAGGTGGTTGTGTTGCCTACAGATCCAAAATATCTGGTAGTGGCAGTGAAGCGAATCTTGTTGGATTCAGTGAAAGGATCAATCGATCCCTCATGTTGTGGGGAGGAAGACTGCCAAATAGATGTATGATGACTTGGGAACCTTGTACCAAAGTGTGAATGTATCCAAGAAGATGCTCTTAAAGAACAAGCTCAACACTACACTCATGAGCAAGACAGATACAATGACAAGCTATCTCATGAAGATAATAGAGCTAAGAGATCAGACTGCTACAGTGGGACAAAGTTGTGGATAAGGAGCTAGTTCAGATTTCTCTAAATGGGTTTAGTCCATTGTGGCACAACTATGTCCAAATTATCTATGTTTGGGAGAAGTTACCCGACTTTGAGCAGTTGTGGGATGCTTTCCTTAGAGGGGATATGAGACTACATCAAGTCTCAACTAGTTACAAGGACGAGGATGATGTACCAGACCTTGCCCTCATTGAGAAGGTGGGGAGAGGAGGTAGGAAAGGAGGACCCTAGGAGGGGCCAGAAGAGCAAGGAGGAAGAATTAGATTCTTCATGTCAAGGGAAGTAAGACATGAGCCATATCCAGTGTTTCTGGTGTGGCAAGCACAGTCACTATGCTTTTCAATGTCCTAAGAGTAGAAGGGGAAGGGAAAGCAACAATAGCAGCAGGAGTTTGCAGGAAGTGTAGAAGCTTTAGGTGTAAACAAGTTGATTGCTAGACTTGGTACTCCCTTCGCCATGGTGTCGTGTCTCTCCACGAACACAGTTTCAAGTGATGAATGGTATGTGGACGATGGAGTTTCTAGATATATGACTTTTGACAGAAATATCTTCACTAGGTTTCAAGAGCAAGAGGGAGGACTACGTGTGGCGTTGGGTGATGATGCTATGTATTTTGTGAAGGGATTGGGATCCATATCTTTCTAGATGCCTTTAGGTGATGTTCTTGAGCTAGATTCTATCTTATATATTCCTAAGTTAACTAAGAGTCTTGTTTCAAGTTCTTGCATGACGAATTTACAGTGTTTAGTTGAGTTTGAGGTCAACAAGTCACCATTGGAGACAATAGTGATGGGTCTGGTCAAGTTTTGGCTATATGAGTGCAACAAGGTGGCCTTTATAGGCTAGTCACAAATCTAGTTGAGTAGGTATGGTAGGAAGCCATGATGGAGTGTTCCTCCAACACTGAGGAGACATTACTGATTTTTGAATCAGTGATTGATACCTTGATTATAGTTGATGGGAGTATGGAAGAGTGCTAGGATATGGTTGTTACAGTGTAGAGAAGGATTCTCTCAACAAGAGGGAGTTGACCTTGATGAGACTCTTACTTTAGTTGTTGGAAGATTCTCCTAGGAAGAGGTGTTGCCCTAGATGGGTTGATGCATGCACCACCAATTTTGGATTTCAGTATCAATGAGTTTGTACTCACGTTGGGCTTTTTTGAGTTTAGTGCATATTTCATTTTGTTATTTGATAGATTTGATACACTTGTCTTGGTCTTGTCTATAGATGAGTTCATTATTGTAGGAAACCCAAAATAGTTCATGATGTGGTATGAGAAGATTTTGACCAATGAAGATGGCATAAAGGATAAAGAAGATTGGTAGGTCACTGATGCAATGTTCTTTGTACAAAAGGTTTTCACCTTGAAGATTTGAAGAGAGTTTAAAGTATAGAAGGAAGCAATGATCTTGATTCATGTTTCTTCAGGTTCAATCAATTCTTTGACCAAGCCCCTAGCAAAGGGGAAATTCTAGATGCAGAGAGAGTATCTTGTGTTTGGCAAAGAACACTTTCCTCAATAAGAGGAACTGTTAAATTTTAGTACCTCAAAAGGTGTGACAGAGTGCCGTTAATGTCCACAAGAAGCATAGAAGACCTAGATGCACATAGAGAAGGCAAGGGTATCAGATGTGCAGGTCTGTACTGCAGCAAGGCGACCCCCCTTCAACAATTCCGTACAACAATAATGAGAGCCCAAGAGCATATATGGAGAGAGACAAAGAGGATGCATGCATGCCAAAAGCATGTGTGCACCATCCTCAATTTAGTTCCAATTTAGATGCCTTTTATATTTAGCAGTTTAGTTCTGTCTGTGGTATTGCTTTAGTTAGAATTTGCATGCATTAAGTTTCTAATTTAAGTTTGCATGCATCAATTAGGTAAGGCACATGCAAGCTAGCTTAGTTTAGTGAAGTGCATGCAACCTAGTAGTAAAAGCTTGAAGTGCATGCAACCTAGTAGTGAAAGCTCAGATCATCTCCAATTGAGGCACTATTGTGCGTGTGTTTAGATTCATTCTACCTACTCTTCTTGATCCGGATTTATGTGAGAACGAAATGAGAGAGCATAGATATATTCACATACACAGATATATGGCAAGAAATACAATGATACAGTAAATGAATGAAACATAACAAACTGTAAAATAAAAGCAGCTAGAATGGTGGTAGCTATATCTCTGAGAAGAGATGTGGCGGCTATGCTCATTCGTGACAAGCTGAATACAAAATGAGGCCGAAAGGGCCTATTTATCATAAACATGAGGGCAAAAGCCCTAAACATCCAAAAACCTAACCCTAGGAGATGAACTGTCATAAAGTTTGCGGCCCCAAAGTGGTTAGTTGAACAGTCAACTTCCCAGGGTCATAACTTTTGCATACGATCTTCGTTTGGGGCGCTCGGCAGACTGATCTAGATGGATATAGGTGGCCACCCACCTATTCCACTAGCTCTCTTCTGAATCTATAAAAGAGAAGGCAAATGTATAGGTTTATTAATTTAGTTTTCAAAGTAGGAAGCAATGGGTGAAAGGCAGAGTTTGAAGCTTTTGGTGTAATTCTTGTTTTCAAGATTAATAAATAGTGATTTGATTTGAGTTTAGATCTGTGTGCTTATTGCTACTTTCTTCAGCTCGATGTATTTCAGCTCCTAGTAAAGATCAGATTGTAGGTTTGATAGGCATTTCAGTTTTATATTTTCCTAAGTAGTCAGGTTAGAAATCAGCCTAGGACTGTAACTATGTGGTAAGAAATTTTAGTCTCATTCATATAAAGACACAGGTGCAAAGTCATCACTTGCACATATCAAGCAATGTAATTCATTATACGTCCTCCAAATGAATACTAACTTGATGCATGCAGACCCTCATGACCTCATCCTTAAATCACATTGGCAAACATCTCCTTTAATGACAATCTCAAGGCTATATAGAGTTGTACAATGATAGTATGAAAACTTCTAGAAGGTTCTAGAAATCCAACTTTCCAACGCTTGACTCTGCTCAACTTTGGAAAATGTGTAGGTGCCCAAGTTCATGATTTCTCTTTTGTGTTGTGTTTAGACTACTACCATGCACAAAGACCTCTTCACTGAACACATACTTTAAGTTACCAAATTTCTATGCATGCTTTATAAAATAGGTCTGCATTATATACTGACATCAAATAGCTGTTCCATGGGGCCATCAACCATGGTCATCTAGAAATGTTGGCTAGCTGAGATAAATTCAAAACTTGGAGTGATCCAGTGATTTGCCACTTGCGCATGTTGTAACGCCTATGTTACCGGATCCACCACCCCAATGTGTAGGATCCGCGGATCCATGGATCCGATACGTATCCAGATCGGATCCACCTAGGATCTGTCATGGAAACGTATCCCGTGCAGAAGGAAACGTATCCTGGTCCCATGAAACGGATCCTGTGAAAAATCAAACAATTCCTGAAATTTTCAAACAGATCCTGAAACTTCCAGTGCTTCTATGACCCATTGATCCCCCCCAAAAAATGTTTTTTAATGAAAAACTTAAAAAAACCTAAACACCTAATGGCTACAAGCATAAACCCCATTCCTGCTCAAGGTCTGATCTATCGTTATGTCAAGATCTGCTCTTGAACTCTGATACATCAATGATCAATATCAAGGTCTACTCTCAATGTTTTTATTTGATTTATCTTTATGGTTAAGGTCTGCTGTCAAGGGATGATCTATCTTTATGTGCTATGTGCTCACTTCACCTACACTGTTATGTAGTCTTGCCATAGCCTTCAAGAAAACCACTTTATTCCCTACTGATAGGGACATGCGAATGTGGCTCACAAAAAAACTGTTATGCCCCACTTCAAGTTCATGCTGAAATGGTTTTTAAAATTATCAAAATCAATCTTGGCTGCAACTCATCAAATTATCAGTTATGGTACATGAACTCTCTTTTGTGGCAATAACTTATGGTTCTACCCTTGTGTTTCCTGAATAGTTTTGTTTCTTCACTCTATTTTTTATTTATTATAAAAATATTTTTATATTTTTTTGTACTTGTCGTTTCCCTGCTGTATTCGGATCCTGGGTTTTAAAAAATCTGGCGAATGCGTATCCGGATCCGAATCCGTATCCATATCTTAGTAACTTAGTGTAATGCTAAGTAATCTAAGTCCCAAAGAGTGGCAAGTCCTTAGAGGTGCCACTGGCTTCTTTATCAACTTTGAGATATATCCTTTTCAAAATGAGTGTTTTAGATCGATAAATGACTCTACTCCCAATTTGGCCTCTTGAAGTAAGACTAATATATGGTTCACATTTCTGATAATCCGTTTTTACTATTTTCCACTTATCTAAACTACTGAGTCCTCTACTGTTCTAGGAGATGATTTTCAATACATGGTTGATAGTAGTGGCGAAGGCTCAGTGAATAGTTACATGAGTCCTGTTACCTCTCATATTGTATGAGGCCTTACACTTGTGATTTTCCAAGAGCAAGGTTACAGGTTGATGGAGTGTTGGATGACCTAGGGTTATACACATTTTCAGGGTGCATGTGCTTGAGTTAAAGGTGTTGATAGTTTGGCGGTTTGGCCTTCATGCATGGTTGGGGAAAGCTTTTCTTCATGTATTGATGGTTATGGCTCCTATGTCGGTCCTCCCTTCATTGTTGTATATTTTTGGTTTCTGGGTGAGCATGCGAGTTCTGTTGATCATGTAGTCATGGGTGCCTTGGATGATCATGGTTCATATATTAGGCTTATCTTCATGTTTGTATCAACATTGGCATTGGCATGGCATAGGCCCAACACATACTCTCGAGGTGGTTTCATGGGGTTATACCCTTTGATTTTCATAAGGCTTATTTAGGCACTTTCAGGGGCTCCTCTTATGGGCACATATGTTCATAAATAATAATAATTTTTAAGCTGTCCACCCCCTTTCTCATAAGATTCGTTGAGCAAACCCCTTTGTTCTTCATGAAATAATTCAACTACTTCTTGGGGGCTCCTCTTATGCCACACAAGTTCACAGAAATATTATTTAGTTAGGGGCCATATGTTAAATTAACCAAAGTATGGAAGCTCACGATTTATACTTTGAAGAGGGCACATATGTGGAGGCCCAAGTATGTTACAAGAGGATATGCCAAATGGATAAAGCACATGGAAGGAATTGTCTTGTTTGGTGACACATGGAGGCTTTTCTGGAGTTAAAAAAATGTATTGAGAATCCACTATTAAAGGGGATATACATTCACTGTCTATTATTCCCTGCACTCTGGATTTACCCCTGGCAGCCTTGAGGTGTATTTGCAGCCTGCGTATAGTCCTATTTATGCTTACATACAACAGTAATGTCAAGAAGCAAGGCCTTAGCCAAGTCTGTCAGCCAGCAAAGGGATTAAATTTACTCAAAGTAATGCTGTTGACTAGAGCAAGAAATGCCTGTAAAAGAATGAGCACATTTGAGGACAGATAGAAGGGGGTACACGTTCTATATTGTAATGTTCCGTTTTGGGTAAAACTGGAACAAGGGACATGCAGAGCATGCGAGCCCTAGCTCAAGAGCATGCAAGCCTGCATGCAAAAGTAAGATGCATGCAAAAGTGAAATGCATGCAATCATGCAGGCATGCAACTCAACGGAGAAATAGAAGAGAAAAGTGACCTAGGTATAGGGCATGCAATGTGAAGGCTATAAAAGAAAGATAAAGTGAGTTACTCAGTATCTATTGTTATTGTTGATTGAGAATTGGTTTGGAGAGCTCTGAGAGCCATAGGGTTTTAGGGCACACTGCCCTAGCCAACAAGTTGGGTTCGATGTTGAAATCTATACATCCTAGTCAACTTCAAGAGGATAGATCACCCCGATCTGTCACCGTGCTTCAAAGAAGATAAAGATTGTGAGTTCTTTAGGTTATGAGATCATTGAGATGTGAACAGTGCATGAACAGTGCCGTGAATAGTAACATGAACAGCGCTGCTACAGTGCGCGAACAGTGTTTTTAGTGCTGTGAATAGTAACGTGAAGAGTGCCGTGAATAGTACGTGAACATTGCTGCTACAGTGCGTGAACAGTGTTTGACAGTTGGATTCCTGTGTAAAAAGCAGAGTTCCATCAATTTGGCAGCGTCTTTCTCTCTTGAGCAGCGTTAAGACAGAACTAAACCAGCAGTAAAGTGAAAGTTAAAGATCAGATTTGAGTTCTTGAAGCTGGGTGCCCAACTCAGCAAAGAAAAAAGGTGTCTTAGTATTCTCTGGGCAGATTGGTGAAAAATACCTTTCAAGGAGGGTGTATTCATTCTTGCTGCCAGAACTAGAGGACATCCCTTTCCTTCACGGGCTGCATATTATCACATCTGGGCGTGATCCTTTACAGTTGGGTGTGTACCCAATATCTGGGCGTTATTTCCATTCTCAATATTCAAAGAATGCATTAAAGCTGCTACAGTTATCCTCCAATCAGCCTTCTTGATATTACAGCTATCTACCTTTACTCATAATACACAGATCTGGTATTATCCAAGCTGCTACAGCCATGTCCCATTTATTAGCTTCACTGCTACAGCATTATTATGTGACAAGTAAAGATCAGTGTGGAATCGTGAGGTGAGCAAGGTATGTGTGCATTCAATTGGACGTGTTTAAGTTGAGAGTGTGGCCTTGGGAAGGTCGAGATCATTCTTAGAAGGCATTTAGAGCAAGAGAAGGGGAGTATATCAGCACTGTGGGCTGCATGCACTAAAAGCGGACATGAACTATCCATTAGCAGTCTGAATCCTTCCGCGGAATTGCACATCTCAGCCATATTCCGTGCACATCCAAAGAGACCATTATTGCTGCTATAACCATCTTTCTCTAAGTGAAATCGCTGCTAACAGGTCAGATTTATAAATTCTCTGTGGATTGATATTTTATTAATAGTGAAGGGATTACCATGGTTTATTGTTAAAGAAAACTTATTTATATTCTGGGGCTTCCAAATAGGAAATTATCAACTCTGCTATATTGTATTGTTAAATAATCCATGCCATTAAGCTGGGTTAAAAAGTAATACCTCACTAAACCAGTCAGTTACTTCAAACTAGCAAATACCATAGCATGCAAGAATAGATTTCAGTGACTGGAATCTTACATATATGTTCTAGAATTTGCAAAATTTGTACTGGAAAATATGCTTCTGGTGGATGTGATGATGATCTTTCTGATGAAGTAGATCTGCAGCCAGTGAATGAAGTTGTGTTCAAAGCTGTAGAAGTCACCAGCCCTGATTAATTTTAGCATGAGAAGCTGCGGCAAAACAGAGCACCTTAGCATCACTGCGCTTGGCTATCTGTGTGTAACAGTGAACAGTTTCACTTCTTTTCAGACCTGTTGTGCGTTATCAGTATGCATTTTCAACCAGTCAGATCCCAGGAATGAGGACATATTCTCAATGGAGAATGCAGTGATGTAAAAATGCTATGAGACGTGGCTTCTTGATGGTGTATAGGTTACTGATACTCTTTCTTGGATGATGAGGGCTGGTTGGAAGACTTTATAACTTGTGATTTTTGTCATAAGTGCTTGGTTGGTGATGATGGAGGTAGTCAGTTGCCAGGGCCCTGAGGAGTCTCAATAAACCCCCGCAGTTCTATCGTAATGCTCATTGTGATCATGGTGCAGTATTGATTGTTCCTAAAAAAGGGCAGATTGGCTTCTACAATGCCATGGTTCCATGACCTGTTGTATTGTGGTCCTTTTAACGCTTGAAGTCTTCATTCCACAGTTCAATGATGTGTTCTTTTCCAGCTGATAAGATATTGAAGTTCAATGATTGATACAGGGTTAATGAACCAGCTACAAAGAATATGGATCTATGTTGCAGGAAACGGCTGGAATGGTGGCATACCAGTCCTGGAAACGCAGAAACAAGGACGAAATGCCTTGGAAACATCCTTGGCTGTGCTGTACGGCATTTCCAGATCCAAATCTGGAAATGCCGTACAGTACAGCCAAGGACATTTCCAAGCTGTTTCGGCCATTTTCAGTGATGTTTTGGAAGTTTCCGGGGCCAGCCAAGTGGCCGTGAGGGATGTGGGACTTGTAGAAAAATATCACCTTGTTCATCCCGATGAGCCTTTAAGACCAAACAAAGATAGGGGATTGGGCTCCGAGGAGTTTGTCACCTTTTAAGTAAAAGTGACATTCTCCTTTATCTTACCTTTTCTATCCTTTTACTTAAATTTTTAACATTACCATTAATTGTTTCAGGATGTTTGAGAGTGGTTCCAACTTCCAACCTCATCGGACTTCATATGGAGAAAGCAGAATTTCACATCCCATTCAGAATTCATTAGGCTTAACAGTTTTTAGGATTTCAGGATTGGTAGGATTTTAGCATTTCCACTGGATTCTATCATGTATGAGGCTATGTGATTGGCGTTAGTCAAGACCACCAAGCTATAGGATTTTGCATTATGTAATCGTCTCCTTCTAAAGTGTCATTTATGTGTATCATTCTTATTTTTGTTGCTTATTTTCTTCCAAGATGATGTGTTATTTAAAAAAAACTATATATCTATATTTTTTGTATATTTTATATACAACGTTTCCTTGGACATACCCATTTTGGGGGGTGTTCGGGTACATAGGGTACTACCAAAAGACCGAACACCAAGAGCAACCACTTCACACAAACAGATCACAGATCAACACACCGATGTTTTGACGTGGTTTAAACCCTCTTGAGGGAAACACTCCACGGCCCCGGCCAAATAGCTTCTACGGGACAATTTATTATGCAAAGAAAGAAAGTTACTAATGAGCTTCTCATAATCGATCAACTAAACAATGACCCTCCATGCTCTTTAAATAGAGATCATGGACCAATCGGGTGTTAAGCCACGGATCAAGGTTAGGTTTGATCCAAGAGAAGTTGAGCCGTCGGATCACTCTATGTCGGAAACATATCGTGACCGTCGGATTAAGTATTTACAAATGCATACTAATGCATACTAAAGAAACACACTATCCCTAACGGATATATTACACAAGTTGATCTTAACTAACTCCTAAGTGTCTAAATATCCTAACATCCCCCCTTAAGAACAACTTGGGATAGGATTGAAGGATTTACAAAAGTGACACTATTAGGAGAAGGAAGGAGGCATTAGAGCCTATCCCCCCTTAATGACAAGTTCCTGAACTCCTAACATAGATCAAAGTTTAGAAAACTTCGCTTCTGTAAGAGACTTGGTGAAGATGTCTGCAACTTGATCATCTGTAGGGCAAAAGAGCACTTCAAGAACCCGATCATGAACAAGATTTCTGATGAAGTGCATATGTAGCTCAATGTGTTTGCTGCGTTGATGTAGAACTGGATCTTTGGCAAGCTTGATGGCACTTTGATTGTCGCACCAAAGTGGAGTAGGCTGCTGCTGCTCGAATCCAAACTCTGAAAGGATCTGTCGAAGCCATAAAGCTTCCTGACTGGCATTAACTGCTGCTCGATATTCTACCTCTGCTGAAGAAAGAGCAAGAGCTTGTTGTTTCTTACAAGCCCAAGTAATAGGTCCAGATCCCAGACCGAAAACATAACCTGCAGTAGACTTTCGATCATCAAGATCGCCGGCCCAATCTGAATCAGTGAAACCAACCAACAAAGGTTTCCCCCCTGTACTGTAATGAATCCCAAACTGAACTGTACCTCGAATATATCGAAGTATTCTTTTAGCTGCTTTCCAGTGACTTTCATGAGGTGTCTGCATATAACGGGCAACTCGACCAACGGCAAAGGAAAGGTCAGGACGGGAATGAGTCAAGTATAAAAGACTACCAACAAACTGACGATACAAGGTGGCATCTACTTCAGGTGAAGTACAAGTGGCAGAAAGTTTGAATCCAGACTGGAAGGGAGAAGGGGCTGGTGTACAATCTTCCATGTGAAAGCGACGAAGAAGGTCACAAGCATACTTAGACTGAGAAAGAAAGATTCCTTCTTTGGTTTGCAGAACTTGGAGACCAAGAAAATAATGCAAATGTCCTAAGTTTGACATTTCAAAAGTTTGTTTAAGACTGGATTTCACATGGGTTATAAGCTTAGGGTCACTACCAGTAAGAATAAGGTCATCAACATATAGAACAAGTATGATGAGATGGTTTCCTACTTTCTTGGTATAGACATTGGGGTCAGAATGGCATCTAGAAAAACCAGTGTCAAGGAGAAAGTTATCCATTTTGGCATACCAAGCTCTAGGAGCTTGCTTAAGGCCATATAAGGATTTCTTAAGGCGGCAGACAAGGCTAGAGTTATTCTGAACATAGCCAGGAGGTTGTTCCATGTAAATTTCCTCCTGTAAATCACCATGTAAGAAGGCAGACTTGACATCCATTTGATGGACTTCCCAGTTGTGTAAGGCTGCAAGGGAAAGAACAAGGCGGATGGAGTTCATTTTGGCAACGGGAACAAAGGTTTCATTGTAGTCAATCCCTTCAACTTGGGAAAAACCTTTGGCAACTAACCTTGCCTTAAGTCTTTCAACACTTCCATCTGATGCATACTTAGTTCTGTAGACCCATTTACATCTGACAAGTTTTCTTCCTTTTGGAAGAGGTACAAGATCCCAAGTATCGTTCGCCATTAAGGAACGATATTCTTCATCCATGGCTGCATCCCAATCTGGATTCCCTGAAGCTTCTGCAAAATTTTCTGGATCATGATTCTCGGAAACTTGAGCCAAAAGAGAAGAGGCTCGCTGAAACTGAGAACGTGTTCGACGTTGATCTCTAGGATCACCGGCAAGATCACCAGCTGCTTCACATGTTGAACGAACCCATCGAGGAAGCACTTGTGCTGGTGCAACTGGAGGAACATGAGCAGGCGGAGGTGGATTTTCATCCTCACTGTCATCATCAGAAACTGGAGTTGGAAACCTGTCAAGGAAGTTGGAAGAAGAAGAAGAAGGCACAAACGCCGAATCAGGCTCGCAGGCCAAAGATGGCACACTCGCCGAGTTAGGCTCGCAGGCCAAGATATTTTCATCAAATTTAACATCTCTTCTAATGATTATAGCATGAGAATGTGGTTGAAGAAGTCTATAACCTTTTACATCTTCAGAATATCCAACAAATATGCACTTTTCACTTTTAGGCTGCAATGCTTTCCGTTTTTCATCTGGAATGTGAGCCCATGCTTCACTACCAAACACACGAAAGTGACTTACATCAGGTTTAACTTTACTCCATGCTTCTTCCGGTGTTATACCTTGTAATGCTTTTGTGGGGGTGCGATTAACTATGTAATTTGCACAATTTATGGCTTCGGCCCAAAATTGAAGACTTAGTCCCTTAGATTGGATCATACAATTAGCCATTTCTTTTAAAGTGCGGTTCTTCCGCTCAGCTACACCATTTTGTTGTGGTGTATATGGAACAGTGTGTTGTTGTTGGATGCCTTGTTCAGTGCAGAAAGTAGTGAACTGTTTGTTAACATATTCTCCTCCATTGTCAGATCTTAACTTGATAATTTGATGACCAGATTGTTTTTCAACAAGGGCCTTGTAGGCCAAGAACATGTTAAATACTTCGCTCTTAAGTTTTAGGAAATAAACCCAAGTGCGTCTGGTGTAATCATCAATGAAAGTTAAGAAATATTTGAAACCAGAAAAGGAAGCAGATGGAAGAGGACTACACAAGTCACTATGCACAAGCTCCAAGGGAACCGAGGCGTGCCAAGAGGCACGTTTGTCAAAACTGTCCCGATGATGTTTTCCGAGTACACAACCGGAACAAACACCATCTCTGCAAGATACCATCGGAAGACCTGTCACCATATTTTCTTTACATAGTTGTTGCAATGAGCGATAATTTAAGTGACCAAATCGCTCATGCCAAAGTTTGCTCAAGTTATCACTATGAGCAACAAAAACTGAAGGGAAAGGTGATGACCCAAAGTTGTTAAACTTGTACAACCTGGTAATATCATCAACAATTCCGGTAGCTAGAACCTGTTGAGGATCTTTAAAATCCTTGATTACAACTTGGTGAGGTGTAAAGGTCACAGTTTTACCTTCACCAGAATGAGTGATCTGATAGACTGATAACAAATTGCAGGAAATTCTTGGAACACATAGTACATCACTAAAATGACCATTATCTACTGGAACTGTTCCAGCTCCTACAACACTTAGAGATCTATCATCACCAACAAATATTTGTTTGGTGTTACATTCATGCATAGTAGAAAATATGGCTTGATCCTTCGCCATATGATAAGATGCTCCAGAATCAATGAGCCATTCATTTGAAGTAGAAGAAGAAGATGCATTATAAGAATAACCAGAAGCACAAAGTGCATGTCCACAAGAGGCAGATTCTGAAGGCGAATCTAGGCTGATGTGGTGCTTCTTCATTGCTGCTTCCAAGGCTGCCATCTTCTTGAAACACTTAGATTCATCATGATTATCTTTCCCGCAATAGTTGCAATGACTCTCAGTCTTTTTGCCTTTTGGCTTGGATCCTTTGTCATTTTTTAAAGAAGGAGCTGACTGAGAGGGTTTTGGACCCTTGTTTGACTTATTATTGCGAAAATTTTGTTTCTTGGGAGGCTTGGACTTTTCTTTCTACTGGGACAATAAGGCTTTCCCAGATGTATCTGCATTGTTGATTATTCCAAGATGAATGAGTTTATCTTGTTCCCTGATCAAGGAATCACAAAATGATTCAAGACTAGGCTCTTGATAGCTAGCTGCATTCAATTATGCTTTCATGGAGTAAAATGTAGATACAAAAACAGAATATGCAGGTCCAAGTTTGGAAAGAATATGATAAATGCACTGTTTGTCTTCCCTCTCAATCTTACATTTTGCACATAAGAGTTTAAGAGTTTTGTACTTAGATAAATAATCTTGAATGCATGAAAAGTCACTTGGATTTAAAGAAATCAACTCATTTTCGAGTTGGTGACCTCGAATTTCATTGTGTTTACCAAACACAGATTCCAACTTGTCCCAAGCAGCATTAGGTTCATCAATTCCAGATATGTGGAATCGCAAATCAGTAGAGATTGACATCCCAATCAATCCACGAGCTTCATCACATCTATTTGCCCATTTTATTTTCTTATCATCATCAGTGGGTTCTTTTTCTTTCCCTGTTGTAATTCTGAAAAGTTCCCTACTTCGTAGAACATCCTCCATACGAGATTTCCATGAGAAATAGTTGGAACTGTTAAGTAGAATATCACAAAGGGCGGCCATATTTGTAAATTAATGGCTGTAAAAGCAGAAACCAATAGTCTGGATGTGAAGAGCTCGAAAAAATAGGCGGTTTCAAAAAAAACGGCACTGAAAACAGACTCTGTATGATGAAGTTATGCTTGAACAAAGAAACTGTTGAAGATGTCCCCAATAGTGACGTGGCAGCTAGAGAATGTCCAGCAAAAAAAAGGAACCCCCCTCTTCCCAAGATGAACCTTTTGACAATCACTTTACAAGAAAGTTGCTTTAAGTGAACCACTTTTGTAAAATAAGTGATTTCACTTTTACAATGATATTACTTTTAAATAGTGCAACAATAAAAGGACTTAAGTGACTCACTTGTATTTTTTATTTTTATTATTTAAGTGAGATGCACTTTTACAATAAAGTAACTTGAAAATAGAATTGCATGCACTTTTTGTTTTAAAAGTAACTTCCTAAGACTTGAACTCAAGACCTATTAAGGAATAAAGCAACTTTGAACCAAGTGAGCTAGATTAAAAGGTATGTAAAATATGGGAATGAGGAAGGGGTTTTTTTTTTTTTTTTTTGGTTCCTTTTCTTGCTCGGTTTGCGTGCTTGCCCTTTTTCCTGCAAAACAAACCACAAAACGAAACCAAAAAAAACTTTTCCACACTTGTGGAGTTAGATCTTGTTAGCTTGCCCGGAAAGTCTACGTTTTCTCTCTGTTTCTGATTTGCCGAGATCGCGCAAGGTGCACGGCAAAGAGCATACGCAGCCGAGAAAAACCCTTTCCCTTTCTGTTTCTGATTTGCCGAGATCGCTCAAGGTGCACGGCAAAGAGCATACGCAGACGGGAAAGCAACAATCCGAACAAAAAAAAATCTAACAGTAAAGAAATATGAAATATGAGATTTTTTCTTTTCAAAAAACGAAATAAAAAAATGCGTCACTGTAACATTATACCTTCAGATCTGATGAAAAACGCGTTTCTGGAGCAACCGGGAACCGTTTTCGATCAAACGAAAACTATTTCCCAATGGAAACGACGTTCCAGACGCAATGGAACACCTCCCACAGCCCAGAAATGCACAGAAATACCAGAACTAGAAACCCTTTCGAGTTTCAGCAACAACAGTTCAAGATCTAGATCATAACCGGAAGCGGCACTTCATAAAAGTTTTGATACCATGTTCGGGTACACAGGGTACTACCAAAGGACCGAACACCAAGAGCAACCACTTCACACAAACAGATCACAGATCAACACACCGATGTTTTGACGTGGTTTAAACCCTCTTGAGGGAAACACTCCACGGCCCCGGCCAAATAGCTTCTACGGGACAATTTATTATGCAAAAAAAGAAAGTTACAAATGAGCTTCTCATAATCGATCAACTAAACAATGACCCTCCACGCTCTTTAAATAGAGATCATGGACCAATCGGGTGTTAAGCCACGGATCAATGTTAGGTTTGATCTAAGAGAAGTTGAGCCGTCGGATCACTCTATGTCGGAAACATATCGTGACCGTCGGATTAAGTATTTACAAATGCATACTAATGCATACTAAAGAAACACACTATCCCTAACGGATATATTACACAAGTTGATCTTAACTAACTCCTAAGTGTCTAAATATCCTAACAGGGGGGTCACGTTTCCAGATGTTCCCATTTCGGAAACTTGGAAACGTTTCCAAGTTTCGTGTAACTTAGCTATGGAGAGTTCATCTATTTTATGTCTTGTAGGGGCAAAAGTTCCTGATACTGATGGTAGTCCCAGTTACAATGACAATAGCAGGAGTAAAGTAAACATTTATTTTGAAACAAGGAGGAATGAAAGATGAATAAATGCCATTGGAACTTACGTTCACAACAGAAACGACTATAGCAGTGTAGTCATAGAAACGACTTGTTTGCGTTAAGCCCTCAACCTGTAGAATGCAGACATGTCCTGAAGGCTGGGGTTCATATGTCAAATTCTTGTAGGTTAAGCACAGAGATCACAATAGTAAGAATGCATTGTTGTCTATGAAGATAACACTGCCATTTTTAGATCAGTTTTGCATGTGGAAGGGCTTAAGTCTTGAGGAAATATCACCAAGCAACAGTATCGTACTATTTTGAAGACTTGTACATGCTCGGATCGGCAACATGAAAGGCGTTATTGTAGATCTTATTTTGACACTTGCATAATCACTAAAAGGACACACTTTTGTAGGTTATTCTCAGCAAAGGAGGCCATTGCCATGGAGATTCCTTTCAGACCTGTTGCAGCATTGGGGTAATTGGGAATTTCAAGGTGCCTGAAGATAAAATCTAAATGACCAAACTTGCTGGATGGTTGATTGTTACTGGGAGCCAGTGTTGAATTTTTATGACAGTTTATCTGTTTTGGATCATGGCTGTGATAGCGCACCTGATCATGGAATGAGGGCTTCATCCTCCTTACACATTCATTTCTGGTCCTGTAGCCTGTTCTCAGCGGTAAGGGTCCCATTTTGAACATTCCAGGTGTCAGGTCTCATGAACAGGCCCAATTTTTTCAGAGGAATTTTGTGCAGGAGTTTAAGGCTATCCCTTTGGCAATAAGAGGACACAACCACTGGCTTTATGGATAGCTGACAGGGCCTTCATTTCTGAAGAGATGGTTGCATGGTATATGCCTTTCTTTGTTTTAGGAGGGTGGTCATCATTGGAGGGGCCATTGCACACTTGGCGTACCTTTTAGAACTGGCATCTATCCCTTGGAAGATTCACATATGCCATGTGGAGGGGTTTGTTGCACGTATTGTGAATTTTACACTCTTATCATAAGAGCTGAGCTTAACTCTGATAGACTACTTTCAATACTAATCCTAGATGCATATACAAAAGTAAAACTCAGATCTGCTAGTATAAGTAGCAATACATAAGTTCATTAACTTCGTCTAAACATGCACAACGGAACTGGAAATCAATCATACACATGAACACAATGATATACCCTGGAAACCCCAATGGGGAAAACCAACAACTGTGGGCTTTCTTCAATCTTGAGCCAGAGTAAAATATAGAGAGTTATACAATCAGAAATTTATACAAGTAGAGAAACCTGGTGGGACAAGCCCTAAATCTACATGCAGCTGCAACTGCTGCTCTAAGGAATGTGCCCTCTGCTCTACTCTATTTGAATCTCTGATAACTGCATCTGCCAATCTCTAGAAGAAGTAACTGCCTCTATCTCTCTGAAGGAGTGTTCCCTCTGTGCCCCTCTTCTCTGCTCTGCTCAACTGATGAAGAACTGCGCCCTCAATCTCTGAAGTGCGCCCCAGCTTTGGAAGTGGGCCCTCCTATCCTTAGAAGTGTGCCCCTTTCTGTCTTTCTCAGTCAATCACTGATGAGATCTCAATAAGCCCTCCTCAATCTCTGAAGGAAGACCCTCTGCTTCTCTTAACCCTCCTGGCTTCAAGAAGTTTGCCCTCGCTCACAAGTGCGCCTCTATCTGGAGAAGTGCGCCCTCATTGTCTCAATGGTGTGCCCCTCTTAGTGGCTGCTCAATCTTTGAATCAGTTGGTCTGATGACTCTCTCACCCTTCTGGAATGATGTGCCCCTATCAGTCTTTGAAGGATCATCGTTCCCTAAGCACTCCTGAGAGCAAAAAAACGCTCCTGAAAATGCTTCCTCAACGCTTTGGCGAGCTTGGGCGCACCATTTTTTTTTTGGCTTTTGGAACCAATGCATGGTCCCACTTGGTTTTTTTTGACTTGCTTAGGGTTCATTTGGGGGATATAAACACTCTTTCACTCATTTGCTCTCATTCTATTTCTCATTTCATGCATTTCACTTCTCTTTGTTAAGGTTTTTGAGTGGGTTTGCTAGTTGTTTGAGAGCAAATTTGTGGGAGCTTGGAAGGGAGATTGAAGGCTATTATTTGTGAGAGCTTGGAAGGGAGATTGAAGGCTTCCATAGAGACATTCAAACACCATTGGAGAGCTAAATAGGTAGGCTTTAAATCCCACTCTTTGTTTGGTTTTGAAAAAATATTTCACTATGTTAAATCTTGAATGTTCTCTTCTCCTACTCTTTTCCATTTTCTCTTCTCCATTATTCTATTGCAGACAACAAGTGATTCTCATCTTGAGTCAAGAAGCATGATGGGTATGTGGTTTTGGTTTTTGGCTCCACTTATTCTCATTATGATGGGGTTGGGAAGCAGATATGGTGGTGGCAATGTTGAGTGGGAAGAGGTAGGGAGTGACACATACAATGGAGAGGAGGAGGAAGGGGAAGAGGATGATGATAATGATGAGATTGAGAGTGACGAGGGGCAAAAAAAAAAAGACACAACACCTTTGTGGAAGTATGTGACAAGGCTTGGGGGAGGGAGAGGGGGTGGAACCACAAAGTTTATATGACCCCATTGTACTAAAACTTACACAGGTTCATATACCCGTGTGAGAAAGCATTTGTGTGGGATTAGGCCATGTGACCAAGGTAAGGCTGTTGGAGTCAAAACCTATGACAAAGTGCCAGCTAAAGAGAGAAACAAATACAAGATGGAAGAAGAGGCCGCTCAAAACACTTCCAAGAGATAAAGGGTTGAATTTGAATCCTCACACTCATAGAGAATGTTTGGTAGTGGATCATCATTGGTTCCATTGGGATCCCATGGTAGTGGATTCTCGACTATGCGAAGAACATTATCAGCTTTTCTTGACCAAGGTTGTAGAGATGATGTGGATTCAAAAGTTTACAGGTTTCTCTATGCATGTGGTGTGCCATTCAATGTTCTTCGCTCACCCTATTGGCATGAAATGGTACAAGCCATCAATGGTGCCCCTAAAGGATATAGGTGCCCTAGGTACGACAAAGCTAGAATCGTGGGACTTGACAGGGAAAGAGCCAAAATCAATAGTGCTCTTGGAAAGTTTACAAATGATTGGTCCAACTATGGGGTATCCATTGTGTCTTATGGGTGTGTTGGCACCAGTTTTGTCTTGGACAAGTGGAAGGGTTAGACCCCTGAAATAATGGAGAAGGCCATAGTTTTTCAAGTTATGAGACCTAGAGGCTGCAAATAGGAGCTCAAAGCATTTATTCCTAAGTTTGGGATGAAAATGCTCAATAATCCTAAGTTTAACATTGCAATGAAAATGAACGGCTCAGATCAACAGGTGAAGGAGATCCACGACCCATACAATGTTCGAAATTTCAACATGCAAAGAGAAGCCGAATTTCAAAGTCAGCCGAGTTACATGACCGTGGGTGAATCGAATTCTATGAAAATGACTGTTTTAGTCATCATTTTCAAAGAGCTGTCTCCGCCAAACCAAGATGAATTTTGAGAAACCGAGAGAGGTTTTTCTTTAGCACGGGCCCATCTACAATAACCTCTCTCAGTTTTTACACAGGTGTCACAGTTTGGGAGAATCGAAGAAATCTTCATAGGGTATTTTTCCAGAATTTCAATTTACTGCCTGAGTCATCAACTTCAAAAGCTGATTCCGATGAGCTGGAGGGGAATTTGAGAAAATGAAGACATGGGTTTTGTCAGGAACATGCTCAATTACAAAAACCTCTCTCAAAATTTACACAGCTGTCGCCATTTGAGATATACAGCTGGGGCTTCTAAGCCTAGTTTTCAACAGTCCGCATCCGGAAATGAAAAACTCGGTTGTAACAAATTCCTTGAAAGCAGGAAGTCTGTTAGCCAGATGTCATTATGTTTGTAACAAATTTTTGTTTCTAGAGGCTAGGTTAGAACAATTCGAGATTGAAAGCTGAGGGTAGCTTCTCCTATATATTCATGTGTAATAGACAGAGCTAGGGGTTCGATTTTCAGTTGGGGGATTTTCAAGAGCAGAGAGGCTCTTCATTGTAAATGATTTTCATTTTCAGTATATGAATAAAGTTGCAGAGATGGAATGCTGAGAGGTTTCCATGGCTGAGATTCTTGTGCCATCACATTCTTCAGTAAGTGATCTTCTATGTAATTGTTTTTCCCAGTTTAACACTCCATTTTGTGTTGCTCTCATGTTTGAACAACAATGTTATGGACTAGAATTCATCTTGCATGCTCTAGATCCATTGTTCAAGCATTTTTAAAAGATTTTCTTCTAAAGTCTTGCAGAAATCACCCAAGCTAGGTGCTCTGCTTGATGGGCTGTCTTCCTTGTCCTCTAATCAACCTGCAAAAGCCTCAAGACTGAAGAAATGGTGTCTACCCTGCCTTTGTCCATGATCCCTTCAAGCCCCTACCTCTAGCAACCTAACTCAGACCTGATTATTGACTCCATTGCCCAATGGTCTCCTTCATGATTGTCTTACCAAAACTTTAAAAACAAATTGTCCTATCAGAAATCTGATCTTCTGAATGTCATTGATTGAATATCTTGAGCTAGAAGGCTTTGTAAATAGTGAGAGATCCCTCTTTGATTGTATTAGGTCAGAAATACAGTCTGAAGTTGTTATGTGGTTACCTCAAAGTGTCGTTTCCCACAACCTTAAGGGTCATTTTGAGTGATAACATATTGGCGCCGTTGCTGGGGAACGAGAATTATATTGTCCCTGGGAGAAACGATAGAGATTTCGAGTTTTTATAGAGAGAAAGGATTTCTGTGGGCAAACATAGATTTCTGCATTTGAAGAAGGTTGTACATTTGCCCTGGCGACTCCACTGGGGGGGTTGGCGACTCCACTCATTAAGATTTCAGTTTGAGGGTAACTCCACTGGGGAGATTGGGGACTCCATGCCAGAGTTAAGATGTTGAAGGTCTCATGGAGACTCCATGTTGAAGAAACCCAGCGTTTCACTGTTCCACAGGCTAGTGCACTCAGTATCCGATCAGAATTTGCAGCTCCATTGTTTCAAGATGGCTTCATTGTCAAAAAGGTATGCTCCCATGAACCGGTCTCACATCCCTGGTTTTCCAAATCCTATTCCTAAAGTAGATTGGCAGACCTGTTTACCAAAATTTAAAGATCAGGAAGGAGATGATGCTGCTATTCATTTGGTTATATTTCATATGCATATACATAAGCTAGGAGTTGAATTGCCTGAGGATTGTTTGATGAAAATGTTTATGGCAACATTAGAAGAGAGAGCAAGGGTTTGGTATGAAGGTTTACCACCTGCTAGTATATATTCCCTTCAAGATTTTTATTCAGCCTTTTGTGAAGAGTATAAGTACAGTTATCCCTCTTTGGAGTTGGTTAAAATATTTTGTAAAAATCTTGATGCCCTTTTTCAACTTATGGAGATTGATGCTTTTGATAATGATGTCCTAGATAGCGATTTGAGAGAAACCTTGTGGGAGTTGTATGCTTACAAGAATAAATAAATTTTAGAATCCTTGCATGAGAGGCCTTTCCATCATCAGGAGAAAGAAGGAGAGGATAATTGTCAATATATTCGAGAAAATTCCCGGCAGTTGGTGATGGCTTCCTTGATTGAAAATGACATAAACCAATTTTCTGATTCAACCAGTTACATTTCTTTTTCTGAAATAGATGATGATTTGCAACAATCTTGTCAATCTTTGTGTGATCAAGAGGGAAGTTGGGACTGCTAATCAAATCCTTCTTCGTATTATTCAACTTCTGAAATATTGTTACAAGAAGAGGATACTTATTCCCAATAGAAAATACCCTTTTGCAGCAGCAATTTTTTCAAAGCTCTAATACTTTGGTGACTGATTATAAGGAGAATTCTGACCTTGGAAATTTTTAGTCTTATAGTCCTTCCACATGTTCATTTTCTGAAATCGCAAGCATAGAGGAATCTGACCTTGGATTAATGATTGAAGAAGGATATGGACAAAAGGAATTTGCTTTGCATTCCAACCCTTTTCATGGTGGACAGAAAAATGATCATCCCAGTGATGTACAAGATGAGGGTTATACTAATTTGTTTTATGAAGAGTGCAGTCAACATATTAAAATTTCTGTTATGAATAGTTTTAAAGGGAATTTCAGTCCACCTATATATGATGAATATGTTGATGGCTACTTGGATATTGTGCTTGAAAAGGCAGCTGAAATTTTGGCAGGTCCTGGACCAATTGGTGAAGAAAATTTGGTTGAGATTTACGACCAAGATGCTGAAAACATAGTGGATAGAAATCAGGTTGTAGCTCATGACTTCATCATTACAAACCAGGAAGACAGTGAGTCTAATGGAGGCAATACCTTACTCCTCTGCTCTAAAGTATTTGATACAATGAAGAAAGATTTTGAGGTTATGAATAGAAAATTTTTGCACCCATTTTGCCATCATCAAGAGGTCTGTGTAGGGTCAAATTTATCTCATCACGGGGAAAGTATTGCAGCCTATTGTGACAAATTTCCTGAGCTACTCGCTGTTGTACTAAGCCCTCCTATTGTTGATGAACCAGTAGGGCATGACCTACCAATTTATGATAACTATGAGGATGTTTTCCCAGTTTTTTCGCTAAGACCCTTAGTCATAAATAACCAAATGACCACTGATTCACCTATTTATGATGGTCACGGAGATGATTTCTCTGAGCACTTAATTGAATATCTCATCTTAGAGGAGTATTCTTCCCATACGTGTGACCATAGCTTGCAACCCTCGTGTCATAATTCTATGACCGAAAAAGAAGACCAGAATATTCAGTCAAATTTTCTCTCATGTCATTCACTTCCAGAATCTTTCTATCAAAAAGAAGTTAGTCTCCATGAGCCATTGGAGAATCAAGATGGTATTTCTTTTGAAACACAAGAGCGAAATCAGGTTTTTAATCTAGGGATTCTGAGCAGCAAAGAAGATGATATTATTGACAGTGATGTATATGAATCTGACTGTTTTAGTCCTATTTGGTTGCATGAAGAATCAATCATACAGGATATTCCTGTTTTATTTGAAACTTATCATGAGCACTCAATTCCTATACTTAACATGGGTGACAGGAGAGGGAAAAGTACTGATCCTCTTCCATTTAAAAAGGGTCTCGAGCATGATGAAACAGGGTATGACATTCTTCAATCAAAGATACTAGAAGACGATCAGAATCATATTTTTGTTGCTGATCAAAAACATATAAAACTTTTTCCTGATATATTTGGTAAAACAGATGGACAGATTGTTTTCCATCACGTTGAAAATAATCTTGAGTTAGATGTAATAGAAGAAGGAACAGGGGTTGAAATTGGTTGAAAACTTGTTGAAATCTGTGGGGACCCGAGAGGCTTTTTGTATTTTGAGATGTTCATTTAATAAAATTGGCAGAGGCAAGCAAGTGTTTTGAGCAGAGATTCTTGTGTTATTGTATTTGCAGTCTGTACCTTCTTCTTCTTCATGTGAACGTTTCCCTGTTATCTACTTCATAATGTTTTCTTTCATGTTTGGATAAGTGTATATTGAGGCAGAATTCATATTTGTTATGCTCTGTTTCTTTGATTCCATGCATCCACAAACCAGTTTCTACTAAAGTTAATGCATAATTCATGTAATAATGCTCTATATTGATGGACTGTTCTTATTTTCTTCCTTATCATTAGACAAATAGCTCTTTGACTGTGAATGAGTAGCTACCCTGCCTCTGTTATGAATTATTTGCAAAGCATTGCCATTTATCATCATAAGTGTTTTTGACTCCATCGCCCAATGAATATTCACCTTGTTTCAACCAAACAACAAATCTGATTTTAGTTTTATTTCATGTATCTGGCCCCGTAAATCATTGGTGAGAGATCCCTCTCTGGAAAGGAAGAAGTTAACTCCCTTTCCTAAAGTGGTTCGGTGGTTACCTCAAAGTGTCCTTTCTGCAACCTTAAGGCATATTTTGAGTGATAACAGGGTGGACAAATGTTAGAGGCAAGCCATTGGTAAATATTCTTGGTGTGTTTTCTAGTGGTGCGGTCTTCCTTTCAGCCCATGACTACTCAGATCGCTACAAGACCAGTATTAATATTGCACAACCTTTACTTAAAACCATTTAAGAGATTGGGCCATACAATGTCATTCTAGTCATCATTGATAATGCTGCTAATTGTAAGGCAACAGGAGCAATCATTGAGGATAAGTATCCCAACATATTTTGGTCAGGGTGTTTGGTTCAACTTCACACATTGAACCTTTTGATGCATGATATTCTTAAGATGAAGGACCCTAATTACCGATGGATTGGTGCCTTATACAAGAGAGGTAAGCAAAATGATAAAATTTATTACCAATCATAGCATGGCCCACCACATTTTTCGCAATCACTCTAGGTTGGATTTATTGAAGATTGCAAAGGCTAGATTTACTAGCTACTACCTCACCTTCAAGAGGCTTTTGAAGGTAAGAGAGGCATTGGCTAGTATGGTCTCAAGTGATTCATGGCAGGAATTGAAAGACAGAGCTGCAAGCGTAGCTGATAGACATGACTTCCAGGAGTTGGAGGACACTGTTCTTGATGGTCAGTCCTGGGCACAGGTTAGGTATGTTTTGCAGTTCACCAAGCCTGTTTATAGTATGATTCGTTTTGCAGATACAAATCAGCCGGTGATTGGAGAAGTATATGAGCAGATGGATAGCATGCTTGGTCAAATCAAAGACATTGTTGACAAAAGAGATGCAATCTTGTATGACTGTATTCATAAACATGTGGACAAAAGGTGGGATAATTTGAATGTTCCACTCCATGCCCTTGCATATGTCCTTACCCCAAAATATTATTCTCCAACTTGGTTGGACCAACCTGCACCTGGGGTGGAGTTAGGAAAAAACCCCACACAGATCCAGAGGTGCAAAATGGGTATATGCTTGCATTAGACAAGTTGGTCCCTAATGAGGAGGAGTGCGCTCAAGTACAGAGTGAATTGAGCCAATACATCAGTGAACATGGAGTCTTTGGTACCCTGCATGCAACCAAAGATTGAGATAGGTTGAATCCTATCCGCTGGTGGAACATGTATGGCTTCGGTACCACATATTTGCATAAATTGGCGGTGAGGGTGCTTTCACAAGTTGTTAATAGTTCTTCTGCAGAGAGGTGTTGGAGCACCTACAACTTCATCCATAGGGTCAAGAGAAATAGTTTGAATGTTGAACGGGCAGAAAGCTTGGTTTATGTGCACTACAACTTAAGGTTGTTGTCCCATTATTGTGAGGCAACCAAGAATGATAGAACATATTTGACTTGGGACAACAATCCAGAGGAGGCTAATATGGAGGATGGAGCCATAGCATTAGAGCGCTTGGAGGCTAAACTATTGGGTGATCATGATGGTGATCCAATTCATACAATAGAGATGCCACCCCCAACCACCAACAGGTTTCCAGATGTAGGATTTTTGCCTTTAGCTTCACAACATCTAGCAATCCGTGGGGGCCATTCATCTTCTTCTCATGTTCCACGATCACTTCCAACAATTCCTATTCCACCTAGACCACGAAAAAAGAAATTGGAAGTTTCTCATTGCAAGAGGAAAGCTTAGTAGATAGTATCATAGTACTTTGTCTTTCATGTTTA
This sequence comes from Larix kaempferi, assembly GCA_027924585.1. NCBI lineage: Eukaryota > Viridiplantae > Streptophyta > Pinopsida > Pinales > Pinaceae > Larix > Larix kaempferi. Next base: position 7,274,223 of record BSBM01000393.1, on the reverse strand, counting down.
TTATGGCCTATTTTGTAAACATTATGGCCTACTTTGAGCTTTGACCTTTGTTTCTTTTCATGGTTGATGTTATCTGTTAGAGTTTGTTGATGGCAAATATTATATGTTGAAATTTGAAGGTTGATGTTGTTGATGATTGATGATTGATCATTTAATGACAATGTTATAAGTTATAGCTCCTAGATGATTGATGTTATATGTGTACTAAATGGTTATATCTATGTTTTCATGTTTTCTATAGCGAATTTAGCATAATACATGTTTTTTTAATATATATGCATCAAAATATATTAAAATATGTATTATATAAAAAATGCTCCCAGAACACTCCCAAAATGGAAGCTTTTGAAAATTTTGCTTTCCGCTTCCGCTCCTGCTCCCCGCTCCCCGCTCCCCGCTCCCGCTCCCCGCTCCCGCTCCCCGCTCCCGCTCCCCGCTCCCAACAACGTAGTTCCTACTCACATGTGCCACGTACTCCTCATCGCCGGTCTTGTGGTCTGACTGAATCGACCCCAATCTCATCTCCTCTTGAGTGAAATCATCCCACAACCTGTCCCAGGTGGGAAGATTCTCCCTAGTGACTATACAACACACAAAGGTATCCCATGGCTTGGAGAAGCCTTTTAAGGCTTCCCTCACCAACTCTGCATTTGCAATCTTAACCTCTATTGCAAGAAGTTCATCACGAACTTGTGTCACTCTGGTCAAATATGCTGCAACTAGCTCATCCTTGAGCATCTTGATACTCTGAAGTTTTTCCCGCAAAACCATCTTCTGATTTTCATTGCCTCTCTATAAAAGCTTCGTCACCGCTGCCCACATCTCATAGGCATGATCATTTCCGCTCACATGCGGAATCATATGATCCTTCACGGAATCAAGAAGGATGCGTTTGGCCTTCACCTTCTTCTTGTTGTACGCGGCCAAACCTATTGTATCTGTTGGAAACGGGTTTAGTTGTTGTGTTCTCCACAGTATCCCATAACTCTTGCTCTTCCAACAACAACATGATTCTTTCCTTTCATGCATTGAAGTTGGTTAACCCATCCAACCTATTTTCAAACCTCAGTCCAATTGCCATGACCTTGAAGATCTGAAGGATTGTGATTCAAACCCCTGAATCAAATTGATTTGACACAGATCTAGACTCTACTCATAGATCTGATAGACTGGCCTTTATTCTCACAGATCTGATCTCTGCTCTCACAGATCTGATAGATCTGTCCTCTATACTCACAGATCTGATAGACCTATCACAGATCCGGACTCTACTCTCACAAATTTGATAAATTGTGCACTCTTTGCAATACCACTGTGTTAAACCATTGATTTCTTCTCAAAGACGATGCTCTGATACCATGTTAATTTTACATTCTTATCATAAGAGCTGAGCTTAACTTTGATATACTACTTTTTATACTAATCCCAAATGCATATACAAAAGTAAAACTTAGATCTGATAGTATAAGTAGCAATACATAAGCTCATTAACTTCATCTAAACATGCACATCGGAACTAGAAATCAATCACACACAAACATAATGATATACCCTGGAAACCCCAATGGGGAAAACCAACAACTATGGGATTTCTTCAATCTTGAGCTAGAGTAAAATATAGAGAGTTATACAATAAAAAAATTATACAAGTAGAGAAACTTGGTGGGACAAGCCCTAGATCTACATGCAACTGCAACTGCTGCTTTGAGGAATGTGCCCTCTGCTCTACTCTGTTTGAATCTCTGATAACTTCCTCTGCCAATATCTGGAAGAAGTAACTGCCTTTATCTCTTTGAAGAAGTGCTCACTTTGTGCCTCTCTTCTCTGCTCTGTTCCACTGATGAAGAACTGCGCCCTCAATCTCTGAAGTGCACCCCATCTTTGGAACTGCACCCTCCTATCCTCAAAATTGTACCCCTCTCTGTCTATCTCAGTCAATCACTGATGAGATCTCAATAAGCCCTCCTCAGTCCTTGAAGGAAGACCCTCTGCTTCTCTTAGCCCTCTTGGCTTCAAGAAGTGCGCCCTCACTCACAAGTGCGCCTCTGTCTGGAGAAGTGCGCCCTCAATGTCTCAATGGTGCGCCCCTCTCGGTGACTGCTCAATCTCTGAATCAAATGGCCTGATAACTCTCTCACCCTCCGGGAATGATGTGCCCCTATTAGTCTCTGAAGGATCTGCGCCCTCACTCTCTGCTCAACTCTCTCAGCTGAAGAAGTGCGCCCTTAGTCTCTATGGTGTGCCCCTCTCTTTGATGACTTGTATCTCATAAGTGTTCTTCTTCTTTTACCCTTTTGCCTTCTTTTAACAACTTAGTGACTAATTAGGGTTTCCAAATCCCTAATTTGAGTTGCATGCAAAATCACACTTTTGCATTAAAAAATAACACTATTGCATTAAAAAATCCTACATGCAAACCTCGCATGCACAAGGCAAAAGTCTCTAGAACCTCTGCATGCTTACACCAGTGAAGCCATGTTGACTGGTAGAGTGTTTCTCACACCCTACATCCATGCCTACTCAACTAATGTCCCTTCATGCTAGGCATGCCTGCATGAAGGACATCCCAAGATACAAATCTCAACACGTATAATATGGTATGATCATGTTGCTGGTTTGTTTGAGGGGGTGTCACCTCCTCATGGGATTGAAGAAACTTTTCTTGGCTTGTTCATACATCTTTAGCACATATATTGATGAGATTGGTTGTTGTGTGGACTTCATTAGTTTGGAGAGGTCAAAATGTCCACCATTGATGGGTCTCTTGCACCCTTTTCTTGCTGGTCTATTAGAGCATTCACTTGGAGTAGTTGCTTTGACTTATCCCTAGCCTTAATATGTGGAACATTCTCCTTTTAAATTTCTTGTGGTACACGTATTCAATGATTCATGCTGACTTATGGGAGCGATCCACTTTTGAAGGTCCTCATGCCATATTTGGAGAATCTTTCATTCTTTGAAGAAGGTTTAGGGTTGGTCAAACCCTAGGGTTTCATGAATGCTTACTGGATATCCCTTTTCTTGGAAGCACTTCCTTTCGAGGCTTGATTTGGACCACCACTTGGTCTTTGTACCATATATGACGGAGGTGTTATGTGGTACCGGTACCAACACGCCTATAGATGTGCCCCAGGGAGAGAGGGTTATTGTTTTTGACCAGGAGTGGTGTTTAGCCAGCTTTTTCTGAGTGGGGGTTATGGCCAGACCCTCAGGTTTCTCCCTTGGAAGTACTATGGCTTAGTGGCATTGCTGACTGCCTCATGAAAGGGCTTGAAGCCCTGAGGTTGGTGTTCGGGGCTTCCAGGGGTGGGCCACTGGTTCACATGACCCCAACCTTGATTTATCGTTCTGGTGGCAGATCTTTTAGTACTGAGGAATATGTCTCTCCTCCAGGCCACCTTCAACACCCTCCTAGTCCTCCAGTTCACCAACGCCCTCTCTCCTTGGGCTCCTCTTGTTGATGACGTCATCCTCCAGGCCAGGCTGCAGTGCTTGATTAGGGGGGACGTTGAGGGATTTTCACTACTGTTGGGGTTAGATGGGGCATGAAGACCCCCCCCTCCGCATTCCGGCTTTCAGAACGGAGTGATATGCTTACTTTTAGCTGTTTAGTCATGTGTGGGTAAATTCTGGGGAAAATGCCCCAAATTACCCACATATTTGATTATTTTATATTAGTTTTGTTTTAATTTTAAGTTGACATTTTATAATTTCAAATTGACATTTTAAAGGCATGTCGGCCTGGATATTTTTATTTTTTTTAATAAAGTGAGTGTGAGAAAGTATAAATACACTTCTCCTCACTTCATTTTAACATAACAACTTATGGGATAAAACATTTCATGCTGATTTTTGCCCTCACTAGGGCTCTTTGATTGATGCGCACCTCTTGAGGAGGATTCTACTTGTGGTTTGGAGCAACTTTCTTGGAGTATCTTTTGTTCTTGCTTTCTTTTCTAAGGTGATGCTAGAGTTGTTGGTTTAACACATGCACAAGGAGGTATCTATGTTCTCTTTTGATGTCTCTTTGTTAATTGTTGGAGAATGATGCTTGTTTAGGGTTGAATGGTAGCCATTAATGCTGCATTTTGTCTCAACTAGTTCATTTTCTGCCTTTAGTCACCATAGCATTGTTAGGACCTCCTCCAAAGGAGTCTTTCTTAGGATTGAGCTTTAGGTCTTCAAGTTTTGCTACTACTAGGTCTCCTTCAACCAACTTTTGAGGTTGTTGAGGAAAGCCGTAGTTGCCAAACTTGCCAAGCACCATCTCAAGAGGGGAAGCCTCTTTCTTTGATGCCCTAGGGTAAGGCTAAGAATCCTTTAAAACCCTAAGTTGCCCTACTTTTCTACTTCTTTTAAAACCCTATTTTGTGTTCTTGTAATTTATCTTATTTGTTGTATTTAGGTCTGATTTTATACTTTTATGTACTTTTTTTTGCCTTTTTTTAGAACTTAAAAGCCCTAAATTTTTGTTTTAAACCTTTTTGCAGACCTTTGGTGCCCTAACGACCTCCCTCTTCCTTCTTTCCCACCTTCGCTATCCTCCCCTCCTAGCTCGCCTTACCTTCCTCCATCCTTCTACACCCTCAACCTCCCTTCTCCCTAACTCGGTCCTCCTCCTTTTCCATTCCTCCACCTTCGAGCTCCATCTTCCAAGCTCAGCCCTCCCTTATCCTTTCCTCCATACACCCCCATCTCCTTCGCTGCATCCCTTCTTCTCCACGCCTTCCTCCTCTACCCTTCTTTCTCCATTTGTCCCTACCATCTCCCCCCTTTCTCTCCTTCGCTCCCCTCTCTTTTCTCTTCCTCTTCCTCCAAAACTTCGTTGCCATTACAAGGCAACTCATCTCAGTGCCCTAATGCCTGTACACACGCAGTATAAAATGGTCTAAACGTTAATACCAAATTGGAGATGTTTTAAGTATAATTTTCTGTACAAATTGTGTGCTAGTTTATGGTCAAATTTTTTGCTTAAAGGAGGTCTGAAATTTACTGTGTAACTGAAAGTCTGAGATTTACATACAGCAGGTATGGAAAAGTTTCTTTTGCATACAACATTTGTCTTCGTTGGTTGGTAAGGATAGTATTTGGTATCTCTATGAATTGATCTTTGTTTCATCATAAGCATATCTTTAGGTCTCGTTGAATGTGGACTTGACATCTATTGGAAAACACTTACTACTGTATACATTGCTACATATCTCTGTGTGCAAATCAGAAATATATAATCCTTGACTTCTTTAAATTGTTAACATAGTGGAGTTTGGATTTCAATTAGTTGGTTATTTTCGTTAGCCTAAATAGCAATTAATAATAGCACTTTGCCATATATTTGATAACTTACATTGCTCTATTTGAATGATATACATTGACATATGCTCCTGGAGTTCTATGACTATTTTATTTTGTGATATACAAGTGCTAGTTTGATATTGGTAAAATCTTGATGATATTTGTACTAACCGCAACCATACTGTCCGATATAAAGTGTTTGGATATTGAAATTGCATGCCTCATGCTTTGATTAAGTATCTTGAGGATAACTAGGCTTATTTGGAAAGTGCATATGTAACTTACTATTGATTCTCACATTGATTGATTCTCCTAAGGTTGATAAACATTGGATCACAAAATAGTATGTCTTCTTCACTCTCTTAAAATCATGGTCTAAGGCACTTGTCACTAACATTTTCATTATCGAAGACATAGCTATTCTTGTGCTAAGCTATCTTGTAGGGCACATAAGGGCTCTTCCCCTTGGAGGTTCCGACTCTTCAAAGAAAGTTAGGGAATTGGCTAAGGTGACAGTGGTCACTTCTCTCATATTCGTCATCGGAGACTAGCCCTGCTAGTTGATCCGGTAATAGGAGGCACCCTCTTTCTTGGGCCTTGTGTCTCTAGAATGATGTACTTGTGGCTTTGACCACCCTTTCTTTATGGATCTAGTTAGAGTTGGTTAGGGTTAGTGGAGTATTTTGATTTGTATACTCCACCCTAGGTTAGATCTAGGATTTTATCATTATTTTATTGTAAAGGAAGTTGAGCTCCTCTCCTATATAAGAGAGCCCCTTGCTCATTCTTTTTTTATGTTTGGATTAGGGAAAAAATCTTACGAAGAATTAATGAAATATCTCTTGGTGCTTATGGATGGTTGATGCTAGCACTATGATGAGGAAATCTTGGTAATGCTAGATATGCTGTATCTTTTGGATCAACAATGGTTTCTTGCTTTGGATGATTTGCAAGTGAGCTCTTTACTTTGCAAGGTTAATCTTATTTGGGTTTATGGTTGGATAGGTGGTGTATTTTCAGCTCTTGATTGTATGCCCTAGAATTTCATGCTTGATGAATATTATGCCCAAGTTAGTGTTGAAGATACCATTTCGGTTATTCCGTAGTAGATCTTGGGATAAATTTGGCCTTTCTTGTATATGGTAGGAATTGGCTCTCAAAACCTAGCTATCCTTGGATATTAGTAACCTCTTCATTACTATCTATGATTGGCCCCATTTTCCCATTTGATAAGACATTAGTCTCCAATCCCTTCATCACCATTATCTTTTTACTTTCATAAAAAAAAAAAACTTGTTTTTCTAGGGTTACTCTTTAAATTCACCTTGTGCTTCATTGCTAAACCCTAATAATTCTATTTAGGGACCCCTCCCTTTAGAGAAGAGCTATCCTAAAGAGCAGAAGACAATTGATGAGGTGACAGTGGCCCTCTCTTAGTTATCCATAAGCCATCATTGATGTTAAGGCTTAAATCTTAAGATGTTGGTTTGTGTGGTAACAAGTTCGAAGGGCCTTAATTCTATTTGCTTCTTCCTCATGATGGTGCTTGTGACCTTTCCTTGTTGTTTAGAGGATTTTACATCTTCGGAGGGGGGAGGGAAGTCAACCCTTGTAAAGTTATGGAAATGAGATTCTGGACTTTAGTTTCCACTCCAAAGGAGTCCATGTCTCCTAAGGACTGTTGCAAAGATCATGGATAACTTTTGGAGGGGTGAAATAGCTAAGTCATAGGCGATAATTGTGAGGGTTAAAATTATGTCATTTTCCTTGCTTGGGGTGTCCAAGCTTAGGATTTCTTCAAGGACTTCATTCTCCTTATTTTCATTTAATTTCAAAATCTATCGTTCAGGGCTTCCCTTTCCTCTTCCAAATGGGTTTCTTTTGGTTGGACATTCTCTATTTTCCCATTTTCACCCTGTTTTTCTTCTTCTAAAACTAGGTACTTTGAATTTGTTGGTGTTTTGATCCAAGGCAATTTTTTTATTTTTTATTCTTATTTATTGTTGATGCTTTTGATCAACATGAGCATAGGCATGTAGGGATGTGGGATTGTGAAAGAAAGCCTTTGGCCAAGGTTCTTTGACTAGGGAGTATCTATTCTACCAAATTCACACAAGACTTGCACCTAGCCCCAACTGCGATTGCAAGTACTAGTGTTAAAACTTCAAGCAACACAAGCACAAGCATGATCGTTTCCAACTGAGACTTGAAACCTAGTGGGGGCATCAAGTCACTGTTGATGATCCGAGGTAATATTATGATTGTTTACTTTTTGTGGGTTTGCTTGAGTTTGGTTCCATTTTTTTCTATTACGTTTAGGTCCTTTCTTTGGTTGCATCTCCTTGGTATGTTCTTTGCTTGCCTGAGACAATCTTTGAATTGTTCTTTGCAAAAACGGCTATACTCATGGTGCAAATTAAATCTGAAAGGGATTTGTTCATTGCCATCAGTACACCCAATCATCAACTTGGAGTTTTGTTGCTTTTGGAAGGCCTTTTCTAGTTCTACTTCTACGCAAATACTAGTGAAGACATAAATCCCACCTTTAGTACGTAATGAACCTAACTATAGCTCAATTATATATAATAAATAATTATTAATTGGTCACATTACTCTACGGTCATGATTATTCATTGTAAAAATCACATTGTAGTTTTGATAGAGATTTTAGTTTTATGTTTCCGAAGTAGGTAGGTTAGAAATCAGCCTAAGACTATTGCCATGTACTAAGGAGTTTTAACATCATTAATATAAAGACAGGTGCAAAGTCATCATTTGCATATATCAAGCAACGTAATTTATTATACATCCTCCAAAACACTACTAACTTGATACATGCAGACCCTCATGACCTCATCCTTAAATCACATTGGCAAGAAGCCCTTTTAATGACAATTTCAAAGCTATATAGAGATGTACAATGATAGTGTGGAAGCTTCTAGAAGGTCTAGAAATCCAACTTTTCTACATTGACTTTGCTCAACTTTGGCAAACGTGTAGGTGGCCAAGCTCACGATTTCCCTTTGTGCTATGTATAGAGTACATACATGCACAAAGACCTCTAGACTCAATACATACTTTAAGATACCGAACTTATATGCATACATTATAAAAAGATGTGCATTACATATTGACATCAAATATCTGTCCAATAGGGCCATTTGTTGGAATATTTTATATTCCTTGGAAGGTAATAATGTCTTTGTATTATGTCGGAAGATATCCACAATCTTATGTAAAAGAGTAATACATTATATCCCATATTCATTATGGTAAAATATACTCTTGATATTCATTATTATATAAAGAGATGTTATTATGGAGAATTATATTATCCCACATGTAATATGTGAGAGTAATTCCTCCTCATCTCTTGGTATATAATAGAGTCAAGGGAGTCTTTCACATTCATCCCGTGGTGGATCACTCATTATGATCTATACTTTCACAAGTATTGCTATATTGTATTTGGGGTTATTGGCATTGCTCTCTGTAAGCTTGGAGGAGATATTATGGAGATAATAGAAGACTACCTTCCCGTGGATGTAGCCCAATTGGGTGAACCATGTATATCTGGTGTACTCTTTTCTCTTGTTCTCTTTCTGTTCTTATTTACTGTGATATGTTATTGTTTGCATAGATAGGTAAGCTAGTTTAGTTAGATCCATATCTCCGGCATGGTATCAGAGCTTGTTGCTATGATCTAGCACCTTCTATTGCTTTCAAACAATATCTTATTATTTGGGCATTGTTTATTTCTTGTAGATTTGCTTTCTATTTGGTAGCCTTTAGGCTTCTCTTCAGTTTTGGGCATATTTCTGCAGTTTTTTATTTCTAACCCTAACCTTGTTGTGTAGATTTTTGCATAAATTTTTCAAGGGTTTTTTGATGTTGTTTTTGTAGATCTATATGATTTTCTGATTCTCCTCAAGGAGATCTATCTTCTGGTTGTCAAAACGACAACTTTCGTCCAAGTTTGGTAGACTTTGTGCAGGTTTCCGTCTTCGGCAGATTCAACACTGTTTTCGGCCTCATAACTCGGTCAATTTTTATCGGAATTTTTATTATAACCTGTTTTTGGAATTGGAAAAGCTGTTCTGGATCCACCAATGCGGACATAATAGAATTCTGGGCCTTCCGATGCCAAAATGGCAACTTTCGTCCAAGTTTGATAGACTTTGTGTAGGTTTCCGTCTTCGGCAGATTTGGCACTTCTTTCGGCCTCATAACTCGGTCAATTTTTATCGGAATTTTTATGATAACCTGTTTTTGGAACTGGAAAAGCTGTTCTGGATCCACCTACGCAGACAGAACAAAAGTCTGGGCAAGTTTGGGCACTCAATCAAAAGGGTTGTAAGTAAAAGTTTCTTTTTCCTTTACTGTTTTTCTAATTGTGTTTTTTGTAGATTCAGATCAGTACGGTAAAGTATTTAAGTTTTTTGTTATTCATCTTTTTGCTTTTAGATTAGTTGCTTCTAATCATGTTTACTAAGAGATTATTTCTTGTTCTTGGTATATATTTGTCTAACATTTCTATATGGAAACTTTGGCATCTTTTAAGGGCATGGATCTCTAGTATTTTGTCATGATGATAGCTATAAACCATCTAATGCTTAGTATGTTAACAAGATACTTAATAACTAATTTGTTCCTTTTTGATCATATTTAATCATGTTGATTTCTAATCATGTCATGTTTATAAAATCAATTTTATAAGAACAGTCTCATATGTGTTAAATCTTTTGATCATTATTTGCTTTATTTATATGTTATTGCTGACCTTTGTGTAAAAACAATTTCATTATTTTATAAGTAATATCTTTATGATCATTATATGCTCTTGCTAATTAATTCCTTGAGTAAAGTCAATTTTTCTTTGAATCTATGTGATATCATAATTTTTTGGCTTGTCATAAGTTCTTTAATTGGGATATAGTTTCTTTCTCCTGTATTGCAGAGATTGTATCTAGTTCCTGTGCTATTTGTCTCTAACGTTCCTATATGGAAGCATTGACATTTCCGGGGCATCTCATCTCTTGCATATTTACATAGTGTTAACAAGAAATGAACCCATGATTAAGACCTTTAGTGACTTGTCATTTCATAATTTTTTCTATGTGATATCATGAGTTGATCATAATTTGCTATATGTTGATCATATTAAACATTTTGATTTATATATCTCATGTCATGTTTATTTCGATCATCTTTTACTCAATATTTATATCGCTTTGGGCAATCTTATAATCTTGAAATATTTATCATGAGCACCTTGTTCTTGTTGCAATGGGATTTATATTCTTATGATTGTAGGGGTTATCTTGTTCCTACTTGTCTCTAACGTTCCTATATGGAAGCATTGACATGTGTTTCTTGTCTCTAACGTTCATATATGGAAGCATTGACATTTTCAGGGCATTCATCTCTTGCATATTAACATCATACTAATAAGAAATGCACCTATGCTTCATATTAGTTGCTTGATGACTAAATTTTCATATATTTAAGTGAATTCTTGGGCTCACTATTTATATGTTGTGGTTGACACTTAATGTGTAAAAGTAACTTCATTTTCCTTAATGAGCAAGTTAATCTTTTATTTGATCATATTATGTTGTCATCTTTTTATATGATGTTTGCTTACCTTTGGTGTATAAACATTTTCATTTATGTATGAGCAATTTGTTTTATGGTCTTTATATGCTTTAATCTTGGAAGTTCTTGTGCAGATCAGTTTTCTGTTTAGGCTTTCACCTCATTCCAGAAATAATGAAGCACCATCTTCTACTATTAAAGTCATGATATTCATCTGTATGATATCATTTTCGATGTGTAGACCATTGGGGTCTTGTTCCTTCGATGTTTGAGGTCTTCTACAGATATTTCTATTGCACCTTGATTGGAAGAATGTCTGCTTTCCACATGTGTATTGGCCATCTGGGTATTTTTGTACACTGTTGTGGTGTTCTTAGCCACATGTTCTGTTGTCTTAGCCGTCAGAAGGTATCTGTACACTGGTGTGGATGTTATATCAGAGTTCTTCAACTATCAGTTATGGTTGTGATGATTCTTGTGGTGATCTAGGCATCTTGTGGATCTAGTAGCCATGACAGCTTCTCTTTAGATCTGGGCACCTTGCTGTTGGATTGCGTCACATGTTCATGCCAGCCCTTGTGACTTTTCCTTATTGTTTTAGAAGATTTTACATCTTTGGAGGGGGGGAAATCAACCCTTGCCGAGTTCTGGAATTGGAGATTCTTGGTTCTAGTTTCTACTCCAAAGAAGTCCATGATTCCTATAAGGACTTTTGTAAAGATAATGGATAGCTTTTGGAGGGGTGAAATACCTAAGTCATATGTGATAACCGTGAGGATTAAGATCAACTCATTTTCCTAGCTTGGAGTGTTCAAGCATAGGATTTCTTCAATGAATTCATTCTCCTTATTTTCCTTTGCTTTCAAAGTCCATCTTTTAAGGCTTCCCTTTCCTCTTCCAAATGGGTTGCTTTGGTTAGACATTTTCTATTTTCCCATTTTTAATCCTATGTCTCTTCTTCTAAAACTAGTACTTTGAATTTCTTGCTGTTTTGATCCAAGGTAATTTTTTATTTATATTTATATTTATTGTGGATGCTTTCGATCAACATGAGCACAAGCACCTAGGGATGTGAACTTGTGAAAGAAAGCCTTTGGCCAAGCTATTGTGATTAGGGGGTATCTATTTACCAGATTCACCCAAGACTTGATCCTGGCCCTAACCACCATTGCAAGTATTAGTGTATAACAAACACGAGCACACGTATGATTATTTGTAGCTGTTCAAAATTTGTATTAGCCATGAAAGTGTATATGCCACTTCTGCTAAAACCTGCAACATAGAGGTCACCTTAGGGCTGCAATTGCCATTCTTGCAGCCACCATCCTCTTCCATTGTGAGCACCCTACGAACAACAAACTTAGGGTCATGAATTCATGTTCCTAGTGGAAGAATGAAGAAAGTATCACCATAGAGAGAGACAATTGAATAAATAAAATAAAAACAAGATACTCCATGTGCTTTACACTGTGTCAGAGTGGGTGTGAGAAAGAAGTCACAAACCAAATCTTATTTGGTAGAAAATTTGCGTTCCAGAAAAATCTGTTCAAATTTTTGTTTGTTTGTTTAGAGAATCACAAGGGTTGTCAGTGGAAAGTGTTAACTCCCGAACCTGCACTCAATGTGATAAAGCCCTAAAACACAATTGCAACCTTGAGGGAACTTTGAGGGGCTACCCACTATCACCTTAGTAACTCCCTCGCCAACTTTAGGTTGGCTCTTCTCCAACAAAAGGGGGCTATTCCTAAGATAGAATTGCTAAGACTATCTAAGTCACATGGTTCGGGTTCGACAACGTTGTAATTCGAATTTACGGATGAGGTTCGGATAAGATTTGTCATTAGGTTACTCCATATACATATTTTAAAATATTAAAAAGATTATATATATATATATATATATTGTAAGCTAGTACCCATGGAGTTTCGAACCAGTGACCTAACACAAGGAGTGCCTTAACAGTACACCCATTCACCATCTATTCTACGCCCTGTGGGCAATTTATAATTTATATATATTTATTACTATATATTATATTATTAAATCTATAATTTCTTTTAAAAATATATGAAATTAATAAAATTTATTACAACATTGAAAATTTTAATATGTATGATATAAAATATTTAACTTTATTACTTAAAATATGTTAACTTTATTATGCAATTTAAAATATGTTAACTTCATAATACCTTAACTTTATTATTATACATAAGTTAAAACCCATAAATAGCCTGTAACTTGTCGATTTTACTCTATTATTCCCTATTCTCTCGTTTGACCGGTAATATGTGCATGAGCAAAGCATTGGATGGCTTCATTACATCTTGTCAATGCCAATGCCCACAGAGCACAAAATGTTATGGGTCATGCAGGTTTCACGCTATATAATCAAATTGCATTCACTTCATCATATTTCCGAACTCATGTGATTGCACTTGCACTTCCATTAGATTTTTGAACTCATGTGATCACCCTCTTCCATTGAAAGTTTGACATTTGGAATTGGTGGTGACTTGTAGGCTGTTCTATTAACACCTAGGCTGTTCTAGGTTGTTCTATTAACGCCCAGGCTGTGTGGTGATAGTGCGCTTATCATGTCAGGGTTTTGCCATTACCATCCATTTTGAATTCCTTTTGGTCAATAGTCCATGGTCGTCTTTACTTATTGCACACGATCGGCTTACCGATGGAAATATGTGCCAAATTTGTATTAAAGTTCGATGAACCTTAACTAGGGTTTTAAGATTTGTTTGAATTCGAATCTCAATCTTCAAATTTGGCGAACCTTGTTACTTAGAAGACTATGACAATGAGGCTCAAGGTGATGTCAAGAGATAGCTTAGCATAAACATTGTTATTGTAGTATAGAGAAAATGACGGGGTGATGGAAGATAAGGGACTAGTGCCTAGCAAATGGAGTCAAGAATCATCAATCTAAGAGAGCTATTTATGAATGGTTAGGGTAAATAAAGCTGATATACATGCCACAACTCACCTTAACTTGTTGCTAAATAATGTTGAAATAACTTGGAGGAACCTCAAAGGTGTCACACTCAAACCATACTGTGAGGGTGTGCCCTACAATGAAGTGTTAACCCATTACCCAATAACAACTCTTAAAAGATGGTAGATGTAAGATAACACATTCACAAACGAGACATCAAAGGAAATTAAATGGGTAAAAACCCTCACATTAATCCCTTCCAATATAGTAAATATACTCTATTTCTTGGCCTCTCAAGCATGCTCTTTACATGGGGTTCCTAGCATACATCAATAGCAATTAGAAACCCAAAATATTTGCTTCACATTAAAAGAGAGAAAACCCGATACAATCTCCATAAGCCTTCCATTAGATATTCAACAAAGCTCCAAGAGGAGAGAAATCCTCACAAATCAACCATGAGTACCAATGAGGAAGGGATACTCTTTATATAGAGTCTAGCTTACTTCCTTAACAATAAAATAATGATTTCCTCTCCTAGATGCACATTTTGCTCAACAAACTCTCGAACAATAGTGGTTTAGATCCACTTTTCTCTCCAAGCAAAACAATAAAATAATGCGAGTTCATAACCAACTCATGTTATGAAGTCAACAATGCATAAAATAATATGGTGGTCATGTCTTGTGTCTTCTCCAAGGTGGATGTCTCCTTCTTAAAGGGAATGAAACAAGAAATATGCTCGTCAATGTAGCACATGTGGCCCTCCAAGAGAAATGTCCCATCAAATATACATGTAATGTGTGCAAGTAAGCCTTCAAGAGGACATGTCCCTTTTGGGGCTTCTCCAAATGTCATATCCTCAAAACATGTGCAATAAACCCTCCATGAATCAACCCACTAAAGGATAGAGTACATGTTAATTACATGCTAAATATGGCCCTCAAGCTAGGATGTCACTTCCAAATCGCTCAATATCCAATGTATCAACTCATCAAAGAATGTGCAAAGAGTAGATCCATGGAACGAAGAGTCAACCTATGAAGATGGTAGCATCAATCCAAGTGCAAGGTTCCCGACACTCAACTAACTTCGTGAAAGGAAGAGGATGACCCCATCCTACAAACAATAAAAATATCACAATGCATCAACATGTGTGCCAAGAGAAGGGGTGCTCCAAGGAAAAGCATAATTTATCTTGCAATGATCATCTTCCATGTGTGAAGCCACTCCAAAGGGATAGGGCGTTCAAACCACGAGCACAAAAAGAGTGTGCCCTAGAGACATGTGCCAACTTCTCAAGCAAGAGGATGTTTGGATGCCTCAAAATATGTGCTAGAAGAGAGGGTGCTGGAATGGAAACCATAGTGTACCTCCATCTAACCACCTTTCAAGTGTGAAAATCATCCAATGAGCTAGGGTTCTCCAATAGAAGGCCTCCAATAAAGTCAAACCCAAGGTCAAGGGGTGCACAAGGCTAGCACTCCATCAAGGGGTGCACATGTGTCACGAGAAGGTGGTATATGTACTAAGAAACCCCAATACACCTAGGGCGCTTACACTAGACACCTCCCAATACATCAATCTTATGTTTAGAACCTTGCAAAAAGGTCTAATTTCTAGGGTGTTCCACCTCAATGAAGATTTACCACAATAAAACCTTAGAAACCATTGCAACACCAGTAATAATTAATCATCATACCCATGAGTACATTATTGACACTTTAAAACTTAGGGCGACCCTAAGTTGATGGGTTCCCACTCCATGAAATGTATTGAAGTGTGAATTGCTATGTCAAAACACTCCAAACATGCCAACATTGTCAAGGAAGAGGAGCGTATTAAGATGCTAGCCATTAGGAACATGCTATGTCATCCATCAAAACATCATGAAGAGACTTCACCCAACAACTGTTAGTCGCAACCCAACATCAAATCAATCAAAGGAGAGAAACATCTCTAAGCCAAAACTCATGTGTTCCCAATCCATCAAATGAATCACCCGGCAAGCTTGATCTCTGATAAAAATCACAAGTGTAATGCTCATACAATATGAAGGGTAACAATTGGCTCCATGTTGCGGACATGTGCTCTTTGAAGAAGAGTGCATGCGAACTCTAGAATCTCTGGATGTACCTGTGAAGATGACCTCAAGAAAGCAAGAGAACCATTTGGTGGGATGGATACATATCCACATCCCTCAACACCACATACAATATCCATATAGTCCATTACATCAAAATAGCCCAAAATTGGCTTTACATGAAAATGGCATAAGTCAATAATGCCAAAGAGAACAGGAAATGAAATCTAATGCTCATGATGTCGAGCTTATTCTTCCTATTCCATTGCTTTCATGAGCATATTCATCCTACCCTACTCTACACTAAGAAGAAAAATGATGCCAAGTGAAATCATACAACCAATGCAACCACTTGATGAGCTCATCAAGACCATGAAACTTTCCCTTGTGCTTGGTCACAAACCAAATCAATGACACATCAATCATCAAGGCAATGCAGGCTGGAATCTTTATTGCTTCAAGTTTGAAGTCTGAAGTAGGATCACACATATGAGAGAAAAGAACAAAATCATGCCAAAGATGGCATTTGTTGTTACTGCAAGATTCTTCTATCCGGCAATGGATGGGGTTGATTTAAACATCATCATGGCTGAAAACACAAGAAGTCAATCCCTTATCAACCCCTACAATCTCATCATCACTCCCCTCAAGCAACAAGGGATTAGGGGACTCTACAAAGCTGCTCAAAACATCATGGCCATCCTCCAAATAAGATGTACATGAGATATGAAATAACATTCCAGTCTTCCAAAAAATTCTCAGCCCCAAATATAGAGCTTGAAGCCCTCCTTTTGTTGGTTCTAAATTTTTGCAATATAAATCAAGATGAAATACTTGCTGCCCCATTCAGTTTCTAACATTAAAAATATGATTTCCATTTGAAAGTACATGCAAAAGATGAGAAATAGATGGTTGGAAATTACTGCAATTATCCCATGGCTGTCCCATGCAGTTTTCATCCATAACAATAAAATTTTCAGCTGAAAATACCCATGAAAATGCACAAGAATTTGAAAATATTATTGGTTGGAAAATATCATTAAAACATATTCCACAATCTGAAAATTTTCTGAATTTTTTGATGGAGAACAAGGTTGAAAATTAGGCATAGGGATTTCTAAACATGAACCTTTTAAACATGGTTGCCCCATGTAATTTTCAGCGGATCATAAATTCATCAAAAGTTGGAGGGGTTTGTGGTTGGAAAATTTCGGATTTCTTACCATCACAAATCTGCTCTATATGCTGAGAAAAACCTGCATCATACAAGGTAGAACAAAGATGGAAACTGCAATGAAAACTCTACAACAAATCTACCCTAGGATTGACAGTACATGGTGGAAACAAATCTGCATAAATATCTTCACCAAACTGCCCAAAATCTGCATCATAAATAGGAACATGTGGCTTGAAAATATCATCCAATTTTTCTGAATTTACCTTTTTTATGTTAGGGTGTCCAAGGACCTCGGAATCTACATTATCCTTAGAAATATCACTACAAGTATTATAAATAATGTCTCCACGAATTTTCCAACAATCTACATCCCCACCATGATAAAAAAATTTGAAAAATAATGTACATAACTTCATATCATAGTTTGTCCTTATCTTCATCAAATGGAGAGGTAAATACATTTGCAAATTCCTCACCCTCCAAGGGTTTTTCTTTTAGATCATCGAAAAGTAACTCTTTAAATTCAGAATTTTGAGAAAGGCAATAGCTTACCAAATCTTTGTCTTCATGGATGGGTGACATGGGTGCTTGTGTGCTTTCATCCCCAATGCCTTTTTCATAAGGGGCTGCAATAACATCTTCAATCGCCTCCTCCTTTGTATCTGAAATATCCTCTTCATGGAAGGCTGGAACATCACCTTTAACAATCTTATCCTTTTCATGATCAAACACAAGTGGCACATGGAATGATAATTTTTTATCAAACACATGCACACCATAGCATTATTTGATGTACTTTTGTAATGACCACATTATTTCATCTTTATCAATCATTTTATCATGGAGGGAACATGAAGGGTATGTATATATGCAAGCTTCAAAGCATTGCATTGCTTTTTCATTCTACTATGAATATCAACCAAGACATGTGCTTCATGTACAAAGTAAACCGCATCACCACACCAATCTTCTTGAAAAACCTTGATGACATGTGGAAAATAGATAAGCCCCTTTGGGCTGAAATCATAATACCAAACCTTGATGAAATGTGGAAAATAGATTAGCCCCTTTGGGCTGAAATCATAGTAACATTCCCATATATTTTTCTTTTCCATGAAAGTGCAAACATTTTTATCATGACATCTTCATGTACTATTGAAATTTGCAATAAACTCAATAAAGGATGCCAAGGATTTTGAAGCTTTAAAGGGGATTCCATGAAACTTCCAAGCATGCTCCTTACATATTTGAAAATGGAAATCATGTGGATACCTCAAAACATATGAAAATCCCAATGGATCAAATGGATGCAATGCCATTTTTTCAAAAATATTTAAATGTGCAGCCATCATACCTCATACCAAACCAAAGATGTGGAGTTTCCAAGGTGAACCTTCAAGTGCCTTCAAAATTTTGAATGCTTCACCTCTACAAATGACAAGTCTTCAAAATTTGCAAAGAAAAGGATTTCTTCCCTTTATGGAGTTTCCAAATGAGGACAAGATCTTCAAAACAAAAACCCTCATCAAATATCTTGAAGCATAGTTCTTCAAGTTTTCGGGAAATGAACTTTATCCCCGACAACGATGCCAAAATGTTACCTCCCGAACCTACATCCAAAGTGGTAAAGCCCTAAAACACAAGTGCAACCTCAAGGGAACTCAGAGGGGCTACCTACTGTCACCTCAATAACTCCCTCTCCAACTTTAGGTTGGCTCTTCTCCAACACAAGGGGGTATCCCTAAGATAGGATTGCTAAGACTATGACAATGTGGCTCAAGGTGATGTGAATAGATAGCTTAGCATAAACATTGTTATTGTTTTATAGTGAAAATGATGGGCTAATGGAAGATAAGGGATTAGTGCCTATCCAATATAGGGCAAATGGAGTCAAGAATCATCAATCTAAGAGAGCTATTTATGGATGGTTAAGGTAAATAAAGTTGGCATACATGCCACAACACCTTAACTTGTTACTAAATAGTGTTGAAATAACTTGAAGGGATCCCGAAGGTGTCACACTCAAACCATACTATGAGGGTGTGCCCTACAATTAAGTGTTAATCCAACAACTCTTAAAAGATAATATATATATAACATGTAGAAATAAGACGTCGAAGGAAACTAAATGGGGAAAAACCCTCACATTAAACCCCTCCAATATAGTAAATATACTCTTCTTCTTGACCTCTCAAGCATGCTCTTTACTAGTGGTTCCTTCCATATATCAACAACAATTCGAAACCCAAAATATATGCTTCACATTAAAAGAGAAAAAACCCAAAACAATCTCCTTAAGCCATCCACTAGATATTCAACAAAGCTTCAAGAGGAGAGAAATCATCACACATCAACCATGAGTATAAATGAGGAAGGGCCACTGTTTATATAGAGTCTAGCTCAACTTCTTTTACAATAAAATAATGATTTCCTCTCCTAGATTCACATTTTGCTCAATAAACACTTGAATAATAGCCTAAAGTGGTTTAGGTCCACTTTTCTTTCCAAGTAAAACAATAAAATAATGCTAGTTCATAACCAACTCATGTTGTGAAGTCAACAATGCAAAAAATAATATGGTGGTCATGTCATGTGTCTCATGTGTCTTCTCCAAGGTGGACATTTCCTTCAAGGAAATATGCTCTTCAAAGTAGCATGTGTGGCCTCCAAGAGAAATGTCCCATCAAATATGCCTGTAATGTGTGCAAATAAACCTCCAAGAGTGGGATGTGTCCCTTCTACCTCTTCTCCAAATGTCATAATACATATCCTCAAAACATGTGCAATAAACCCTCCATCTATGGATTGACCCACTCAAGGATAGAGTAAGTGATGACCACATGCTAAATATAGCCTCTCAAGGTAGGACACTACCTCCAAATGGCTCAATATCTAATGTATCAACTCATCAAAGAATATGAAAAAGGTAGATCCATGGAATGAAGAGTCAACCAATGAAGATAGTAACGCCAATCCAAGTGCAAGGTCAATGTTGCCACTGAAAACGCAACATAAATCTTTAAAGTTGTTAGGTGTGTCCTTGGGGGCAAGTGTCGAGTCAAGTGCTGTCATCTGATCCTGACTCCTCTGTTTAAGAATACTCCTAATCGAAGCCAAGGGGGTGTTAACACCTAAAAAGTGCTCATTACCTCATCTCCCTCACCACGACTCATTTGTCTTTTTTTCCCACCATCTTTGCCTCCAAAACCTCAAAAAACCATTAAAAAGCCACCAAAAGGTCAAAAAAACCCCTTTTCCCCCCCAAAATAATTTAAATTTCCCTAAAAGATAGCAAAAATCCTCTAAAAGGGCCCTAAATTCCCAAAAATCAAAGTAAAAGGGAATAAAAAATACAAAAAGAGGAAAAAAGGAAGCAAAAACCCTAAAACAATTGACCTAAACCATATGGTGCCAAAAACCATGGGTCAACACTCCACCACTAAAAACCTATAAATAGGTGATGGAGGCTCCCCATTTCACATCCACAATCTATTCTAGCCTCACTCTGCCAAAATCACTCTTGAAACCCTAGCTCACCATTTGAGCTAGCTTCCCATTTGAGTGCCCCTTTTGGCCCATTATCCAAACACCTTGGAGAAGGAGAAGGAACCCATTGGAGCACGGAAGCAGCCCTCCTGGACTACTGCAAGAGCTCCACCAACCTCAACATTTGAGGTAAATGTAACTTTGTTCTCATTGTTAATACAAAAGAAAAATTCCCATTATATTATTGTCTTTTTATTTTCTGTTGATGCACATGTTAGCTTAGATTTTACCTTGTTTTACTGTTTTACTGAACTGCTACTAAGGAGGCCCTTCTCCTTAGTAGGTGCTCATTTGCACAAGCTAGGGTGAAAACCCTAGCTACAGTTTTGGCGACTCCACTATTGGCCTTTGAATTTTTGGTTAAAAATTTAAAAGTTTTTATTTTCTGCAAGTATTTTTTTGCTTTCCCTGTTCAACTGTGGCTTCGGCCAGTTGGGTTTTCTGCCGCAGATCGCGGTTCTGTTCCTCGCAGCTGTGGCCCAGATCGCAACTTTTTGCCCTTTTCCCGCGGCCCAGACCGCTTTTTCCTGCCGTTTTTCCCACGACCCGACCGCAGCTTCCTACCGTTTTTCCGCGAACCGACCGCAGCTTTCTGCCCCTTTGCCGTGCTCCAAACCGCGCATTTTGGCCACAGACCCGCGATCCGACTGCAGCTTTCTGCCCTTTTGCCGCGCTCCAGACCGCGCATTTTGGCCACAGATCCGCGATCCGGCCGCAGCTTTTGGCCCTTTTGCCGCGCCCCAGACCGCGCATTTTGGCCACAGACCTGCGATCCGACCGCAGCTTTCGGCCCTTTTGCCGCGCCCCAGACCGCACAGGTTGGCCACAGACCCGCGATCCGGCCGCAGCTTTCGGCCCTTTTGCCGCGCCCCAGACTGCGCATTTTGGCTACAGACCCGCGATCCGACCGCAGGGTTCACCCCTACAGCCGCGCTCCAGGCCGCGCATTTCAGTCACAGACCCGCGATCTGTTTTCTGCATTTTTACCCTTTTTTGAACCTAGAATTTTTCTGCAATATTTTCTACACCTGCACAGCCTCCTGTTCTGTCTGCAGCCACAGTTACCTACAGCCTTTTTCTGCAGTTTGCTTTCTGTTCCATTTACAGAATTTTTAAGTTTAAGCATTTACATTGAAAAAAGAAAATTTTGCATTATAAGTTAAATTTCTGCATTATTATTGGTTAAAAAAGTTGCCCATGCGTGGCACTTTTGATTGGGTTCATTACCTCACACGCACACTCTGTCACCTAATTCAAGTGAGCCTTAAAACACTACTTAACACAACCAACATTCTAACCCCACTTGGGGAACACATAAGAATATTGTAGTTAGGTAGGACAGGGGGTATAGGCATCCAAATAACACCCCTCGGTCGCTTACACTTGAGACATAGTGGTTGTCCTTTAGGGTACCAAAACCCCCAAGTATTTTTTGGCACGGTCACCACCAGTTTATCAGAGGGCCTCTCCCTTAGGAGGGTTGAAGTAGCCAGACTGGTTCCGGAGGCTTGAGTGGAATACCGCAATCCACCCAGTAACTGAAGGCTACCTACTCGCTGTCCGCGTGTGGTGTTCCTTTTAGGCCCACACGGTGATAGGACAAGAGTTGCATATTCACCTTTTCTAGACGTGTCATGAACGGGGTATTTTAGTTGCCTTTCTTCTAGGATTGTCTTACCCGGTGTCCCTCCTGGTAGGGGGATATCTTTAGCCACTTGGTTCTACTATCCATATTGTCTGACTTGGATTTCATCACCTTGCAGAGGATATGTCTGGTCGAATCAAAATCCTATTTAGCTAGGTGTTTGCATGCTCCCTTACCTCCCTTTGGTTTAGTGAGTCCACCATTTTTATTTTTTAGGCAACCGTTTGCTTGTTGGTATTCTGACCATTTTTTCCGATACTCCGCTTATTGTAGCACAGCTGTTACAGTAAGTGTTTTGAGTTGGTTGTTGGCCTGAGTGCCGTATTTTTTGCGCTCTCCTTCTGCACACTTGGTTGCATTAGGGTTTTTGAGCCTTTTTTCACTCGACATGACCCCCAGATAATTGACACCATTTGTCACCATTGAGTCCCTGAGACACTCTCGGCGCCTCCGGGGCGAGCCCCCGCAGCACGGTTCACTTGACATCACTCGTCATAGACGTAGAGCTGCATCACTCGACACCACTCGTCATAGACCTAGAGCTTCGTCACTCGACTCCATTTGTCGACGCCATAGAGCTCCGTCTCCTGACTGTGATGCTCCTTATTTCACATCTGATTCTGAGGCAGAGTCGAAAAACCCTACCTACACAGCACCAACCAGCCCCATGGATGGCATGACCTCTAACCCCTTCTTTGTAGGCACGATCGGTGGAACGTCCACAACGACCCCAGTGAGCACACTAGCCACAACCACACCTACCTTGGGTATGCCCTCGATGGGGCCCACATCTACCTTGGGTATGCCCACGATGGGTCCCACACCTACCATTCCTGTTACTCTTCCCATTGTAGCGGCTACCATATCCAACCCAACCCCATTTGCAGCTCACGTTACACTTGGTGGCGCAGGACCCTCCCATACCACCTTCGTTCCTCCGTCTGGGGGTAACATCCCCAACATGAACCCAACTCTCACACTTGGGGGCAGCGGTCGCACCATGGCCGCCCCCACTAGTACGTCACATCCTTCTACTAGTTTGCCATTCATGGCCAGTCTCAACCTTCCTGACCTAGCCAGATTGACCAACGATCCCATCAGACACGATCCCACGTGGCCTCACATGCCTACCAAACTCCCATCAGACATCCCCAAGTTTGAGGGCAAGGCAGGTGAAGACCCACAAAATCACATTATGTCCTTCCATCTATGGTGTTCCTCCAACTCCATAGTGGACAACTTTGTTCGACTCCATCTGTTTACAACGAACTCTCACTGGCTCTGCAGCCAAGTGGTACATCGAGCAGCCCCATGGGACCCATGCCACCTTTACTTCCCTCGCCTCGACCTTTCTGCAGTTCTTTCAGTTACCTGTCCGCTATGACACGGGAGTTGAGATCCTACTGTCTTGCAGATAGAATACGGCCACCCACATCACTGACCACATTCATGAGTGGAGTCGACGCCGAAGCCTGTGCAAAATCAAGTTAGATGACCGTATCTTCCTAGATTGGTTTCTCAAATCTCTCCTTCCTGTCATTGCCAAGGATGTGGCATTTGAGCGACCCCAGTCCGAGGAAGAAGCCATCTTAAAAGCCCAGCAGTTTGACCTTATCTACGCCCAGTCTGGTTACTTATATACCATTATACCCGACGCCCCCCGTGGCGACTCCTCCCGAAACGATGCGCCGGGGGCATCCCACGCCGCCGATGGCATCATTGGCCATGTTGCATCGCATAACCAGCCATTTTCCATGACACGTACTAGTAATAGCCCCGACCTTTCGCGGGCTACATCCCACTCTGGAGAAACCAATTCGTATGCTCCCATGGCACATAACCACCATTCCCACGGACCCTCATGTCCACCTCAGTGCTTCGGCCACGCATCCCCCGCTTATGTTCCCCCGGTGGCACCTCAACCATATTACCACCCGTAGGTCGCGCACGCTCATGTATCCTCTCAAGCCCCCCCCGCTTATTATCCGCCACAGGCAACACCTGTGGCAAATCAACCACCCGTCACACAGACGTATCAACAACCCCCACAAGGTCCAACACCTGCACCACCTCCACCCCCACCCACTTATTATCTGCCGCAGCCTGCTCCCGCACTTGCACAACCCCAGCACCCACCTACCGCCCAAGGGCAAGTGTACGCGCAACAAAATCCATAGCATAACCAAAATACCCAACGCCAACAAGGCCAGCAAAACCGCAGAAAAGGCTGTAATCGCGGGAACAACCCCCCTCCAGACCAAGGCGGCCAACCACCTAATCCCCCAAACAATAATAACGCGGCACCTGCCAACCAAAACCCCGAAATGTCGCCAAAGCAAGCTAAAAACCCTAACTTACGAACGAACCACCCTTGTTCTATTTGCGGGGTCTATGGCCATTACACACACGCTTGCCCACATTTGGAGTGGGCACGACAACTCTGGACCGATGATGCCCACCGCCAAGGGCACGCAGCCCCTCAGGCGCCACCTAACCCCCCACCACCTCAAGCTCAACCCTTGGTGTTACAGAACCCTTTACCAACCCAAGGAGTGGTGAACACTCAACCGTTAGCTCCCCCTCAAGGAACCGCGCCACCACAACAGCAAGTCACGTACGCTGCGCTTGCCCACCCCACTTTCAACTCAAGCACCCATCACTTGTTAATGATGTCATCCGCCGATGTCAACCTTCAAACCCGCTGAAACCAATATGGCTCCACCCCTGAAGCCCCTCCCACCGACAAAACCACCAACGCTCATCCCACCGATCAGCCATTACGCATACCTCCGGCCCCATTAGATGGAGCCCCAAAATCCCCTCGCTTCCCACTTCGCCGCATCAACAATAACCCCAATGCTCGCGTCGCATCTAATTACAACATTGTGGACGACTTAGCTCAGTCCCTCGCAGCCATGTCTGCGTTAGAGGTCTAAAAAAACTGTCCTACACAACGCAAGACTCTGTTATCAGCCATTGGTGCTATCGACCCGACTGATTCACGAATGATGGCCTTTGATTTGGACCAATCTGAACCATGCCTGCCTTCCACATTAGCATTCCAAGTTTCTGTATCCATTTGGAATCTTGTAATCCATCGGTGCATCATCGATGAGGGTGCCTCTACATGCGTTATGTCCACATTCGTTTGGCAGAAGTTGGGATCCCCTACTCTCCAGCCGTCCACCACTGCGTTGCGAGCCTACGACGGCCGTTCGGCTCAACCCATGGTCTCTTAGCTAATGTCCCCGTCCAGTTGGCTGGTAAAACAGTGCTTATTGACATAGAGGTCATCAATGCCCAACTTGATTATAACCTCTCACTTGGCCGTAGTTACATGTACGCCATGCGGGCGGTTGCCTCATCCGTTTTTCGTACCATGATGTTCCCCCGTGAAGGACGAGTGGTCAAGATTGATCAACTCACCTATTACGATCCCAATGCCCCCGCTGCACCCGAAAACGTTCTTCCCATGGTTGAACAACCTGTTCGCGGTGCATCTACCTCGTTGGTTTCCTCATTTGGACCCGGAGTCTACTCAGATACGTCGATGACTTCCACATTCCAATCCATTCCACCCCTGTCACCAGCGACCGAAATATCTAACTTATGTACCCTCTCCCACAATATACAAACACCCAACCATCAACCGCCCTTGCTACCCCAACCACCATTGGTACCCAGTCCTGTCGCCACCACACCTATCCATACAATCCCCTTCCTATTTCCCCCTTCGGGAGTAGTAAGCGCTCCGGTGATGGCCACACTAAACCTGCTGGGGTTAACTTTAGGACTACCTGTATGGTACATCACACCTCCCGTTTCCCCTCCGACGCCCAATGTCATCTTACAGCCAGTGCAACCTATCACCACTGCTAGTCGGCCACCTCCCGGTGTCACCACTCCTTCCTCCTCTACCAACCCACCCCCTCTTGCCAAATACACTGGGGGCAGAGGCCCACAACCTTACACCGCTCCGCCTGCGCCTAAAGCCACTAAGAATCCTCCCCCATTTCGCGCTCCTCCCAAATGCTCTTTGTGTTTTGAGTTGGGCCATGCTACCCATCAATGTCCACAATTACCCGCATTACAAGAGCACATGCAAATGCTTGACGACGACCCCAACATCCCGGTTGTCCAACTCAACCTTACCCCTAAGCCTCGCGATAAATCACTGCGTACCAATCACCCTTGTGCAATATGCGGTATTATGGCCATTACTCACATCATTGCCCTGATCTCCCAGATTACAGAGCTGCTCTCTACGAGATGAATAACTTGGACCTCGAGACGTCTCCTCCCACCATTGAAGAGATCCACCCCCCATAATCTCCGACAACAGGAGAGATCAATACCATTTATATGATCTCTACTGCTAACATCCCCTCGTCAACCGATTTAACTACAAAACGTTTCCGCAATGATGAGGAAATTCTCGAGGCTCTTACCGCACCTGAGTACCCCTGGGAGGATATGCACCATCGTTCCCATTTTCTCCCGGAGGAGTCCTCCACTACCACCACCACCCAATTTTCGGTTGAGTCCAAAGATTTCCTCCCCACCAAGGTCGACTGGTTTAAAGAGCCCATTCCCGCTCCCGATGCCTTCGAGGAAGGTAACATGGCCAATATCTCACCCACAATCCACATTGATATCTCTGCCCCAGGTGGTGCCCCTGAACTCATTACTTTGGGAGCTTCCTGCACCGAGTACAATGTCGGAGTGTACAAAAAACTTTTTCAAGAGTTTCGCGATGTTTTTGCCTGGTCCTACACCGAAATGCCTGGTCTTGACCCCGCTATCATAGAGCACTACATTGACATGTGGCCAGATGTGCCCCCCGTTTGCCAAAAACAACGCCCCATTCACCCATCAAAGCTCCTCGCCGTTAAAGCAGAGATTGAGAAACTTCGCGCAGCAGGTTTCATTTACCCCATCGCATACACCACTTGGGTTTCTAACCCCGTCCCTGTTAACAAAAAACAAGGCACCATCAGGGTATGTATTGACTTCCGCGATTTAAACCAAGCATGTCCCAAAGACAACTTCCCGACGCCCTTTATTGACCAACTCATCGATGCGTGCGCGGAGCATGAAGTCCTATCCTTCATGGATGGTTTCTCTGGGTATAACCAGATTCAGATCCACAAAGAAGATCAATACAAGACTGCCTTCACCACCCCATGGGGCACGTTTGCCTATCGGGTCATGCCTTTCGGCCTTAAAAATGCTGGGGCCACCTTCCAGCGAGCCATGACCTATTGTTTTCACGACTTGATTCATATCCTATTAGTCTATCTTGACGATCTCACAGCACGTTCCAAGAAACGATCCGACCACCTTAACTACCTCTGGCAAGTTTTTCTGCGTTGTCGCAAGTATCAGATCCGCTTGAACCCACTCAAGTGTCTTTTGCGTTCCGGCAGGCCGGTTGTTAGGTTTCATTGTTTCCCACAAAGGAATCGCTGTCGACCCCCTCAAAGTTCAAGCCATATTAGAGCTTCCCGCACCACGCACGCTCCGGCAGCTACAGAGCTTACAGGGGAAATCTAATTTCCTCCGCCGCGTCGTTCCTGATTATGCCACCACAGTTCATGGTTTCTTACGTCTGCTTCGTACTCACATACCCTTTGTTTGGGACGACCAGGCGCAAGCTGCATTCGAAGCCCTTAAAAAAGCTCTCACGCAAGCCCCTTTGATCTCCCCTCCGGATTTCTCTCAGGACTTCATCCTTTACGTCTCGGCATCCGACCACGCCGTGTCAGGGGTCCTTGGTTCAAGAAGACGCTGCTCGCCAGGAGCATGTCATTTATTACGTCAACCAAACCTTGTCTGGACCACCCCTACGTTACCCATATGAGGAAAGGATGGCCCTTGCCGTCGTCTTTTCCGTACAGAAATTGCGACACTACATCCTCCTAAGTCATACTACCGTTGTCGCTGACTCCAACCCCCTGATCTACCTCTTGAACCGTCGCCTCCTGCAAGGCCGTGTCGCTAAATGGGTAATTATCCTACAAGAGTACGACCTGACTTTCACAACTCCGAAAAGTACTAAATCCCTTGTGCTTGCCCAGCTCATAACCGACCTCCCATCCCCTTTGCCGTCCCCCGCCAATCCCCAATGAGTTACCGGACAATCATTTGTTCATCATCTCGTCGGATGACCCATGGTATGGTGACATTCTGATAAACCTTCGCACGCAGAAGTTTCGCCTCGATATCGATCGTGATGGACGTCGCCGTATCCATCACCATGCCTCTCGGTACCATCCTTCTGGGCGATGTCCTCTACCGACGCGGTGCCGACACTATCCTCCGCCGTTGTCTCACACGAGAGGAGGTTGAACAAGTACTCAACGACTGTCATAGTGGTGCTTGTGGTGGACATTTTTCTGGGATGGCCACAGCCCAGAAAGTAATCCGCGCCGGATATTTCTGGCCCACGTTGTTCACTGACTGCATCACTACGGTCAAGCATTGCCATAATTGCCAACTCTTTGCCCCGAAGGCACGGACACCACCCGCCCCGCTCCATTCGGTCGTTACCGTCGGTCCATTTTGTAAATGGGCCATCGACTTTATGGAGTGTAAACTCTCATCCGCCAATGGCCATAAATACATCATCGTCGCCGTCGACTACTTCACCAAATGGGCTGAAGCCATGCCTACCTTCAACTGTAAAGCCGACACTGCTGCCCGTTTCTTTTTAAACCATGTCATTACACGATTCGGGGTCCCAAAACAGCTTGTCTCGGACCATGGTTCACATTTTGAAGATGCCATTTGGCGCGAGTTGTTAACTCTCCTTAAGTTCAAACATCAGTATGCCTTTGCTTACTACCCCCAAGGGAACGACCAAGTTGAGGCCATTAACAAAATTTTGAAAACAATCCTCCAACGCACTGTTGACCGACATAAGTCCAATTGGCATCACATGCTTTTCCCCGCATTATGGGCTTACCGTACATCAACTAAGACCGCCACCCGGTTTCACCCCTTTTCACTTAGTTCACGGTGTCGAATCTGTTCTCCCCATCGAGTGTCAGATCCCCGCTCTACACATCGCTATTGAACTTCTCCCCGACACCTCCCCACTTGAACAACGTCTGCTGTTATTAGAACAAGCTGCTGAAGACTATCGCGCATCCCTCCAAACAATTGAGGCCGCCAAGAACCGCTCCAAAGCTGGTTACGACAAACATGTCCACCCACTCAAATGCTTCCTTGAGTACCCAGTATAGCTACAGTCCAGTGTACCATTGAGGGTATGACTCCTCGTCATTATGATCCAACAACTCATCAGTTCCTTTGGTACCACACTCAGCAACACTATTATTATTCCAGTGTATCAGTTCTTCAGCTCAGACATGGTCAGATCGGCAGTATGTCCCAGATTTGTGTTCCCTCTGGACCCTTATGATGTACACAGTAGTTCTCCATGTATCTTTCAGGTCCCCTTTTTTGGGCCTCAGTGTTATTTTATATATCTTGATACGAGCATGGGTATGTCCACCTCGTCCATATATTGAGATTATGCCTCATTCATTGTTGAGGTCATGTATTTTCAGTTTTTGCAGTTGCTTCGGGACCACTGTTCCAGTCTCCAGTCCGTTTCTTCTCTTCTCCACACCCCAGGAAAACCATAAAAGACCTATGATGTCTATCGACCATACGATGAGCTCCTGCCCTCACACATCAGGGGGCAATCTGTTAACACCTAAAAAGTGCTCATTACCTCATCTCCCTCACCACATGACTCATTTGTCTATTTTTCCCACCATCTTTGCCTCCAAAACCTCAAAAAAACCATTAAAAAGCCACCAAAAGGCCAAAAAAACCCTTTTTCCCCCAAAAAATAATTTAAATTTCCTCAAAAGATAGCAAAAACCCTCTAAAAGGGCCATAAATTCCCAAAAATCAAAGTAAAAGGGGATAAAAAATATAAAAAGAGGAAAAAAAGAAGCAAAAACCCTAAAACAATTGACCTAAATCATATGGTGCCAAAAACCATGGGTCAACACTCCACCACTAAAAACCTATAAATAGGAGAAGGAACCCATTGGAGCACGGAAGCAGCCCTCCTGGACTACTGTAAGAGCTCCACCAACCTCAACATTTGAGGTAAATGTAACTTTGTTCTCATTGTTAATACAAAAGAAAAATTCCCATTATATTATTGTCTTTTTATTTTCTGTTGATGCACATGTTAGCTTATATTTTACCTTGTTTTACTGTCAAGTTTTACTGTTTTACTGAACTGCTACTAAGGAGGCCCTTCTCCTTAGTAGGTGCTCATTTGCACAAGCTAGGGTGAAAACCCTAGCTACAGGGGGATAGACCCTAATAAAGAGTTTCTAAGGTTCTTAGTTGTGTTTAGTTCTTACGGATGGACGTGATTGTTTTTAGGAGTTTTTCGGAATGAAATACTGAACAAGCTTATTGCAAAATTGTAAAATAGTTCAACAACATATATAACATCAACATAAAAAGACTAAACAACAATAGTAAAATGATATTTAATCAAATGAAATTGTTGCAAATTGTAGATCAGTGCTGATGGAGTCAAAATAGAAATAATGCTGTTGTAATGTAAAATGTTTTGCAATTGTACTTGGTCGATTTTAAATTTGTTTGGATTTAATGAGTTGATTAAAGGGAAAAAGGGGGATTCTCGATATGCCTTGCGGTATGTGGGAATATGTCCGGATTTCACTTTTAAGTGGCTCTACACGAGGACATGCGGGCTAGATGGAGTCACGGGGAGATGTCCAACACTACACCAAATGAGGGTGTAGCCTGACGGGGCCCTGCGGTCACTGTCTAGTGGTTCCCGCTTCCTTTGCAAAATTTCCCCACAACAAAAGTGATTTCGAAATGGTAACGCTGGATTTCCATTAGGGAGGTTAATTGAAAGATTATGAGAACTAATTACTAGTCACTCCAATTCCTTTTGATGCACTCAACTGGTCGGATGGACCGCAGAGGTGCAAAGCATATGGAATGGAGTCTAGATTCTAAGATTTTTAACAATGTTTTTTTACATGGAAAATAAAGACAAAACACGATACGCAAATGTTCTCTAATTACTACCTACGAATCTCTTTCCCGGTTCCGTACTTGGGCAAGCCCTTATCCAAGAACCGTCATTCAAGAATGCGTAGGAGTTAGTATTAACTTTGCAAAAGAAAGATAAAGAAAGCAAATTATTTGATTTATTTAGTTTATTTGCAAAAAGTAAAATCTACTCTAAAACTTGCAGGTTAAAAGCAAAGAAATCATCCAAAGGGCGATATAGGCTTCCCCCAAATGGGGGAAGGGGGTTGTGGGAGCCTTAAATCCCACTTGTTTTTTATTAGATCTATTACAAATTAACTCTCCGATAGAGATGCTCTTGATCCCTTAAAAATGGGATTCAAGAGACTTTAGCAAGCATTGCAAAAGCTAGAAAATAGAGGGACTTGAAATAAGTCTTATTCGTATGCCCAAATCTTCCAAAGCCCTTCCAAATCTTCCGTTTTCCTGTGACAAAAGGAAAAAACTAGCAAACAGAAAACTCAAATAAAAGTTAGTATTTGTTAGCTAAAATCACATAAAATCACAACCTTGATACTTATAAAAGCTGGGAAAATTTATACTTTAAGTATTAAGGAAACTAACACTTAGATCTAACTTTAAATGGGAAATTGAAGTTCTTTTAGATCTAATTTAAACAAGTAAATAAATATGATAGAACTTTTAAATCTAATTTACTTGTGAAAAATGTAACCGAGAAGACAAATTGTAGTTTTAAAGGAAAGAAGAAGTAACCACTCAAGCTTGAATCTCTTGGAAAGCTTGGAGTTTTACTGGTTAAACAAGAGGTGTTTCTATCCGGATCCAAGAAAAAGAGATGCAACTTAGCTCAACTTTTTAATTGGGATGTTGACCTGCAAAAACTCTTATCACACTTACAACAAAAAATATTAGACCTGGTACTTTATACCAATGGAAACCAAAAAAAGCATGAACTACAGCTGAATAAGACAATGCCCTTTCGAATCTCTAAAAGTAAAGCAATAAGTAGATAACTTGAAACTTCAAATATCTACCGTATGTGCTTCAAAGAGCCCTCTAAGCCAGATTAATTACAACATTAAAGCAAAAGAGCATGAAAGAATTGCAGTAATATCACCTCATTCACCAAGCATATGCACCAATTGATCACACCTCATAAGCCTATAAAGCCTTCAACTTTATTCAGATAATGACAATTACAAAGTACAATGAGCAGAGGTTCCTTGCATCCATCCCAATGGAGCAGGATTGCCTTGCTTAAATAGAGAAAGCGAAGAGAGGGGGGGCACATGCCTAAATTAGGGCATGGGGGGCGCATCCCTTTGAATGAGGAGATATCTATGCCTTAACTCACTCCTTGATTGATGTGATTGAAGGAGGTGGCATCCACCTCACAAGAGGGGAGCCCCTCTCAACCTTGTTTACTCCTCCAACGAATGAGAATGAGCCACATAGGAAAGTCGCCCAACTAATGAAGGAGGGCGCATCCCTTTGATGAGATTCTCTTGCAGTGCTCCGATCTTGATTGATTTCACCTCCGATAGTGATTGCAATCATAACTGGCCCTTTATTTGGACAAATTTCCTCAAATTTAGGAAATTTGATTTTCTCCATATCTTTATTTTTTTAATTCTTTTTTATTATTTTTGAAAGAATTTTTATTAAAGTGATAAATAATCACTCGGAACTTAGGAAAAGTGGGTTTTGGGGTTTTATGGGTGCCCTGGGTTAGAAAACTAGCACCCCCATGGCAAAATCCCCCTCTAGACCACACTTTTATGATATTTTTGGCTTTTTAATTAAATTATTAAAAATTGACCCGTTTTACAAGAAAATTTTATTTTCTCAGAACTGAAAAAACCCCAGGGGACCTAGTGCATGTTCATAATGACTCAATTTGATGTCTAGCATGCTCATAAACATTGACACATGAGCTTTAATAAATTTCTAAGGCCTAACCACCAAGACGACTATTCCAGCTTTGGAGGAGCGGGTGAAAAACTCATCAATTATAAATCGCTTATTCAACATTGCATAATTCAATAATTGACAAGGGAAAAAACCTAAGTTGCCAGGGTACCTGTACCGGGGGGTTGGGCACCCGTACCAGTACCGGGTACCCGTACCGCCGTACCGGGTACCCGTACCGTCGTACCGGGTACCGAAACTGGTACCCTCTGGGAGTACTGTGAAAGTACCAGGTACTTCACCTGAGGATCGGGTACTTGGTCAAAGAAATTTGGGTATTGGTACTTAAAAAGGGCCGCGTACCGCGAGTTTGGGTACTCCGCGGGTACTTCATTCAGTAGACAAACTAGTCTCTGCATCAAATGACAGAGGGTCTGATTTTTTCAACCAACCTTGATTTCCTGCTGGTGAGTCAATGGTGTAATATCCCAACTTAAATCTGACCCCAAATTCCTTCACTGCTGGTTTACGTTTGCTTGATTTGTTTGGTGACTTGTTGGTTTGTAGGCAATGCTAGGACTCGGGAGGGAGTAACTATTGTTTAAGGTTGTTTGCATACCCCAATGGTTTAACACCACAATAAGAACCCAATAATAAACAAGATACGAATATTAATTGCTTCCTAAATATTCAATGTCAATCATATATTATAAGATAATAAATCTGACCTTAAATATTGTTGAAGGTGGACTGTTGAGGCAGGGATTGCTGCTGCAAATAAGATAAATATTGTCAGAGTTTAGGACAGCACTTGCATGAGATTAATGCCCGAACAATGGAAGCACAGCTGCTGTAAATAATACGAGTATTGTTGAAGTTTTAGGACAACACTTTCATAAGATAAATGCCCAAACATTGGAGGCACGCCCAGCTGTAAGAGGTCGCACCCAGATTGATAGTATGCAACCCGTGAAGGAGAAAGACGCCCTTAATAAGCGTAAGTTTTTGATTGCTGCTTCCACAGGAGTGCTGCACCCTCATGCACTGGAATAGGGCTGCTAGATGACCACAACCCTACAGTCTTTAGTCTCAGCAAATAATATTGCTGCTCTTCCTCAATAGAGGCTCATGCCTATGATCAACAAATGGTACTGTCTGCCCTAGGATTGGTAGATTCATATCAATATCAATATCATATATGTAATTTGAATTAATGTGCAAGCAACAATACCAATGTCAAATGTGTTATTTGTTGAAAACTTATTAACTTAATAATAAATATATTAATATAATTATTAATTATAAATTTATAATTTAAACTTGAAAATTATATATATATATATAATAATATATATATATGTCTACAGTACCCCGACATACCCAAGTACCCTATTTCAAAAAGTGGCGTACCCGTACTCGAACCCGAACCCGAACCTGTACCCGTACCCGTCCCAGTACCCGAGTACCCTGGCAACTTAGGAAAAAACACCATGGAGTGATTGGATTGATGTCTAAGTCCTAGGAAGCCAAGCTCTTTACAAAAGACCATCATGCTAGTACATTTTTACAATATCCCCAAGGGGTATGAACATGCAATTATTAAAAAGGGGCCAAAAATGGCCCTGAAATGACTTCTGAACTTCTGAGCACTGGCGATGAACATTTGACAATGTCCACAACTTTGGCGGCTCACAGGAAATCCAACTAATGTACAAATTAGGAGGTAACAGTCACCAACACTCAATTAACTCTGTGAAAGGGATGACCCATCCTAGCAAACAATATAAATATCAATATCACAATGCATCAACACGTGTGCCAAGAGAAGGGGTGCTTCAAGGAAAACCATAGTTTATCTTGCAATGATCATCTTCCATGTGTGAAACCATTCCGAAGAGATAGGCATTCAAACCGTGAGCAAGAGTAGAGTGCACCCTAGAAACACATGCCAACTTCTCGATCAAAGGACATTTGGATGCCTCAAAATATGTGCTAGAAAAGAGGGCACTCTAAGAGAAACCATAGTGCATCTCTGTCAAACCCCCTTTCAAGTGTGAAAACCATCCAATGAGCTAGGGCACTCCAATAAAAGGCCTCTAATAAAGTCAAACCCAAGGTCAATTGACCCCTAATCATCTCCAACATGCAGGAACAAGGTTAGTGCTCCATCAAAGGATGCCACATGTGTCATGAGAATGTGCTAAGAAACCCCAAGACATTGAGGGCGCTTACACTAGAGACCTCCCAATACATCAACCTTATGTTTAGAACCTTGCAAAAAGGTCTAATTGTTAGGGTGTTCCACCTTAATGAAGATTTACCATAATAAAGCCTTAGAAACCATAGGAAAACCGCTATTAATTTATCATCGCATCCATGAGTAAATTATTGACACTTTAAAACTTAGGGAGACCTTGAGTTGATGGGTTCCCACTCCATGAAATGTACCCGTTGCCGCCTAATACACACCTGGGGGGACGCGGCAGGAACCTTCAAGCCGCTCGGTGTGTCCTTGGGGGCAAGTGAGAGTCAAGTGCTGTCACCCGATTACTCGACTCCTCTGTCTAGGCTTACTCCTAGCGAAGCCAAGCGGGGTGGTCCCTATAAAAGTAAAACTAAGGCTTTTAATTATTAACAGAAATAAAAGTCTAATCTAGGAGTTTGATTAATGATGAAATGGAAAAGTAAATCAACAATACATATTTGCAGATATTTTGCCAACCACTACACATGATATTGAAAGAAAGAGATGCATTCATGCCATATTGCAAGATTGAAAAAATAATTAGACCAGTGTTGAAATGTAAATGCGTGCGATTGTTGTTGTGTAGGGTTGTGAAAGTATTGCAAGAGTCTTGTTGGTTTATTTTATGATTATTAAATGAGTATTATGGGAGTGGGTTAATTCTTGGTTTGGCCCAAAAGAGACCTAACCCTTTGAACTGAGTGCTTTAGCAGCTTTACCAAGTGTCTAACCAGGCGAGGATGAACCTTCTTAAAGTAGTTGCTGACTCTATAGTTTCCGGCCATGCAACCTCCTGAGTTCTTAGAATTTGGTTCGATTGGATTTCCCTATTAAACTATGTACCTTACACCTGTTTCTGATTAACCCTACTGTTGAAACTGAGCTGCAGAGGTTAAGAGCATACTTGGGGTTTGGGGTGTTGGTTTGTTTTATTAGAAAATGTGAATGGATGATTAATCTAAGCTAAACCCCAAGGGTATCTTTTCTTCACATCAAATATGATGGAGTACTTCGGTAGATCAAGGGGGATAAATTTTAGTTTGAAAGTTTTAGAACAATTGTAGTTTATTTTGTAGCACTTAAGTGAAAGATTGAACAATGATTGTAAGTCCCCCTGGGACGCTTTGTGTGCTTGTTGTATGTTTTCTAATTACTAATGACAAAAATAAACTAATCTAAAACAAAGAATAGTAAAAAAATGCAAAAAATAAAAAAAAGTAAAAAAGTGCGAATCCCCCCGGGGGGATTGGGGTCAGGTGTTGGAATTGCCTGCTTGCTCTTTTTATTCTTGCATTTACAAAATGAAACTAGAAGTGAAACATTGTTTGCCCTTTACGCTTAGGGAACAAGTCAGTTTACAATTATTGGAAAAATGAAACAATGATTGAAATGCTGCCTTTTGAGAAGGTTCAGGAAGCTTTGAAATGGTAAACTTCTTGGTTTTTTGGCTTCAACCTGCTAAAGAAAAAGAACAGACCAATGAATGATAATTCTTAGAAAAAGATAATCAGAATACTTTAGGAGTGTTTTGACAATACTACAAAGTGAAAAATGGAAACTAGTTTAAGCAAGGATGTGAAAAACTAGTTTATTTGCCAAATTTTGAGTCTTTAACTAACTTTTAATTAAAAGTTAAATCTAGGACTGATATGCATGCAAAAAAATTCCAACGAACTAAAAAAAATGTAAAATGCTCTAAAAATGATCTAAACTAACTCTTATTCAAGATGCAAACTATGTAAAAAAAATGTAAAAAAAAAACTAAGTAAGGCAAGCTAGAAAGCTTGCCTTCTTAGGATCTTTACTTGCCTCTTTAATAGATGGCAAGTAAATACTTTGGCACTTCCATTTGCTTGAATAAAACTTTTTAAAACACTTAAATAATTTCTCAAAATTTCTTTTAGATCTAAACTTGTAAGAGCTTGAAAAATGAGAAACTTTTGTAATCTATATCTATATGATTTATGTGAAACTCTCAATTGTTTAGATTGCAAGAGATTAGATCTATTTAAAATGTAAATTTGGATCTAGATCTAAGAAGTTGAGAAAAGGTAACCGATTTAGATTTTAGAAGTTGGATCTGAAACTTGAACCCTGGGGGTTTGAGCAAATGGAGAAGGGCCGTAGAGTTTACTTCTTAGCGCACTGGTGGGATCTATCAATCTGCCTAAGTTTGTTTGAAAGAATGGAAGATCTAGCATGTTCATCCGTTCATCCAACTTGAAGCAACCTGTAAAATCACAAAAGAGACTAGCAAAGGGATTAAAAGCACCTGTGTAAATAATCAAAAGAAAATTAGAGATGATAGATTCAAACAAGAATATTCTCAACCTCTAGCATTCTAATAAAGTTTACAATAGACAAGATAGACTATAAAGCACTACTGACTATTCTTAATGAAAGTATTTTCTCTTTAAAGACATATGAATCCAACATATACTAGCATAATGCTCGATACAGATTTACCTCATAAGATGCAGAATAACTGAGATCCAACACAACAGACACACCAAGGTAGCCTCCAAAGCTTTCTTTTATTACTCAACACTTATAAAAAATTACAGATAAAGCGAGCAGAGGTTCCACATTCAGATGAATAATAATGGACCAAAGCTCTTCATTATATAGCAAAACCAAGCAAACTAGGGCGCAAATACCTAAGGAGGACGAATTGCCTTGATTGATGAGTTAACTGAGAGCTTGGTTGTTGTTGATTGCAATCACCTTTTCAGAGCTCAGTTAACTTAATGTTGACTATCCAGTACTTTAGCTGAAGCTCAGTTCAACTCCAGACACTTTCCTTTGATTTAGGAATTTGTCTTTTTATTTAATAAATATGTCTTTTTTATATTTATTTTGTCTTTTTTTGGAGAATTTGAGGAAATATCAATTTTCTTGATAAATATTTACTCAAAAGTTAGGAAAAGTGGGTTTATGGGTTAAATGGGTGCTTTGGCTTAGAAAATGAGCCTCCATTTATCAAAATCCACTCACAAACCACTTAATTATTACAATTTGAATTTTTTCAATTAAACCACAGGAAAAATGGTTTAATTAATTGTAAAAATTAATTATTTAATAAAAAATTAAAAAAAATCGTCCACAACTGCGATTTTTTTAAAAAACTTGATTTTAACCACCTAGGGACCTAGGAAATGACCATACGACTTTATTAGTGTCTAGCATGTTTATATATGTTATAAAATGGACTCTAATAACCCCCAAGGCCTAACCGCCAAATCGAGCATTCCAGCTTTGGAGGTGTAGGAGAAAAACTCATTGATTATACTCGGCTAAAGGCAAAGCATAATTGACAAGGGAAAAAAACTCCTTGGAATACCTTCTTTGGTTGTTAAGTCCTATGGAACCGAGTCACTCAAAGACCACCATGCTAGCACACTTTACTACAAACCTCGTGGGGCATGGTCATACATTACAAAAATGAAAAGGATGGCCCCAAAAAGGCCAAGGATGAAACTTCTAAACTCTGATAAGCACAAATGATTGTGCAACACTAGTGGCTCTCTGAAGTCCAACTGAAGTGCAACTTTAGGTGGTAATAGTACCAAAGTGTTAATTGCTAAACCAAAACACTCCAAACATGCCAACATTGTCAAGGAAGAGGAGCATACTAAGATGTTAGCCATTAGGAACATGCTATGTCACTTGTCAAAACACCACGTGTGAGAATTCTATGGCTCTGATACCATGTGAGAATTTGTCACAGCCTGAATCTAGTTCACTGAAGAAACCTCACAATTAGTTTTGCAAGAATGTAGAGAAGGAAGAAAATTTCAGCAGAATTAACTTGAGAGAAGAAACTCAATAGGATAAAACTCCATTATCATATTATTGAACAATGATAGTACAATAAATAATACACCTCATAGAGGAAATTCGAATGCACTAAAGGAAATTCGAGTAGCTCACAAAAGCAGGCTTACTAAAAAGGCAAAAAACCCCCAATAGTGGCAACATCACTTTCCAAATCAGTCAAGACCTCACGAATTAGCTAAATCAAATATGGAAGCTAATGAGTGATGAAAAAGAAGTAAGATGATGGCTTTTGGAGAGAAAAAGATGGAGGATGTGTTGGCCAAAAAGTAGACAGCTTGCCAAGTCCATAAAGGCGCCATGCTTTATCCTTATCCACTGAAAAGTAGAAAAAGTAGGACAAATCTGTGCAAGAGCAGGGAGTGCACTCTTACCATTCTGGACTGTCATAAAAGCAGGCAGAATCTATCTGAGGGCGCTCAAGTGGATAATGATGACAAGTTGTGAGCCTAAAAAGGCAACATGGGGCCAACAACCTAGCCTAACACAAATGAATAATAACTTATATCCTAAGTATAGATGGGTTTTTAATATTCTAACACCATGAAGAGAACTCATCCAACAACTATTAGTAGCAACCCAACATCAAATCAATCAAGGAGAGCAAAATCTCTAAGCCAAAGCTCATATGTACCCTAGTCCATCAAATGAATTACCCTGCAAACTCGATCTTTGTGATAAAAATCACAAGTGTAGTAGGGGGTAGGTTATGTACACCTCCATAGGCTTTAGTAGTCAAATCGCTGCAGGGAGGGGGTCTCTTGTCCCACAAACAAGGGGGTCTCATAAACCAATTTGGTGTCCGGCTAGACTGTGACCTTAAAAATTAGATTATTATTATTATTATTATTATAATATGAAGTATAACAAAAAGCAACAAAAAAATTATATAGCCACCTTAGGATGCTCTCTCCAAGGGCTATCGTGACTTTCTTTAGTGCTGCCATTTTTTTTCCAGGTAATTATGCCAGGGCAAACCCCTGTGCACTTCCCTCTTTTTGTGGATGGGACCCAGGGTAAATCCTAGATTCTTCAGGGCACAAGGCCAAGTCAACAATAGTAGTCAAAACCGTTACAACAATATACTGATTATGAGCTCAATATGTCGCTTACGGGAATAGAACTTGGGTGGGAGGATAACACTCCATCCCACAACCACTTGGGCTAGATCAAATAGATTCCTTTATTGCTGCCATAACTCTTCAAGCACGATCATTGCTGTGCTGGGAAGCCACGCCTTTTTCGGAAAAGAGTGCCTAAGTTCCAACTGAAAATAAACTCACATTTAAAAGTTGGAAGGACATCGTTCCTTGGTGAAAATGGGATCTTTTGATGGAAATAAACAAACGGGCCCTAATAATGACAAATGGAACATTAAATATGATGAAACACCTGAGAGGCTGATTGAGCGCTCGCCTTGGTCCATGCTTTGGAGCAAGTGGAGGACTATTTAGTTATTTTGGGAAAGTCACCTTCTCAAATAATGCAAGATGCAATGCTTCCATCAAGGAGTGCATTGGTAATGCTAGAGCTTTTAAGGCAACATGACAAAGATGTCAGGCTCATTGTTGTTAATTGCATTGGTGAAATCACACCATATGATGACAATATAACGAGGAAAATATTTCAGCTACTTGTTGAAAGCTTTCAAGGGCTAGATCATATTAGCAGGTCCTCATATGGAAGGAAGGAAATAATTCTAGTAACTGTTGCAAAAATCAGATTATGTGTTTTCATGTTGGACCTTAAGTTTGATGATCTCATCATTGAAATGTTTCAAAATTTTATTGTTATTTGTAGGAAGAATCACACTGAAAATGGATATACCTCATTGCAAATGATTACGACTTTGGTTTTGGAAAAGAGCAAAGAAATATCACAACAATTATTATCTGTTTTATTTTCTAGCTTGAGAAGAGAAAAGTGGAATGCTCTACAAGCGCGACCCATGTGCTAGTTATAAATACTAGATGTTGTGTGGAAAAGTCGAGGCTAAATCTGACAACAGAAGGAACTCTTTTCAATAATGTTGACAATGAACTCAAGTTCAAAGTTCAAACTGTTACATCTCAAGATGGTTCAAGTGGAGCCACATAAGTTGACAAAGTTTTGGTCCCTGCCTCTCAAATCCATGATAAATCTCAGAAAATCGAGACAGCTTTCCCTAGAGATCTTATGTTACCAGTTGAATCCTAGAATTGAAATAAGTATTCTATCACTATTGCAGCTCCTCTAGCCACTATTTCTTTGGATCCACGTCATATGTATGACATTCATCTTGCTGAAGGAATCCATTTGCTAGCCTTCATGGTCAACGAAAGCCTTCTTGTGCCAGATGAAGAATACAATCTGTTGTTGATTCATGGTAGAAGTTGAACCCCGACATTTGTCCGTGTTCTTGCTTCAAGGACAAAGCATCTTGAGCAGGGTTGACATGTGTTGAACCTAATTATAGCCTAATTATATGTAATAAATAATTATTATTTATGCACCCTACTCTAAGGTCATGATTTTCATTGGTACCCATCTCTTCTCTTCTATATATACGATCATGTTGTACTTGTATTCACATCATTCTTCATATCAATTTATATCTTTTCATCCTGTTGGATTTTATGGGCTTTTTGTCCTTTTTATGATGGCTCCACGTAATGACCATTTGGTTCATTACATAGTATGTGACTTATCTATGATTTTTCCTAAGAGATTTCCAAACTCATGCATGGCTTTTCCATCCTAGAAAATCAGGGGAAGGAAGGGGAATTTTACCCAGACAAGCACCACTGAAGGAATTTCTTCTTCTGGATCAAATTGCAACAACCATCTATTTTTAAATTTGAAACGAAAGGAAAGAAATTGTGTTCAAAATTCTGGAAAATCACTGTGTAGATATTTAGATAGACCGACGCGTTTCGGGTGGACACTCCACCCATCTTCAGGATCATAAGAAGCTTGATAGAAAAGAAAAGAGTTTGGCAATATTTATAGGAGGAGGATAAAACTATCCGTTAGATTAGGGTTAGGTTAATAAAAAGGATTAAGGGAGTTTAGGTAAAAAGTCAAAAAATATATTTTTAATTTAAATTAGTTCAAAATGAGATTGAGGTTAAAAATAATAATTAAGATAAAAAGGGAAGGTTACCACAAGTTATTAATTGAATAAAAGATTTAAATATAAGGTTTTAATTAATTAAAAGGTTTAATTTGAAGAGAAAGGTAAAGAATAGAGGAAGAATGGGAAAGGGTTGTGTAAAAGATTAATATAAATGATAAAAGTTTAGGTTGGACTTGGAAGGAATAAAAATATATAAAATAATAATTAATAAATAGGAGGGTTAACATAAGTTAAATTAAATAATTTGAAGGATTTATTAGAAAAGTTAAAATAAATATTAGTTTTAAATTTACTTAGAAAAGGTAAATATATTATTAAAATTATTAGACGAGAAAATATGGGAAAAGGTTAGGTAAAAGAATTCAAATAAATTAATGCTAAGAGAAACAAGAATGGTAAGAATCTAAGATTAGAGATTAGTGTATAAAATAAAATCCATAAGCATTGTAATGAATTTAAAGAAATAAATTGTTTGAAAATAGTTATAGAATATTCACATTAATATTTAGTTATAAATAGAGAGTAATTTAATGATAAATAAATCCGAAAAAGAAGTACAATAGGATAATAATATAAGAATTGGGATATTAAATAAGATAAAAGTTAGAATGAGATGTAAAACTAAGGAATTAAAAAGGGTCGGGGGGAGGAAACACCTAGAAATGAAGCATGACAAAAAGGAGGGGAGAGATATTTAAGAAGTAAAAACTTGGTAAATTTTTTATATAGATAAGTTGGTTAGTGTATTGATAAAATAAATCAAGAGAAGAAAAAATGAGAGAGGGTCACTGAGTAGTTTGGATACGATGATGTTTAAGATGATGGATGAAGAGTTTCCACGCATGACTAAGCTACACATGACTAAGCTTATAGCCATCCTCACGATTAAAGTTATTAGGATGTTTTTCGATTAAGTCTGGAGGAGTACTGAGTAGTGGAGGCCAAAATCTTCGTTTGATCAAAGCAAATATGGTGTTTGGAATTTCTTGTTTCTCTTTAGTAAAGGGATCCAATGCTGATTCAACCATTTCTCAAAGGGTTTTGGAGCAAGTTAAGGTCCCACAAGCTTCCCAATCATAGCATTTCAGACTAGTATAGAGATTTTCTTTGGGGAGCCCCTGAAGAGACTTTCAGACAAGGGGCCCTTCCACTTTGCTAACAAATCACAGATCGGAACTCAACCGGATCTTTAGACTTTTTCAATGCAGCATTTGCAAGAGTGCGAAATGCAGCTAAGGAGAATGGGGAGGGAGATGGGCAGAGTAGTAGGGAGGGGATCGGGAGATCCGCCCTTTGGCAGCCATTGAAGAGACAGAAGAGCAGAAACCCAAGAAACCTTGATGAGTTTTTAGGAAATTATGGCATTGGTGTCTGTTTTGATAAGTGTTCAATTTTACATTTTTGGTATGCTATGACTTGAAATTGGTCTTTTTGCTGTGATGCCTGGATTCACCTCTAAATCGCTTGAGAATATGAATGAGTTAGACACGCTGTGAGGCAGGATTCTGGCTAAAATAATGGTTTGCCCGTTATAAAACTTAGGTCTTCTCTTCTCTGAAGTTCAATCTTTGAAATAGTATAATACCCAAAGTCCAATTCAAAAGCCGTGGTTTGAAGTTTTTCTCTTGTTTCAACTCTAATTTTTTGAGTAATTTCTACAGCTCTTCCTCAATATGTAGTCAAATAATATCAAGGAATGATTTCTTGTCATGTTTCCCGCCACATTTGCATCAATCAACATTTATCTTTATTTCCACATACCATAGACGCTGTCAGTACTCCAAATTTTCAAGTGCATATGCATATTTCCAGCATCTTGCTGTTTTCCAAAGAATTGAATGACTTATTTTCAGAGTAGAAATATGGATATATAACACATTAAATGGTAGCAGGCATTGCATTCAACAAATCATTTGGTTATTTGACATTCTGCTTATAGAAATTCCCGTGTAATTGGAAAAATTCGCCGGATGTCTTGTAGGGTGTCTTAAGATTTAGAAGGGATTCCTTTTGACTCGGTTTCACTTGTGCAGTGGGAAGAGCTTCGTGGTGAGTCAGAGCAGATGGAGTTCTTGAGAACACTTCTGAAAGATGCTTTCTGAAGAGAACGCGGGATCAGGGGGTACTAAACAACTTGGAATTGCATGCAATCTGAAGTAGCTCTTTGCATGTGTTTTCCTTGGAACCATCTCTTTACATTATACAAAGGTATATATCTGTAT
This sequence comes from Larix kaempferi, assembly GCA_027924585.1. NCBI lineage: Eukaryota > Viridiplantae > Streptophyta > Pinopsida > Pinales > Pinaceae > Larix > Larix kaempferi. The sequence goes on along the minus strand of BSBM01000393.1, from coordinate 7,229,557 downwards.
TTGTTTCACCGCAGCGTGTAGTTTATACCATTATATGTAGGCTGACATGCTTCTTAAGCAATGATTTTTAAATCCTTGCCAAATGACTCCTATGATTTACAACATTTGAAAAATTACATCCTCTGTACATTGGAGCTTGTGATATTTTTGGCAAGACTTTAAGGAAGTTTCACCTTCTTGATTTGGATTTATTAGATCATCATGATTTATTCTTAAATTGTAAATTTAACTACTTTGTATGTCTTTGCAGTAATGACCTGGTTAATTATATTTTCTTAGCCTTTTGGAGACATAACCGGGCCTGACCTTTTTGTTCGATGTTGTGCCTCGATCTATTCATCAACTCATATCAACCTACTCTTTCAAGAGCTGCAGTTCCATTGCATACGCAATTTTGACTTATTAGATTCAACTTTTTAAAAGTTGTTTACATCCAAAGTTGGTACAATAAATTACTTCCAATTAAGAAATGGCAGCCAGAAACTAAAATATATTCCTATGTAAACAAAATATAGCATTTTACTTGATTGCAAGTTGCACTGGGTAATGTATTATTCTACGAGTATCAAGAACTCATGCAATAATTCTCACGTCTTTTGTCCGAGTACTTGCTACATTAGTAAATCTTGTTTGCCTGGTCTTCAAGTAGTCACAATGCTTTGAAAAAGTAGCGTACATAGTCACGATGCTTCATACAAGTAGTGGATCAATGGTCAATATGTCTCCTTGAGATTTGCACCTTTGCTAACTTGGCGAAAGAGTTAATGTCCTGGAATATAGAGTCGTAAGTGTAGAGCAGAGAGCTGATCATCAAACATAGATCACCCAATGATCGTCGATGTCTCGAGTTTAAACTTATACAGATACAATTAACAATCACATTTTTAATTTCTAGATGGAAGATTCTTAAACTGCAATTTTTCCTTACACTTGATTAAAGCATTCTTATATTGTAATTTTTCCTTGCACTTGATTAAAGCATCCTCAAAAGATTGTAACCCAAGGGAATAATACTTATGAATCAAAGTAGCTGCAATTATGTTTATGCAAGATAAACCTGTCAACTTTTCTAATAATGATGTGAATGTTGAATTATGGTAAACACATACATTGAATTGAAGGTTGTCTTTTTTATCCAATATTGAGTCTTTAAGATTGCTTGCGATTATCTTAATATTGCAATAGAAATTTAGATAGACACCCGTCAATACTAGAGAGTCATAAAGAGCCCGAGCCAGGTAACTTGGTATCAGTGTCCACCTTTGGTCCCATGATAGATAAAATTTATGAGAGCGAGTTTTGAACTTTGCGAGGTCGAGAAAACCTGTGTGGAGCGAATTCCAAAACTAGTGGGAAGAGCTATGTAATAGTGAGAAACAAAAGCCTCGAATATTGTGGCTAGAGAGCGATTATGAAACCAGACAGTGGATGGGTGCAAAGAAGAGTATCCTAGTCAAACTGGATGCATGGAAGGCCGAGTCCAAAGTCGACAATATGAGGATCTTCTAAATTTTGTCAAAGAAAACTTTGATGCGACTAATGTTAAGAATTTCGAACAGTAGTTCAAAGACAAATATCGACATTACTACAAACGATACAATAACTGATTGTACTAGAACAAGTTCGATCCTTAAGCAAGAAGTAGTGAGTTATGGGGTAATAGAGAACGATTACAAGAAGGTACGGCTTTGACACAATAGAGAAGATCCAAAGTGACCTGGGAAAAAAATGGGAGTAAGCTAAAAGTTAGACAATTTGCATCTTTCCGGCGAGTTTTGTCGGAATCCAGTGATCTGATTATTTGCTGAAATCGCAATTTTGATTGTTCAAATTGCAATTTTGTTTGCAGAAATGGATTCAGCACCCTCAGTTATCCCCGGAACACCCAGATTATGCAATTCCAACAACCTAAAGCTACCATTTCAACAATTCTTGTCAGATTTTGGCCAGAAAACTCTCCGGATAGTCGGTGCAAATCGCCTAGTTTTTAGCTTACTCTAAAAAAATGTTGTCAAGTCAAAGCCTACGACAAGATCCACTTAGAATGACAAGTTGACAAAGAAGCCCAAGATGCAAAGGTAGAAATCAGCAAACAAATCAACAAACAAGGCAATTGATGTTGATTATGTCAAAGCACATGACTAAGTCAAACATATATGATAGGTCAATTGGGAAGCCTGATATGAAGAGAGGAATCAAAATGAAAAGGAAGTCAACTAGGCTAATACATCCATGCATGCGATGGAGACCATTGATGCTGATACATCTAGAAAGACGACAAAGTCAACTAGACATTAGAAGTCAAAATCAAACATAGAGAAATCAACGCCTAGATTGACATAGAAGTCAATTGGACCAGATAAGATCGAAAGTAATCATCTTGCAATTCTAAAGAACAACTCAAAGCAAAATCAGGAAGAAAGAAAGTCACTCCTAACAACTTGTAAATAGGTGAAGCACCTCTCCGAGGTACAAAATATGAAATATCCAACTTCCTTTTTACCAGGAGAAAAATCTCAATCAAATCTTCTATGAAACCATGTGGAAATTTTATGATTTGTTTAATTAATGCAACTTTTGAAATGTCACCTCAACCTAGAGGTTTTCTAGATCTATTTCCTGTAAACTTTCGAACTTAAGGCTGAATCTGAAATATGAATTTACAATATCAATATTTCACTTCTCTTCAACTCAATTTCACAAGGCAACCCAAGAAAATAAATACCATTCAAGTGTACTTCAATACCACAAGATACAACCCTTAGGGCACACTTTTCCAAGTATGTAACAAATTTGAAATGTCTTATTATAGCAGATTATAACAACATTAAATCTGTTCATTTATCTTCTAGATATGTGTTAAACCACTTAACGAATTCAACTCTTAGTAATGTCAATTCAACATGCACAACCAACACTAGAATTTACCCAATCAAGAAGATAACATAAGCTGAAAATCAAATATACAAGTACACAATGAGAACAGCCGGAACACTTTATATATATATGAAGTACATGTACATACCAACAATCTGTCACAAATTGGTATAAGTCAAGCTCTCAAAACCCTAGCTAGAGAAACCACCAGAAACACTAGCCCTTGACTCCTAGCGAGGAACCATCCCTAGCCAAAGCTGGTCACTCCACCAAAGATCTTTCTTAGTACCTACACTTGCATCCCACAAGTGTATATGATCATCTCCTCTTTTCTCCACAACAAGCACACCAAGTAGCACAAGGGTTTTTAAATGCACAAAACTCCAGTCTTCTTTTCTAGCAAAAGCTACAGGGTCAAATGCTTCTTTTGCTCCTCTAGGGCTATCCCAAACCCTAGTCTTCTTTGTCTCCTTAGTGCAAAACCTTAACCCTAGTCTTCCCATGAAATTCCCCCCAAAATCATAGCATTCAAGACAAATAGAGAAAATAAGAATGAAGTAGAGTATAAGTAGACAAGTTTGCCATAACCCTCACATCAATAATACAAGTATGTGATTACATGAGTGAACAATCATAAAGTGGATCAAGTCCACAATAAACAACCTATCTAAAGCACTAAGTAGGCCCACATGTGGAGCACTCCAACTCCAAGTGACACATGTCAAGCTCCAAGGGGAGCATGTCCAACAAGCAAGGGTCCAAGGCTGAACACTCCACAAGACGTGTCTAGTGCTCCTCCTCTAGAGACCTCCAATGCTCCCTCCCATGCCATGTGCTCCTTTGGGTGCACCACACATACATGATCACTCAACCCAAGTGTCCCTCAAGTTAAGTACAAGCCTCAATTCAAGCAACCAATTGTCCCCATGCCATGCAGGGCTCAACACCCTTCTCCAAGATGGCTAGCGCTCTTCCTTTAAGATAAGTTGTCCTCCCAAACAAGCAACCAACCTCCATGTGTGTGCTGCATGAAGAAAGCCACTAGCCACATGGGTCTTTGATGCCTTAAGGAAGTACACCACACAAGGATCCAATCAATGTATATCAATCCAAGAGTAAGCTATCTTCAATGTGTATGTCCATCAAATAACAACCAAGGGTAATCAACACACTATGCACCTCGCATCACATGAAGCACCCACATGCACAATGTAAACACTTTTGGAGTAATCCTTAAAGCTAACACAATAGTATGACTTATTCAAAAGGTCCTATAGTTCAACCTCCCAAACTATTGTTTCTTTGATTCCCACTTAAGCATTTTGTTAAAGTTTGTCCTTCCAACAAAGAAGAAGCTTTCAGTGCTTTTGCTCCTCACAACCCTGCTATTAAGATTCACCATGTGTTTGATCCTTCTACAAAGCAATGTGATGACTCTCTGTTGAGATATTGTAACTTCTAAGAATATTATATTTGTACTTTATTATTCCAGAGATGTTTCATTCCTCCGTGGAGACCCTATTGTATATCCAGAGATGTTTATTCCTTCGAGATAATGTGGTAACTAGGGTTATTAGATCTCCCATGTGGGGTCGGCCCTGAGTTAGCTGTTTAGGGGTTATTAGAATCTTTTAGGAGAGGTCGGCCCAATTAGGGTGAAAAGTCAGTTAGAAGCTGAGTATAAGTAGAGGAGGTGTGTTCCTCACTTATCACTCATTCACTCAATTGTGTATTGCGCATAGGAGAGAGAGAGATCTGCATAGGAGGAGAAGGAGCTCTTGTTTGGGGACTACACCTTTGTATTGGTTGATTATCTATATTGAGGAAAGCTTTGCTGGGTTTTCTACCCCATGAGGGTTTCCCAGGGTAAATCTTTGTCTATCTTGTGATTGTGTTTCTTTCAGTGATTTTGCTTGTGAATTTAGGCTAAACTTAACATGGCATCAGAGCTAGCCTGAATAGAACATCTTTCACAAGGTGAAAATACCTCTCTCTCCTCCTCCGATGAAAATTAGGGTTTCTGCAAAAGTTGGAATTTTTGGATTCTGAGAGCATGGCTGGATGCTCCTAAAAATCAAAATTTTGAGCCCTAGCTCGAACTTTTTGAGTGGGTAGAACCCCAGGCTTTGTCAAACCCTAGTTTGACTTTTGGACCAGAAAACCAGTAAACCAGAAAAACTCCGAACCTGTGCACCAGTAAACCAGAAAAAGTGCGAACCATAAAACCTTTTTGTGACGTCCCCTCCTATCATACCAGCATGATAGAGAGGATCGTGATGCTAAAACCGGGCATCTAGCCCCATAAACTTTTTACTAAGCATTCACATAATATAAAAGACATATGGAAGTGTATAATGGTAAGAAAAACACAGCGAAAATAATATCAATAACACACCCATCATATATTCAAGATATTCAACGATTAATAATTGCAAGTTAACACAGGAGAATACTTATCTTAACAAAGTAGTCCCAAGCAACCAGTTATGCATCTGCAACGTTTCTCCCAACCATAGGCCAGTTGTGCTTATCAACCTCTTGATACAACTGCCACCCCCGAGTTGGGCATGATCTCTACAAGGAACCAGGGAACAACAGATTCACACATAGCCAAGCATACACCAAGATGAGCCAAGCCAATCTACAATTGGGTTTATCAGGCTGCTAGGACATGGAAAGGAAGAATTGCTAAGCTAGTGAGCTCAACCACAGAGCTATGGATACCCCTCCCAGATCTATTCAGCTTGGCATTCACAATGCCTACACACCCAACACAAGGAAGTATTCTCTTCATTGCCACATAGTCCCTCAAGCCATACCTTCCTTTCTAGTGCTCTCAGGGTGTGCATAGAAAAGTAGCCAAAGCCCTCTTGATCTTCTCGAGAGGTTACTCCCTTCACTAGGTTTATCAAGCCAATTCTGTCCACTACCACTCCAAGTTTCTTACTCACAGGTTCAAACCAAAACATGGATGCACATACAGCAGAACCACAATGGTTGGACAGGAGAAAAACGTTTGTATAGTGATAAGCATGAAAATGATTCCCTGAGCTTCAGAAAAACGTGGGAAGGCTAAAAATGAACAATGGAGGTTTGGGAAAACCCCAGGAAGCAGAAATCGTCTTTAGGAACAATGCCCATGGCAATTCTGGGATAAAACGACCTCCATACAGTCCCAAATCGCAGCCCCTTCTTTCCAGCTACTGTCCAAAACCAAAAACGAGTTTCTGGGCAAGGAAAACCCTGCGTTTTTGTTGAAAAACGTGAATGTAACTTCCAGCAGTCTCCATCTGTGTGAGAGGATGAAAAACTATATGTCCAGAATGGCTTTGGGCACCATTCCGTGGGTGTTTTCTTGCCCAAGAAGCGAATATACGAATTCCCAGCTTGATGGCTTGCCCATACACGAAATTGGATGCCATACTTCTTCATTCCTAAGGCATTAACTGCCTCAACCAATTCTTGGAAGAATTAAATGATTGGGTACATAACCCAAAATGGGTAGTTGGTGGTTTATGGGTTTTCTCATTGACACATGGATTAACACCATTGGCTCAAGGGTTTGAATAATTCCCCCCCTCCTTATTCCTTGTAGAAATCATGCCCCCATCTCTTTGTTGCATTGCATAGCTAGTTGTGGGTATTTTCATTAAAATTCGTATTTACATGATGTCTTATTTACATTGTGCCTATCTAGCACAAGAACCATAGGCATCTATTCTTTAATTGCCGATACATAAAACGCTAATTCAATGGTGGGGCCTTGGCCTTGAGCTCCTCACCATGATCAAATTACAATATTTACATCATTTACGATTTAATACAAAGGACGTCAAAATGGGGACATTACATTCCCCTCCCCTTACATTAGCACTGTCCTCAGTGCTCATCAAAATTGAACAAAAATGGATATGCCACCCTCATGGCATCCTCCAGCTCCCAGGTAGCCTTATCGGGACCGTAGTGCTTCCATTGCATCTTTACCTGTTCGATGGCTCGATTCCGGAGCAATGTTACCCTCTTGTCTAGGATGCGCAATGGATCGGTTTGGAATTCTCCCTCGGGTTCCACCTGGATCACATCCCAATTAATCACATGGTTAGGATCATGTACATATTTCTTAAGCAAAGAGACATGAACAACATTATGAGCTTTAGTGCTAGCAGGCAATGCAAGTCTATATGCAACTGGCCCTATTCTTTCAAGCACTTCAAATGGCCCACAATATCTAGGTGATAGCTTGGCACAACTCCCAAGCTTCAAGGAACTCTTTCTTGATCTCACTCTAAGATACAAATGATCCCCAACATTGAATTCTCTATGCACTCTATGTTTATCTGCATAGCTTTTCTGTCTATCCTGGGCTGTTTTTAAATTCTGTCTGATCTTGGCAACTTCTTGTTCCATTTCCTTAAGCAATTCTGTCCCAAGTACAACTCTGTTCACTGGATTGTCCCAAGTCACTGGTGTCCTACACCTTCTGCCGTACAAAGCCTCATAAGGACTCATTCCCAACGATGCTTGTTGCCCATTGTTATATGCAAATTCTACCAAGTGTAGGTAATCCTCCCACTTGGATGGTCTGTCCATTACATACATGCGGAGCATGTCTTCAAGCACCTGATTTACTCTTTCTGTTTGCCCATCTGTTTGAGGATGGTATGCGGTACTAAAGCTTAGCTGTGTGCCCAAATCTGCAAAGAGACCTTTCCAAAAATTGGAAGTGAACTTGGTATCCCTGTCAGAAATTATTGCCTTAGGCAACCCATGTAATCGAAAATTTTTCTTCATGAAAATATTTGCAATGGCATCGACTTTATGTGTGGATTTAACCGGTATGAAATGTGCTGCTTTTGTTAACTTGTCCACCACAACCATGATGGAATCATGTTGTCTCCTAGTCATTGGCAATCCTGTAATAAAATCCATGGAAATTATTTCCCATTTCCATTCTGGAATTGGCACTGGGTGCAATAAACCTGCGGGGTGTTGGTGTTCAACCTTCACCTGCTGACATTCCATGCACTTAGAGATGTATTCAGCGACATCCTTCTTCATCCCTGGCCAGAAATAATATTTTCTTGCTGTAGCAATTGTTTTCTGATATCTTGGGTGACCAGAGTATGGAGCTTTATGGATCTCATCCATAACCATTCTCCTTAAATCTGCCGCATTTGGAATATAAACTCTATTTTTATAGGTAAGAAGTCCATCTTCCTCCAAATGATAGCCTTCATACTTCTTTTCAAGGTTTTGCTGCTGCAATTTGCCCTTTATCTGCTCATACACTTCATCCTCAACCATATGGTTAACAATCTGCTGCTTCAAATCTGGTTGGCAAGTACTAAGCACTGCCACATTCATTTCACGTACCTTCCTGCTGAGTGCATCAGCCACCTTGTTTTCTTTCCCTTTTATGTGTTTGATTTCAAAATCAAATTCACACAAAAATTCCAACCATCTAGCTTGCCTAGCATGTAAAGTTGGCTGATCAAACAAGTATTTCAGACCACAATGGTCTGTCCTTAACTCAAATTTTCTTCCCATTAAGTAATGCCTCCACATCTTTAAGGCATGTACTATGGCTGCAAGTTCTATATCATGAGTAGCATAGTTCTTCTCATGCTCCTTCAACTTTCTTGACTCATAGCATATCACGTGGTTGTCTTGCATAAGAACTCCTCCAAGTCCTTGATTGCATGCATCGGTACATACCACAAAGTCTTTTTCTGGGTCTGCAATTTTTAAAATCGGTGCACTGGTAAGAAGATTCTTCAACCGTTGAAAACTTTCCTCACATCTTTGTGACCATTCAAACTTTATCCCCTTCTTTTGCAAAGAAGTGATCGGGTTTGCAACCTTGGAGAATCCTTCGATAAACCTTCTGTAGTAACCAGCAAGGCCCATAAAAGATCTCACATCAGTCACATTCCTTGGAGTTGGCCAATTCATAATGGCTTCGATCTTCTCAGGGTCTACAGATATTCCTTCGTCGGAGATGATGTGACCCAAATAATGAATTCTATCTTTATAAAAATCACATTTGTTCAACTTGGCATACGGCTTATGCTCCCTTAGTAATTGCATTGTCATTCTCAAATATTCTTCATGCTTTTCTTCATTCTTAGAATAGATGAGAATGTCGTCTAGGAATACAAGAACAAACTTGTCCAAATACTTGCTAAAAACATTATTCATGAGACACATGAACGTAGCTGGTGCGTTTGTGAGACCGAATGGTACCACTACAAACTCATAGTGTCCATACCTCATTCTAAAAGCTGTCTTATGAATATCTTCTTCTTTGATTCTTACCTGATGGTAACCAGACCTCAAGTCAATCTTTGAAAATACCTTTGCTCCTCTCATTTGATCAAAAAGGTCATCAATTCGGGGCAATGGGTATTTGTTCTTCACAGTGACTTTGTTCAACTGCCTGTAGTCAATACATAACCTGAGTGTTCCATCTTTCTTTTTCACAAATAGAACAGGTGCTCCCCACGAGGACACACTTGGCCTAATATATTTATTTTCCAGCAACTCTTGTAATTGCATTTTCAATTCTAGCAATTCCAGTGTACTCATCCTGTAGGGTGTCTTAGACACTGGTGCCGCTCCTGGCACAAGTTCAATTGTAAAGTCAATGTCTCTCTTTGGAGGGAGTCCTGGAATCTCATCAGGCAAAACATCCCTGAATTTTTGCAATACATGATAGTCTTCCAATCTAAGAGTTTCATTCTCTGCTGCCTCTATAATGTGAGCTGCATACAATTGACATCCCTTCCTACAGAACCTCTTCAGCTGCATGGTTGAAACCTGTCTAACAGAAGTCACCTTTGGAATGCCTTTTACAACCCTCGGGTTTCCTTCTTCGTCCATGCATTCAAATGTCTTATTGTAGCAGTCAAGTTTAACCCTGTGTGCTTCTAACCAATCCATTCCAATGAGAATATAATAGGAACCCAGTGGTAAAATATTCAGATCTACATAGGTGAATAGGCCATCCATCTCTAATGGACATTTCTCTACTATTTCACTAACTTTTCTCTTGGTTCCAGTGGCTAGTTGAACTAACCATGATTTACTATGCTTTAATTTCTTGAAAGCACAAATCTCAACGATTCTAGGAGTGACATAACTGTGAGTAGATCCAGGATCAATCAAAATAGAAACAGATTGCTTAGCAATCTTACCTTCAACTTCAACCACGGTTGACTGATGATCTGCTTGGCGGTCGTCTACTGTTGCATAGATTCTAGGGATTGTCCTTGCCACTTGACCCACAGTTTCAGCTCTTTGGATGTTGTGAACTTGATTTGCATTCCCATTTCGATGTGGACAGTTCCTAAGAATGTGGTCTCCTCCACAACCCCAACATTGAAGTGGTTCTCTTGGTTCCTTTGGATCTCTTGGCTTGTCTCCCATCATCCTAGTTGGCTTAGTCACAACCTGTGATGGTTGTCTTTGCTGATTCCGGAATTGAGGAGGCTTGAACCCCTTCTTCCTTTGATCAAACTTTTCGTTTTTCTTATCCTTCCATGCCTTATGGAATTCTGGTTTGCTTCTGTTTTGATCAAAGCAATACTTGGCCTTTCTTATGGCCTCCTCTAGAGTTCGAGGTTCATCAAACTCAATTCTATCTTTATATTACTGGGGCAGTCCACTTAGAAAACGCTGAATTTTCACCTTGTCGTCTCGAATGTACTTGACATACCTCAGCAACTCCATGAACTTGTTTGCATATTCTTCCATGGTCAATTGTCCCAATCTCAGTTCATGGAACTCTTTGATCTTATCATCACAGTACCTGTCAGAGAGGTACTTCTGCTTGAAGTATTTCTTCAACTGCTTCCACACGATCTTCCTTTCGTTGATCTTCTTCACTTTCCTGGTGTGTTCCCACCATATAGATGCTCTTCCATTCAAGTTGAAGATGGCTACCCTTGCCTTTATATTTCCCGAGTAGTCTTGGACTTGGAAATATTTTCTCATCCCAAGAAGCCAAGCTTCCGCTTCTTGACCAGACTTTATCTCTCCATCAAATGTAGGAGGTTTCACCTTCTTAAATTCCCCATGTGAATTGTTCTTGTAGTGCTTCTTCCTCTTACTCATGCGAGATGAAGAGCTTGAACCCTCAATGGATTCTTCAGAGTCAGATGATTCATTAGAAGAGATCTCTAGAGTATATGTTCTATCTATAGAAACTCTTCTTGGGCTACTGGCCCTCTTGCGGGAATTTCTTCTAGAGCTACTCCCACCCCTTTCTAGATTTGATGTCTGATGCCCAGAGTTTATTTGCCTTTGGATGTCTGTCAAACTCTGTAGCATGGGTGCATTCAACTGATTTTGCTCTTCCTGAGCTTTAATCATCCTTTCATTATCTTCCCTACAACTTTGCAACTCCACCCTTAGGCTTCTCATGGTGGCTGCAATACCTGGAGGAGTCTCTTGATTTCTTCTCCTATTAGATTCCGTTTCAGCATTTTCAACATGTATGTTATCCCCCATGGCATCTGTCTCAGGCTCATAGGGATCCTATGCATCATCCATAATGTTGATTTTCTTGGCCCAATCAAGATCCAAAACTTCTAACTGTACTATCTAGAGTGCTACTCTGATGTAACTGTGATTCTGTGAAATGTGTTCATCAACACAATTGTTAGCTGCATTATATTCTCAGAAATTCACAAATTACTTCATGCACGTGGAAAAAGGTTATATTGACAATTTGTCAAATCACAATCAACGACATACGAGGGGAAAAACAAAAGGGGGTCAAGGGGGCTTGCCCCCTTGCCACTGCAGGGCGGGTCGAGGGCAGCGCCCTCGTTTTTTTTTTTTTTTTAGAAACTTGCCGCCGTTGCGGGGCGGTTCGCTGAACGCTCCCGCAATTGCGGAGCAATTCGCCGAATGCTCCCGCAGTTGCGGAGCCATTTGGCGAATGCTCCCGCAATTGCGGAGCCATTCGGCGAATGCTCCCGTAGTTGCAGAGCCATTCGCGGAATGCTTCCGTTGCGGAGCGATTCGGCGAATGCTCCCGCAGTTGCGGAGCCATTCGGCGAATGCTCCCGCCATTGCGGAGCCATTCGCGGAATGCTTCCGTTGCGGAGCGATTCGGCGAATGCTCCCGCAGTTGCAGAGCCATTCGTGGAATGTTTCCGCAGTTTCGGGGAGGTTTGCGGAAGCCTTCCGCAATTGCGGAACGATTCGCCGAAGCCTTCCGCAGTTGCGGAACGATTCGCCGAAGCCTTCCGCAGTTGCGGAACGATTCGCCGAAGTCTTCTGCAGTTGCGGAACGATTCGCCAAAGTCTTCCGCAGTTTCGGAAGAGAATTCCTTCCGCAAATTTCGGAAGAGAATTCCTTCCGCAATTTCGGAAGAGAATTCCTTCCGCAGTTTCGGGACGGTTCGCTGAACTCTTCCGTAAATTTCGGAACGATTTCCCAAACTCTTCCGCATTGCGGAACGATTTGCGGAATCTTTCCGTAGTTTCGGGACAACTTCCCGAATTCTTCCCGAAACAGACTTAAACAAAATTTTCAAAAATACTTAGGAAAAATTTAAAATCTTTCGTTCTTTCAGTGATGAATGCTGCTCAGTAGGAGGTAACTTTATCCCTGCAACTATCCAACTTAGCCTGTTTAGGCCCAATGCTGAGACCCGTGGTGATCAGGAAGGGACCTTCCCATGTGGCTGTGATTGGATTTGGTCCATAGAGGTCCAATGCTGCAACCAGCAGCTTTGATACCAGTTTGTGACGTCCCCTCCTATCATACCAGCATGATAGAGAGGATCGTGATGCTAAAACCGGGCATCTAGCCCCATAAACTTTTTACTAAGCATTCACATAATATAAAAGACATATGGAAGTGTATAATGGTAAGAAAAACACAACGGAAATAATATCAATAACACACCCATCATATATTCAAGATATTCAACGATTAATAATTGCAAGTTAACACAGGAGAATACTTATCTTAACAAAGTAGTCCCAAGCAACCAGCTATGCATCTGCAACGTTCCTCCCAACCATAGGCCAGTTGTGCTTATCAACCTCTTGATACAACTGCCACCTCCGAGCTGGGCATGATCTCTACAAGGAACCAGGGAATAACAGACTCACACATAGCCAAGCATACACCAAGATGAGCCAAGCCAATCTACAATTGGGTTTATCAGGCTGCTAGGACATGGAAAGGAAGAATTGCTAAGCTAGTGAGCTCAATCACAGAGCTATGGATACCCCTCCCAGATCTATTCAGCTTGGCACTCACAATGCCTACACACCCAACACAAGGAAGTATTCTCTTCACTGCCACACAGTCCCTCAAGCCATACCTTCCTTTCTAGTGCTCTCAGGGTGTGCATAGAAAAGTAGCCAAAGCCCTCTTGATCTTCTCGAGAGGTTACTCCCTTCACTAGGTTTATCAAGCCAATTCTGTCCACTACCACTCCAAGTTTCTTACTCACAGGTTCAAACCAAAACAGGGATGCACATACAGCAGAACCACAATGGTTGGACAGGAGAAAAACGTTTGTACAGTGATAAGCATGAAAATGATTCCCTGAGCTTCAGAAAAACTTGGGAAGGCTAAAAATGAACAATGGAGGTTTGGGAAAACCCCAGGAAGCATAAATCGTCTTTAGGAACAATGCCCATGGCAATTCTGGGATAAAACAACCTCCATACAGTCCCAAATCGCAGCCCCTTCTTTCCAGCTACTGTCCAAAACCAAAAACGAGTTTCTGGGCAAGGAAAACCCTGCGTTTTTGATGAAAAACGTGAATGTAACTTCCAGCAGTCTCCATCTGTGTGAGAGGATGAAAAACTATATGTCCAGAATGGCTTTGGGCACCATTTCGTGGGTGTTTTCTTGCCCAAGAAGCAAAGATACGAATTCCCAGGTTGATGGCTTGCCCATACACGAAATTGGCTGCCATACTTCTTCATTCCCAAGGCATTAACTGCCTCAACCAATTCTTGGAAGAATTAAATGATTGGGTGCATAACCCAAAATGGGTAGTTGGTGGTTTATGGGTTTTCTCATTGACACATGGATTAACACCATTGGCTCAAGGGTTTGAATAATCCCCCCCCCTATTCCTTGTAGAAATCATGCCCCCATCTCTTTGTTGCATTGCATAGCTAGTTGTGGGTATTTTCATTAAAATTTGTATTTACATGATGTCTTATTTACATTGTGCCTATCTAGCACAAGAACCATAGGCATCTATTCTTTAATTGCCGATACATAAAACGCTAATTCAATGGTGAGGCCTTGGTTTTGAGCTCCTCACCACGATCAAATTACAATATTTACATCATTTACGATTTAATACAAAGGGCGTCAAAATGGGGACATTACATTGTTGCAGATCTGAAAGTTGCTGGTCAGATTTGAAGGGTGAAAAGTTGAAGTTTCTAAAAGCAGAATACACCAGTCATCTCAATTCAATCAAGCACATCTCCTGGTAATTTTTTATTCTCTCTTTTGAGAAAATTCAAATTCTGTGACCTCCTGGATAAGATGGCTCCAAGCACTAAGATTGAAGACAAGCTAGAGGGTATAGAGAATTTCCGGGCATGGAAATATAGGATTGGTCTCATTCTTGAAGACAATGATCTTGTCCAATATATCAAAGATGAGGTTGCAGAACCTGTAGAAGATGAAGCCAAAGAGAAGTATAAGAAGGACTTGATTAGGGCAAAGAGAATCATTGCTGATTCTATCAAGGACCACTTGATTCCCCAAGTGGCATCCAAGAAGACCCCAAAGGAAATGTATGATGCCATAGGCAGAATGTATGAAGGGAGGAACATCAACAGAAAGATGAATTTGAGAACTCAATTGAAGAATACCAAAATGAATAAAGGAGAATGTATTCAAGATTATTTCACAAGGGTCTCCCAGTTCAAGGAGCAACTAGAAGCCATTGGAGACACCCTTGATGAAGATGAACTAGTCATGACTGCACTCAATGGTCTCACTAGACCTTGGGAGTCATTCATCCAAACCATGTGTGCAAGAAAAGAAAGTATGAAGTTTGATGTGGTATGGGAGGATTGCATTCAAGAAGAGGCTAGGGTAGCCAATAGAGAAGCCTTGCTCAAAGAAGATGACCAAGCTTTGGCCACTCACACCAGAAGAAGAAGGAGTCATTTCAACTCCATGAAGAATGGCCATAAGAGGTCTCATCCTCCATAGATTTCAAGAAAGAAGGAGTAAGTTCAGAAAGAGACCTCTCCTCAGTTAAATGTTACAGTTGTCACAAACCAGGACACTTTGCTAGAAATTGTCCTTCAAGGAAGAAGAAGAATCTTCACAAAAGACATCATGCAAATCTAGCAGAAGATGATAGTGAAGAAGAAGAAGAGGAAATGCCTAAAAGGAAGAGAGCTAAAGTAGAAGAAGAAGATGCATAAGAGTATGTTCTATTCTTTGCACTCTCTGGGTCAGTAACACCTGGAGAAGATACATGGCTCATTGATAGTGGTGCTTCAAACCACATGACAAGACAAAAGAAGACTCTCTCAAGTTTGGAAGAAAAGACCTCCCCTCAGAAGGTATCCTTGGGAGATGACTATCAATATCCCATCAAGGGAATTGGTGAAGCAAGCTACAAGCTTGATTTTGGAACTCCACTGAAGATGAAGGAAATCCTATATGTACCAAGTTTGGATAAGAAAGGTTATAGGGTTGCATTCATAGATGGACAAGTACTCATGTGGTCCAAAGGAAAATCAATTGAGGATGCCATTGTTATTGGTGAAGAGGAAGGAGGGATATATAAACTCAAGGGTCATCCAGAAGCTGTCCTTGTTCATGAGGCCACTAGCCCTAGTGAACTATGGCATAGGAGACTTGCTCACATTAACTACAAAGCATTACCTCATGTGAGCAAGGTAGTTATAGGACTACTAGATTTGAAGATTGATCATAAAGGCACATGTAAAGGATGTGCAAAAGGAAAGAATATCAAGAACCCATTTCCAAAGAGTGAGACAAAGACTAAAAGTACTTTGGAGTTGATCCATTCAGATGTATGTGGACCAATGCCCTTCACATCCTTAAGTGGATTTGAATATTACCTTACATTCATTGATGACTACTCAAGGAAGACTTGGATATATTTCCTAAAAGGAAAAGATGAAGTCTTTGGGAAGTTTAAAGAATTCAAAGCCTTGATAGAAAACCATTCAGAAAAGAAGATCAAAATACTCAGAATAGATAATGGTGGAGAATACACTTCAAAGGATTTTGAAGTCTTTTGTAAAGAAGCTGGAATCAAGAGGGAACTAACCACTCCCTACAATCCTCAACAAAATGGTGTTGCGGAGAGAAAGAATAGAACCATTATGGAAGCAGTAAAGACAATGATATATGATCAAGACCTACCTATGTATCTATGGGCTGAAGCAGCCAAGACAACAGTCTATGTGCAGAATAGACTATCTCATAGTGCTCTTGATTTCAAAACCCCAGAAGAAGTGTTCACAGGAAAGAAGCCTGAGGTAAGTCACCTCAAGATATTTGGATGCCCAGTATACATTCACATTCCAAAAGAAAAGAGAACCAAGATGGATCCTTCTAGGAAGAAGGGAATATTTGTTGGATATTGTGAAGCATCCAAAGCATTCAGAATATACATCCCAGGATTCCATCATATGGAGATAAGTAGGGATGTGACATTTGATGAAGAGGCAGCTCTCAAGAGATCTAGGAAGTGCCAATATGAAGAAGTATATGAGGAAGTTGCACCTCCCAGAATTACAGAAGCTGCACCCACACTTGAAGATATAAAACCTGAATATCATGACATGATGGAACCACAAGAACCCCCCGTCATAAACATATCAAGAAAGAGAAATCCAGCATGGGCAAGAGACATTATACAAGGAGCAGAAAAGCATGGAGCTCTTGAAGGCTCCACTAGAGTGAGCAAGAAACCAAAGACATTCTCCAACTATATGGCTTTGATGTGTGATCTTGTAGACCAAGAACCCACTAGTTATGAAGAAGCATCTCATAAGAAAGAGTGGGTGGAGGCAATGACAGAGGAGTACCAGTCAATAATGAAGAATGATGTTTGGGATATAGTTCCCAAACCAAAGGATAAGAGTGTGGTATCCTCCAAATGGATATACAAGATAAAGCATGCTACGGATGGTAGCATTGAAAAGTATAAGGCAAGGTTTGTGGCTAGAGGATTCTCTCAGAAAGAGAGAATTGACTATGAAGAGACATTTGCACCAGTTTCAAGGTACACTTCCATTAGAACCATCATGGCACTTGCATCCATGATGAAGTGGGGATTACACCAGATGGATGTGAAGACAACTTTCCTGAATGGTGTGATTGAGGAGGAAGTGTACATAGAACAACCACAAGGATTTGAGGTTGAAGATATAAGAACCCACGTATGCAAACTAAAGAAGGCTTTGTATGGGTTGAAACAAGCTCCCAGAGCTTGGTATGGAAGAATTGACAGTTTCTTGACAAGCTTGGGCTTTACCAAAAGTAAAGCTGATCCTAATCTTTATCTCAAAGTTATGGATGATGAACCTGTCATATTATTGCTATATGTGGATGATCTATTTCTGACGGGAAATGAGAAACAGATTATCGAGTGCAAGAAGAAGCTCTCCCCAGAATTTGAAATGAAAGATCTCAGATTGATGCATTACTTCCTAGGTCTGGAAGTATGGCAAGGCCTAGAAGGAATCTTTCTCAACCAGGGAAAGTATGCGGTAGAAATCTTGAAAAGATTTGATATGTTGGAATGCAAAGCCATGGCCACACCCATGGATTCCAACTTGAAGCTGTTAGCTGATGACTCATCAGAGTTAGTATATATGACTCTGTACAGACATATTATTGGGTCACTGATGTATCTGACAAATACCAGGCCAGATATATGCTTTGCTGTGAACACTTTGAGTCAGTATCTTGTAGAACCTAGACGTGTTCACCTGATTGTTGCAAAGCATGTGATGAGGTACCTAAAAGGTATGATAGACTTTGGTCTATGTTATCTTGGAGATCATGACTTCAGATTGTATGGCTACATAGATGCTGATTGGGCAGGAAGTGTATTAGACAGAAAGAGCACATCGAGAGGATGTTATTGTCTGGGATCTGCCATGATCTCGTGGTTTAGCAGGAAGCAGTCTAGTGTGGCTCTCAGCACAGCTGAAGCGGAATATATTCCTGCTTGCTCTGCTAGTTGTGAAGCGATATGGCTTCAGAAGTTGTTATCAGGATTATTTGACTTAGAGATGGACCCCACTTTGATCCTGTGTGACAACCAGAGTTGTATCAAGATGACAGAGAATCCAGTGTTCCATGATATGTCAAAGCACATAGAGATCCGATACTTTTATATACGGGATATGGTGCAGAAAGGAGTTATCAAGCTCGAGTATGTGAGCACTAAAGAATAAGTCGCTGATATATTGACCAAACCTCTGTCTTGAGTAAAGTTTGAGTATTTCCGAGACAAGCTTGGTGTAGTTCAGAAGGACCCTCCTTGAAAGGGGGTTTGATATGGTCGTTGATGATGAGATTTCCTGCATCGATGGTAAGGTCGATGATGTGGATACCTGTATTGATGAGAATACTGATAAGGTTACCTGTTCCGATGATTAAGTCGATGTATGGTTCTTAGACTTTGTGGACAAGAGGACTGCATCGTCCCTGAACAGTTAGTTCAAAATGTATGTGACAGGACTGCATCGTCCTTAGACATGAGAGGTATCTTAAATGGATCAGGACTGCATCGTCCCTGAACAGTTAGTTCAAAATGTGCGTGATGGGATTGCATCGTCCCTTAGACATGTTGTGGTGTCTTAAATTGATAGGGATTGATCATCCTGTAATTGGATCAGGATTGATCATCCTTAGACAATGATCCCGTAATTCCGAAAGGAAGGATAGTCTTAAATGCTGATCCTTGGATTGTGGTGGGATTGATCATCCCTAGATAGTGATCCCATAATTCCGAAAGGAAGGATAGTCTTAAATATTGATCCTTAGACTAGAATATCGTAATTCCTAAAGGAAGGATTGTCTAAGATGTGAGTAGTGGACAAGGATCCCGTAATTCCGAAAGGAAGGATTGTCCAAATGTGGTAGCTCCGTAAAGACTGGGTCCCGTAATTCCGAAAGGAAGGATTGTCTGAGCACCACCAATGTTGATGGACTAGAGTCTCGTAATTCCGAAAGGAAGGATTTTCCATGATCCCGTAATTCCGAAAGGAAGGATCACCAGAGTTGATGGATTAGAGTCCTGTAATTCCGAAAGGAAGGACTATCCATGATCCCGTAATTCTGAAAGGAAGGATCACCATAGTTGATGGACTAGAGTCCCGTAATTCCTAAAGGAAGGACTATCCATGATCTCGTAATTCCGAAAGGAAGGATCACCAGAGTTGATGGACTAGAATCCCGTAATTCCGAAAGGAAGGATTGTCCATGATCCCGTAATTCCGAAAGGAAGGATCATGTGTATTGCAGAGTATGCTCAGATGATAATACTGTTGATCGAGATGATCCAGATGATGTTGTCGATCGAGATGATCCAGATGATGATGTTGATCGAGATGATCCAGATGATGCTGTTGATCGAGATGATCGAGATGTTGATGTTGATCGAGATGATCCAGATGATGATGCTGTCGATCGAGAAGATCCAGATGATGATATTGCTGTAGCTGTTCGGATGCTGCAGAAGATGATGACTCAATACTGAATATGTTCCAGTATTGAAGATTTGAAGATGTTCCAGTAACTGGTTGAGTTACTGATGATGTTAAAGAAAGCTTCCAATGATTTATAGATGTATCATGTATCATGTAGTTGATGACTCCTTGCTCCTGCAGATGTTGTTATAATATCCTTCTCGTTAAGGGGGAGTGTTGAGATATTGTAACTTCTAAGAATATTATATTTGTACTTTATTATTCCAGAGATGTTTCATTCCTCCGTGGAGACCCTATTGTATATCCGGAGATGTTTATTCCTCCGAGAGAATGTGGTAACTAGGGTTATTAGATCTCCCATGTGGGGTTGGCCCTGAGTTAGCTGTTTAGGGGTTATTAGACTCTCTTAGGAGAGGTCGGCCCAGTTAGGGTAAAAAGTCAGTTAGAAGATGAGTATAAGTAGAGGAGGTGTGTTCCTCACTTATCACTCATTCACTCACTTGTGTATTGCGCATAGGAGAGAGAGATCTGCATAGGAGGAGAAGGAGCTCTTGTTTGGGGACTACATCTTTGTATTGGTTGATTATCTATATTGAGGAAAGCTTTGCTGGGTTTTCTACCCCATGAGGGTTTCCCAGGGTAAATATTTGTCTATCTTGTGATTGTGTTTCTTTTAGTGATTTTGCTTGTGAATTTAGGCTAAACTTAACACTCTCATGGGTGGCAAGTTCAACAAAAACAAAGGTCTAAAAAATAGGGGACTCCTCAAAGTGGAATTCATGGGTTGATGAGAGGGAACAAATGGGTTTTGAGTAAGGGGGCCAAAGTAGTGAGTCTACTTAGTTCCATTAAGGAGAGGGTAAGCGAAATGTTCACATTTAGGTGGCTTCCATTCTAAATGGAGCTTGTGGTCCATCGCAACATGGTTAAGGTATATGGGAGAATATATATATATATATATTACTAGGGGAATTGGAAAATGGGGCGGTGCACGTACTTGCGTTACATAGGGTCGATTCATGTCCACTACCACTATACCCCTAAGTGCCCCACAACTGCCCGCAAGCATGGGGCACGGGTAAGTCAGGGTGATTTGAACTCGTGACCTCTATTTACAACATGTGACTTCATATTAAGCGAATCACCAATGAGATACACCCCTGCGGGCTGGTATATGGGAGAATATTATAGGTACTACTGAAGATCCTTTTTTGGAGCTTCCTGTTGCTCCTTTTGTGTTAGCCCCCAACTCCCCTTCTTCCAGGGTTCCTCCTAGTTCCCTTTTTGAGATGCTTTAGTTAGTGTGTGCCCCTCCCACCAAGGAGATACTTGCCAACAATTCTTTTGTAGTCCTCAAGCAGGGACTTGACTTGAGTTGGCCCATGAACTATAAATTTTGGCTTGGAAGGTTAGGGAAGCATTTGGGGATGACAAATAGTCCATTGTGACATGCACCATGTCTAATATCCATTTGGCTATGCTCCTCCTTGAGAAGTAAAATTTATTGGGTTAAGTTGTGTTTATTTCAATGTAGATCACAAGGAGGGTGAAGGGAGAGATATTCACATTGTTGCCTCATGGTTGGTCTTGCATATTCTTGACCGATGAGTGGAATCCCTATCTCATTGTTGTTGGATGACTATGATTTTATTAGGGAGGGTGTGGGATTTCTATTTGATGTATGAATCCAAGGATCCCATAGGTCACATAGACTTGTGGTGTTGGTTGGCACAATCTTTCCCATTGGTTGAGCGGGTCACTAGGAGAGATTTTAATATCGCTGAATAGGATGGTCACTGTTTTGGATGATGTGATGCAAGGATCCATGATGAAGAGTAGTAGCCATGCACTGATTGTAAAATATTGCTTGGTGTATCATATATTATTTCGGGCGAAAATAATCTTGCATTGATACGGTGGTGGTACCTTTGGTCTAATAAAAAATGTGGTATTCACCACATATAGGCTAGGTTAGACAAGGCTTATGCAAATTTGTGTGCTACTCTTTTCTCTTCTCCTAATGAACGTAATATGCATGTTGACTTTACTAGTATGGGATATGATTATTTTCCCATCTCAACTTGGATGCATATTGGTAGCGACTGTCCCTATCAAGATTACTGTCTTTTTGCTTGAGTCTGTCGATGGTAGGGATACAATTGCATTGATCTAGTTTTTGCTCCACCCCCGTTGGGGAGAGTGGTTAGTTTTCTTGGTGGGAGGCAACTATTCTCTACACAATTAAGTTCCTTCAGGGTTTTGTTTAGATGGTTGCGCGACTTAAGATGGGTTATGAAACTAAACGTCATACTTTCTTTCAAGTTATGCGACAACACATGGAGTTGGACCCCTTTAATGAGTTGTGTCAACAAATGGTTAGAGATATGGAATTGTAGATATAGGGGTTGAAGAGTATAAGGCCAAAGGAACCAACATCTTGGGGAATTTGCACTCATTGGATGAGGGAAATGTGCCTACCAAATTTTATTTTTAACAATTAAAACACAAACACGAGTTTGAGAGGGTCCTTGCCTTACAAGACCTTAGTGGTAACCTTATGGAAGATGAGGTGGAGATCTAATAGACCTTTGAAGATCATTTTCAATAAATCTTCACTTTTGTAGGTTTTGATCCTTTATGGGAGGGTGCCATGGAGCTTGTCTATTAGGTTGTTCATTACAAGTTGGGGCCCTTGACAATACTTTTATCTCTAGAGGGATTACGTTGGAGGCATAGACATCGCCACAAAGGATATCAAGAATAAGAAATCCCTTGGTCCTGATGGATTCTCAATCGAATTCTATAGATAGATGTGGCATATGGTGGTTCCTACTTATTTGAAGATGTGCCATGGAGTTATCACGAGAGGTGGTATGGAGGATTTGGTTATTGTTCGAATCATCAAACTCATTCCTAAATGTGTTAACGAGATTTGGTAGGTCCTTGGTGGCCCATTCTCTTGTTGAATGTCTCTTATAAAATACTTTCCAATGCCCTTGCCAAGTGGATTCAAATGTTGGTGGTTAAGATTGTTCACAAGAAGCAAATAGATTTCATAAAGGGAATATTTATTTTAGATAATCTTATCACTTCATAGGAAGGTCTTGAGTGTTAGGATAATTAATACTCCAACCTTGTCCACCTTAGCATTATTTACCTTTTCCTATTAGTTGATGATGTTGTTATCCCCCTAGTGGTGTGCAGATGTCACCTAGGACCGATTAGCCACTTGATGCACCCTGCATGCATGATTTTAGGACCACTAGAGTCAGTTCCCTACATTTTAGGAGCTAAGTCAATGATCTGGTTCAGTCCAACTGAGTTCCACTTGAGTTCTTGACTCTAGTGGGGGGTTTGAGCTCCGATTGCAACTGATTGTGATCTAATGCGCCCTCTCTAGCTTATTTTGCATGCCAAACTCACAAATGCACCCTCCTTGGTCAATTAACTGACAGTAGCTTCAATTCACTGAGTCTTAGTTGAGTTTGGTAGCCTCAGAGCACTCTAGTGGTGATATTTCCTATGCTAGACTAAGTAGTCTGACTGGGATTCGAATTCTCCTTGGATAATCAAATTCTCTCAATTGTATTATATCTGTTGACTATACTGATTAATGGATAATGACACACATTTCTGTGCACATCTGAGTTCCAATGCATGATTAATTTTACTGCTCATTTCACTGTAATTAATCTTTTCTGCTAATTCTTTCTCTGTGAGGTATTCTCAGGCTCTAAGATCTACTGTGAATTTCACATGGTATTAGAGTTTGTGAGAGCTTAGGTTGAGCAACTGCTTTCAGTAGTGCACCAAAAGCCTCTGGATTTCCACAACAAATCCTGGTGCCATTGCATTGAATCCATTGGAGAAATCCTTTGGAGTCTATCCAGGTGTGAAGGATCCCGATAAAAGTGCCTATTGTCCTAAATCGGTTCTTAGTAGATTCAATAACTGGTTTATCTCCAAAATTGAGAGTTTTTGGTAGGATTTTGCGCAATACTGATTGGTTGGTTGAAAAAGGGTACTCAAAGGTTCATGGTTTGGATTACAATGAGTCATTCGCCCCAATAGCAAGAATAGATTCTGAAAGACTTGTTTTGGAAAATGCATCTTCGAAACAGTGGGAGGTACATCAGAGGAGTAGATCCAGATCCAACACTTGCATTACTATCCTACATAGGAGAAGATTGCCTACATTTTTACAAATTCTTTTACTCAGAAGAGATTTTCCTTCTCTGCTTGGTGTGAAGGCTGCTTGAGTTCCCTACTGTTCATTTTTGAGGGGGGGTTTTGTTCCCATGAGGTTTTCCTCATTTCCTTAGTTTCATGAACATTTATTTTTTATCATTTTGTATGGGTGACCTTTGGTCTCAGTAACCAGGGCCCAAGATGTCTAAGTTTGGATTAAAGGGGGGTGTTAGGATAATTAATACTCCAACCTTGTCCACCTTAGCATTATTTACCTTTTCCTAGTAGTTGATGATGTTGTTATCCCCCTAGTGGTGTGCAGATGGAATCTATGACCCATTAACCACTTGATGTGCCCTGCATGCATGATTTTAGGACCACCAGAGTCAGTTCCCTACATTTTAGGAGTTAACTTAGTGATTTGGTTCATTCCACCTGAGTTGCACCTGAGTTCCTGACTCTAGTGGGGGGTTTGAGCTCCGATTGCAACTAATTGTGATATAGTGTGCCCTCTATAGCCTATTTTGCATTCCAAACTCACAAATGCGCCCTCCTTGGTCAGTTAACTGACAATAGCTTCAGTTCACTGAGTCTTAGTTGAGTTTGGTAGCCCCAGAGCAATCCAATGGTGATATTTCCTATGCTAGACTAGGTAGACTGACTGGGATTCGAATTCTCTCCATTGTATTATATTTGTTGACTACACTGATTAATGGATAATGACGCACATTTTTGTGCACATCTGAGTTCCAATGCATGATTAATTTTACTGCTCATTTCACTGCAATTTTCATTGTAATTCATCTTTTCTGCTAATTCTTTCTCTGTGAGGTATTCTCAGGCTCTAAGATCTGCTGTGAATTTCATATTGAGTGGGCTCAAGTGTCTAGGAAAAATGCTCTCCTTTTAAATATTGATTTGGATAGAGTTCATGATTGAGTTGAATGGGATTTCATTCTCATCACATTGTATTGGTTGGAATTTGGCTTTGTAGCGACACTTTTCTCCCAAGCTTCTATATCTAATTTCATTGAGAGGAGTGTTTAGTTCGAAGAAGAGCCCATGCATGCAGCTGAACAAGGAGAAGGGGAATGCTCAAACCCCCTTCCTGAAGAGGATGTAAGTGATGATTCATATTCTGATATTTATGATTCTGATGTTGAGGATGAATATGATGACATTCATGCATATTATGAATCTCCTACAAGGCCTAAGTGGACTGAGAAAACCATACAAGTAGTTGGTGAACTTGTAGGTGATTCACCAGAGCCAAGGAAGACTAGATCACAATTTAACAATGCATTGTCTATATATGATTCGAATATTCATGGGAGGTGTTTTCTCATGGTTGGGTCTGATCCACAGTCATATGAATAAGCATCACATGATCCAAGATGACAAACAACCATGCAAGAAGAGATGAAGTATCTCCATGACAATGAAACTTGGGAGTTGGTCCCTCTTCCTTCCAAGAGGAAGCTGGTGCAATGCAAGTGGGTGTATAGGACCAAGATGGATGCTAATGGTTCTGATATGAACTATAAGGATAGATTGGTAGCTAAAGTATTCTCTCAATTCCATGGATTGGAATACAAAGAGACCTTAGCACATGTGGCAAAGATGGACTCAATTAGGCTAGTTTTGGCCATTGCAGCTTCCAAGCGATGGGAGGTTAATCACATGAATGTGAAGAGTGCATTTATTCATGGGGATATTCATAAGGATATATATATGCAGCAGCCTGAAGGTTTCATTGCATATCCCACACTTGTTTGTAGGTTGAAAAAGTCCCTCTATGGTCTCAAGCAAGCTCAAAGAGCTTGGTATGCCAAGATGGACAATTTTCTGCTATCACAAGGCTTTGAGAGATGAAAATATGATCCAAATGTTTACATGTAGCATGTTAGTGATATAATTTTGATTATTGTACTATATGTTGATGATATATTGATCACTGGTAGTTGCATTGAACAATTAAGATCAGTGAAAGCTGCATTACACCATGCCAGATCTAGGATTGTTGAAACAATTTCTTGGTTTGGAGATTGATCAATCTGATGAAGGGATCAAAGTTTCACAATCAAAGTATGCTTCAGATATGATACAAAATTTCAACATGGCTGAATTCAAGGCTGCTAAGTTTCCCTTCCTTTCAGGGGTAAAGCTTCATGATTGGGGTTCCTCGCCATTGGTTGATAGTTCGTTGTATAGACAACTAGTTAGGAGCTTGCTGTATCTCACTCACTCTTGACCAAATTTGGTTTATGCAGTAGGAGTTGTTGCAAGGTACATGCAAGAGCCTCCTGCGATCCATTGTAAGGCTTCCAAAAGCATCTTGCATTATGTGCAAGGAACTAAGCAGTTTGGGATACACTATGCAGCTGGTTCATCACTTGAACTAGTTGGTTTTACTGATTCAGATTGGGCTGGAGATTGTACTGACCGGAAGTCCACTTCTGGTTATGTATTTATGCTTGCACATGGTCCCGTTTTCTAGTCTATCAAGAATCAATGCACTATTTCCTTATCATCAGCTAAGGACGAATACAGGGGAGCAGTGAATGCAGCTACACAATGTGTGTGGTTGCAAGGTATTCTTGGAGAGTTTGGATTTGCATTTGATTCACCCACAATAATTTGGTGTGATAATAAAAGTGCAATCAAGATCTCCACTGATCCAGTATAGATACATAGTACCAAGAACATAGAGATACACATGCACTACATCAGAGGTTTGGTGCATGCCCATATTATTGCCTTGCAGTATTTCCCATCTGCTGAGAAAACTGCTGATATCTTCACCAAGAGTTTCACTGAGAAGACCTTCACTTACCTTAGATCACTCCTTGGGGTGAGTGATGCATGGTGAATACTGGTATATTTTCCATATTTGTTTCATGTCCATTTTTGAGGGGAGTTTTTATTTCCCATGTGGTTTTCCTCCTTACCTTGGTTACATGGAATAATAAAAAATGTTATTGTAAGAGGTGACTTGAGCCTTAGTTGCCAAGGCCTCATTTTTGTTTTGGCTACATATGTCTAACTTAAGGGGCGGTGTTAGAAAATTATTACACCTAGGAACATAGTCTCATGTTAATATGGTGATTATTTGGTCCAAAACATGGTTAATGATGTTAATCCAAGGTTGTTAGAAGTTAGTTGGGGCATTTATGACACATTCCACCACCTTAGGGGTAAATTTTGGTCAAATTTGCTGTTAGGCGTCCTCATTTATGGCCACCTCCCTCATTTATTTCCACTACATGAGTGAGGCACACCCTTATCCATTGAATTGTGGATCTGGCTTTGACCTGAGGCGCACATGCATTGAATTTGGTCATTTTACCCCCTCCTTGGCCCTTTTGGCCTATCCTGAGCCACCTACACTCCACCAAATCCTCCACCACTCATGTGACATCGTCATTAATTCCTTCCCATTCCATCCCAATGTTCATATTGAAAATTAGTGACTGTTTGAGGTGATTTGGGAGTCTATTGGTTAACCCAGGGGGGGATTGAGGTCCAATGTAAGCTAGCCACTTGTAGCTCATTCTGATGCCTCCAAAGGCTCACGATTTTTCCCAAATGTTATATAATTATGATCACTACTCATTTATGGGTTGTATAGTTAATAATAAACCTTCTATTTGATCATTTGTGTCCAATTTTTGATCATTTGTGTGTCTAGAATGCTTCTTTTAGACTATTTTCTACATAATTAGTCAAAATTCTTGATTGTGAGGATATCCTTATCTAGTAGATCCTACTGTGAGTTAAATTTCACAACCAACATTCCAATTCACTAGAAGTGCAAGAAGAGATGAACAAAGAGCCCCCATGAATCCAATCAAATCTCTGGGTAGAAACTAACTTAGGTTAACTGGAGAGTAACCATACTAGTTACTGGAAGCTTCTCCAAATTCCATTGTGACCATTCCAAGTCTCATGAGAGCAATTCGAATTTCAAAGAGAGAGAATCCAAACCTCCCAAGCCAACTCGAATTCAAGTGGGGACCATTCAATCATGAAGGAAAATTTGAATTATGTGGGGAGAAGGTTACACAAGCAAATGATTCCTTTCCCGAAATAGTAAAGGAGGAGTTACACAAATTTTGAGGTGTCAAGGATAAAAATAGATAGTGAGGGTGCACTTGTGTAAGTGTGGGTTACAAACCCAAGTGTAACCTTCAAAATGGAGTTACAAAACCACCAAAGGGGGGCGCCTTCAACAAGGAAGGCCCACTAAATCATGAATTAGGCTCAATAGTACTAACAGGATAAAATAATCGAAAATAGGAAACAAAGGGTGTTGTTAGGGAGAGCTACAACTCCTAGTCCCCAACCCACCCACACATGGAATCCATGAACCCACAGCCACATTAGTTGTCCATGTTGAGCTAGTTATTTAATTAGAAGAAAATAATAATAAAATAATAATAATAATTATTTCCATAGTCCATAGTCTAGGAACCTAGTGCCACATAACAACACAAATAATAATAACAACATATGTCTAGGGTATTAGCACACTAGGGGCATTACATCTCCCCTCCCATTAAACAATGCATTGTCCTCAATGCATACTTATTACATACATGCCGCAATATATCAAAATTTCAAAATAGGTGAGGGTATGCTTCCATCTCCCATGTAGCATGCATTAGCAAGTATCCATTAGCAGGAGACAAGAGCATTCCTTTCAAACACCAGTCAGGAAACTCGTTAGATTTTGATGATGTGTTGTTTGTTCCAAGTCTGAGGAAAAATATGATTCAATTTCGATCATGGAAGACAAGGTCTATGTAGTAGAGTTCAAGAACCAACAAGTTCTCATTATACCGAAGGATTCTATTCCATGATCAAATCAGGTAATTGGGGTTAAAGAAGGAAATTTGTATAGGTTATTGGATGAACCTAGTTCATAGCACAAAGAACATGTGTGAGTTATGGCACAAGAGGATGGGGCACCTGCAATATCACTGAGTGTTTCCTATTTTGAAGGAGATTGTCACATGTCCTCTAGAGTTCAACATTGAGGAACAGGGTGTGTGTAGAGGGTGCACACTTGGAAATCATTCCAAGGATGATTTCCAAATCAGTGAGCAAAAATATAAGGGGATCCTATATCAAGTGCATTCTGATGTGTGTGGACCGATGTCGGTGGTATCAATCACAGAAAGCATGCACTATGTTTCCTTCATTGATGAATTATCTCGCAAAATATGGATCTACTTCTTGAATACCAAGGATGAAATCTTCATCAGGTTTCGGGAGTTTAAGGTTCTTGTGAAAAACCATACAGGAAAGAAGATCACGGTTTTGAGATCATACAATGGGAGTGAGTATACCTCCAGTGATTTCAAGGATTTCTGCAAGGATGCAAAAGTCAAGAGGGAGTTCACTATTTCGTACAATGCACACAGAATGGGGTTGCAGAGTGGAATAACCAATCCATCATTGGGGTTGCTAAGGCCATGATACATTACCATAATTTGTCAATTTTCTATGGGAATTAACATGCAATGCATTAGTCTACATTTAAAAGGTGTCCTCACATGTTTTCTGGGGATAAGACACCAAAGGAAGCATTCACTAGTGAGAAGCTAGAGGTGAGTTATTTCTGCATCTTTGGCTGTCCATTTTACATCCATATACCAATGGAGAAGAGGACCAAGTTGGAGCCATCTAGTAGGAAGGGTTTGTTTGTTGGCTATAGTGAGAATTCAAAGGCTTACAAGATCTATATTCTAGGGGAGAGGAAGACAATTGTATGTAGGAATGTAAAGTTTGTGGAAGAATTTGCATCCATGAAATATCATATCCATTACTAGTGAAAGAGGATGAGGAGAAGGAAGCACTTGAAGGTTGATCCAAGGTCACCAACAACTTCTAGTTCGGGGTAGTAGCCTTTATATGTAGAGGAGGATCCACCAGCCCCTACTAGTTCTATCAGGAGACCACGATGATTTTCTATTAAGCCCTAAATATGGACACATTTCCCCTATATTGTGGTGCATTACATTAGTTTTTATGTCTGCTTTGGACCATTATTTGTAATTTTAATTAGTATGGTTATATTAGTTACATCGGCTTGGGTCAGTTAGTTGGAATTGTACCCATTAGTCTCCTATAAGCCCTAAATATGAGCATATTCCCTGCTATATTGTGGTGCATTAGATTAGTTTTGATGTAGGATTTGGTCCATTAGTTGTAATTGCTATTAGTATGGTTATATTAGTTACGTTGGCTTGGGTCATTTAGTTGGAATTGTACCCCTTAGTCTCCTATATATAGGAAGGAGACCTTTTCATTTGGAGTATCTTGACTTGTCTTGTCTTGTGTACTTAGTACATTGTATAAGGATATTTCCCCCTTGAAGAGGCTTGTTATTCAACTATTTTATTCAATAAATTTGTGAAGTACTATTTCTGATCTATTTATGCTATTTTCATGCTCTTTTTGGAAATTTGTTGCATAACATTTGGTATCCAAGATCTTTCCTTGGGATCATGTGCTTCAAAACGAGTCATCTTGGAATATTCGCTATAAAATTGTTTCTAAAAGTTTTCAGATAGTGAAACTTGGAACCCATATAGGAAACATGAAAAAAAATCTCTGCTATAAGTTTCATATCCTGATCCCTATCAGATTTGTCCCTAACAGATTTGTATTGATTCACATATGAATTTAGGGTTTCTGACTAGTCCAAAAACTAGTCTCAAACATGTGTGCTGGGTAAAAATGTTATATACGGGGCATGAACGATCCAAATTGAGTGAGACCTATTGAATTAGAAAGAATACGGAACAAGTTATAAGTGATAACATTTTCAAAATCAGATAGGAAATATTATACACGTGGAAGTCCATACAAGTTCTCTCTTCTGAAAGGACCGGAAATAACAAGCGTTGGGAGATTTGCCATATCTTTCTATTGGCATATCAGAATTAGGTCATACCTATGACATTGCAGAGAGAATATATAAAGATACTTCATGAAGTATTTTCAGACTCAGAGGGTCCAAAATTGTAGATATATCTCAGTTTGAAGGTTGGATAGAAACACAATCTTCAAATCAGGGTTGATAAAGGTATGCCATTTTAAATTGGAATAATTTTTAGTATAAGGATCTATAGGAGGTGAATCTTAGGCTGTGATATATTTTTCTATTGTTCAAAATCAACCCCAAGGGTAGTGTAAAAAATAGCACTCCACTCAAACCCCCCGAGGATTCATCCCATACATACGATGAAATGGAAAACCTATCTTTTCGAATGTCCAAGCTGGAGGAAAATATGAAAGGGTATGTGAAAATAGTCGATTTACTTAATCTAGAGGAGAAGTTTATGGGACATATGGATGAAAATATGAAAAATATTTCTAATCTCATCCAAAATTCAATTGATACTCTCCCTACAGGTGATGATGTGTTCCAAGGTACTCAGGAGGACAAGGATAATAAGCCTTCCCATAATGGAATTTATTAGGGATGGTCACCAAGAGGTACCCAAATTCCCAAGATTGACATGAGAAAGTTTGTTGGAAATGATCCAATAAAATTTATAGTCTAGATGGATCAATTCTTTTATATGCACCAGGTGCCAATTTTGCAAAAGGTAACTATTGCATCATTATATTTAGAGCCTGATCAGTTTGTATGGTACCAATGGATTTAAGACCGAAAAAATGACTCTATTATATCTTGGTCTATATTCACAGAAGAATTGATTACACATTATGGAGATATTAATAGCAACACCTTCTTTAGCCAGTTAATAAATCTTAAGCAAAAAGGCCCAGTTACAGAGCACATCAAGTAGTTTCAGAAGCTAAGTCTACGAGTGAAGAATGATTTTAGAAGATAATTTGTTGGATCTCTTTATTGGAACCTTGAAGGATACCATTCAACATGAGGTGCATCTATTTGAACCACCATCCTTAGAGAAGGATTTCATGGTGGAAAGGAAGTTTGAAAGTAAAAATATGACGATGGATACTAGAAAGACAACCTCCAACAGATATAGAGAGAATAATGTTCCTTCTTCTAACCCACCTCAAAGGTTGACATCTTAGCAACTAGATGAAAGAGGAGAAAAAGGATTATGCTTTAATTGAGATAGCAAGTATAGTAAGGGACATAAGTGTGGTGAGAAGAAATTATTTTACATAGATTGTGAAAAGGAAGAACCAAATGAACCAGAACCATCTCTAGATGATTAAATAGAGGATACTACTTCAGAAGAGATTACTCCCACCATATCCTGTCATGCATTGGTTGAAATTAGCACTCCTAAAACGCTCAAGATCGAAGGATTTATAGAAAATAAAAAGGTAACAGTGTTAATTGATTATGGTAGTACTCATAATTTCATTCACTACAAATTAGCAAAATTTCTCAATTGCTTTGTATATCCAACATTAGAGTTTCAAGTAATGATTGCAGATGGAGGAACTATCAAGTGCTCAGGGAAATTTCATAATATAAATCTTACTATGGGGGAATATGTATTGAATAGTCCAATGATTGCTATTACAATGGGTGGTGCTGATGTTGTCTTAGGAGTTCAATGGTTGCAATCCTTGGGAACTGTGGCTTTTAATTTTCAGAAGCTTTTCATGAAATGTTTATGGGAAGGAAAGGACTATGAGTTAAAAGGTATCACAGGGAAACCAAGCAAGGTGATAAGCTCTAATGGTATGACAAAATTGATTAAAAATGGACATAAAGGTGTAATTGCAAAATTATGCTCATTAGGTATTCAAACATCTAAGCCTCCTATTTACTCAGATCTTCAAAGGGTCATTAATAAGCATTCCAATGTATTTGAATATATTTCGAAAGGTCTTCCACCTATTCTATATTTTGATCATGCTATTCACTTAATTCCAGGAAGTGTTCCTCCTAACATCATACCTTACAGATACCCCTATGTTCAGAAGAGTGAAATTGAGTGTATGGTTGAAGAAATGTTAGAGGATGGCATAATTAGGCCTAGCCAAAGTTCTTACTCTGCACCAGTGGTAACGGTACACAAGCTAGATGGATCATGGCGTATGTGTTGAGATTATAGAGAGCTCAACAAGATCACCATTAAATATAAGTTTCCCATTCCTGCCATTGATGAATTCTTAGATGAATTACATGGAGCAATTTTCTTCACAATGTTGGATCTTCATTCGGGGTATCATCAGATTAGAATGAAGGATGAAGACATCCCAAAAACAACATTCATAACTCATGAAGGTCATTATGAATTTCTGGTCATGCCATTTGGTGTCACAAATGTGCCTTGCACATTTAAAGGTTTGATGAATTCCATTTTCAAGCCTTTTCTTAGAAAATTTGTGCTAGTATTATTTGATGATATACTAATCTATAGCAAGTGTTGGCAAGAACATGTTCAACATGTTGACAGGGTAATACAACTAATAAAGGAGCAACAAATATATGAAAAAACTTCCAAATGTTTTTTTGGGGTGAAGGAGGTAGAGTATTTGGGTCATATTGTATATCATGAAGGTGTCAAGGTAGACCCTAACAAAATTAAAGCCATGATAGACTGGTCAATTCCAAAAAACCTGAAGAATCTTTGAGGATTCTTAGGTCTGACAGGGTACTACTGCAAGTTTGTTCAGAACTATGGAAGAATAGAAATGCCTCTCACAACATTATTGAAGAAAGATGTGTTTTCTTGGACACTGGAGGCAACTCAATATTTTGAACAACTTAAACAGGAAATGTGCAAAGATCCTATTTTGGCCACACCAGACATCACAAAAACCTTTATTGTGGAATTTGATGCTTCAGGAAATGGAATTAGTGTTATTCTAATGCAAGAAGGACACCCACTTGCTTTCACAAGTCATCCAATCAAGGGAAAGAACTTACAGAAGCCCATTTATGAGAAGGAAATGTTGGAAATACTACACGCTCTTAAGAAATGGCGTCCTTACCTAATAGGTAGGCACTTCAAGGTCAAACAAATCATGATAGTATTAAATACTTCTTAGAACATAGAATATCTTCGGAAGAGAAACAAAAATGGGTAACAAATATGTTGGAATATGAATTTCAAATAATCTATCGAAAAGGGACACATAATGTGGTGGCAGATGCGCTCTCCAAAAAAGATGAAGATGTTAGGGTATTGCTTTGTGCCATTTCCATTCTACAACCAAATTGGGTAGTGGCAGCAAGGGAAGAATGGAAAAATGACCTATCTGTGTGTAATAATTCTATATAGGATCAATAGCATGGAATAATTCTAATATCCAAGAATATTGAAGCAAAGAAGTCCTCACAAGAATTATTCAAAGATATGCAAGAATAAGAAGAAATATTGAAACATAAACATAAGAGAAGAAAATCAATTGATGGAAATATCATCTCATGTATTATTCCTCAATATGAATACAATATATAACACATCTCAAGAGAGAAAATAGAATGCCTTAAAGGAAAGTTGTAATGCACAAAAAATTAAGGCTTACTAAAAGCCTAAAAACCCCCTAGGTGTCAAAAGCACTTTCCAAAACACTCTAAAGGCTCACAAATTGGCTGAATATGATATGGAATCTCATGAGTGATGTAAATGGAATGTAATTATGAATTTAGGAGAGAAGAAAGTGGTGGAGGTCGAATTGGTCAAGTGGAGAGAGTTTCCAAGTCAACTAGCTTTACCTTATCCATTAGAAAGTAGGAAAAACAAGATAAATATGTCTAAATCAAGAAAGTGTCTTTCTAATTTAGGAATGGAATGAAATCAGACAGAATCCAAGGAAATCTTATCCAAAATCTATCCAAATTCTTTTTTGTGACTTAGGATGGCATATGGAGACATAAAAGACAAAACTAGGACAACTACATATTCTACACCTAGGAAAATTAATCTATATGACTAATAAAATTTATCCTAAGTATGGAATGGGTTTTTAAATGTTCCAACACCGCCCCTTAATCCTGACTGTATGTGAGTAAAATATCATAAATATAGGGCCCAAGAAACAAGGCTTATGGTCACCCCATTACAATTATTATGCCCATGTAAATTGAGGAAACAGGGAAAAACTCACGGGAATAAAACCCTCCCTCAAAAATGGACATGTGCACACCAAAATTGTTGCTGCTCCGAACTCAAGTAGGTGTGAACTTGATTAGATTTCTAGAGGAATCTTCTTCTTGGGAAGAAGTGGATCATGCTCCCAAAACATGTGCTTGATTTCTCCAGCAGTGGATGCAAGAGAAACTGGAGGCTCTTTGAACTTGCTGTTGAAGAGAACAAATCCATGAATATGTAGACCATTCTGGAACTTGAAATTCGAACCAATTGAGGTAGGATTAGCTCCAATAAGATCTGACTTCTCTTGAAACTTGAAATTCTGATCAGTGGAAGTTAAATAAGCTCCAAGAATTGATAGATGGTTCCTTGAGATCTCCTTTGAACCAGCAGGGATGATATCAGAACCAAAATCACCAAAATATGCCTGAGACTTGAACCTAAGCGAATGGTAGTGTCCTCCATATTCATTGAAACTCTGAGAACATGTTCCAATGATCATATAGAAGTACATGAAAAGTATATGATCAAGGAGGGAGAATGCATCACCTCCAAATTCTGATCTAACTTGCAAAACATTCAGAAGATCATCATTCTGCACACTAGCAGACTCATGTGAAAGAGAGGATTCAAGAACCTCTTCAGATTCTAGAGCATAAACTGGCTTATCTTTCTCATAATTTAGAATAGAATACTTATGGGAGAACAAGAGAGAGATGCAATTCTTCATCTTCAACAATTGTATGTATTGAAGAAATTTCTTTCATTTGATATTCAATACCTGCAAAATAAACTCTCTGAAATCTTATACTGGAAGACTAATTTAATCAATAGATCGCATGGATCTGATACCATGTGAGAATTCTATATAGGATCAATACCATGAAAGAATTCTAACAGCCAAGAGTCTTGAAGCAAAGAAGTCCTCACAAGAATTATTCAAAGATATGCAAGAATAAGAAGAAATATTGAAACAGAAACATAAGAGAATGAACTCAATTGATGGAAATATCATCTCATGTATTATTCCTGAATATGAATAAAATATATAATACATCTCAAGAGAGAAAATATAATTCCTTAAAGGCAAGTTGTAAAGAACAAAGGAGTAAGGCTTAATAAAAGCATAAAAATCCCCTAGGTGTCAAAAGAACTTTCCAAAACACTCTAAAGGATCACAAATTGGCTGAATATGGTATGGAAGCTCATGAGTGATGTAAATGGAATGTAATGGTTACTTTAGGAGAGAATAAAGTGGTGTAGGTCGAATTGGTCAAGTGGAGAGAGTTTCCAAGTCAAATAGCTTTACCTTATCCACTAGAGAGTAGAAAAACCAGGATAAAGCTGTCTAAATCAAAAAAGTGTCTTTCTAATTGAGGAATTGAATAAAATCAGACAGAATCCAAGGAAATCTCACCCAAAATCTATCCAAATTCATTTTTTTGACTTAGGATGGCATATGGAGGCACAAAAGACAAAACTAGGACAACTACATATTCTACACCTAGGAAAATTAATCTAGATGACTAATAAAATTTATCCTAACTATGGAATGGGTTTTTAAATGTTCCAACACTATGTGCATGCTCATTCAAAAGATACAGAACGATCCTAGTGTATCAGATACTTTTGTGTGGAAATTTTTTTCACTATGGTATAAGGATTGCTTATATTTATATAAAAACTCCCAACTCAAGCAGAAGGTCCTCTCAAAATTACACACCTCTCCTATAGGTGGGCACTCCGGATTCCTGAAAACTTACCACAGGGTCAGGAAGGAATTTTTTGGGGAAGGTCTTAATTATGATGTTCAAAGGTTCGTGTCTGAATGTTTGTTTTCCTGTGACATCCCCTCCTATCATACCAGCATGATAGAGAGGATCGTGATGCTATAACCGGGCATCTAGTCCCATACTTAGTAAACAAACATTCAAATTTAAAATGAAGAGGGACATATGCAAATAAGTAAACATTTGAAAACACAGCGGAAGTAAATTCATTAGCACATCCATCATATATTCACGATATTCATCAAATAATATAATTGCAAGTTAACACAGGAGAATACTTATCTTATAACAAAGTAGTCCCAAGCAACTGGCTATGCAACTGCAACGTTCCACCCAACCATAGGCCAGTTGTGCTTATCAACCTCTTGATACAACTGCCACCCCCGAGCTAGGCATGATTACTACAAGGAACCAGGGAACAACAGACTCACACATAGCCAAGCATATGTTAAATTTTCAGTATTAAATTACAATACTATAGGATCTTTGCTGAGAGAATAACATCTACAGTATATCAATGCATGACAATCACAATATGACAAGCATCACAAGCATCATAAGAATCAAAAGCATAGAGACAAGAGACACAGAGTTTCCGTGGGGAAAACCCTAAGGTGAAAAACCCCACAACTTCCTCAGAGATAGAGAGAGCAATGGCTCAACCAAAATACAACCAAATAATACAGAGATAGTCTCCTAGCAGATGATCTTCCTCCTCCTCACTAGTGCGCCACTTTCCAGAGAGAGAGATAGATACTTTTCCGAGTGAGTAAAATAGAGATCTCCTATCTCTATTTATACTCACCTTTTTGCCCAGTGACCTACTGGGGCCGACTTGTCTACTTTAGTACATCCACATTATATTATATATTAATTAGGGCCGACCCCATAAGGTGGTCTAATAACCCATCGGCAAGTACACACACTTGTGACACTTGTCAATCCACATGACGACACTTCCTTATAGAGGAATAACACATCTCTTATAAGGGTACAATAAATATACATATAATATACTGATGAAATACATTCCGAAGTTACATATACATCAACACTCCCTCTTAACAAGGAAGGTATTTCTCGACACAGATTTGCTAGACAAGTCTTCTTCTCTGGATCATCATCATCGATGCATCGTCATCGTCATCGTCACTGCTGCTGCTATCTCGTCCAATCTCTGTCTCTACTCGTCATAGGAAGTTCTACAGATCCAGTCCTTTTTCATACTGGATGTAGGCCCACCACCTGCAGGTCTTCATCATCACTGGCCATACTGTGGAATCCTCAGGACTTTTACGTGCGTCACAAAACCTCGAAAGAGCATCCCAGGATATTACGGGTACACAACTCCAACCTGTAGGATCTCCCAGGGCGCTATTACATGTGACCCCACCACAAAACCTCGAAAGAGCATCTTAGGATGTTACGGGTACACAACTCCGACCTAAGATCTCCCAGGGCACAAATTACATGTGGTCCACCACAAAACCTAGCCAGAGCATCTCAGGATGTTACGGGTACACAACTCCGACCTGAGATCTCCTAGGGCACAAATTACATGTGGTCATGGAAAAACCTCGCAAGAGCATCTCAGGATGTTACGGGTACACAACTCCGACCTGAAATCTCCCAGGGCCCAAATTACATGCCATAGGACAAAACCTCGCAAGAGCATCTCAGGATGTTACGGGTACACAACTCCGACCTGAGATCTCCCAGGGCAACGAATTACATGTCCTCCCAGAGCAATGTCTCGAAAGAGCATCCCAGGCTGTTACGGGTACACAACTCCGACCTATAGGATCTCCCAGACATGCTCATCTGCACAACCTGATCCACGGCCACAGAGTATCAACCTGATACTCACCATACATCATCCTGATGTACTCATGATCGTCCTGATCATAATCACTGCAACGTCCTGCTGCAAGTCATCTGGAGCAACATCCTGAAGCTCGTCATCTATGATCATCCTGATCATCACTGTATCCACCTGATACAAATACAAATACATGATACATATCACCATACATGATCCACCTGATCATACAATGTATCCACCTGATACATATACAGATACATGGTCCAAGCATCCAACATGATGCATAAACAATACATACACATGATCCAACTGATCATATCCTGCATCCAACATGATGCGTACATACATACATAAAATGATCCAACTGATCATATCCTGCATCCAACATGATGCGTACATACATACATAAAATGATCCAACTGATCATATCCAGCATCCAACATGATGCGTACATACATACATAAAATGATCCAACTGATCATATCCAGCATCCAACATGATGCGTACATACATACATAAAATGATCCAACTGATCATATCAAGCAGAAACTAGAACATCATCCTGATGCTCATCATCCAGCGCTTACATCCACAGCCATGTGAAGGATCCTCCTTCCAACATGCTTGGAATGGCTTCAGCAAATGTGTCCATCACTTCTTCCTCGAAGTGTCCTCGATCTGAATAACGCCAAGCCTCTCTTTGAAGTACTCGAACTTCACCCTGGCTAGTGGCTTCGTCAGCACATCTGCAATCTGCTCGTCCGTCGCAACATACAGGAGCTTCACAGCTCCTCTCTGCACCATATCCCTGATATAGTGATATTTGATCTCTATGTGTTTCGACCTGTCATGAAACACTGGGTTCTCGGACAGCTTCACACAACTCTGGTTATCACAGAAGATACCAGTAGCCTCCAACGGGAGATCAAATAACTCAGACAGTAGCTTCCGTAGCCATACTGTCTCACAACTAGCTGAACAGGCTGCAACATACTCTGCCTCAGCTGTACTCAGTGCTAAGCAGGACTGCTTCCTGCTAAACCAAGAGATCACACCTGATCCCATACTGAAGTAGCACCCAGATGTGCTCTTCCTGTCTGCAGCACTGCCAGCCCAATCTGAATCAACATAACCCTGCAGGTTAAGCTTTTGATTTGCCTCATATCTGAGCCCATAATCCACTGTACCCTTCAGGTACCTCAGAACATGCTTTACAGCAACTAGATGAACACTCCTCGGATCCGTCAGGAACTGGCTCAATGTGTTCACAGCAAAGCAAATATCTAGTCTCGTGTTCGTCAGGTACATCAAGGACCCAATAATATGACGATACATAGAAACATCAACTGGCTCAGATGAAGCATCACAAAGAAGCTTCAGATTCGATGCCATAGGTGTGGCCATGGCTTTGCAATCCATCATCCCAAATCTCTTCAGGATATCTACTGTGTACTTCCCTTGACCAAGGAAGATCCCACCTGCATTCTGCCACACCTCCATACCTAGGAAATAGTGCATCATTCCCAAATCTTTCATATCGAATTCCGCTGCAAGCTTCCTCTTGGTATCTGCAATCATTCTGTCATCTCCTGTCACAAATAGGTCATCCACATATAGTAGTAGAATCACAGGATTCCCTTCCTCAACCTTGTAGTAAAGGTTGGAATCCGCTTTACTCTTGGTAAAGCCCAAACTAGATAGGAAACTGTCCATCCTACCATACCAGGTTCTGGGAGCTTGCTTCAAGCCATACAAGGCTTTCTTCAATCTACATACATAAGATTCCCTGTCATGTATTTCAAAGCCGAGTGGCTGTTCCACATATACTTCCTCTTCTACTACACCGTTCAGGAAAGCAGTCTTGACATCCATCTGGTGTATCTTCCATTTCATTGCTGCGGCCAAGGCAAGTACTGTTCTGATGGAAGTATATCTGGCTACAGGTGCAAAGGTTTCTTCATAGTCTATTCCTTCCTTCTGAGAGAAACCACGAGCTACGAATCTTGCTTTATATTTTTCCACACTGCCATCTGCAGCATGCTTGATTTTGTAGATCCACTTGGAAGTCACAACAGACTTCCCTTTAGGTCTTGGGACAATATCCCAAACATCATTCTTCATAATTGATTGATATTCCTCAACCATAGCATCCTTCCATTCTTTCTTTTCTGCTGCCTCTTCATAACTGGAAGGCTCTTTGTTCATGATGTCACAAAGTAAAGCAACATAACTGGTGTGTGATCTGGTTCTCTTCTTTGCTCTGTGTTCTTCTTCTGGAATGCCAAATCTTTCTGCATCATGAATGAGCTCTCTAGCCCATACAGGTTTCCTCTTGTGAGAGTTATCCTCACGAGGTGGATCTACAGGTTCTTGTGGATCTTCAAACTCACGAGCAGTTTCTGGAACTGTATCAGTCATGGTAGTGTCTTGAAATCTTGTTTCCTTAGGTTCTTCATAATCTTCAATAGGTGCCTTTCTTGATTTGATGAATGCTGAATTTTCATCAAATGTTACATCCCTGCTGACATCAATCTTCTTGAACCCTGGAAAATATATTCTGTAAGCCTTCGAGCTTTCACTATAACCCACAAAGATGCCTTTCTTTCATGAAGGATCTAGTTTAGTCCTCTTCTCCTTTGGGACATGAGTGTATACTGGACAACCAAATATTCTGAGATGGCTGACTTCAGGTTTCTTACCAGAGAAGACTTCTTCTGGTGTCTTGTTGTCCAATATCTTGTGGGGTGTTCTATTCTGCACATATACAGCTGTTCTAGCTGCTTCTGCCCAAAGATGCATAGGAAGATCCTGGTCATGCAACATTGCCCTTGCTGCTTCCATGATAGTTCTGTTCTTCCTTTCTGCAACTCCATTCTGTTGAGGATTATATGGAGCAGTCAACTCCCTCTTAATCCCTGAATCACTACAAAGCTTCTTGAAGTCATTTGAGGTGAATTCTCCACCATTGTCAGATCTGAATGTTTTGATTTTCTTGTCAGTTTGATTTTCCATCAAGTTTTTGAATTCCTTGAATTTATCAAACACCTCATCTTTGCCCTTCAAGAAGTATACCCAAGTCTTCCTGGAGAAGTCATCAATAAATGATACATAGTAAACATACCCACTTAGGGAACTGGATGACATGGGGCCACATACATCTGAGTGGATGGTTTCCAGGATGTCTTTTGCCTTGCTTTCACTGCTTGGGAAAGCCTTCTTAGTGTTCTTACCTTTTGCACATCCTTTGCAAACCCCTTCATGTTTGGTCTTGATTTCAGGAAGACCTTCTACAGCCTTGCTTGCAATTGGAAGTGCTCTATAGTGCATGTGAGCAAGTCTCCTATGACAAAGTTCACTTGGCTCGATGGATTCATGTACCATGGCATGTTCAGGTTGACCCTTTAATTTATACAATCCTCCCTCTTGCTCTCCAATCACTACTGCATCATCTATAGTCTTTCCCTTTGGCCACATTAGTACTTGGCCATCAACAAATGCAACCCTCATACCTTTTGCATCTAGAGCAGAGATGGAGAGTAAGTTCTTCTTGAGCCCAGGTACATAGAGAACTTACTTCATCTTCAGAGATTTTCCAGAATCTAAGTTGTAAGAGGCTTCACCACTTCCTTTGATTGGATATTGATAATCATCCCCAAGTTTCACCTTATGGGGTGATTCATGTTCAGAAAGGTTCACAAATGATTCCTTGAACCCAGTCATGTGTTTGGAAGCCCCACTATCAATCAACCAATCATTACATCCATGGGAGATGGTACCTGTAAGAGCGGAAATTAGAACATATTCTTCTTCACTTGATGAGTCATCATCACTACTACTTTCTGCCCTAGCCTTCTTCTTTGGAGGTTCATCATCTTCGGCAGCATGGGCATGAAACCTTCTTTTGCTACCTTTCTTCTTCTTACTGGAGTTGTTCTTATTATCCCTTTTGTTCTTGGGACAATCTGAAGCAAAGTGACCCTTCTCATTGCATGTGAAGCATCTTAGGTCCTTCTTATTCTTTTGATGGAATCTTTTGGGGTGAGGGTGATCCTTCTTGGTTTTTCTTCTTTTGGTGTGAGCTGCAAGAGCTTGATCTTCACCTCCCATCTTTTCCTCACGAGCTATAAGCCTAGCTTCTTCTTGAGAACATTCTTCCCGAAGTCTACTGAAGGAGATCAACTTCTTCCTTGCACAAATTCCTTGAATAAAGGAATCCCATGACCTGGGTAGGCCATTTAGAGTGGTCATCACCACTTCACTATTCTCCACCATTTCCTCTACTGCTTCTAATTGTTCCTTGATCTGAGAGACCCTTGAAAAGTAGGATTGAATGGTTTCCCCATTCTGAAACTTTACTGCTTTCAATTGGTTCCGCAGGGTCATCTTCCGATTTATGTTCTTTCCTTCAAATAGCTTGGTCAAAGATTCAAACATCTCTTTGGGTGTCTTGAGAGAAGACACATGGGGTATGAGATGGTCTTTGATAGAATCAGCAATGATTCTCTTTGCCTTGACCAAGTTCTTCTTGTGCAATACCTTGGCCTCTTCATCCTCTGGGATAGGGATGTCTTCTTTCACATATGAGTCCAACTCATTCTCTTCCAGGATTAGCCCAATCCTATACTTCCAGGCTCGGAAGTTATCAGCCCCTTCAAGCTTATCCTCAAGCTTGGTGTGAAGAGACATCTTTAAGAGTACTTCAAATGGAAATAGAAAATATTTAGAACTTACCACTTGAAGTGCTGAAAACTGGATCTGGTCCCGGATTAGGGTTTGTCAGAGAAACCCTAAAAATTCAAAATGTGAATTTCAAAATTCCGAAAGGATAGAAAGATGCGCCTTGGAGAGCTGATCAGCCTAGTACATTTAGAATTTGAGATCAGCAAAGTCTTGTCCTTCAAAATTGCCTTTTTGTCCTCCCGGGTTCACTAGGGAGAGCCCTGAATTAGGGTTTGAGTTTCCCGGAGATCTACCCAGCCAAAAATCTCGATCCAAAGCTCAAACCTTCGATTTTTGCAAGGCGCTTCCAGCTGTACCTTCAGTTTCCAGAAATTCCTATTTTTGTGGAAACCCTAATTTTTAGGGCCAAAACTGAAAATGCTCGGAACTGAAATCTGATTGGACAGAAAGATGCGCCTTGATGAGTAGATCCAATCTACTATACTGAATTTCAAAAAATCTGTGGAGAGAAACCCAATAAACAAGCAATACAAGCTTCCGTCACTGCAAAATGTCTTCTTCTCAGTTAAGCTCTGATACCATGTTAAATTTTCAGTATTAAATTACAATACTATAGGATCTTTGCTGAGAGAATAACATCTACAGTATATCAATGCATGACAATCACAATAT
The DNA here is from genome assembly GCA_027924585.1 of Larix kaempferi. Lineage (NCBI taxonomy): Eukaryota > Viridiplantae > Streptophyta > Pinopsida > Pinales > Pinaceae > Larix > Larix kaempferi. Next base: position 7,185,770 of record BSBM01000393.1, on the reverse strand, counting down.
GACAAGCATCACAAGCATCATAAGAATCAAAAGCATAGAGACAAGAGACACAGAGTTTCCGTGGGGAAAACCCTAAGGTGAAAAACCCCACAACTTCCTCAGAGATAGAGAGAGCAATGGCTCAACCAAAATACAACCAAATAATACAGAGATAGTCTCCTAGCAGATGATCCTCCTCCTCCTCACTAGTGCGCCACTTTCCAGAGAGAGAGATAGATACTTTTCCGAGTGAGTAAAATAGAGATCTCCTATCTCTATTTATACTCACCTTTTTGCCCAGTGACCTACTGGGGCCGACTTGTCTACTTTAGTACATCCACATTATATTATATATTAATTAGGGCCGACCCCATAAGGTGGTCTAATAACCCATCGGCAAGTACACACACTTGCGACACTTGTCAATCCACATGACGACACTTCCTTATAGAGGAATAACACATCTCTTATAAGGGTACAATAAATATACATATAATATACTGATGAAATACATTCCGAAGTTACATATACATCAACAGCATACACCAAGATGAGCCAAGCCAATCTGCAATTGGGTTTATCAGGCTGCTAGGAAATGGAAAGGAAGAATTGCTAAGCTAGTGAGCTCAACCACAGAGCTATGGGTACCCCTCCTAGATCTATTCAGCTTGGCACTCACAATGCCTACACACCCAACACAAGGAAGTATTCTCTTCACTGCCACACAGTCCCTCAAGCCATACCTTCCTTTCTAGTGCTCTCAGGGTGTGCATAGAAAAGTAGCCAGCCCTCTTGATCTTCTTGAGAGGTTATTCCCTTCACTAGGTTTATCAAGCCAATTTTGTCGACTACCACTCCAAGTTACTTGCTCACAGGTTCAAATCAAAACAAGGAGGCACATAACAACAAAACTACACTTGCTGAGCATGAGAAAAACGTTTCAACAGTGGGATGCATGAGATGGGGTTTCCTGAGCTTCAGAAAAACGTGGGAAGACCCAAAACGTATTGGCAACTGGGAAAATTCGACTGGGAGAGCAAAACCCATTCCAGAAAAATTCCTCAGGGGCAAAAACGACCTCTCCCTCAGTCCCAAATCGTGTCCCTCCTTCCCCAGCTGCTGCACACTACCAAAAACGAGTTCCTGGGCATGGAAGACGCAGGGTTATGGTGAAAAATGTGAGGATAAATTCCAGTGAGCTCAGCCTGCGTGAGAGATGAAAGACTAACTCTTCAGAATGGCTTTGGGCACCATTTCGTGGGTGTTTTCTTGCCCAAGGAGACAAAACACGATTTCCCAGGTTGATGGATTGCCCATACATGAAATTGGCTGCCATACCTCTTCATTCCCAAGGCATTAACTGCCTGAACCAATTTCTGGAAGAATTAAATGATTGGGTCCATAACCCAAAATGGGTAGTTGGTAGTTTATGGGTTTCCTCATTGACACATGGATTAACACCATTGGCTCAAGGGTTTGAATGATTTCCCTCCCTATTCCTTGTAGAATCATGCCCCATCTCTTTGTTGCATTGCATAGCTAGTTGTGGGTATTCCATTAAAATTCGGATTTACATGATGTCTTATATACATTGTGCCTATCTAGCACGAGAACCATAGGCATCTATTTTAATTGCCGATACATGAAACGCTGAATCAATGGTGGGGCCTTGGCCTTGAGCTCCTCACCATGATTAATTACAATATTTACATCATTTACGATTTAATACAAAGGGGGTCAAAATGGGGACATTACATTCCCCTCCCCTTACATTAGCACTGTCCTCAGTGCTCATCAAAATTGAACAAAAAATGGATATGCCACCCTCATGGTATCCTCCGGCTCCCATGTAGCCTCATCGGGACCGTAGTGCTTCCATTGCACCTTTACCTGTCCGATGGCTCGGTTCCGGAGCAATGTTACCTTCTTGTCTAGGATGCGCAATGGATCGGTTTGGAATTCTCCCTCGGGTTCCACCTGGATCACATCCCAATTAATCACATGGTTAGGATCATGTACATATTTCTTAAGCAAAGAGACATGAAAAACATTATGAGCTTTAGTGCTAGCAGGCAATGCAAGTCTATATGCAACTGGTCCTATTCTTTCAAGCACTTCAAATGGCCCACAATATCTAGGCGATAGCTTGGCCTAACTCCCAAGCTTCAAGGAACTCTTTCTTGATCTCACTCTAAGATACACATGATCCCCAACACTGAATTCCCTATGGATCCTATGATTATCTGCATAGCTTTTCTGACTATCTTGGGCTACTTTTAAATTCTGTCTGATCTTGGAAACTTCTTGCTCCATTTCCTTAAGCAATTCTGGCCCAAGTACAATTCTGTTCACTGGATTGTCCCAAGTCACTGGTGTCCTACACCTTCTACCGTACAAAGCCTCATAAGGGCTCATTCCCAATGACGCTTGTTGCCCATTGTTATATGCAAATTCTACCAAGTGTAGGTAATCCTCCCACTTGGATGGTTTGTCCATTACATACATGCGGAGCATGTCTTCAAGCACCTGATTGACTCTTTCTGTTTGCCCGTCTGTTTGAGGATGGTACGCGGTACTAAACTTAGATGTGTACCCAAATCTGCAAAGAGACCTTTCCAAAAATTGGAAGTGAACTTGGTATCCCTGTCAGAAATTATTGCCTTAGGCAACCCATGTAATCTGAAAATCTCCTTCATGAAAATATTTGCAATGGCATCGACTTTATGTGTGGACTTAACCAGTATGAAATGTGCTGCCTTTGTTAACTTGTCCACCACAACCATGATGGAATCATGTTGTCTCTTAGTCATTGGAAATCCTGTAATAAAATCCATGGAAATTATTTCCCATTTCCATTCTGGAATTGGCACTGGGTGCAATAAACCTGTGGGGTGTTGGTGTTCAACCTTCACCTGCTGACATTCCATGCACTTAGAGATGTATTCCGCGACATCCTTTTTCATCCCTGGCCAGAAATAATATTTTCTTGCTGTAGCAATTGTTTTCTGATATCTTGGGTGACCAGAGTATGGATCTTTATGGATTTCATCAATAACCATTCTCCTTAAGTCTGCCGCATTTGGAATATAGACTCTATTCTTATAAGTAAGAAGTCCGCCTTCTTCCAAATGATAGCCTTCATACTTCTTTTCAAGGTTTTGCTGCTGCAATTTGCCCTTAATCTGCTCATACACTTCATCCTCAACCATATGGTTAATAATCTGCTGCTTCAAATCTGGTTGGCAAGTACTAAGCGCTGCCACATACATTTCACGTACCTTCCTGCTGAGTGCATCGGCCACCTTGTTTTCTTTCCCTTTTATGTGTTTGATTTCAAAATCAAATTCACACAAAAATTCCAACCATCTAGCTTGCCTAACATTTAAAGTTGGCTGATCAAACAAGTATTTCAGACCACAATGGTCTGTCCTTAACTCAAATTTTCTTCCCATTAAGTAATGCCTCCACATCTTTAGGGCATGTACTATGGCTGCAAGTTCTATATCATGAGTAGCATAATTCTTCTCATGCTCCTTCAACTTTCTTGACTCATAGCATATCACGTGGTTGTCTTGCATAAGAACTCCTCCAAGTCCTTGATTGCATGCATCGGTACACACGACAAAGTCTTTTTCTGGGTCTGCAATTTTCAAAATTGGTGCACTTGTAAGAAGATTCTTCAACTGTTGAAAACTTTCCTCACATCTTGGTGACCATTCAAACTTTATCCCCTTCTTTTGAAAAGAAGTGATTGGGTTTGCAACCTTGGAGACTCCTTCGATAAACCTCCTGTAGTAACCAGCAAGGCCCATAAAAGATCTCACATCAGTCACATTCCTTTTAGTTGGCCAATTCATAATGGCTTCAATCTTCTCAGGGTCTACAGATATTCCTTCGTCAGAGATGATGTGACCCAAATAATGAATTCTATCTTTATAAAAGTCACATTTGCTCAACTTTGCATACAACTTATGCTCCCTTAGTAATTGCATTGTCATTCTCAAATGTTCTTCATGCTCTTCTTCATTCTTAGAATAGATGAGAATGTCGTCTAGGAATACAAGAACAAATTTGTCCAAATATTTGCTAAAAGCATTATTCATGAGACACATGAATGTAGCTAGTGCATTTGTGAGACCGAATGGTACCACTACAAACTCATAGTGTCCATACCTCGTTCTAAAGGTTGTCTTATGAATATCTTCTTCTTTGATTCTTACCTGATGGTAACTCGACCTCAAGTCAATCTTTGAAAATACCTTTGCTCCTCTCATTTGGTCAAAAAGGTCATCAATTCGGGGCAATGGGTATTTGTTCTTCACAGTGACTTTGTTTAACTGCCTGTAGTCAATACATAACCTGAGCGTTCCATCTTTCTTTTTCACAAATAGAACAGGTGCTCCCCACGGGGACACACTTGGCCTAATATATTTCTTTTCCAGCAACTCTTGTAATTGCATCTTCAATTCTAACAATTCTGGTGTACTCATCCTGTAGGGTGTCTTAGACACTGGTGCCGCTCCCGGCACAAGCTCAATTGTAAAGTCAATGTCTCTTTTTGGAGGGAGTCCTGGAATCTCATCAGGAAAAACATCCCTGAATTTTTGCAATACGTGATAGTCCTCCAATTTAAGAGTTTCACTCTCTGCTGCCTCTAAAATGTGGGCTACATACAATTGACATCCCTTCCTACAGAACTTCTTCAGTTGCATGGCTGAAACCTGTCTAACAGAAGTCACCTTTGGAATGCCTTTTACAACCCTCGGGTTTCCTTCTTCGTCCATGCATTCAAACGTCTTGTTGTAGCAGTCTAGTTTAACCCTGTGTGCTTCTAACCAATCCATTCCAATGAGAATATCATAGTAACCCAGTGGTAAAATATTCAGATTTGCATAAGTGAATAGCCCATCCATCTCTAATGGACATTTCTCTACTATTTCACTAACTTTTCTCTTTGTTCCAGTGGCTAGTTGAACTAACCATGATTTAATATGCTTTAATTTCTTGAAAGCACAACTCTCAACAATTCTAGGAGTGACATAACTGTGAGTAGATCCAGGATCAATCAAAATAGAAATAGATTGCTTAGCAATCTTACCTTCAACTTCAACCACAGTTGACTGATGATCTGCTTGGCGGTCGTCTACTGCTGCATAGATTCTAGGAATTGTCCTTGCCACTTGACCCACAGTTTCAGCTCTTTGTATGTTGTGAACTTGATTTGCATTCCCATTCCGATGTGGACAGTTCCTAAGCATGTGGTCTCCTCCACAACCCCAACATTGAAGTGGTTCTCTTGGCTCCTTTGGATCTCTTGGCTTGTCTCCCATCATCCTAGTTGGCTTAGTCACAACCTGTGATGGCTGCCTTTGCTGATTCCGGAATTGAGGAGGCTTGAACCCCTTCTTCCTTTGATCAAACTTTTCGTTTTTCCTATCCTTCCACGCCTTATGGAATTCTGGTTTGCTTCTGTTTTGATCAAAGCAATACTTGGCCTTTCTTATGGCCTCCTCTAGAGTTCGAGGTTCATCAAACTCAATTCTATCTTTATATGACTGGGGCAGTCCACTTAGGAAATGGTGGATTTTCACCTTATCATCTTTAATGTACTTGACATACCTCAGGAGATCCAAGAACTTGTTTGCATATTCCTCCATGGTCAATTGTCCCAATCTCAGCTCATGGAACTCTTTGATCTTATCATCATAGTACCTATCAGAGAGGTACTTCTGCTTGAAGTATTTCTTGAACTGCTTCCACACGATCTTCCTTTCATTGATCTTCTTCACTTGCCTGGTGTGTTCCCACCATATAGATGCTCTTCCATTCAAGTTGAAGATGGCTACCCTTGCCTTCATATTTCCAGAGTAGTCTTGGAATTGGAAATATTTTCTCATCCCAAGAAGCCAAGCTTCAGCTTCTTGACCAGACTTTACCTCTCCATCAAATGTAGGAGGTTTTGCCTACTTAAATTCCCCATGCGAACTGTTCTTGTAGTGCTTCTTCCTCTTACTCATGCGATATGAAGAGCTTGAACCCTCAATGGATTCTTCAGAGTCAGATGATTCATTAGAAGAGGTTTCTGGAGTATATGTTCTGTCTGTAGAAACTCTTCTTGGGATACTGGCCCTCTTGCGGGAATTTCTTCTAGAGCTACTCCCACCCCTTTCTAGATTTGATGTCTGATGCCCAGAGTTTATTTGTCTTTGGATGTCTGTTAAACTCTGTAGCATGGCTGCATTCAACTGGTTTTGTTCTTCCTGAGCTTTAATCATCCTTTCATTATCTTCCCTACAGCTTTGCAACTCCACCCTTAGGATTCTCATGGTGGCTGCAATACCTGGAGGAGTCTCTTGATTTCTTCTCCCATTAGATTCTGTTTCAGCATTTTCAACATGTATGTTTTCCCTCATGGCATCTGTCTCAGGCTCATAGGGATCCTGTGCATCATCCATAATGTTGATTTTCTTGGCTCAACCAAGATCCAAAACTTTCCAACTGTACTATCTAGAGTGCTGCCTTGATGCAACTGTAATTCTGCAAAATGTGTTCATCTACACAATTGTTAGCTGCATTATATTCTCAGAATTCATAACTTACTTTCATGCATGTGGGAAAAGGTTATATTGACAATTTGTCAAATCATACAATTCTCTTACAACCGATGACATACGAGGGAAAAAACAAAAGGGGGTCAAGGGGGATTGCCCCCTTGTTTAGAAAATCTTACCGTAGTTGCGAAGCGATTCAGCGAATGCTCCCGCAGTTGTGGAATGCTTCCATTGCAGAGCGATTCGGTGAATGCTCCCGCAGTTGCGGAGCGATTCGGCGAATGCTCCCGTATTTGCGGAGCGATTCGGCGAATGCTCCCGCAGTTGCGGAGCGATTCGGCGAATGCTCCCGCAGTTGCGGAGCCATTCGCGGAATGCTTCCGTAGTTTCAGAAGACACTGGGGAAATTCTTTCCGCAGTTTCAGGGTGGTTTGTCGAACGCTTCCGCAAATTTCAGAACGATTTCCCGAACTCTTCCACGTTGCGGAACGATTCGCGGAATCCTTCCGCAAATTTCGGGGAACTCTTTCGTGTTGCGGAACGGTTCACGGAACTCTTCCGCAGTTGCGGGAAGGTTCGCCGAACTCTTCCACAGTTGCGTTAAGATTCGTGGAACTCTTCCGCAATTACGGGAAGGTTCGCCGAACTCTTCTGCAATTTCGGAAGAGAATTCCTTCCGCAAATTTCGGAAGAGAATTCCTTCCGCAATTTCGGAAAAGAATTCCTTCCGCAAATTTCGGAAGAGAATTCCTTCCGAAAATTTCCTTTCGACGCCGAACACTTAGAAAATGTTTCTGCTGTTTCGGAGAAGTTCGCTGAATTCTTCCGCGTTGCGGAACAACTCGCGGAATCCTTCCGCAGTTTCGGAATGACTTGCGGAATGCTTCCGCAGTTTTGGGGCAACTTCCCGAAACAGACTTAAACCAAAAATTTTCAAAAACTCTTAGGAAAATTCAAAATATTCCCTTCTTTCAGTGATGAATGTAATTGGATTTGGCTCATAGAGGTCCAATGCTGCAACCAACAGCTCTGATACCAAACTGTGACGTCCCCTCCTATCATAGCAGCATGATAGAGAGGATCGTGATGCTATAACCGGGCATCTAGTCCTATACTTAGTAAACAAACATTCAAATTTAAAATGAAGAGGGACATATGCAAATAAGTAAACATTTGAAAACACAGCGGAAGTAAATTCATTAGCACATCCATCATATATTCACGATATTCATCAAATAATATAATTGCAAGTTAACATAGGAGAGTACTTATCTTATAACAAAGTAGTCCCAAGCAACTGGCTATGCAACTGCAACGTTCCACCCAACCATAGGCCAGTTGTTCTTATCAACCTCTTGATACAACTGCCACCCCCGAGCTGGGCATGATTACTACAAGGAACCAGGGAACAACAGACTCACACATAGCCAAGCATACACCAAGATGAGCCAAGCCAATCTGCAATTGGGTTTATCAGGCTGCTAGGAAATGGAAAGGAAGAATTGCTAAGCTAGTGAGCTCAACCACAGAGCTATGGATACCCCTCCCAGATCTATTCAGCTTGGCACTCACAATGCCTACACACCCAACAGAAGGAAGTATTCTCTTCACTGCCACACAGTCCCTCAAGCCATACCTTCCTTTCTAGTGCTCTCAGGGTGTGCATAGAAAAGTAGCCAGCCCTCTTGATCTTCTTGAGAGGTTATTCCCTTCACTAGGTTTATCAAGCCAATTCTGTCCACTACCACTCCAAGTTTCTTGCTCACAGGTTCAAATCAAAACAAGGAGGCACATAACAACAAAACTACACTTGGCGCTGAGCATGAGAAAAATGTTTCAACAGTCGGATGCATGAGATGGGGTTTCTTGAGCTTCAGAAAAACGTGGGAAGACCCAAAACGTATTGGCAACTGGGAAAATTCGACTGGGAGAGCAAAACCCATTCCAGAAAAATGCCCCAGGGGCAAAAATGACCTCTCCCTCAGTCCCAAATCGCGTCCCTCCTTCCCCAGCTGCTGCACACTACCAAAAACGAGTTCCTGGTCATGGAAGACGCAGGGTTATGGTGAAAAACGTGAGGATAAATTCCAGTGAGCTCAGTCTGTGTGAGAGATGAAAGACTAACTGTTCAGAAATTCTTTGGGCACCATTTCGTGGGTGTTTTCTTTCCCAAGGAGACAAAACACGATTTCCCAAGTTGATGGCTTGCCCATACACGAAATTGGATGCCATACCTCTTCATTCCCAAGGCATTAACTGCCTGAACCAATTTCTGGAAGAATTAAATGATTGGGTCCATAACCCAAAATGGGTAGTTGGTAGTATATGGGTTTCCTCATTGACACATGGATTAACACCATTGGCTCAAGGGTTTGAATAATTTCCCTCCCTATTCCTTGTAGAATCATGCCCCATCTCTTTGTTGCATTGCATAGCTAGTTGTGGGTATTCCATTAAAATTCGTATTTACATGATGTCTTATATACATTGTGCCTATCTAGCACGAGAACCATAGGCATCTATTTTAATTGCTGATACATGAAACGCTGAATCAATGGTGGGGCCTTGGCCTTGAGCTCCTCACCATGATTAATTACAATATTTACATCATTTACGATTTAATACAAAGGGGGTCAAAATGGGGACATTACATTTCCCAACAAAATAATGGTGAAACAGTTAATCCCAGGACTTCTACAACCATTAGACATACCTTGCCAGTGCTGGGAGGAAGTCTCCATGGATTTTATCACTGGTCTACCCAAGTCAGAAGGAAAGTGTTGAAAAAATGTAACTTCGAAGAATATTCTACTTGTACTTTACATTATTATTATTATTCCTCCTTCGGGAGATGTCATTAATGTAAAAGGTCACGAGGTAAATACTCCATTGTAAGTTGGGTCAATATTACCCAGAAGAGTTTAATATAAATATTATTTTGAGTCGTCCTAGGTAAGCCGACCCTGTGATTTTGATAGGTCAGCCCAGTTAGGTTAAAAGGTCAAGTGAAAATTTGAGTATAAATATGAGAGGTGCCTCCCTCATTCTTATCATTCACTCACTCAAGCATTGCGCAAGAGAGGAAGAGGAAGGGTTGCGAAGGAGAAGGAGGATTTCTCTTGGCTCTTGTATTTTGGGTTTAGTCTCTCTTTATTACGAGACTTATTCTTTGGGAATTGTACTTTGGTAATCTATATTGAGGAATTTTTGCTGGGTTTTCTTACCCTTGAAGGTTTCCCAGTATAAATTGTTGTGTACCTTGTGATTGTGTATCTTTTAGAGATCCTCTTTATGCTGCTATTGTGAAAATGTATTAAATGCTCATGAAGTTAGAATTTAGTCTTTAGTAGCATATAATATTAACATGGTATCAGAGCTAGAATGAAAAGAGAAAATTTCACTAGGGTAAATCTCTCTCTCTCTCTCTCTCTTTCTCCGGGAAAGAAAATTAGGGTTTCCTACTAAAGAGGAATTTTGGAGTGCAAGTGACATTGAGAAGTGAGCCCCTCCTAGGTGCATCTTTTGGCACCTAGATCGAAGTTTTTTAGTGGACACAACTTCCAGAAATTCAAACCCTAGTTTGATTTGGAACCAGAAAAACCAGAAAACGAGAAAACCAAAAACTACAGTCCAGATTATCTCAAGTCTAGTTTTAGGGGTTAAATTTTGGATTCTTCAGAAAATGACTATACCAGCATACTCACCTTAGTCAAGTGCATATTTTGGTAAGTTCAGTTTTCATTTCTGACAAATTTCAATTTTTGGTCTTTTTCTGTTCTCAGGGATAAGATGGCTCCAAGCACTAAGATTGATGGCAAGTTGGAAGGCATATACAAATTACGTTCTTGGAAATACAGATTTGGAATCATTCTAGAAGAGAATGATCTTGTGAAGTTTATTAAGGAAGTTGTGCCAGAACCCAAAGAAGCTGAAGCAAAGGAAAAGCACAAGAAAGACATGATTAGAGCCAAGAGGATCATAGCATATTCCATCAAAGATCACTTGATTCCTCAAGTTTCCTACAAGAAAACACCTAAGGATATGTTTGATTCCCTATCAAGAATGTATGAAGGAAGAAAAATTAACCGGAAGATGAATTTGAGAACCCAACTAAAAAATACAAAAATGAATCAGGGTGAATCTATCCAATAATATTTTACAAGGGTTTCTCAATTCAAAGAAAAACTAGAAGCAATTGGAGACAATCTTGATGAATTTGAATTAGTGATGACTTCTCTCAATGGTCTTACTAGACCTTGGGATTATTTTATCCAGATAATGTGTGCAAGAAAGGAAAGTATAAAATTTTAAATTGTATGGGAAGAAGGTGTTCAAGAGGAATCTAGAGTGGCAAATTGAGAAGCACTACTCAGAGATGATGATCAAGCTCTAGCTACCCATACTAGAAGAGGAAAATGAAAACATCATTTCAAAAAGGACACTCATAAGGAGTTTCATCCTCCTAAGAACAAAAATAGAAATTACAAGAAGAAATACTTCTCCTCTTATCAATGTTATCATTGTGATAAGATGGGACATATTGGCAAAGTGATTCCCTATCAAGAATGTATGAAGGAAGAAAAATTAATTGGAATATGAATTTGAGAACCCAACTAAAAAATACAAAGATGAATCAGGGTGAATCTATCCAATAATATTTTACAAGGGTTTCTCAACTCAAAGAAAAGCTAGAAGCAATTGGAGAGAATCTTGATGAATATGAATTAGTGACGACTTCTCTCAATGGTCTTACTAGACCTTGGGATTATTTTATCTAGGCAATGTGTGCAAGAAAGGAAAGTATACAATTTTAAATTGTATGGGAAGAATGTGTTCAAGAGGAATCTAGAGTGGCAAATCGAGAAGCACTACTCAGAGATGATGATCGAGCTCTAGCTACCCATACTAGAAGAGGAAAATGAAAACATCATTTCAAAAAGGACACTCATAAGGAGTTTCATCCTCCTAAGAAAAAAAAGGGAAATTACAAGCAAAAATACTTCTCCTCTTATCAATGTTATCATTGTGATAAGATGGGACATATTGCCAAATATTGTCTAGTAAGAAAAGAAGAATACAAGAAGAAGAGTAACAAAAGACATCATGCTCATTTAGCCGAAGAAGAAGAAGAAGAAGAAGAAGCTCCCGGGAAATTAGCAAAAGAAGAAATTGAAGCATATGTTTTATAAGATGAAGGATGTGCTATATGTACCAGGCCTGAAGAAGAACCTACTTTCTATCTCATCTTTAGATAAGAAAGGGTTTAGGGTCGATTTTATAGATGGTGAAGTTCTTATGTGGCCTAGAGGAAAATCTATAGAAGATGCAGTTGTTATTGGGACGGAAGAAGGAGGCTTATATAAATTGAAAGGTCACTCGGAAGCAACCTTGATTCATGATACTACAAGTCTATGTGATATATGGTGTAGAAGACTTGATCAACATTGTAGATCATAAGAAAGAAAGTCACAGGTCCTCAAAATTAGATGATGGAGTAGAGCTCACTATCAGATACTCCAGTAATCCATTCAAGAAGACTAGGATCAAGAGAGATCCTACCAAGCAAACAAAGATAAGTATTTGAATTATCATTTTATCTAATTGTTCAAATGATATTGTTCAGTTGTGTACATATTTATATTCCTAGATTTAGGAAGTGTATTATGCATGTTAGAGCAGTTGCATTAATGAACAATATACTACTAATATGCATATGATGGGTAAGTGGCCTATGGTGCTGTACAACATTCCATTGCTACTTATCTAGAATGAAACCTCCTTGCTGACATATTGGGAGTAGTGCACACTCTTAATAATGTTCTGGTAGAGATGGAAGGCATCTAGAAATTTACCGTATGAATGCGAGATATGGATGAATGTTGTATTGGCTAAGATAGTTGCATGACTGTGAGACCTATATCTTTATGCATAAGAATTGGTTTTGAAATTTTTTAAATGTTTCTAATCATGCAACTAAATTTGAATTGTAGGAAAGATCGTGTACAATCACCTACAAGAGAATGATGATAAGACTTTTTCTGAAGAACAAGTGACGATGGGTCAACTATAAATTTCAAGAAGATTTATGAAATCAAGCATACTATAGATGAACAAAGTGAGGGTTCTCTTAGCAAGAGGGATTCGACTATGACAAGACGTTGCTTTAGTGGCCAATGATGATATTACACTATATAGATGGTGTAGTTGAAGTAGAACCATATATCGAGTAACCTCTAGACTTCAGAACTCTCTGCAGAGAACCACATGTGCCAGCTTGAAGAAGTATATAAAGAAGATGTAGTTCCGAGAGTTGCAGAACCAATGAAAGAAGTTGCACCCTCTCCTGATGATGAGGTTCTGGAAGACCATGATATGTTGGAGCCCCAAGAACCTCCACACATGACTATCTCTCACAAGAGAAAGCCAACTTGGGATCATGAAATTATTCAATATGCAGAGAAGTATGGTGCTCCAGAAGGATCCTCAAGTCAAAGCAAGAAGCCAAATCCATCTTCCAATTATGTGGCTTTGATGTGTGACCTTGTAGACAAAGAGCCTACTAGTTTTGAAGAAGTCATTTAAAACAAAGAATGGGTAGAAGCTATGACGGAAGAATACCAATCCATAATGAAGAATGATGTAAAAAAAACCTTCCTAAATGGTGTCATTAAATAAGAAGTGTACATAGAATAGCCACATGGATTTTGAATTTGAAGACAAATATACGCATGCTTGCAAGCTGAAGAAGGCTCTGTATGGGATGAAGCAAGCTCCAAGAGCTTGGTATGGAAGAATCGATAGATTTTTGACAAGATTGGGCTTTACCAAAAGTAAAGCTGATCCTAACCTTTAATTCAAGGTTATGGATGATGAACCTGCCATATTATTGTTATACATGGATGGATTATTCCTGACAGGTAATGAGAAGCAAATATCAGAGTGTAAGAAGAAGCTCGCTGCAGAATTTGAGATGAAATATCTTGTCTTGATGCATTATTTTCTAGGTCTTGAAGTATGGAAGAGCCTAGAAGGAATCTTCCTTAACCAAGGGAATTATGCAGTAGAAACCCTGAAAAAGGTTTGACATGTTGGAATGTAAAGCCATGGTCACACCCATGGATACAAATTTGAAGTTTCTGTTTGATGCTTCGTCAGAGTTAGTGGATGTGACACTATACAGGAATATTATTGGGTCATTGATGTATATGACGAATACCGGGACATATATATGGTTTGTTGTGGACACCTTGAGTCAGTATTTGGTTGAGCCCATACGTATTCACCTTATAGCTACAAAGCATGTGATGAGGTACCTAAAAGGTACGGTAGACTATGGTCTCAGTTATACTAGAGATCATGACTTTAGACTGTATGGTTATACCGATTCAGATTGGGCAGGAAGTGTCTTAGAAAGAAAGAGCACTTTGGGTGGATGTTTCAGTATGGGGTCAGCCATGATCTCATGGATAAGCAGGAAGCAGTCCAGTGTTTCTCTCAGCACTGCAGAAGCGGAATATATTGCAGCTTGTTTCGCTAGTTGTGAAGCCATATGGCTTCAGAAGTTGTTATCAGGTCTATTTGATATAGAGTTGATACCATAGTGATTCTATGTGATAACCAAAGATGCATGAATATGATAGAGAACTCCGTGTTCCATGATAAGTCGAGGCACATAAAAATTCGATATTTCTATATTTGTGATATGGTGCAGAAGGGAGCTGTAAAGCTCCAATATGTGAGCACAGATGAGCAGTTTGCAGATGTGTTGACTAAGCCTTTGTCTCGTGTGAAGTTTGAGCACTTCCGTGACAAGCTTGGTGTAGTCCGTAAGTACTTCCCTCGAAAGGGGGAGTAGTGCTGATGATACTATGGTTTTGTGATCACAGCGGGTAGCTCAGTTGGGATTGACCATCCTTAGACTAGATCCTGTAATTCCGAAAGGAAGGATTGTCTTAAATGTTGATCCTTAGACTAGATACCGTAATTCCGAAAGATGTGGTTGGTGGACAATGATCCCGTAATTCCAAAAGGAAGGGTCGTCCGAGTACTTGTGCACTGTGATCAATAGTGGTAACTCCGTAAATACTGGGTCCCGTAATTCCGACAGGAAGGATCGTCTGTGTTGGACTTGATCCCGTAATTCCGACAAGAAGGATTGTCTGAGCACCATAGATGTTGTTGGACTGAATCCCATAATTACGAAAGGAAGGATTGTCCATGATCCCGTAATTCCAAAAGGAAGGATCACCCATGTTGAACTCAATCCTGTAATTATGAAAGGAAGGATCATGTTGGTTGTTGATGCACCCGTTTCCATAGATAATGTTATTCTAGATTTATGCTGATGAGCCAGCCTCGTGCTGTTGTTGTTGTTGTTGATGTATCTGTTTTAAACTGATGATGATGATACTTCAGCTTTGTACTGAAGATGATGATGATGTTCCAGCTCCATGCTGCAAATGATGATGATGATGTTCTAGCTCCGTGCTGCAGATGATGATGATGATGTTCCATATCCGTGTTGTAGATGATGATGATGATGTTCCAGTTGTTGATATTGATGTTGTTGAAAACTTCCAATGATTTATAGATGTACCAACCAATGTTCCAAATGATGTTGTTGATGATGCATCCTCCTCCCTCCTTTAGATGATGTTGTGTAGAGCCAAACTTGTTGTTGATTGTTGTTGTCAGTAGAATACCCTTCTTGTTAAGGGGGCATGTTGAAATAATGTAACTTCGAAGAATATTCTACTTGTACTTTACATTATTATTATTAGTACTCCTTCGGGATATGTCATTAATGTAAAAGGTCATGAGGTAAATCTTTCATTGTAATTCAAGTCAATAGTATTGTAATTCAGGTCAATAGTACCCAAAAGATTTTAATATAAATATTATTTTGAGTCTTCCTAGGTAAGTCGACCCTGTAAGGTTAAAAGTTCAAGTGAAAAGTTGAGTATAAATATGAGAGTTGACTCCCTCATTCTTATCATTCACTCACTCAAGCATTGCACAAGAGAGGAAGAGGAAGGGTTGCGGAGGAGAAGGAGGATTGTTCTTGGCTCTTGTATTTTGGGTTTAGTCTCTCTTTCTTATGAGATTCATTCTTTGGGCATTGTACTTTGGTAATCTACATTGAGGAAGTTTTGGTGGGTTTTCTTCCCCTTGAGGGTTTCCCAGGATAAATTGTTGTGTACCTTGTGATTGTGTATCTTTCATAGATCCTCTTTATGCTTCCATTGTGAAAATGTATTAAATGCTCATGAAGTTAGAATTTAGTCTTTAGTAGCATATAATTTAACAGAAAGAATGTTATTGTAGTGGTTTTTGATAGACTCACGAAGTATGCACATTTTTGTGCAGTCTCTCACCCTTTTAATGAAAGTAAAGTAGCTGCAACCTTTATGGAAATTGTTCAGAAGTTACATGGAAATCCTAATATTATTGTAAGTGATAGAGATCCAATTTTCACTGGAAAATTTTGGACTGAATTGTTTCTTGTTTGGGTACCCAATTGGCTCACAGTTCATCCTATCATCGTCAATCTGATGGACAAACTGAGATAGTAAACAAGTGTTTGGAAGGCTATCTTTGTTAATGCTTTGCATCTGATAAACAAACACAGTGGGTGAAATGGTTGTCTTTGGAAAAATGGTGGTACTATACATTACAAGGAAAAGGCCATATATTGGAGGTTGTAGCCGAACCTCCCCCCAAAAAATATCCCTTCTCCGTTTATAGTGGAGGCTTCTAGCGGAGGCAAGCAGGAAGAGGTTTTAGTGGATGTTTTTTTATCGGTGTGCCCAAAACCATTATGGCGCACCGATGCATTTTTGGTTTAGGCGTACTGGTGCTTGTTTTTAATAATGGCGCACTGGGGCGTGTTTTTTTATTAATGGCACACCGATACTATATGACCCATATGCACCCATGTGATTTTATGCAAAAAAAAATCGGTGCTCCACTTTTGTAATGGCTCACGGGTGCTCTTCTTTGGATAAAGTGCACCGGTGTCGGTGCTCCTCATTAGTGAAGGTGCACCAGTGGCGGTGCTCCTCTTTGGTGAAGGCGCACCGGTGGCGGTGCTCCTCTTTGGTGAAGGCGCACCGATGCTCTTTTTAAGGAGTGGGTGCACCGATCCTCCATGACCCATATGCACCGATATTATTTTGTAAAAACAAATCCGTGCTCCACTTTTGAAACTGCGCACCTGGTGATCCTCTTATGTTGAGGCGCATCGGTGTTGGTGCTCCTCTTTAGTCAAGGCGCATTGTTGTTGGTGATTCTCTTTGGTCAAGGAGCACCGGTGTCTGTGCTCCTCTTTGGTCAAGGCGCACTGGTGCTCCTTTTATAGTTTAGGAGCACCGGTCCTTCTGATATACAAAAGCATCGAACACTAAGTCGTTTTTTTTAACTTATTGAAAAAGGCGGGATTTTTAAAATGTTTTAAAGAAGCAGGAAAAATGTCTTCAAAAGAGGAAAAATTAGTTTTTTTTTTTAATTTCTTCATTTTACGTGGTTCTACCAAAGAGAAGAAGAAAATGAAGAGGATGGGAAAGAGTATTGTATCCAATCAACCAATTTTCCCCCTCATTGTTTCATTTCTTCCCGTTATCTATTTTATTTATACTATTTTGCATTTCTCACTATTGTTCCTAATTTCTTATTTGGTTTTGTTGTTTGTTTTGGTTGGTTTGAGTGTTTTTCCTCTATTTTGCAGGTTAATGGTGGACTCCTTTTAGGGTTTACATCAAAAATATGGGTTTTCCCCGCTTATTGAAAGAAGCACATTTTTTAAAACTTTTGAAAGAAGCGATAAAAATGTATTAAGAAGAGGGGAAGAAAGAGGGTTTGTTTCATTTCTTCATTTAACATGGTTCTACGAGAGAGAAGTGGAAGAGGAGGAGTATTGAAGCTAAGAAACCATTTTTTCCCTCTTTATTATTTCATTTCTTCCCATTATCTATTTTATTTCTATTACTATTTTTCCTTTCTCACTATTGTTCCTAATTTCTTATTTGGTTTTGTTGTTCGTTTTTGTTGGTTTGAGGGTTTTCCCTCTATTTTGCAGGTTAGTGGTGGATTCATTTTAGGATTTTTCTTAAAAATATATGGATATAAAATGAGCGACAAGTTTGGAAAATAAAATGATACTTTTTTGTGTAGCATGGGTGCATACCCATAGGGGTTTTCACCTTCTCTTATTTGCAGGTTAACAAGGCTTCTGTACTAGCGGAAAACTATTTTCTGTTGACGACAATCTATTTTATGTTCTCAGTGCTTCTCTTTGGCAGAAGCACAACGATACATATTTGTCATAAGCGCACCGGTGCATCTTTGGCAGAAGCACACCGGTGCATCTCTTTGGTTAAGGCGCATCGATGCTCATTTTTTTTGTATAAGTGCACTAATGGTCCCGTTTTAAGGTGTGGGAACACTAGTGCTCTTCTTTGGTCTGAGAGAATTGATTCTCCGTGTCAGGCATATTATATCTAGTGGATGAGTGGTTTTGGAGAGCTCTCATCAAACAATTTTCATGTAACAATTGAGTGGTTTTGTAATTACAAGAGATCCACTCATAAGTGTTAAATGGAGTGGTTTGACACTCATTATGGTTTTGTATGTGTGGTTCCATCACCATTACTATAAATTGTAATGCTTAACATTTAAATATTAATTATTAAACATTTTCATAATATTATTTTTATTTTTATTGATAATATCTTATTTCATATGCTTTGAATTGTAATTTTTTATTTCAAATAATCAAATTTATAATTTTTTTAATATTCAACAAGTATTTCATTTTTAAATTTCACAAAGAGATTCATTAATAAAAAACAATAAGAACTAATACTTGGAATATTCAAAATCAAAGTTATTATATCACTACATTTTAATAATCTTGTATTTATTAAATCACCTCCCTTTATTTGGATGTTTACAAGGTTTCTGTATTGTTTTGTCATCAGTGTTCCTATTTTGTATGGGAACGATGATGCTCATTGTTGGTTAAGGTGCACTAGTTCTCATCTTTTGTATAAGTGCATCGATGCTTCTTTACTATAGGTGCACCAATGATCCAGGACATTAAATTGTAATGCTTAACATTTCAATATTAATTATTATACATTTTTATAATATTATTTTTATGTTTATTGATAATGTCTTTTTTCATATGCTTTTAACTATAAAATTATATTTCAAACAATCAAAATTATAATTTTTGTTTAATATCAGGAAAGCATTTCATTTTTAAATTGTAAATAAGAGATTCATTAATAAACAAGGGTATGAACTAATACTTGGAATATTCAAAATCAAAGTTATTATATCACTACATTTTAATAAATTATCATGTATTTATTAAATCACCTCCCTTTATTTGCATGTTCACAAGGTTTCCATACACAACAATTTTTTTTTGTTATCAGTGCTCCTCTTTGGTAAGGGAAAACCAATGCTCACTGTTGGTTAAGGTGCACCGATACTCAGCTTTGGTATAAGTGCATCTATGCTTCTTTATTGTAGGTGCACTGGTGCTCCATTACAAATGTGCACTAGTGTGGTTTTGACCAAAAAATTATCGGTGCTCCTCTTTGGTGAAGGTGCACTGGTGCATTTTTGGTATAAGTGCACCAATGTATCTTTGGCAGAAGCGTACCGGTGCATCTTTGAAAGAAGCGCACCGGTGCATCTTTGTCAAAAGCACACCGGTGCATCTTTGTCAGAAGCACATTGGTGCATCTTTGGCAGAAGCGCACCGGTGAAAAAAACCTCTGCTAAAACGTCTGGCTGCCGAGATTTTTTAGTTATAATAAATTTCTGTAAAATCCTCCGCTAAATCATCAGGTATCATTGGTGGAGGTTGTAGCGGAGGATTTTTTGAAAATTTTGACCAATCTTGTAACACTAAAAACCTCCGCTATAACCTATGCTCCAAGTCCTTTTCCTTGTAGTGATACTTCCTTCCATACATCATCGAAAATTTATCCATTTATGGAACTTTATGGGTACCGGTCTCCATCTATCACATCTACCTTAAAAGGAAAATCTAAAGGTCAATCCATGGAAGATCACATAGAGCACCAACAAGAAGTTCTCTAGATACTTAAGGACAACCTGACTATGTCAAAAAATAGGATGAAACAACAAGATGATCTACATCGCAGTGAAAGGATTTTCAAAGAAGGGGATTGGGTATTTATGAGGCTACAACCTTACGAGAAGATGTCTCTCAAGTAACTAAATAAGGAAAATAAATTAACACCCAAGTATTATGGTCCTTATAAAGTGTTGCAGAAGATTGGTAGTATGGATTACAAATTGGAGCTCCCTTCATATTCAAGAGTACATCTAGTTTTCCATGTTTCTTGCTTAAAAAGGTAATAGCAGACAAGATCCCAATTCAAACAATATTTTCGGAGCTTGATGAAGAAGGAAAAGTCATATTGGAACCTGAATAAATCATTGAAACAAGGAACAAACAGCTATGAAATTAGGCTATCACTGAGTACCTCATAGAGTGGAAGAACTTACCAGTTGAAGATTCGACATTGGAAGATGAGTCCTTCATGCAGAGGCATCCACAACTAATTAATCATTGAGGACAACACTTGTATGAAGGGGAGGGGCATGTTAATCCCTAAATATGGGCACATTTACCCCTATATTGTGGTGCATTACATTAGTTTTGAGGTTGTCTTTGGTGCATTAGTTATAATTGTCATTAGCATGGTTATATTAGTTACGTCGACTTGGGTCAGTTAGTTGAAATTGTACCCCTTAGTCTAATATATATAGGAAGGAGACCTTTTCATTTGAAGTATCTTTCCTTATCTTGTCTTGTGTACTTAGTACATTGTATAAGGAGTTTTTCCCCTCGAAGAGGATTTTTATTTAGCTATTTTATTCAATTAAGTTGTGGAGTGCTCTTTCTGATCTATTTCTTCTCTTTTCATGCACTTTTTGAAAATTTGTTGCATAACATTTTCAAACTACATGGCGTTGATAAGCAACATCATAGATTTTGAGCCTTCCAGTTTTTAGGAGGCATCCTACCAACAAGTTTGGAGGGATTCGATGTTGGAGCACACCTCCAACATGAAGGATGATGTTTGGTACATTTTACGTAGACTAGAGGGGAAGTTATTGGTGACTTTTAGATGGCTCTTCAAGATCAAGCATGTGGCATATGGCAGCATAGAGAAGTACATAGTTAGGTTCATGGTGAGAAGGTTCTCCTAGAATGAGGGAGTGGATTACGAGGAGATGTTTTCTCCAGTCAGTAGGTACACTTTCATTAGATCAGTGATGTCTTTAGTCACCATTATGGGAAGGAGGATACATCAAATGGATGTGAAGACAACTTTGGTCAATGGGATAATTGAGGAAGAAGTGTACATCGAGCAACCCCAGGGATTCGATGCCAACGGGAAGGATTCCCATGTGTGGAGGATGAAAAATACCATATATGGACTCAAGCAAGCACCGAGATCATGATATTCCAATATATATAGGTACCTGAATAGCATGGGATTCACCAAAAGTGAAGCAAATCTCAACTTATATTTCATATTTGTTGAGGTTAGTATTCTCATTTTGGTGTTATATGTAGATGACCTAATTCTCACATGTTCAGAGATATCTCATTGCAGGGTGCAAGGAAGATATGGAAGCCAAGTATGAGATGAAGGAAATTGGATTGATGCATCACTTCTTGGGGTCGGAGGTTTGGAGAAGATAAGGGGATATTTTCCTTGGGCAAGGTAAGTATGCAATTGAGATCCCGAAGAGATTCTGGATGGAATACTAGAGGCCCACAGCCATGCCTATGATCACTAATATGAAGAAGGCTATTATTTCATATTCAAATATGGCATATCGCACGTTGTACATGAAACTGATAGGTTCTTTGATGTGTTTGGTCACACTAATACAAATATATGTTTTTCAGTGAATACCTTGATTTATTTTATGGTGGCTCTGATGAAGGAGTATTTGATAGCATCAAAACTTGTGCTCAGATACTTGAGGGCCACAGTGGAGTATGGAATGAGATATCGTGGAGAAGCTGAAGTGAAGTTGCATGGGTAAACATATTCATATTGGGTAGGCAATGCATCTGACAGGAAGAGCACCTCAGGGTGATTTTTTAGCTTGGGATCAACGATGATATCCTGGTTTAGCTGGAAGAAAACTTCCATGGCACTCAATTTAGCAGAGGAAGAGTATATGGCAACAAGTACAACTAGTTGTGAATCCATATGGATTCGCAAGTTGCTATAAAGTTTATTTGATCAGGAGTTGTACCCCATAATGATTTACTGTGATATTCAGAGTTGTATGAAACTCTTTGAGAATCCAGTTTTTCATGATAGATCTAAGCACATGGAGATCATGTATCACTTCATTCGATACAAGATTAAGAAGGGAGAAGTGAAGCTCCAGTATGTACCCATAGATCAACATGTTTCCGATATTCTGACCAAGCCCTTAGAAAAAGAGAATTTTGAAGCATTCATAGACAAAATTGGATTGGTGTATAATTC
This sequence comes from Larix kaempferi, assembly GCA_027924585.1. Taxonomy (NCBI): domain Eukaryota; kingdom Viridiplantae; phylum Streptophyta; class Pinopsida; order Pinales; family Pinaceae; genus Larix; species Larix kaempferi. The sequence continues at coordinate 7,163,686 of BSBM01000393.1, read as the reverse complement.
CTTCCTTGCTAAGAGGGAGTGTTGATGTTTTGTAGCTCATACATGAACTTTCACATAGGTTTTGTGTCAAGCATGCATGAAGTCGTCCAAGTCAAATAATTTTTGTAATTCATTTTATTTATAAAGTGAAAGTATTTTAATTAGTTGTTGAGTCTAATAAAGTGCATTTTAATGCAGTAGTGATTTAGGATAATCTCAACCATAGATATCACTGTGAGATTAGGGTTTTTGTAGATTAGGTATTCAGCTAAAGTATAAAAAGGTAGGTCAAAGTAGAGTGTAAAGACACATTCATTCTTTGCTTGAATACAGGTTGGTTGGCAGGTGAAGAAACTCAACAGAAGAGCAGAGTTAGAGCACCAGAGAGAATCCTAGTCAAGCAGCCAGGTAGATTCCAGTGCACATCAGTAGAAAGAAGTGGTCCATATAGCCGTACGGATCTGTAATGTCAGATTCATACAACCATTCGGATAGGTCCATACAACCACACAAACATGTCTGCATAGTTGTACGGAACATGCCCATACAGTTGTATGGAAAAACATGCAACATGCCATAAGGTTGCAGGGGAGTCTTCCGGTCTCAGGGGACAATTTTTCATAGTTTCGGTGGGAAGATTTCTCTTGTAAGTCTACATATTTTCTGTACTTAAGTGTATTGTACAATTGCATGTTATTGGCATACATGGATGTTTCCTTGTAAGTTTTGAATCATTAATGAAAATATTTTTTGAAGGAGTACATGTGTGTGTAAATTTTTTTTATGCTTCTGTTGTTCATTTTCCTACTATGTGTGTGAATACTGCTATGTGAAGAATTAATTTCTGCAAATAAAAGTTTGTTATTTGAGAACATAAGGATGGAATTCACTAGGGTAATGAAAATTTACAGGTGCTTCATTCTCTCCAAGATTCAATCTTCCAAGGGCTTCTCAATCACATCATCCAATTAAACCTCTCATTTTGGTGAAGTGGTAGGAATTTCTTCATGAGGGGGAGATGGTGCTGAAAAAGGAGATTCCAAAGATTCATCCAAGATAGGGATACCCCCCTAGATATGCGGAATCTCATTGAAAAACTCATGGTATGTGTTAACACCTATTATGGTTTCCACCAGGGAAGGTAAAGGAAACCCCCCACCAAATCCCTAGGCTCACTGATAAATATTTTGCACCAAAGAAAGAGTCAAGAAACCCCAGAAATAACTAAGTGTCAAGCAAATCCAAGCTAAATGACCGAGCCGCAGTGAGAAAATGAGAAAAAACAAGGCAATAGGGCTCTTTCGTAGAAAAAACTAGCAATAAGGGCTTCTTTTGCAACCAAAGAAGATTCGACAGTCAGGATTGAATGGCGGGATTAGATCGGTGGTTGAGAATGCATTCTGCAAGCAGGTTTCCGAGTTCCGCAATCTGCATTGCGGATTGCAGATTGCGGAAAGGCCATTTTCCGAGGGGACGAAAAAGCAAGTTTCTGAATCCCGCATTCCACATTGCGGAAAGGCCATTTTCCAAGGGGGCGAAAAAAGTGAATTTTTGAATCCCGCATTCCGCATTGCGGATTGCGGAAAGGTCATTTTCTAGGAACGCAAAAAGCAAGTTTCCGAATGCCGCATTGCGGATTGCGGATTGCAGAAAGACAATTTTCCAGGAACGCAAAAAGTAAGTTTCCGAATCCCGTATCCCGCATTGCGGATTGCGAATTGCGGAAAGACAATTTTCCAGCAGGCATAAAATCGAGTTTCTGAATCCCGCATCTCGCATTGCGGAAATACCATTTTTCAGAAGGCACAAAATGGAGATTCTGAATTCCGCGGTCGACATTGCGGATTGTGGATTGCGGAAAGGTAATTGTGGATCGAAAGCATTTTTGCAGAGCAAATCACAACCGCAGGGAATGAATATTTTTACAGAAAATGGCGCATTTGTAAATGGCGAAGGGGCCCGTTTCAGTTACCTGTCCTAATAAACCTAAAACGGCCTGATCCAAAGGACGAGCAGGTGGCTTCCGTGGCCCGATGGTGCACTTCCAGCACATGTGATTCCCTTCCTCCACGCATGAAAAAATCAAAGGCTGTTGATTCGGGCATCCCAGCTCAAGCAGCCTCATCATTACCAATCCGAGTTTGTTCTGAATTAGTTAAGATATTTTGATGCTTTGTAAGCATATAAAGGCAGGTTCCGAAGAGGACCAAATGGTTGGATGTTTTTGTTTCAGAGAGATTACTGCTCTGCGCTTGTATTTGAAATTGGACTCTTAATTCAATGAGAAGAACCAATTCTGGAGCTTGAGATTCCTGTGATGTGTGTTCTGATGTCTGTTATTTCCTGTATATGTGTTCTTGCTTTGTATTTCCATTGATTGTTTAATTCTGCAGTACCTAAAGATCAAGACTACATGGTCTGGAATTCATGCCCACATGCTCCAGATGCATATGACTAGGCATTCCACCCTTTTCCTCTTGAAGTTGCAGGTTAGAATTCATTTGTAAATGATCTGACCTTGTAATGGAACTTGTACCCTTTTTCTGCCTTCACCTACTGATCATTTTGAATTGAAAGAAACCCATCTACCTTGCCTCTTGCCTCTTCCATTGTGGTCCGAATCTGTCATTGGTGACAGTAACCCACCGAAGTTGACTCCATGCCCAACTGTCCTCCTGTTCTTAACTCCAACAAAACAAAAACATACCTTTAATTCATTGTTTGAAGGTCTAGCCACCACTTTTACCAATATCCCAACCCATTCAAGCTATATCTTGTTGCTGGAAGCATTAAAGAGAGATCCCTCTCTGTGGTTGGAAGGCTAGTTGCCATCCACTAAATATTGGTTTGCAACAGTTACCTCATGGTCTTTCCTGCCACAACCCAGGAAAATATTGAGTGATAACATTATGGCAACTCGCTGGGGAAAATATCTGGTTTTCACAATATCAAATCGGATCTTTGAGGGAAAATAGAGAGTCTAAGGCTCCAAGGTTGTATCATTTTCCCTAGAGACTCCAACTAACATTCAAGAGATTCCACTGGAGATCAAGCTTATTTTAAAAATTTGTATCAGATTAGAGCTGATTGTTGAGGGTGAACAGTACTCAGACGCTAAGAGGATCGCGCATTATTCTCACGGCGAGTCCATATTCCGAGTCAGTAAATTCCTAGGAGTAAGTCTGGCTCCCAGGAGGGTACCTACCAGAAGTCATCCAGATCCTAAGCTACCAAAGGTTACGTCGGACCCGGAGAAGGTCATTAGAAAGCAAAGAAAGGCCAAACATATATTTCTCAATTAACTAGGTCCTTTTCTTTACCTAAAAAAGAGGCACACACTATAGAAAGCATCCCTTCAAGTTTAAGGAATGGGTCTCCCCCATTCAGATCTAGTTCTGAGACTGATCTAAGAGAAGCCTTGTTCGACCAGAGAGGATTCTAGACCCATTGCCTGAGTGCTTTGTGAGAAAATTTACAAACCTGGGAAGAAACTAGTGGCCTGTTTCCCTTCGCTAAAGCTACTGGCCAAATTACCCACGTCCTTAGTAATCCTCTTGCTGCTTCTAAAAATCCCTCTGCTCCCAAACAAAACCCAAGAGCCATGGCTTCCCGATATTCCCCTCTAGCCCTCCCAGCCAATCCCGATGACCTACCTATGGGCTACGCCCAACGACTCATGAGATTCGATGGGGAGGGAAAGGTTTATGTGCAACATCATATAGACCAGTTCAATGATTTCACGGACCTAAAGGAGGTGGATGAAGACGATGTTAGGATGAGTTTGTTTTCCCAAAGCCTTGTAGGAGAAGTGAAGAAGTGGTTTAAGGCCCTTCCAAATGGAGGAATTGCTACTTATGAAAGATTTGAAGAAGCTTTCCTGGCCAGATGGCAGGATAAACAAAACCCTCTCTAGATTCTCACTCAATATGAAAACACAAAGAAAACAAATGTTGAGACTGTCCAAAAATTCTCGGCCAGGTTCATGCAAGTGTACAATTCTATCCCCGTGGACATAAAACCTTCGGTGGGGGCAGCCAAGCTTCATTTTTCCAACTGTTTTGACAGTGACTTTGCGCTCATGCTGAGAGAAAGGAGATCTTCCACTCTCCCTGACATGATGAAATATGCATTAGAAGTAGAATCCAACTTGATGGCCTCGAATAAAATGAAGCACATAACTGAAGCTGAGAAAAAGAGATGCAATGAAACAGTGCAACCTTCCGCATCCCAATCCATGGATGCCAAATTTGATCAGATGATGAGAACTATGGAAATACTGGTGGATAGGATCTCCCTTAATAGTAGGCATCTTGCCATAGAAAATCCAGAGCCTCAAGCTCGAAATAACAATATCAGAAGGCCCCCTGTCCCATAAGGAAGACCTAGAGAGCCAAGAGACCTTAGAAAACCTGAGAATTAGCCAATCAGACTGCCTTTTGCTGAGAATTTCATAGATGAAGAAGAGGAAGATAGACATGTTTAAGACCAAATCCATCGCTTTGACCAGATCCAACACCAGTTCTATTTGACTAAAGATGAACATGACTGATCTTCCCTGCAGTTAGATGATGTCCTAGATGAATCAGAATCTGACCAGTACCAAAGAGGGCTCCACAACGCCATCTGTGATTTCGAGAGGAAACATAATTTAAGAAGTAGAAAAGTAACAGTAGACCGAGGAAAGGATGCTGCTGATCCATCCTCTTCTCATCCACAAAGAAAAGAAATCTCTGGGAGAAAGGACCCCAAAATTACAATTTCTAAGGAGACTCTTGGGAATGGGGCAGAACCTCCTAAAAAGAGTTCAGAATGGAGAGAGGAAGGTGATACAAAGGAAACTGAGAGGGTCCAAGCTTCTTTCAGTTTGGAAAATGAAATATCTAAGATTAATATCTGCATCCCATTAAATGAGTTGGTAAAAAACTTGGAATGCAAAGACCAAATTCTGAAAGTAGTTAATGGTGGAGAAGGAAAGAAACCTGATACTCTCAATCTGCATGATGACAAACCCACTCTTCTGTTTGGTCCCCATGCTGAAAATGCCTTGGAAATTGATGTCCCTCCTTTCTATATCAGCCTCAACATACATGACCATATCCTGCACAATGCCATGTTTGATTCAGGAGGCTCTCATAACCTCATGCCAAGTTTAGTGGTGCAGAATCTAGGGTTAGAAATTACAAGATCCTATAAAGACTTGTTCTCCTTTGATTCTAAAAGAGTTCCATGTGTAGGGATGATTAAAGACATGGTGGTCTCATTGACTCAGATACCTCAGAAGAATATTTATATGGATGTGGTAGTGGATGATATTCCACCTAAGTTTGGGATGTTGTTGTCTAGGTCGTGGAAAACCAAGTTAAAGGGAACCATGCAAATGGACATGTATTATGCTACCATCCCCGTCTTTGGGGAAAGCAGAAGGCTATACAAGGAACATAGGATTTCATACGTAGTAAGCAATAAGGACATGCCTGATAACCACCCCATATTCTCCGTAGGCACAGATGTAGGTTCCTCAATTCTCTGCTATGTTCCAGGTTCAGAGGAAGAAAGTGTGAAAGTTTCCCAGTTACCTGAACCAAATGATAGAGCTAATGGTGGGAATGGGGTACAATGCCTTGACAACTTGACCAAAACAGAGAACGATGGGAAACAAATGGAAGAGGGCAGTAATGAGAAATCATAGTTGGAAACAGAAGCCATAGTCACCCTCCAAAAAGGAGATCACTGGGTCATGAGATTCGATGGAGCTGTAAATAAAGAAGGAGCTGGAGTAGGAATATGGATCAGCCCTCCAGACGAGGGAAATGCATGCACCCAATTTCATACTTCCAAACTAATGTTTGACTATTCAAATAACGTGGCGGAATATGAAGCTCTTCTATTGGGCTTGAATGTACTCAGAGGCCTGAAAGCTAAGAAGATCAAGGTCTATGGAGATGCAGAGCTGATAATACAACAAGCTGTTAGGAATTACACGAGCATACATAATTCAACCTTCGAGAGAAATAAATAGAAACAAGCAATCACATAATAGAGACACGTAATTTACCCTGGAAACCCATGGGGGAAAACCAACACCCACTGAAGATCTTCATTACATGGCCAAAAACGGCCATCTGGGCCAAGTGAGCTAGCCGCCGCTCACCTCTAGGACACTTTACAATGGAGCCTCCTCAAGCCTTATAAAAGCTTCCTTACATGCAATACCATGGGCTACAACAAACCATGTGCCCAAAAACATGTGCTGGACCTAACCAAATTTGACTCAATCCCGAGTCAAGGTTAACCCTAACAATCCCCCCTTTAAACTTGACTTGGAGTAATCACCAACCCCCCTCAAAGTTTTAACCGAGGAATCTCACATACACCCCCTATCACCTAGGTCTTTCTCCCGACTTTACTGGTGAGTTAACAGGAGTATGCATGCCTTACCAGGTCTTACAGCCATATGCCCTTTTACATGCAAACTGCTCCATTAATTATTATTTTTTTCATGTGTCTTCATGGTGACTACACCATCACCATCCGTTGCTTCATCCTCTCGCTTTTCCATGCTCACTTTCTTGCTCATTTTCTGCCATGCTTCATTTGTACTTGCATCCAACCTTGTCATTGATGTCCATATAAATAAGAATCCATCTACCGGATTACATGGGTCCTCAGTTGTTGTAACCGCCAGTTCTATAGGAATTCTCTTTGCATACATGGTTCATCAATCTTGGTCCCAACACTGAGATAAAACCATCTCAGATTTTCCCCTTTACAATCGAAGATTCACCTTCTCCGATTCCACATCAAGTTAGCGTACAAGTACACCTACCACCCTCGTACCTACTCAGTGGTTCATTCCACACTTGATGCAACATCCCTTCTCTGCGCATAAGAGGGATACCTTGTGCTTCTAGCACCCAGGGAAATTACATTCGAACCAGGAACCATAAATGTTGGGGTGTCGAGTACTACCGATCATGCACCCCGTTTACAATATTAAAACTCAGGTACAAAAAATATAAAATGCTTTGCAAGCTTCTTATGTATAGAATTTTCATATCACCTCTTTACACCTATGTGCTTGCCATGCTTATCATATACCATGCCCCACATTCTTGACCATGATTCGTAAAACCATGAACCATCATTTCATAAACCCATGCTCATAAAAAAATAACTTTGAAAACATTTTCTGACATGGACAAATCCCTTTTATGTCCCTTTTAATATATGACATGAGGCACATCCTTGTGACCCTTTTTATAGATCACCCTCACTTAACATTTTAATAATTCATAAAAACTTTTCTTTTGAAATGACATGGATAATGAAAACATAAAAACCCTTTTATGTGACATGTCTCCTTACTTTCAAAAAAATCACGTGAACCCTTTTCTTTTTCATATAAACCGTCCTCACCTCATGCAATTCGGGCTCTTCAAATGGCTCTCTCCAGATACAACGCCAAGATCATCGGAAGCCTCATCTACATCAAGTAGATCTAAACGCTCGTGCTTTTCCAACAGAAGCAAACCGGGCAAATTTGTTTTCAATTGGTCTTCTCACAGGCATATTTTTTGGACGGCTTTAACACACTAAATCCTTAGCGATTGGGGCAACAATCTTTAATATTCACGGCAGCCGTTCGGGCCTTCTATCACGATGATTTCTTGCAGGAGCAATGGATCTCGATGGCTCCAGCAATGCCGACTCTTCATCTACCTTCGGCATTCACCTTTCACCAAGTGATTTCGAACATCTCGCAAACAATATTCAACTTGCAAATGCGTCGTCACAATGAACTGGTATTTGAAATTCTTCACACGCTGTGGCTCACTTCTGCATTTATGCATTCCACTGCAATCATCTCAGATCCACGGTCTTAGGATCTTAGATTTGTCCTTTTACAACTAGATCCATTCACTTAAAAACAGATCTCAGAAGTAGCCACACGCAGGACACACTTCCACCATCATGTGCAGCCTTCACCCAGCCACTGCGAACAGGCTGGTCTATTCTTCCATAGATGGCTCAACTCTGCACACTTACCATTCAATGAGAAATAACAATACCAATACACTAAACCATGGCTCTGATACCAGTTGTTAGGAATTACACGAGCATACATAATTTAACCTTCGAGAGAAATAAATAGAAACAAGCAATCACATAATAGAGACACATAATTTACCCTGGAAACCCATGAGGGAAAACCAACACCCACTGAAGATCTTCATTACATGGCCAAAACCGGCCATCTGGGCCAAGTGGGCTAGCCACCGCTCACCTCCAGGCCACTTTACAATGGATCCTCCTCAAGCCTTATAAAGGCTTCCTTACATGCAATACCATGGGCTACAACAAACCATGTGCCCAAAAACATGTGCTGGACCTAACCAACTTTGACTCAATCCCGAGTCAAGGTTAACCCTAACACAAGTGAATGGAAACTATGGGGCGAAACACCCCAGGTCAAGGGCTTACAGAAATGTGGTGTGGGATCTGCTTGACAATTTATTCACAGAACATCATATTTCTTTCGTTCCCAGGGAGCAAAATGAAGTAGCAGACATTCTATCCAGCTCTGCTAGCAGGTTTCAACTCCCTGCCTATCCTACTAGGACTCACATGATTAATATAAGGCATAGACCCTCCGTCCCAGACAATACAAAGCATTGGAAGATTTTGAAGATGACCAGCAGATCAGGAAATTTCTGGAGATGACTGGAGAACTTTCCAATGTACAGATTGATCAAGAGTACTACGAAGTCGAGGAATGGGAGCCTGATTTGCAGAAGCTCAAAACTACTTTGGGAGGCAAAGAGATTTTGCAGCTAAGAAGCAACTGCATACCCAAAGGATTGGTTCCAATGGAAATGCTGTTTGATGAAAATGATGTGGCCAAGGATCACAAGGTTGCTCCAAACCCAAAATAAATAGAAGACTGTAACATTGGGAGTGATGAAGAACCCAAAATTGTCAAACTATCAAAGTATTTGGCCCCAAGTATCAAAAGGGACTATATGGATTTGATGAGAAATTTTTTTGATGTGTTTGCATGGTGCTATAAAGTTCTGAAAGAATATGACACAGCTGTCATAAACATACCATACCAGTCAAGACAGGGGAGAAGCCATTCAAGCAGAAGCTGAGAAGGATGAATCCCATGCTGCTCCCGCTGATAGAAAAAGAGGTAAAGAGGTTGTATGAGGCCAAAATCATAGTTTCTTTGAGGTTCTCAAAGTGGGTGGCCAACATAGTCCCGATGAGGAAAAAGAACAGTGAAATCAAACTATGTATTGAATTCAGAAATCTCAACAAGGTGTCCCTAAAGGACAACTACCTTCTTCCCAAAATGGAGCACATTCTGCAGAAGGTTGTAGGGGCATAAAAAATGTCCATGCTGGATGGATTTTCAGGGTACAATCATATTAAGGTGCAACCAAAAGACCAGAGCAAGACAACCTTTACCACACCTTGGGGAACCTTCATGTACGCTAAGATTCTCTTCGGTCTGTTGAATGCAGGAGACACCTTCCAAAGAGCTATGGACATTGATTTTGCAAGAGAGAAGGACAAATTTGTGGTTGTCTACATCTATATATTCTAAATCTGATGCCGAAAATCTAAAGCATTTGCACCAAGTGTTCATCAAGTGCAGAAAATTTGGAATCTCCTTGAACCCAAAAATGTCAAAATTTGCCATGCAAGAGGGAAAGCTGCTAGGCCACATAATATCTAAAGATGGGATCAAAATTGACCCAGGCAGAATGGATGCAATACATAAAATTGAGCTCCCCAGGAGTAAAAAGGAAATCCAATCTTTTATAGGCATAGTGAATTTCATAAGGAGATTTATTCCCAATTTTGCGGTAATCATGAGGCTGATCACCTGCATGCTTAAGAAATACACTCAGGTCAGGTGGACTGCCGAGGCTAGGCAAGCGTTTGAAGATATAAAAAGAGCAATTGTTGAAGCACCTGTACTGATCAACGCAGATTTCAACAAGCAATTTCTTATGTTCTCTTTCGCCTCAGTGCACTCTATAGCGGGTGTGCTTTTATAGAAAAATCAGGAAGGGGATGAGTAGCCCATAGCTTTCTTCAGCAGGGCTCTCAGAGATGCTAAGCTCAAATACAACATTATGGAGAAGCAAGCCTATGCCATGATCAAAACTCTGAAGGATTTCAGGGTTTATGTTCTACATTCCCATGTTGTAGCTTATGTTCCTAATGCTGCTACGAAAGATATATTGACCCAACCAAATCCAGAAGGTAGAAGGACAAAGTGGATAGCTGCGCTACTAGAATATGACTTGGAGATCAAACCTACAAAGCTTATTAAAGGGCAAGGGATGGCCAGACTCATGGCTGAGTCAAATTGGGATTCAATGAGTATGAACCTGTTGTCACACATGCAGGAGGAAACTTCCCAAGATCCACTACCTCAGGTATCAGAAAAATTCCTGTCCTCTCCTTGGTATTCTGATGTTGTATATGTTTTGCAGAACTTACAAGCACCCCTTGAGATGGGAAAAAGTAAAGCTAGATCCACCAAGATGAAGGCTGCAAATTTTTGCATATTGGGTGGTTTCCTTTATTGGAAAGACCCTGGAGGTGTCCTCTTGAATTGCATAGTGGAAGAGGAGGCCCAAGTGACCTTGAAAGAGTTTCACAGAGGTGTCTGTGGAGGACATCATTACTGGAATGCCACTGTTAAAAAAATTCCCAGGGCAGGATTCTATTGGCCTACTATGTTCAAGGATTCTTATAAGGAAATAGCCAATTGCCATGAATGCCAAGTTTTTTAAGGAAAGAGGAAGCTCTTGTCCTTTCCTTTCAAACCAATATCTCCAGAGACCCCTTTCCAGCAGTGGGGGCTCGACTTCATTGGCGAAATTTTCCCCAACTCCTCTGTACAGCACAAGTGGATATTGACTGCCACTGATTATTTCACCAAATGGATCGAAGTAGTACCCACCAAGTAGGCCACAGATACAATCATCATCAAGTTTCTAGAGGAAAATATCATGTCTAGGTTTGGGTGCCCCATCAAGATAATCACTGATAATGCATAGGCTTTCAAATACAAGAAGATGATCAAATTCTGTGACAAGTTCCACATCAAATTGCGCCATTCTACTGCTTACTATCCCCAGCGAAATGGGTTGGAGGAATCCTCCAATAAAATTCTGGTGAGGATAATCAAGAGATTGCTGTGAGAAAATAGAAGGGCTTGGCACACCAAGCTAACCTTTTCCCTGTGGGATGATAGGATCACCTCTAAGAAGTCCATCGGAACTTCTCCTTTCAAATTAGTGTATGGAACAGAGGTGGTATTACCTAATTCCCTCAGAGGGCCCGTAATGAGATTGTTGTAGGAGAAAGAAGAGCAGCCGAACCCTGAACTGAGGAGAGCTAACCACCTAGTGGAAGTGCAAAAAATTAGAGAAGGGGTACAGGCTGAAGCCACGAAATATCAGAATCGGATCAAGAAGACGTTTGAAAGAAAGACCAAGGCGGATGATTTCCAAGTGGGAGATCTGGTGTTAAAATGGGATGCTAGAAGAGAAGACCAGGCCCAAAATTTTGATAACCTTTGGCAGGGGCCCTATACAATCACCTCCTACCATGGGAATAATGCGTTCTTCCTCCAGGACGAAGATGATGAACCTGTTCGCAAGGGATCCATCAATGGACAGTTCTTGAAGCATTATTTCAAGTAAAAAAGCAAGTCCGCCGACCCACCCCCATTGTAGATTTGCCATTTTTAATTTTCCGTTAGTCATGTTTCAGTTTTTGTGATACAAAGAGGATATCATCCCCGGTTGGAGCCGCTGTTAACACCTATTATGGTTTCCACCAGGGAAGGTAAAGGAAACCCCCCACCAAAGTTCCAGGCTCACCGATAAATCTTTTGCATCAAAGAAAGAGTCAGGAAACCCCAAAAATAGCTAAGTGTCAAGCAAATCCAAGCTAAATGACCGAGCCGCAGTGAGAAAAAACAAGGCAGTAGGGATCTTCCACAGAAAAAACTAGCAATAAGGGCTTCTTTCGCAACCAAAGAATATTCGACAGCCAGGATGGAATGGTGGGATCAGATCGGTGGTTTAGAATGCATTCCACAAGCAGGTTTCCGAGTTTCGCAATCTGCATTGCAGGTTGCGGAAAGGCCATTTTCCGAGGGGGTGAAAAATCAAGTTTCCGAATCCCGCATTTCGCATTGCATAAAGGCCATTTTCCAAGGGGGAAAAAAAAGTAAATTTTCGAATCCCGCATTCCGCATTGCGGATTGAGGATTGCGGAAAGGTCATTTTCCAGGAACGCAAAAATCAAGTTTCCGAATCCCGCATCCCGCATTGCGGATTACGGAAAGACAATTTTCCAGGAACGCAGAAAGCAAGTTTCCGAATCCCGCATCCCGCATTGCGGATTGCTGATTGCGGAAATGCAATTTTCCAGCAGGCATAAAATCGAGTTTCCGAATCCCGCATCCCACATTGCGGATTGCGGAAAGGTCATTTTTCAGAAGGCACAAAATGGAGATTCCGAATTCTGCGGTCCACATTGCGGATTGCAGAAAGGTAATTGCGGATCGAAAGAAGTTTTGCAGAGAAAATCACAGCCGCAGGGAATGAAGATTTTCACAGAAAAATGGCGCGTTTGTGAATGGTGAAGGGGCCTGTTTCAGTTACCTGTCCTAATCAACCTAAAACGACCTGATCTGAAGGACGAGTAGGTGGCTTCCGTGGCCCAATGGTGCACTGCCAGCGCAAGTGATTCCCTTCCTCCATGCATGACATAATCAAAGGCTGTTGATTTGGGCGACCCAACTTGAGTAGCCTCATCATTACCAGTTCGAGTTTGTTCTGAATTAGTTAAGATATTTTGATGCTTTGTAAGCCTATAAAGGCAGGTTCCAAAGAGGACCAAAATGTCGGATATTCATTAGGGGAATTTTGAGGTAAAAAATGGGCCTCCAAATAAAAAAAGTACTATCAAAATAAACTTTATAAGGACCAATCAAATTATAGAGAATGACATCATCCCTTGTGGTTGATGTGGCATTGCTTGAGTTAAAGTTACTTCTTTGTCAAATTCTAAATGGTGGATAAAAATCCATGGTTAACCATACTCATAATGAAAAATGTACCCATCAATTACTTTTAAGTATAATATTGATGTATTTAGTGCTTTTAAAGTACTTTGATTTTGGAGTACTTTTACTTTTGAATATAAAAATATAATAGTATTCAAAAGTCAATAGAATCTTGGTTTAATACTTTTAGATATGATGTAGTAAATAAGTTATATTATAGATATAATATTTTTTTAAAAATTGTTATAACATATATTATTTAAAATTTTTATATTATATAATATAAAGTTACATATATTATATTATAATATATTATATAATTTAAAGTGAGATATATTATATTATAATATATAATATAATATATATTATATATTAAATTATAATATATATATATATATATATATATATATATATATATATAATAATCACGTTTATTATATTTCATATAATATATATATTATGTTATATTATATATTTTAAAATAAATAATTATTAATGTGAATCATTTTATATAAATATGATTTAGAATTTATGTACAAAAGTTTAATTTAGGTTTATATTTCAAAATAAAAGTATTTTGCTTTATTTTATTTTATGAGTACTTTATTTTAGTACATTTATGTATTCAAAAGTACTTATGCAATTAGTCATATTAAATGAGATTTTTTATTAATTTTAGTTGAATACATCTTTTCACTTTAACTTAACCATAGTTACATGAATTGTAGTGCAAAAGGTGAGTTGTAAATATACCTTCCCCACAAAATGAAAAACTCATAACATTTTATAAGTCGGCCCAGTTAGGTTAAAAGGTCAAGTGAAAAGTTGAGTATAAATATGAGAGGTGCCTCCCTCATTCTTATCATTCACTCACTCAAGTATTACGCAAGAGAGGGAGATGAAGGGTTGCGAAGGAGAAGGAGGATTGTTCTTGGCTCTTGTATTTTGGGTTTAGTCTCTCTTTATTATGAGGCTTATTCTTTGGGCATTGTACTTTGGTAATCTATATTGAGGAATTTTTGCTGGGTTTTCTTCCCCTTGACGGTTTCCCAGGATAAATTGTTGTGTACCTTGAGATTGTGTATCTTTCAGAGATCCTCTTTATGCTACTATTGTGAAAATGTATTAAATGCTTATGAAGTTAGAATTTAGTCTTTAGTAGCATACGATATTAACATAAATAATGTTATTATAGTGGTTGTTGATAGAATCACGAAGTATGCATGACATTTTTGTGCACTCTCTCATCCTTTTAATGCAAGTACAGTAGTTGCAGCCTTTATGGAAACTGTTCAGAAGTTACATGGAAATCCTAATATTATTGTAAGTGATAGAGATCCACTTTTCACTAGAAAATTTTGGACTGAATTATTTTCTTGTTTGGGTACCCAATTGGCTCACAGTTCATCCTATATTCCTCAATCTGATAGACAACCTGAGAAAGTAAACGAGTGTTTGGAAGGCTATCTTTGTTAATGCTTTGCATCTGATAAACAAACAGAGTGGGTGAAATGGTTGTCTTTGATAGAATGGTGGTACAATACACTACAAGTAAAAGGCCCTATAGTGGAGGTTGTAGCAGAACCTCCCAAAAAAACATATCCCTTTTCCGTTTATAGTGGAGGTTTCTAGCGGAAGCAAGCGGGCGGAGGTTTCTAGCGGAGGCAACCGGGCGGAGTTTTAGTGGATGTTTTTAATTGGTGCACCCAAAACCATTATGGCACACTGGTGCTTGTTTTTTAATAATGGAACACCAGACTTGCGTGTTTTTTAGTAATGGCGCATCGGTGCTCTATGACCCATATTCACCAGTGTGATTTTAGCCAAAAAAAATCGGTGCTCCTCTTTTGTAATGGCTCACTGGTGCTCTTCTTTGGATAAGGCACACCGGTGTCGATGCTCCTCATTAGTGAAGGTGCACCGGTGCTCATTTTAAGGAGTGGTTGCACCGATCCTATATGAAACATATGCACCAATATTATTTTGTAAAAAAAACATCAGTGCTCCACTTTTGAAACTGCGCACCGGTGCTCCTCTTTGGTCAAGGCGCACTGGTGCTCATTTTACAGTTTAGGCGCACTGGTGCTTTTGATATACAATAGCACCGAACAGTAAGTTGTTTTTTTAACTTATTGAAAAAAGTGGGATTTTTAAAATGTTTTAAAGAAGCGGGAAAAATGTCTTCAAAAGAGGAAAAATTAGGGTTTTTTTATTATTTATTTCTTCATTTCACATGGTTCTACCAGAGAGAAGAAGAAAATGAAGAGGAAGGGAACGAGTATTGTATCCAATCAACCAATTTTTTCCCTCTTCATTGTTTCATTTATTCCTGTTATCTATTTCATTTATACTATTTTGTATTTCTCACTATTGTTCCTAATTTCTTATTTGGTTTTGTTGTTTGTTTTGGTTGGTTTGAGGGTTTTTCCTCTATTTTGCAGGTTAATGGTGGATTTCTTTTAAGGTTTACATCAAAATATATGGGTTTTCCCTACTTATTGAAAGAAGCATGTTTTTTAAAACTTTTGAAAGAAGCGAGAAAAACGTATTAAGAAGAGGGGAAGAAAGAGGGTTTGTTTCATTTCTTCATTTCACATGGTTCTACGAGAGAGAAGTGGAAGATGAGGAGTATTGAAGCTAAGAAACCATTTTTTTCCTCTTCATTATTTTATTTCTTCCCATTATCTTTTTTTATTTCTATTACTATTTTTCCTTTCTCACTAATGTTCCTAATTTCTTATTTGGTTTTGTTCTTCGTTTTTGTTGGTTTGAGGGTTTTTCCTCTATTTTGCAATTTAATGGTGGATTCAATTTAGGATTTTTCTTCAAAATATATGGATAGAAAATGAGAGGAAAGTTTGGAAAAGAAAATGATACTGTTTTGTGCAGCATGGGTGCATATCCATAGGGATTTTCACCTTTGCTTTTGTGCAGGTTAACAAGGCTTCTGTACCCGCGGAAAACTATTTTTTGTTGACGGAAATCTATTTTATGTTCGCAGTGCTTCTCTTTGGCAGAAGCGCACCAGTGCATCTCTGTCATAAACACATCGGCGCATCTTTGTCAAAAGTGCATTGGTTCATCTTTGTCAGAAGTGCACCGGTGAATATTTGGCAGAAGCGCACCGGTGCATCTCTTTGGTTAAAGCGCATTGATGCTCATATTTTGTATAAGTGCACTAATGGTCCTGTTTTAAACACTAGTGCTCTTCTTTGGTTTGAAAGAATTGATTCTCAATGTTAGGATATTATCTCTAGTGGATGAGTGGTTTTGGAGAGTTCTCATCAAACAATTTTCATGTAACAATTGAGTGGTTTTGTAATTACAAGAGATCCACTCATTAAGTGTTAAATGGAGTGGTTTGACACTCATTATGGTTTTGTATGTGTGGTTCCATCACCATTACTATAAATTGTATTTCTTAACATTTAAATATTAATTATTAAACATTTTCATAATATTATTTTTATTTTTATTGATAATGTCTTATTTCATATGCTTTTAATTGTAATTTTTTATTTCAAACAATCAAAATTATATACATTTTTTTAATATTAAGAAGTATTTCATTTTTAAATTCACATAAGAGATTCATTAATAAAAAACAATAAGAACTAATACTTGAAATATTCAAAATCAAAGTTATTATATCACTACATTTTAATAATCTTGTATTTATTAAATCACATCCCTTTATTTGCATGTTTACAAAGTTTTTGTATTGTTTTTTGTCATTAGTGCTCTTATTTTGTTTGGGCACAATGATGCTCATTGTTGGTTAAGGTGCACTAGTTCTCATATTTCATATAAGTGCATCGGTGCTTCTTTACTGTAGGTGCACCAGTGCTCCAGAACATTAAATTATAATGCTTAACATTTCAATATTAATTATTATACATTTTTATAATATTATTTTTATATTTATTGATAATGTCTTTTTTCATATCCTTTTAACTATACAATTATATTTCAAACAATCAAAATTATAATTTTTGTTTAATATTAGGCAATCATTTAATTTTTAAATTGTAAATAAGAGATTCATTAATAAACAATGGTATGAACTAATACTTGGAATATTCAAAATTAAAGTTATTATATCTCTACATTTTAATAAATTATCATGTATTTATTAAATCACCTCCCTTTATTTTCATGTTCACAAGGTTTCCGTACACAACAAATTGTTTTTTGTCATTAGTGCTCCTCTTTGGTATGGAAAACCAATGCTCATTGTTGGTTAAGGTGCACTGATACTCATGTTTGGTATAAGTGCATCTATCCTTCTTTACTGTAGGTGCACTAGTGCTCCATTACAAATGTGCACTAGTGTGGTTTTGGCCAAAATATTATCGGTGCTCCTCTTTGGTGAAGGTGCACCGGTGCATCTTTGGTATAAGCACACCAGTGCATCTTTGGAAGAAGTGCACCGATGCATATTTGACAAAAGCACACCGGTGCATCTTTGTCAAAAGCACACCGGTGCATCTTTGTCAGAAGTGAATCGGTGCATCTTTGGCAGAAGCGCACCGGTGAAAAAAACCTCTATTAAAACATCTAGCCGCCGATATTTTTTAGTTATAATAAATTTCTGTAAAATCCTCCGCTAAATCGTCCAGTATCATTGGAGGAGGTTGTAGCAGAGATTTTTTTGAAAATTTTGACCAATCTTGTAACACTAAAAACCTCCGCTATAACCTCTGCTCCAAGTCCTTTTCCTTGTAGTGATACTTCCTTCTATACATCATAAAAAATTTCTCCATTTATGGAACTTTATGGGTACCATCCTCCATCTATCACATCTCCCTTAAAAGAAAAATCTAAAGTTCAAGCCGTGGAAGATCACATAGAGCACCAACAAGAAGTTCTCTAGATACTTAAGGACAACCTGACTATGAAAAAAAATAGGATGAAACAACAAGATGATCTACATCGCAGTGAAAGGAGTTTCAAAGAAGGGGATTGGGTATTTTTGAGGCTACAAACTTACAAGCAGATGTCTCTCAAGCAACAAAATAAGGAAAATAAATTAGCACCCAAGTATTATGGTCCTTATAAAGTGTTGCAGAAGATTGGTAGTATGGATTACAAATTGGAGCTCCCTTCATCTTCAAGAGTACATCCAGTTTTCCATGTTTTTTGCTTAAAAATGTAATAGCAGACAAGATCCTAATTCAAACAATCTTGTCGGATCTTGATGAAGAAGGAAAATTCATATTGGAACCTGAATAAATCACTGAAACAAGGACCAAAAAACTACGAAATCGGGCTATCACCAAGTACCTCATAAAGTGGAAGAACTTATCAGTTGAAGATTTGACATGGGAAGATGACTCCTTCATGCATAGGCATCCGCAACTAATCAATCATTGAGGACAACACTTGTCTGAAGGGGAGGGGCATGTTAAGCCCTAAATATGGGCACATTTACCCCTCTATTGTGGTGCATTACATTAGTTTTGATGTCGGCTTTGGTCCATTAGTTGTAATTGTCATTAGTATGTTTATATTAGCTACGTCAGCTTGGGTCAGTTAGTTGGAATTGTACCCCTTAGTCTCCTATATATAGGAATGATACCTTTTCATTTGGAGTATCTTGTCTTATCTTATCTTGTGTACTTAGTACATTGTATAAGGAGGTTTTCCGCTCGAAGAGGATTGTTATTTAGCTGTTTTATTCAATAAAGTCGTGGAGTACTCTTTCTGATCTATTTCTACTCTTTTCATGCTCTTTTTGGAAATTTGTTGCATGACATTTTCAAACTACATGGCGTTAATAAGCAACATCATAGATTTTGAGCCTTCCAGTTTTTAGGAGGCATCCGACCAACAAGTTTGGAGGGATTCCATGTCGGAGTACACCTCCAACATGAAGGATGATGTTTGGTACATTTTACCTAGACCAGAGGGGAAGTTAGTGGTGACTTCTAGATGGCTCCACAAGATCAAGCATGTGGCATATGGAAGCATAAATAAGTACATAGTGAGGTTCATGGAGAGAAGGTTCTCCTAGAATGAGGGAGTGGATTACGAGGAGATGTTTGCTCCAGTCAGTAGGTACACTTTCATTAGATCAGTGATGTCTTTAGTCTCCATTATGGGAAGGAGGATACATCAAATGGATGTGAAGACAACTTTGGTCAATGGGATAATTGAGGAAGAAGTGTACATCGAGCAACCTCAGGGATTCGATGCCAATGGGAAGGAGTCCCATGTGTGGAGGCTGAAAAAGACCATATATGGACTCAAGCAAGCGTTGAGATCATGGTATTCCAAGATCTATAGGTATGTGAAGAGCATGGGATTCACCAAAAGTGAAGCAGATCCCAACTTATATTTCATATTTGTTGAGGCTAGTCTTCTCATTTTGGTGCTATATGTAGATGACCTATTTCTCACATGTTCAGAGAATCTCATTGCAGGGTGCAATGAAGATATGGAAGCCAAGTACGAGATGAAGGACATTGGATTGATGCGTCACTTCTTGGAGTTGGAGGTTTGGAGAAGATAAGGGGATATTTTCCTTGGGCAGGGTAAGTATGCAATTGAGATCCTGAAGAGATTCTGGATGGAATACTAGAGGCCCATAGCCATGCCTATGATCACTAATCTGAATAAGGTCACTATTTCATTTTTAGATATGGAAGATCGCACTTTTTACATGAAACTAATAGGTTCTTTGATGTATTTGGTCACACTAATACATATATATGTTTTTCAGTGAATACCTTGATCTAGTTTATGGTGCCACTGATGCAGGAGTATTGGGTAGCATCAAAACGTGTGCTCAGATACTTGAGGGCCACAGTGCAGTATGGAATGAGATATCTTGGAGAAGTTGAAGTGAAGTTGCATGCGTAAACATATTCATATTGGGTAGGCAATGCATCTGGAAGGAAGATCACCTCGGGGTGCTTCTTTAGCTTGGGATCAACGATGATATCCTGGTTTAGCTGGAAGAAAACTTCCATGGCACTTAGTTTAGTAGAGGAAGAGTATATGGAAGCAAGCACAACTAGTTGTGAATACATATGGCTTTGCAAGTTTCTATAAAGTTTATTTGATCAGGAGTTGGATCCCACAATGATTTACTGTGATAATCAGAGTTGTATCAAACTCTTTAAGAATCCAATTTTTCATGATAGATCCAAACACATAGAGATCATGTATCGCTTCATTTGATACATGATTAGGAAGGGAGAAGTGAAGCTCCAGTATGTACCCATAGATCAACATGTTTCCGATATTCTGACCAAGCCCTTAAAAAAAGGGAAGTTTGAAGCATTCATAGACAAAATTGGATTGGTATAGAATTCCTTCCTTGCTAAGAGGGAGTGTTGATGTTTTGTAGCTCACACATGAACTTTCACATAGGTTTTGTGTCAAGCATGCATGAAGTCGTCCAAGTCAAATCATTTTTGTAATTCATTTTATTTATAAAGTGAAAGTATTTTAATTAGTTGTCGAGTCTAATAAAGTGCATTTTAATGCATTAGTGATTTAGGATAATCTCAACCGTAGATCTCAGTGTGAGATTAGGGTTTTTGTATATTAGGTATTCAGCTAAAGTACAAAGGCAGGTCAAAGTAGAGGGTAAAGACACATTCATTCTTTGCTTGAATACAGGTTGGTTGGAAGGTGAAGAAACTCAATAGAAGAGCAGAGTTAGAGCATCAGAGAGAAGTCTAGTCAAGCAACCAGGTAGATTCTAGTGCACAACAGTAGAAATAAGTGGTCCATATAGTCGTACGGATCCGTAATGTCAGATCTATACAACCATTCATATAGGTCCATACAACCACACAAACATGTCTGCATATTTGTACGAAACATGTCCGTACAATCGTATGGACAACCATGCAACATGCCATAAGGTTGCAGGGAAGTCTTTCGGTATCAGGGGAGAAATTTTCATAGTTTCGGTGGGAAAATTTCTCTTATAAGTCTACATATTTGCTCTGCTTAAGTGTACTGTACAATTGCATGTTATTGGCAGACATGGATGCTTCCTTATAATTTTTGAAGCATTAATGAAAAGATTTTTTGAAGGAGTACATGTGTGTGTAAATTTTTTTTATGCTTCCGTTGTTCATTTTCCTACTATGTGTGTGAATACTGCTATGTGAAGAATTAATTTCTGCAAATAAAAGTTTGTTATTTGATAACATAAAGATGGAATTCACTAGGGTAATGAAAATTTATAGGTGCTTCATTCTCTCCAAGATTCAATCTTCCAAGGGCTTCTCAACCACATCATCCAATTAAACCTCTCGTTTTGGTGAAGTGGTAGGAATTTCTTCATGAGGGGGAGATGGTTTTGAAAAAGGAGATTCCAAAGATTCATCCAAGATAGGGATACCCCCCTAAATTTGCATAATCTCATTGAAAAACTCATGATATGTATTCAATCTTCCAAGGGCTTCTCATTCACATCATCCAATTAAACCTCTCATTTTGGTGAAGTGGCAGGAACTTCTTCATGAGGGGGAGATGGTGTTGAAAAAGGAGATTCCAAAGAGTCATCCAAGATAGGGATCCCCCCCCTAAAGATGTAGAATATCATTAAAAAACTCATGATATGTATTTACATAGATAAATTTATCCAGACATTCAAGCTACCTCTCCACATACTTGTCATTTTTTATTCATTTCAATAAAAATCACATCTCTAGAAAGAATAAATTTTTTGTTTACTTCATCATAAATATTATATTCCTTGGTGGTGTTTGAGTACCCCAAGAAGATTCACTTTCAATTCCTTGCACCAAGTTTGTTTCTTTGTTCATTTGGAATTAAGGCATAACAAGTGGAACCAAATACTTTGAGTTGCCTCACTGAAGTAATGTGGTAATACCACATTTCATATGACATCTTGTTGGCCAGAGCATAATATGGAATTTTGTTTCTCAAATAGAATGCACACAAAACTACATCACCCGAAATGATCAATTTTACATTCTCGTAAAATATCATGGAAAGTACCATATTCAAGAGTGCCTTATTCATTCTTTCTCTTACACCGTTTTGTTGAGGATTATACAAAACAGTGGTTTGATGCATAATCCCATGTTGGCAAATATAGTTTTTAAGTTCATTAGAGGTATATTATTTTCTATTATCACTAGAAAGAGTGCCAATGTGAGATTGTGTTTCATTTTCAATCCATACATGAAAATTTTTAAAATTTTCAAATGCTGAGATTTTTCCTTCAGTAAATAAACCCAACACATCATGGTGTAATCATCAATCATTGATAGAAGTCATGAGATATTTATTACCATTTGCAAAATGAACATGAATGAGGCCACACAAGTTTGAGTGTACCAACTCTAATTTTCTACATGCTTTAGAATTGAATCATGGAAAATATGCTTACTATGTTTGCCAAGAATACAAGCATCACATAGTTTCAACTTCTTTGGAATGGTGCAAAAACCAAAAACACCATTATTCCTCAACATTCTAAGACCATCATAATTAATATGATCATATGTAGCATGCCTCAAGAGACTAGATGACAAAGAACCTTCTTCATGCTAATAGTGGTATGCAACATTCTAAGCTCTTACGGATGTCCCTTTCAACTTTAACAGTCTCTCATGTTCCCATCCAGTCATGATGACTTGGTTGTCATAGGATCTCCTTATCTTAACTTTCCCCTCAAATATGTCCATTAGAGACAACAAGTTTCTCTACAACTCTCGAATATAAAGAGAATTCGACAACACAAAATTGATAAATCATATAATTTAAGCCTAATGGTGCCAATTCCCTTAGGCTTCAGGCTCCAGTGCAAAGTGAACTATACCATCTACATTGTGAGTCAAATATTCAAAGAAGCCTTCTTCTAAATATCATGTGGTGTGTTGCATCAGTTTCGATCAACCAAGTATGCCTCCAAGATGCAAATGAAGTATTAAATAAAACTTCATTTATACCAACATTACAATGTGCAACAATGAAATGAACAGATTCATAAGATTTAGCATATTCATGAGCTTTACCTCTTTCGTCTTTCTTCTATTTCTTCTTTGTGATCTTCTCCCAATGAATTGTGAATGTCTTTGCCTCATGTCCTTTCTTGCCACAATGGACACATTGAAGATAAGATCTCTCACCATGGTTATGTCTACTCCCCTTGCCTCTAAAGTTATTTCTTCCATGTCCTCTTTTGCTTCCATCTCCTCTAGAAGGATCATGTGATTGATTCTTCCTTTTCTAAGCAAGAGACAAAGTCTCTCCATTGGGATGAATTGTCTTCTTTCCAAAGGTTTTTTCTTGTTCTGTAATTTTCTCCACTAGAGTATCAAATTTGAGGTCTTTCAGATGACCACTAGCTTAAAGTGACTCAAGATAGTGTGAATATGTGAGGTAAAGGACCTTGAATAAGGAAGTGACAACAAGCTCTACCTTCACACCAGTAGCATCAATGTCATGCATAATGGCCTGGATCTCAGATGCTATAGCCATGGGATCAATATCCTTCAATTCTAGATTGAGGAGCTTCAACAACAACTGAATTTGCTCCAATTCTAAGTGTAAGCCATAAAAATCTCTCTACTTCTTCAAAGCATCATAAGATTTCTTAGTAGATGAAATATGTCAACTCACCTCTTCACTTATTCTAGCAACCATCAATGCATATACCTTATTATCTATGTTGTTCCATATGGCAAGATTTTTGTTTGTTTTAGGCTTTTCAAGTGTAGCATCACCCTTTCCTTCACAAATGCCATCCCACAGATCATTGAACATGACGGTGTGCTTCATCTTCCTTGACCATTTTGGATAGTTGTCTTTGCCATTGAGCACCACAAGCATTATAATCTGCAAAACAATTTCTACAACAAATAATGCAATACAACAAGCTCACAATACAGTCTCAGTGAATATGCAAGCTACACTACAATGAATTGCCACTCAATCTCTGCAATGGCACGTAATCTGTGTGATACAAACAATACAATAACTATGTCCATTGGTTGTAGCTTGGGTGGTTGGGAGGAAAGATGTTGCCCTCCCCACCCAGGTTCAATTCTTGTAAGTGACATGATGCTCTTGTTGAGCCCTATTGTAATGATTGTATTTCAAGCTTTCCTTGATTCTTCGGAATAGCAGGAAGGTGATTTTTCCGTTGGAAAAAACAATACAATAACTATGCACACTCTCACCACCAATATTAAAATCTTCCTACAGACAAATGTGCTTACCGAACATCTAAAAAACAACCAAAAAAGTGGGTGGGTGGCTCAAAAGATAGCCCACGATGAAATAAAATCAGAAATGTACACAATTGTGGGCAAAGGCCCTACAATGAATTTATTTTAACCATTTTTCTTTGTACTCCTTTATTTTCACCACTATGTGAAGTTGGGTTTCAAAGAGCTTGTAATTAGAGATTACTCCAATCACTCGAACAAATCTCTCACTGGACCAAAGGGCTTCCATATTTATAGTCTTTGGTTACAAACTGTGCAGAGCAGAAGAGCCTCTTCTATGCAATATGAACACAACCTGTAATGGATACGAGGGATCCCAGGTCGCGGATGAGGGACGTGAAGAGGTCGCAGGTTGCAGGAGAATAAACTCAGAAATGAAGCAAAAATGCAGAGAGACACCAGAACGCAAGTCTCAACAACCAAAGGTGTGCATTAGGGTTTGCAGAGGAGAGGTCACGTTTGAACCCTCAGGTTTGCAGAGAGGCATAGAATATGCCAAGGAGGAAAGAAGGCAGTATGTCAGCAAGCAGACTTGGAATTATGACAAGAACCAGGAATCAGGAAGCAGACTGGAATTATAACCAGAACCAGGATTCTCTGATACCACATGATTCTTGGTTTTCATCTTCCAAATGGTTACAATAATGGTTACGGTTTCCAACACGTTACAACGATATTGAACACTTTCAGAGGTTGAGATTTTGATAAAATTTGGTTTAGTTTTTAAAATGGTAACCGATAGAAAGTTTACCAAAGGATTGAATACTCTAGGTAGATTGAATAAATTCTGAATGCAAATCAGGGTAATTTTTCAAAACTCAAATTGACCTTTCTTGGTTAATATTTTGGGTAAAGAGTCAATTTTTGAAGGCTTCGTGCATTGAGCAATTCAATGTGATATATTTATTAGCACAGTCATAGGTAAAGTGGTCATAAACATCGATAGGTATAACTAACCATTTAGTTTGATGGAAATGATTAGTTGTTAAACAAAGGTTAAACTTAAAATAATTAATATAAATATTAAAGTAACATAAACATTAAACTAATTAATAAACATACTCATTTTCTTAACCACAGTTTAATTGGAGCTTATTTAAATCTTAATCGATATGCATTTTAGTATAACCAAGATGCATTTGAGCTTGTTACACTCACGTTAATCTTGTTAATTTACTCAAAAAAGTCCAAAATCTCAAATAATATCTAAACACAAGACAATAGATACATCAAATTTCTGAACTATAACATCAATTTCATAACTCCAACTTCATAAATCAGATGATCATTTATTCATTTATGACAACGCCATAATTCCATTACAAAACCAGAAATGTATGTAAAGTCTTACATTAAACGATCTATTTACAAGAGTGATTAATATATCTTGTTCAGAGGGACAGTGGTAAATGCAATTTGAGCGCGACAATAAACAAGATATAGAGGAGAAAAAATATAACAGAGTGAACAATAATGGAGGGAATGGTGGTCTTGTAATTCATGATTTCTACTGGGCGATGCTTCCCTGGAAGCTGAAACAACAGTCCCGGAGACAGCGCCAAAAACAGAATGTAGCCCACTATAAATGGTGCCCCGTCGCATTTCATTCTTCTATTCTAATTTCTCATCAATCCCGTCCTTACAAAATAATTAGATCTGCACGTGACTCTGAATTTGTTTGGAGTGACGAAGAAAGGCTTCAGCAAGAACAAAGCACAATCATAATACAAGCAAAATTGTTTGCAGTACAGGAGGAGAAGACAAACAACAATTATAATTATAGGGCGCGGTTGGGCTTTCACTATAGCGTGGAATAATTAAATAAATGAAAGGAGAATCCAATGAACGCTTTAGCAGCGTTAGTAATTATGATGTCTCAGGTACATTGTGGAATATTTTTATAAATGAACTTCTAAGACAAGAAATTCTAAGGCTCTTCATTTGACACCATTATTTTGTTGTTAGTGCTATTCTAAAATATCTGTTATAGCTGTACCTCGACATTTTCTCTTTGCAAAAGAGAGCGCATCTTGCTTTTCTGGAACAAGGATAAGATCAACTTCGCTGGGATAAAGCAGTCAAATTCCCGTAGGGCCCTCAAACTAAGTATTGAACTTTATCATAATAATTCCAGCCTCACTATTAACAAATGATATTTGTTTTTTAATGTTTATTGTTTAATAGAATATTATCTTTCAAATAGAAAACGATAATAATGGATAATGGTCGAGTTTAACCAACATAAAAGATAAAATAAATTTATTTTAATTAAAAAGTTGCATTTTTTCAAGTTATATAAAAATTAAAAAAAAAATATTTTTAATTTAATAATAATAAAATAATTTAAAATTATTCAACTTCATAATTTTTTTTATATTTAACAAAATCTTTGAAAATTTTCCACTAACTTAAAATATTCAACATTAAAAAATATAAATTAAAGTTAAAGTATACTCCTCTCCATCAACATCTCTCCATCACTTCACTTAAATGGAAAATTCCGTTAATTGCAAATAAAATAAAGAAGATTTTGAAAGCTGTAATGATAACTTTTTATTAAAGTTATGAGGTTTTACAAATAATGTGTATAAAATGAAAAATATAAAGTCTGTTCAGAGATTTAGTTATAGTTTTAATATTCTTTTATTTAACATAGTTATAGATTTAAATGATAAAAATTATTTTAAATTTAAGATTAATTTTTAGAAAGTGGTTTGTATTATACAAAAGTATAAAGAAATATGTAGTAGTTAAGTCTTTTTAAATTAGAAATGCAAATCTAAATCTAATAATAATGTAAAAAATCAAACTTCAGGAGATTTTGCGAAAAAGTAAGTTTTAATTCACTCTTCTTTTAAGAAAAAGAATGTGTTTGTGTTTAATTTTTTGTACTTGGGATGCTTCTTATCGTCAATTTGGGAGTGGATCCCATGTGTTGGATTATATCATGATTTTACTTTTATTGTGCTCATGTTAAATTGGATGGGTGATGGTTTTGTTTATGTATATGTGATGTTAAATTGGATGGGTGATGGTTTTGTTTATGTATATTTGAAGTTAAATTGGATGGGTGATGGTTTTGTTTATGTATATGTGACATTATGATGGTTAATAATGAGTAAAGTATCATTGAAAAACGAAATAAATGAAACTAAATAATTATGTATAGACATTAAATATTATGTATGGATAACTTAATCATAATATTTGGTTATATTAATATTATTTTTAATTTGAGATGATTTATTACATGATGATTCATACATTAGTGAGTATTCAAGACACATTGTTAAATGTTATGTGATATGCCATGAAAACAAGTTTACCAATAATTCTCAAGTTAGATGGTCAATGATGATGATAGAAACACAAAGGTTCTAATCAATTATGTATTTTGGATATAATATGACTCTCACCAAACTTATACCAATCACTCTAGACTTATATGTATTATATAGAACCATTAGACTAAATGAGATGCTTGAAGCCACATAACCTTTTGAGATGACAAATTAATTTTGGATATAATATGGCTCACCAAACTTATACCAATCACTCTAGACTTATATGTACTACATGGAACTATTAGACTAAATGAGATGCTTGAAGCCACGTAACCTTTTGAGATGAAAAAATTTGAATAGAGAGTTAAGATGTGTTACAACTTTTGTTGTAGTATTAAAAAACCCACTTATACCATTTTAGATTTAGGATATAATTAATTAATCATTTATGATTAATTTCCTAAGTTTTGACTAGGTAAATAGGGATAGAGATCTTCTATTCCATATTGATTCTCTATCCACTACAAATCAAGTGTGGACAAAGACAGAGTCTCTCTTTGGAAAACATGACGAGCTCAGAGGTCATTTATTGGAGATTGAGTTGATCTCACTTAGTCCAAGTAATTTCGATTCAATCGAAGAGTTCATCTCAAAATTCAAGAACCTGGTGCTTCAACTCAAGCAATGTGGCATAGATAAGAAGGACGAGCAGCTAATCCTTACCATTCTGTCAAAACTGAGCTTTGAATACTCAGTATTTGTGTCTACTTTTCATACTACAAGACTTGCATATCCCAATTGGAAGATGCCAACCTTGGATGCATTCATTGATTTGCTCACTAAGGAGAAGGACAAGCTGGTCCAAATGAGTGATCTAATACCCTCCAAGGACATTGCACTTGTTTCTCATGGAGCAAAAAGTTTCAAGAATGACAAATCCAAACAAAAGATGTTTTCAGATGAAGATGACTCTGATGAAGATTCCAAAGCCAAGAAGATGAAGAAGGAGAAGCCCGAGTGTTATTATTGTTGCAAAGGCACTCATCTTGAGAAATCTTGTTTCAAAAATAAATTGGACATCATGACCAAGATGCTTGAAGAGCATACGCTCTTGAATTTGCAAGAAAAGAACAAGGAAAGCTTGTTGTAGAGAAAGAACATTGTCTCCAAGCCTCTCCTAAAGGTAATCATGCTTATGCTTTGAGTACTAGAGTGAAACATCATTCTTATGTCTCTGATTTTGATTCACATTTTGATATATTAGAATAAAAAACCTCCACCTCTTCCTTGGTACAATCTCCAGTCAGTTCACCCAAGTATGCTCTCAAACCTAGTCATTCTTCACTAGTTTCTGACTTGTCTTCTGAAAAGGTCTTTCCACCTCTATTCAAATATTTTAGATTCTGATTTTGAAGATGATATACAGTCTGATATAAAGGTCATGAAACCTCCCACACCATTTTCCCAACCACTGGATGAACAAAATACCCTACAACCCCCAATTTCTCCAGTTAAGAAACCACACAATTCCATGGTTTCCTAGAATGTGTCACTTGTCTCAGTTGTTCTTATGTCTACCATATCTTTCATTGGTTGGAAATCCATGTCCTTGGACATCATTGGAATGATATTTCACACATCTTGACCTGAACTCATCACTCATGGTTCAAAATTCAATTCCTAAAACTCTCCAGGCTCGCTCAGCTGTTAGGGTGACCTAGTTGTTCACTCTTTTCCTACTAAAACTCTATCTGATCATTGAGATTCTTCACCCTTGTTGTTTGATGCTCCATATGACTCAAATTATGATATTTCATAGATAAATGATCTCCTTTACAATATTAGAAAGGTTCTACATTAGTTTGAGAAGAAGGTACAATAATTAGTGCACCACATTGCAGCTGCACAAGAAGTTGATCCTGTTGAGTCCATTGATGCTTTTTGGGAAGGAGTTTGCATAGATCTTCTTTCCATCATTGATTATGTTCCATATCATATTATATATGTTATAACAACAAGAAGAATTCATATGATGCTCCTCCATCATCAGAATATGAGCTTCATGGAGCCTCTACACATGATTCTTGCCTACACCACATTGATGCACTGATGCATGATCATGGCATTCACAATATTTATCAAGTCTGTTACTCAGAAGCATCCCATTGAGCTCATTCAGCTCCTCCAAATGAGGAACAAGATAGGATGAATACTTCCAAGCATGTCCATTTTTTAGGGAGGGTTTTTTTCCCATGAGGTTTTCCCTATTTCCTTGTTTTACATGGACTAGTTATTTTTGTATTGGGGTGACCATAAGCCTTGTTTCTTGGGCCCTATATTTCTGATATTTTTTTTATTTCCACCACATAAAGTCAGGCTTAAGGGGGGCATTGGGGTATTAAAAAACCCACTTATACCATTTTATACTTAGGATATAATTAATTAATCATTTATGATTAATTTCCTAAGTTTTGACTAGGTAAATAGGGTCATTTTTGTCTTTTAGTGGACCACATGCTATCCTAATTCACCAAAACGAATTTGGATAGATTCTGGATAATATTTCCTTGGATTCTATCTGATTTTATTCTATTCTTGAATTATAAAGCAATTTCCTGATTTAGACAACTTTATCTTGTTTTTTCTACTTTCTAGTGGATAAGGAAAAGCTAGTTGACTTGGAAACTCTTACCTCTTGGGAAATTCGACCTCCGCATCTTTTCTTCTCTCCTAAATCCATCATTACATTCCATTTACCTCACTCATGAGCTTCCATACCATATTCAACCAATTCGTGAGCCTTTAGATTGCTTAGGAAAGTGTTTTTGAGGCCTAAGGTTTTTTTTTCCTTTAGTAAGCCTTTTCTTTTTGTGCTTTTCAACTTGTCTCTAAGGAATTCGATTTTCTCCATAGAATATGTATTATATATTGTAATCATATTGATGAATAATATATAGAGAGTTTTCCACACATTATCTTCTTTATTCTTCTTCTCTCATTCTCAGAAATATCCATGTGAAGTTGTCTTATTGAATCTAGATCTAAGCCATTGAAAATCTCACAACTTTCAATACCTACCTATTATCATGTATGTGATGAATTTTAACACCATCATACGACAAGTTACATATAAAATATTACTCTCAATTGTGGGACATTTGGCATGGTGATTGAGATCATTTAGCCACTAGGAGGTGTTAACTAAGGCATGCAAACTATAGATTATAGATGTAGATTAGTTGGTGGATTGTGTATGATTGCTTGTTTACATTACTTGTGGGAAAAATATAAAACTCTATTCACATGTCTAATTGTATGATTTATAATGAGAATGATTAGGAGTACATTTGATTGCATGGTCAAGAATGAAAATAATTGGGAGCATGCTTGATTGTATAGATTGCAATGATAAAACTCTATTCATGTGTATAATTGTATTATTTATAATGAAAATGATTAGGAGTACATTTGATTGCATGGTCAATAATGAAAATAATTGGGGGCATGCTTGATTGTATAGATTGCAATGAAAATGGATGGAAGAGTAGATGGAGGTAAGAGGAGAAGTTTGATTATGAAGTTATTCTAAATTGTGAAGTCAAAAGAGTTACTAATATAGGTTTAGAAAGAGTAAGTTCAGGAGCCCTCACCCAACAAATTGAGGGTTTAGCTGGGTGGAGAACATTTTATTCTCCACAATTTGCTGCAAAATCCATATGGTAGAAAATGTAGCTAAGCTTTGATCTAGGATTTGTTAGAAAAAATGTTTAAACCAATGACAATTACTATACAAGTAATTTTGTTATGTTTTCTTATTGACAAATTGAATTAGACTAAAGAAGAAGTTATGTGATTTTTGTGGAGTAAAGATTCATAGTAATGAAATGTTGATTTCTACATTAATATTTAAAAGAAGTAAATTATTTAGTGTTTGAAAAAAGAGTAAATTGTTAGAGAAAGTAGATAGAATATGTAACTTGTATCATTTTAATTTCAATAGCTAATAAAATAATTTCAAACTCAAATGTCTTCATGCAAATATTGTGTTTTAGTTTTATTTAACCATGGTGCTCACTAATTTATGGGTATAAGAAGTCAACAACCAAGTAATAATAGAGTAATGTAGAATAAAGATAATTTTAATGATTTATTGCACCAAGAGTAGTGAGGTGCTCTAAATAAAAATTAATTAAAAAAATTCATATCAACTCATAAAATACAAAAATAAAAACCAAATAAAAAATAATTAAAAATTCTATGTCTCCTCAGTAAAAAAAACTATCATAGATCCATCTTAAACCCATATCTATCAAGGACCGAGAGGGATCCATTTTTTTTTCTTCTTCTGTATGTGTAAAAAGTTTAAGATAAAAAAAAATACATCTCAATAAATCGAATCCATTTGATCTAGGGGAGGACTTTATGCAGCAAAAATAATTTATGGTTTCAGGATGAGTGATGGACGGTTTGGCTTACACAGTTTTTACGATCGTGAAGAAATATTAAATGGACATGTGGATCTGGCGGTTTTCTCTTAGGATAGATAGGTTGTGATCAGGAAAATCAATTATTATAAGGCTTCTACGCTCCTTAATGTGCTCACTCTTTGTTCACAAGTGGTTCATAGCATTTCCCAATGCCTCCATTGACACGATGGAGGAGTTGGATAAAGCGTTCATAAAGAAATGGGGCGTGAAGTGAGATAAGGTTTTAAGATGGATCTATGCAGGTTTTTAGAACAATGAATTTGTTCTATAACTTGGGTGTTGCATTGATATAAAGAAACATAAATATTTAACTATTGTCCTTTGATTAAATTTAGAGCAATTTAGTGAGTGAATAATTAAAAGATTACAAAAAATAACAAAGACTAATAAACCAAAAATAAAAAATGGCAAATCCTAAAATAATGGGTGTTGGTATTTGAACTAAATCTCCTTACATCCAAGAAGAACCTTTCTTAGGCCTAGTTGATTATATAGATCTACATTAGAAGCAACTAATACTCTAAAAATGCATTTTAAAGGAAACACATTATCTAGAGTTGCAACTCATGAGTTCAAACTATATTTTAAAGGAAATTCATTGTTTATATTTTCAATTTAAGTTAAATGAGATATCAAAACCCTCATGGAGATTTTAGAAAATATTTTTTTGTGCATTTAGGGGGAAAAATAAAAAGAGATTTAGAAAAAAATCTAAAGTAAGGAATCAAAATAACTAAATTAAAAAAATGAAGCAATGCATATAATAGCATGGAAACCTTTAGATCATACCCTGGGCATTTGTAGGTGATATAAACAAAGGGAAGCCACATACCAAGTAATGGGAGCCTGTAACCAACTATCAAGAAGGCCATTGACCATTAATACCAAGGGAAGCACAATGAACCACTAAGGGAAGGCATGGTCAACCTCTTAGGATAGGAATGGATGACCTTAAGGGAAGGTCTTGTTGACCCATAGGGAAGGTGCAACTAACCCAAGAGAAAGGGAATTTGACCGAAAATAAAGACACGAGACACCCAAAATGAGGCCACAAGCCATCCCAAAGGAAATTTATAACTTCCTCCCAATTTTCTTGGCTATAAATTGGAGGACATGGTGCAAAAGACCAACCTTTGAACTTGAACCACCCAGTAAAGAAGACCTACAATAAACAATTTTCATGTTTGTAGAAAAAAGATGAAACCATAAAGAAATGACTGATGTAAAGTACAAAAGGTTAACAATAGCAAAATGAAAACTTCAATGTATGTTTAAAAAAATACCAAAACCAAATAATAAAAGAGAAAAATGGATTGCCATATCTATTCCTTAAATTGTTTTTTTTTAACTTTTCCAAACCTCAGTTTCAAATCCTAAAAAGAAATACCTAAAATAAGAATATATAAAAATATTTGAGTTCGACACGCTTTTTATTCTCATTTTTTTGAGTTATATAAACTCAAATTGAGAAAAGTGGCATTCCACCTTACCTTTTATTATGTCCCCAGTGGGGGACATATATATTTCACGGAGGAGGATTAAATTGTTCCATATGAAACAATAGTTAGATTTTTTGTAATAGTTGCTAATGTTTCGTACTAAAGCTAATTTTTAAAATGCGATTTTTTTGAAATTTTGATTGGTGGAGGATAATTGACGTTGTCCTCATTTTTCCCTCCTTGAGAGGGCAGCCGTCAGCTGCTATTCGGCCTTTTCTACGAACCATTAAACAATGTAAATTGTTTTTGCATACATGGTGAAGATATTGGTGTAAGTTACTCTTTAGATAACGTGAACTAAAATCAACGACAAGTTACCCGACAACATATGGCCTCGTTCCGGTCTGGAAAAGAACATGTGTTTCCTTAATCGTTGCACCCAACACATGAAAGATGAATAAGTTGTTTTGGGATTCATCCATTAGAGGATTATGTGTTCATTATAGATCAATTATTTTTGGATCTCATATTTGTAAAAATTTATATATAAACTATGAAGTAAAAATAAGGGAGAGGGGTTCTTCCTTCAGGAAGCTGAGTGGAGAGGTTTGATTTTGGAATCCAAGGAAGCTGGTGGGACATATGTAATCTTTCTTTCAAATCTACATTAATATATGCATGTTTGAAGATTATTTTCAGTTATGGATAAACATTGGGCCTCTTTCTTGTTTTATTGCTAATAGTCTTTTGAAAACAGAATTGTTCATGCGATGCATAACTAGTAAAACCCAGATCTAATGGAATTTGAGATTTAAGTGTACAATGTCTGTGTTGCTGCCCTGTTTTCATTAATTTCCTATTATAACATTGTTATGGTATGGAATAAAAATGTGTAAATGTGTGAAAGAGAAGCTTTGCTTTCATGTGTTTACATACTAGCATTTACGATAGATTTTGGGCTCACGTTTGATTCCTAATTGCAAAGTCTTTAAAGTTATGGTGTATTACTATTATTTATTTTATGATATTGATCATTCCACCCAAACCTGAGTGGCTCACTAATTTGAAAACTACTTACCTTCAAACTCAAAACCATAATTTACCACAAATCATTATTCAAGTGCCCTAACTTTTCACTGTAGCATTCCATTGCACACCTTAGGGATAACATTTTCTGGCACCGTTGTCAGGGATCGGAGTAATGAAAGTATCTTCCTTGGGATATGTTGTTGATAAGGTCTATTTTTTGAAGCTGAACAAAATATGGACATAGAAGATTGACTACAAAATTATTTACCGAGTGACTCCACAATTAAAGACCACTGGAGGATCAATTCTGCTTTCACAAAGATGAAAGGGTGCTATAGGAAAAACAGGTATTGGCTTATAATATTTTTCCATGAAATTTTATTCTTATTCATCAGTTCTTTCTTGTCCTTTCCCTCACATGTGAAAAGGATCATCCTATTCTTTGTTTACTCCGATGACCATAAACCTTCATTTGTTTATCATTCACTAGAAGAAGATCTGTCATATTCTTGAACCTTATGATAAAAATGATGTACATATACCAATTTTTCCTAAACATGATCAATCATGTCAACTTGTAATTAATAAAGTTGCGTTACTTCCTATTATTCCTATTGTATCTTGCAATCAGCCTGTTGAACCCGGTTTTCAACCCACTGAAGTTCAGCCTAGAATAAGAAGAAAATTTGTTAGAACTTTGAATCTACCATCTACTATTCATGATTATCCTCTCAAGTTTTTCGAGTATCTTCCTATGTTCAATGGAGAAGATCACCATGTTGCAGTTGAGAAGCACCTGGAAGCTTTTGAAAATTTCATTGCAAATTTTGAAATTATGCATGAGGATGTAGTTATGAGGATATTTTGCAAATCTTTATTTGGATATGCTGCATTATGGTTTATAAATTTGGAATCTTGTACGATTGGTTCATGGATTGATTTTCATACTGCTTTCCTGAGGTATTGGGATGTGAACAAATCCTATGATCAGTTTCTTTCTGAATTTTATTTTATGAGAAGAGAAAAGGATGAAGTTGTTATCATGTTCAATAGGAGGTTTAATAATTTTTATCTCAGTATGCCTAAGGAAATTCAAGATTCTGAAGTTGTTGCTATGGTGCATTATATAGTAGCACAACATCCTGATCTTGTTCTTTATCTCAGAGAGAGGAAGTCATTATCAATGTAGCAAATGTTTATAGATTCCAAGGAGATCGAAGAAAATCTTAGGGCTTGTGGTAAGCTTCAAGATCAAAGTAGGGATGAAGATTTGGATGAAGAAGAGTAGGAGGAAGAGTATGAACAACAGAGATATGATTTGATTTTTCATTCTTTCCAAAATTATGATACAAACTTTATTTATCGTTTTGATCCTATAACTAGTCAATTAGATTTTTCTAATATCAAATATATAGATTCATATGTTTTCAATTTAGATCAATAGGACGAATTTTCATGTACAATAGAACATTTGTATGATCATAAGAAAAAGGATGATCTCACTGTAAATTTTATTGGAGAATTTCATGAAGATGGTTTTGTAGCGGGTTATTATCAACTGGATGAAGAAGAAGTTGATGTTTTAAAATACTTTGCTATTGATATGAATGATCATAATGACATTCAAGATGTTCAACATTGTATCGATGATAAAGCTTATGAGAAAAATACTATAGATGCATTTGACATTGTTTTAGAAGCATTTTTCGTTCCAAACTTTATTGGAAATCAACCTTTATGTAATGAGTACCCCAATGAAGAAGGTTGTTCTTCTAATAGTAATGATGAAAGTGAATTTGCTGATGAAGAAATTTTGGACAGTCCTCATGTAGAAACATGTAAAGGTTTGCAAGAAGAGTTTTCTATTTTGAATCATAATGAAATCTATGTTGTTCAAGAGCCCCGTAAAAAGAAAATGATCATTATTTTTTCCGAGATACGAAAGTTTTTGATTCACCTATTTATGATGAGTATCATGATTGTAGCTAGTATTTTCACACTAGCTAGTGCAAAAGGACACTTACTAAGAGTTAAGGAACTCCTAGTAATAGTTCATGAATGTGATGTGCATGCAAAAAACAAAGTAAATATCCAATGGTTACCGCAGTAAAAATAAATATCTAAACTAACATGTCAAACACCCATGAATCAAAGAAAGGTTTTGTATTATAGTAAACAAATTTACAACATGGGTTACGTCAATATGGAAAGTAGATTGGGGCCCTCGCAGCCATATGAAGGGTGGTACTCTGGGTCTCCAATGTTACTTGCTCTTCTTCGAATGCTCAAATGGTGGCCAAAACTCAACAAGGTGGGAACAAAAGCTCAACATGGTAGGCTAGAGTTCAATTGGAATTTTGGCAGCATAACGGTAGGGAAGAGGGTATGATGTTGTGAAATGGGGGGCCTCCACCACCTTTTTATAGCAATTTTGGGTGGTGGTGTATTGTACCGTGGTATTGGGAGGCCAATAGTATTGGCCCGTAGTATTTGATAGTTTCGTTCATTTTTCTTTTTTTTTGAGTATTTCCCCTTTTTATTTTTCTTTTTTGGGATTTTGACCCTTTTTTGGGGGGGGATTTTGACCTTTTTTGGAGGAATTTAATTAATTGTTGAGGGAAATAATGATTTTTTTCCCATTTTTTTACCAACTTAGGGATTTTGGGTTTTTGGAGGCCAAAAATGTAGGAAAAATTGATGAATGGGTAATGTGACTAAGGGGATAAGCTAGGTGAACAATTTTTGGGTGTTAATAGATTGCCTCCTGATGTGTGAGGGAAGGAGCTCATCGTATGGCCAATAGACATCATAGGTACTGAATTTTTCCAAGGGTGTGAGCATTATGGTGGCAGAGATCGAAAACTGCAAGGGCTATAAGTGGAAATACATCACCTCAATAATGGATGATGAACATATAATCTCAAATATATGGATGAGGCGGGAATACCCATGCTTGTATCAAGATATACAAATAATGATGAGGCACAAAGGGGACTTGAACAATACATAGAAAACTACTGTGTACATCATGATTGTCCATATGGGACACAAATCTGGCACATACTCATGGCCCAACCATGACTGATCTGAAGAACTGAAATTGGAAAAAATGGCATCCATACTAAATGCGATATCACAATGAGTGACACTCTGCTGGATATGAAGGGGTCCAACAACTATATGGACTCAACGACTAAGAGTCAGAATCTCAAGGGTACACTGGATTGCATTTGAACTAGATACTCGAGGAAGCATAGAATCGAAGGGATTCCTAACATTATCGCCAATGCATCCTGGATATCTACAGGAAAATATAATTGGGGGTTCCAAATGGACTCACCAATGTGCTAGAGTCGGGGAACATCCAGGGTCTTCGAACAATAACTAAAGGGACCAATACCATGTACGCATATCAACGGTGCAATGATGGACCTGAAGTTGATCACGTGAGAAACAACCATGCTAAGAGGCAATAAGGAATCCTCTTAGATGGTCCGTAGGCACTCACCATTGATGGATATGAGTCCAAGGTACAAGGACCTATTCCAGTCTATCCTTAGGAATATATGTGCTGGCGTCGACAGAGGGAGACCTATAACTATCAAGGCAATGATGTTTCCTTTATAGGAGCGCGAGGTGCACAACCAAGATGTGATAGTAATGGATGTGTAACTGACACACTGTGGGGGAAGACAGGGGCCACAGCATGATGGGACTCAAAATTCCTTTGTTTAGAGTATGACGACAAGGATGACCTCATGACATATGATACGGACCTTGGGGGAAGGGGGTCATAGGTTAAGTTATCAGGGACTATGAATGCAATGTGGGAGACTCAGGGGGGAACTGACGAGTGATATCATGAGACTCCAAGGGTGACACATCGTAGAATACTCTTGAACAAAGGCGACCATACTAGGGGTGCTTCCATGATGGAGGGACTTGATGTGATCAATCGGGGAGCCAAGAGGCACTGTTTGGTACTTCTTCATGGTGTAAGGAGCTTGATTAAGGGATAGAATTGTGCTCAAGATGATACCGTCGTGTGGATTTGTATGATCCCAAGACGGTTAATGCTCATGGTTGCTTTCAATTTTAGAGAGTCTGGAAGCAATAAGAAGACTCTAAGGGGGTTCTTTTCATGTGTTAGTCTCCAAAGACCGAAAAAGCATAAAAGTATGCAATGGATAACTCTTCTAGCCAATGTGACTAGAGTATTCCTTTTTCGTAATTAGTCTACCAGGTCTGGAAAAGGGTTAAACTTATACCAGAAAGACGCCATTTCAGATACTTTAACGAGCATGAAAGGAAGCAAGATTGCTCGGTGATATTTTCATTCTTTAGGGATTCAAAAAAGAGCTTAACAAAAACTCCCTAGGTGCATTTTTCGTAAAAGGAGCTGCTCAGACTGAAAAAGGGATAAACATATTCCGAACAGATATGAAAGTTAAGCAAGGAGGAAGTGTTCAACATAGGGGACATGTATGAGTGGACAAATAAAGAAGTTGAGGGGGAACACTGATGGATCCTCCTTGTAGGTAAATGAATGGTGGAAATAACACAATAAATGCAGTATGGAGGGAGTGGAGGGATTGTGAATAGGTCATGATGGGTAAAATGGTAAAAATATACCAAAATCCCTTGGTGTACCTAGTGACACGTAAATCGAGGAGGGGGCCATGGGAGAAGAGATTGGAAAAAATGGGAGGTGATAGAGAGAAATGATCTCAAGTATCATCACGAGCACATAATTCTGAATTCGGCAGTGTGAACGATTTGAAAAACGGAGGTCAGAGGACTCCGGAATGGTCAGAGAGAGAAAAGGGGCCAAAATGGGGCATAAATAGTGGGGAGCCCACCTTCCACATGCCATTTTCACTATTTAGAGTTGGAGGAGTGTGGAGGGGCCCAGAAAAAACTATTGATTTATCTCAATCTGTCCGGTGGAATTGACTTCTACGAATTCCAGGTAAATCTTGACGTTGTGCTTTCCAATGTTCATGTTTGATTTTTTTGGTTTAGGTCTCCAGGGTGCCCTAGCGATTTGGGCTAGGGAACGGTTGTGTTGGAGTGCGTTTTTCAAGGGAAAAGACACACTCTAGCACACCTGTAGTCCATACAAGTGTGCTTATGGAGTGCACTTTCCTTGCGTAAAAGTGCGCTTCGTGCGCTCCTGTGGGCCAAATAGGTGCACTCATGGAACATGCTTTTCGAGGGGAAAAGCGTGCTCCAGAGCGCACTTGTTAGGAAGAAAGGAGCGCTCCAGGAACGCTTTTCTACCCAATAGTTTCGCTTTGACCCTAGGGGGGATTTTTGGTTTTGTGCGGTAGTGATTGAGGGTTTTGACGTGGGTCTTCAATATATCGAGGGTGAATTGGCGAGATCGGGAGCTCAGGACACTGCTAGATGACATCAATGAAGATCAGGAGGTACATGATACTTTGGTCCGATGTGGGATGTTGAAGTTTTCCAGGATGCCTCCCATGCATGTGACAAAGCTACTGTTCAATAAGCTAACTGATTTTTGGGATGCCGAAATGGGGGTGTTTTTCATATAGGGAGAGTGGATAGATATCACATTGACGGTTTTGTACTTTCTAACAGGGCTCCCACAGTTGGGTGTGATTGCGGACACTCAACCAAGGAATCCCAGTGACGTCTCGATGGAGGATCTACTAGAGAGGCATTGCTACACATATACTTATGTGCATGACAAGGCTATATTGATTTGTGGCATAGAGAGCTTGGAGACGCGGGCCATAGTATCGGTGATAGTGCAAGTGCTGGGGTTGAAATCGCCCCACAGGTTGTCGAGTGGCTACATGATGTTGGTAGAGAAGGCACTAGCAGGGACATAATTTGGCTTGGGGTAGATGTATTTGATGGAAGTTTGGTGAGAGTTGACTAGGATGAGCCGTTTAGGAGGGGATTTTGCTTCCCCTCATTTTGGAGCTCATTTTTCTTTGAGCGAGTACCAACGTTGCGACCACATACAGTAGTGCGTGAAGATGGACTCACTAAACCAAGGATGTGGCAATGGGGTGAGATGATGACTCGAGGTGGTGGGGGACTGGTGGGTCGGTTCTTTATGCGAGAGTTGTTTGCACAGTGGCGACAACTTCCAATGGTGATTGAGGGCTATTCTTATGTAGGGATAGACTATAGAGGGGATTCAAAGTTGCTGCGACCTCTTGTCCAGGGATGGGGACTAAATGGTATGTATACTTTTATTTGTGCAGTACCATGTTTTTATACTTCATAGCATAGATGGTATTTAGAGGTGTTTATATGATGATGGTACTGATGACTTGCGCATGTGTGTGCGAATGTGGGGCCAATTCCCCCAGTGGGATACTAAGTGTGGAGGGGATGAGTAGAGGGTTTTGAACCTCCTGGTTGTGGTCACCATCGGTAGCAGAGTGCTTCAGTGATGTGGGAGTCGCTACACATGGGGATTGACCAGTTGTTGGAGGGGGTAGTAGATGACGGGTAGTAGCAGTTGGACTAGGATTTTATCGACATCTTCTATGATGCTCCATGAGAGTGGAGTTCGATCATGTGGAGGATTGTGATGGAAACTGAGGCGGTGAGAGCCATGTATCGGGGTGATGCCCCCTATGATGACGAGGAGGAGGAGTCTGACGAGGAGACTGAGTCTGAGGATGAGGAGGAGGAGGAGGACGACGACGACGATGACGACGAAGATGACGATGATGCAGAGGACTCTGATGACTATGAAGTTGATGGAACTGCCCCCCAGTGTCATGAGCAGGGGGAAATGTTTGTACTCGGCTTGAATTTTTATGAGGAAGTTGTTGGGGCTCCTCTACGCAGTGATGGTTATGTGATGATATAGACACTATGAAATATATATATATATATATGCACGTGGATGCATCTTTATTGTGGTGTTGATGCCTATATGATGTATATGTACATGTGAATGAAAAATGATATAATGATGCATGTTTATGATTTACTGCATATATGCAGTGATTGATATGTCCTTCTAGAATGTCATTAGCCATTTGGTCTGCAACACTATTTTGATTTCGTGGGACATGGTCAATGTAATGAATTCAAATTGTCTAATCAATTGTTTAGTGCAGAGGAAATTTCTAAAAAGGCAAGGATCACGTAGCTAGTAAAAAATGTTGAGTTGGGCGACAAGGAGTTGGGAGTCTAAAAACACACAAAGGTGACTTATGACCATCTGGAGAGCAGTAGTCAAGAGACCATTCACAGTATTGTTCTTATCTTGGTTATTGGTGGCAGTTCTTGTTACACTAAAATCTCGTCATAACTCTCATAATGAGGTGTGTATCTTTGGATTGACCATGATCCCTAAAGTGTCAAGTGCCAAATGACCTGAGAAGAGGTTTTTCCTTCCTATTTCCTATTTTTGAAGCACAGATGCACTCTACAGGCTTATAACATGTGTCAGAGCCTTTATGACACACTCTATACATTGACAAGGTGCATCACTGAATCCTGTTTCCTTCATACAACATGCGTCACCCCTCAGTGATACAGGTTTCCCGTTGATAGTGTGAATCACTGTTGATTGAAAGTAAAAAGGAGAAGTTTTGAGAGTCTTATAGAATGAAGCTCTCATGGAGGCTTATCTCTACAAATAGGCATAGGTGGAAGTCGAACCCCTATCCCTTTGGGATGATCCCCTAACCTTATCCATAGAATACTCAACTCTTTCTATCCTCTTTCTCCTATAAATGTAAGCTCGCCTTCATGGAATGGGGGGGAGAAGTAAGAGCACTGAAATGCGACTAAAATTACCTTAGAACTAAACGTCCCTACTCTATTAGAAACAAGGTTGGATCTTTGAGGCATAAGGCATGTTGGAATTTCCTTTTATACTTTCTTTGATTCAATAATATATATTATTTCCATAAATATTGTTTGTGTGAATATTTAGAACTTGTTTCCTTGACCACATGTTTAGATTAATCAATATTGCATATTATTATTATCGTGCTCCTACTTGTTTGTTGTATGTTGTTTTGTAGCTGAAGATCGAAGACTACATCTAACGAGTAGACGCCATCATAGTTGTCAGGTAATAAATTCCTCCACACTCTTTGCAATTCGATTAATCTACGAAATTTTGTATGTTTTGTTGTTTTTTTCTAGATCTACATCATTTAGACTAGAGAGATTCGTCCTTGTCTGCATAGATGAAGAGTATTAAAAAAAAATTGGCGACTCCACTGGGGAGAGGTCATGATCTTTGAAGTGTTTGATTTTTGATTCTCATTTCCTTATAAACCCTCTTTGATTTACTTGATGTTCCTTGTTTCTTTTGGATCTACTCTCTTCTGAGTTACTGGGTAATGCAGTTTCATTCTTGGTTCTTTAGTTCATCCAATTACTTGGTTTCATTTCAGGATATTCACCTTTTTCAATTATTAATTTCGCTTGCCGCACCTGGGTTGTGTTTGCCACACGTCACTAGTTCACTCTCGCACTCTATTTGTGGTCAAATTGCGTCATTGATGCACTCTGTTAGTCTACAAGAAGTGTCACCGATGCACTTTCTCTATAAGAAACTGTTGATGCCTCGAAAATCGTAGCATCAATCAACAAGGAATTCTCCCTGGTAAGCGAGCCCAATTAGATCGCTCACTGTTTGGTGTGGGGAATCCGTTCGGTTAACGGTTCTAGCTACCGTACAAGGTTTAAAGATTTGTATTCTTTGCACTGGTTGTGGCCCGATCCACCGTTTATGTGTTTTATTTTAAAGATGATATGCAAGTGTTCTAAACTAAATGCAGGTAATCAAGCAGAGTTAATCTAAAACTATATAAGCAAATCTAATCTATCCTTGCAAGGAGCAAACTATAAATGTGAGTAATGAACTGAACGAAACATCTAAATATAAGACAGATAGTTATTTAATCATAAATATGCATTTGCAGTAGAAGATAAAAGATATCAAAGATAGCTTTGATTTAATTAACACATTCCATTACTCATTTGAGATAAACATCTTTGCATAGAGAATTATGAGAACATTCATCACACAGAATCAATTCATAATAGCAAGGAATGATCTCACAGTAATGTATATATGACACATGAATAATCCAGCAAACATTTAATACATCCTTCAGGCAAAAACACAGTCCCCCAGGCTTTCTTTAGACAAAATTCGAATTCCTTATACATGCAATAAATTAGTTAACTTACAAGACAGAGAATGTCCTTTCACCTACCAAAAGAACTTTCACTATCTTCTATTCATCTATATATAGCTTTACAAAATGCTCCCAGAGCTGCCAAGTGTACCCTAATCCTAGGAATCTTTAATTTGGCATTTAGTGCCCCAATTACAAACTTGGAATGGTTCGTGACACAAAAGAAAAAAAAGAGACAGTTATCTATTTGTCTTCACGATTTAATAATAGCAAAGGTAAACTTTCATCATATTGCTAGACAATTTTGACTTCCAAGTCATCCTTCAGATGGCGCATCTGCCTTAGCTGGAGCCTTTGTCCCAGATGGCGTCCCTGCTTCTACTGATGCTTTTCCCACTGCCTGTTTATCAGCTTCTGCTATGTAACTGAACCAAATGACTATGTCCCTTATAACAGTATTAGCAGGAGCAGGAAGAAGGTTTTTTCTGGAAATCACGTGCTTGTCTAGTTCTACTTCAATGTCTTGCACTTCTGCCACTGTAGTCTGGAGAGTCTTGTGGAGTAGGTGGGCATGTATGGAAGGTTGTACGATACACTGATGAAGATCAGCTATCCTTAGCATGTCTATTCTCCTTACATATTCCATCTAGATGCTCAGATCACCTTTTAACTCAAATAGGTGTTTCTCTTTGCTCGGGAAATCTTCAAGATTTTGGGGAATTGCTACTTTGCATCTCTCATGAACTTCATAAATCGTCTGATAAAGGATGCTGCACTTTCCAATAGTTACTTGGATCACAGAGATCAATTTTACACCGCAGTTCTTACATAAATCCATGAAGCCTATGTCCTCTTTAAAATCAGCCACAGATTTGAAAGGGAGGTGCTTGGGGAAATCCGCCTTCCCTTATCTCCATTCCATTTGATTCATCATATCCTCTTTTACCCGTGCGTATTTTTTCTTGAGCCTAATAGCTTCGGAGCTAATTTCCTTCATTCTGTCTACCATGGCCTTTAGCCTGCAAATCTCTTCAGTAAG
Organism: Larix kaempferi; assembly: GCA_027924585.1. NCBI lineage: Eukaryota > Viridiplantae > Streptophyta > Pinopsida > Pinales > Pinaceae > Larix > Larix kaempferi. The sequence continues at coordinate 7,118,962 of BSBM01000393.1, read as the reverse complement.
CAGTTCCTGTGACTTGTGCATTTGCTTTAGTATGTCACAGGATTGTTCATGAAAGGGGGTCATGTCCATTGCTTTGCTGCTTGATTGTTCCAGCTTCTCGGCCATCAACTCTTTCTCCTCTTCTAATTGAATGATCTTGGATTCAAAGTCATTCTTTTCTCCTTCTACTATCATCATTTGGACTGCCAAGTGCTCCTTTCTCTCCTGCAGGTGCTGATACTTATCTGACAATTCTCTCTGATCTGACAAAAGGCGATTGTATTTCTTCACCACTAGTTCCCTATAGGCCTTCTCATTAACCACAGTGAGCTGCAGCATATGAGCTCTTTTCTTCGCTGCCTCAAACTCATTTACCATTTTGACCACGTTGTGCTCGCTTGCTTTCGCGGCAGCTACAGTAGCAGATGCCATAGCCATAGGAGCATTCTGCGTGCCCTGCATAAAAGTGGTTTCTCACTGGAAAATGATGTCCGGGTGAAAAGGTTTCTTCAACCTTGTCTCTGTCCTTCACACAATGGACTTCCTTTTCTTATCAAAAACAAATTTATCCCACTGGGTCACAGTATGATATTTCGATGGAGTGAAAGGGATCGGTGGAAGATCTTCTATAGGGATGTTCTCTTCCATGGGTTGGGTTTGAACCGTTTGGGATGAGTCTATATCCATGTCCTGTGTGTTAGATCCCCTAGCTTGTGCATCTTCGTTGGCTTTATTTTCTTATTCGGCCTTAAGTTACCTCTCTTCAACCACTTCTCTTTCTTCTTGCTCTTTGGAAGCTTCCTCTTTTCTTATCTTCTTTAGCTCTTCATCTCGAAGCCTCTGGGCTTCTTCTTTCTGAAGCCTAAGGGATTCGTCTTCCTGAATCTTGTCCTCCTGATCCTTTTGCACATTTTCGGCAGATTCCTTTTCGATCCTCTCAGCTTCCTCTTTAAACATTGGGTCTTCATTGGTCAAAGCTTTGGCTGCTTCCATTTCCTTCTATAGTTTAGTTTCTTGGGCGTCTTGGGTAGCGGCGGAGCTAGAACTGGATCCACCCTTGAGGTGATGAAAAATTTGAAGCTTGGCCATGTTAATGATTCCTCTATACACCTCTTCATCTTCATCATAGTAATGAGCATAATCAAAGTGAGCATGGACCTCTTGCAATGTTCTGTAGCCTTGTGCTACCTGTCATTTCTTTGGAAGACCACTTCCCTGAAGTGAAAGTATCTTAATTTCTAAACAAAATATTCGTCTGATGAGACCTTTGAGAACTTATAGGCTCCAACATAGAAAGGAAAAGGCGGAAAAGAATCCTTTTTCAATATATTCAAAAATCCACCAATTCCATCAACAAAAACTTGCGTGACTACCTCCTTGAGGACTATGAAATCTGTAGCATACCTGGGTAGGATATATGGTGTTTTGGAGCCTCCATACATTCTTATATAAGTACCTACCCTTCTATGAAAAATAGAAATCACCGTAGTTTTTCATGACCTCCATGGCATTCTCAGATAAGAAATTGGGTTCTTCATTAAACATTAGCTCATACAAAGGTATGATGAATTCTTCACAAATGAGCTTGTACTGCCTCTTGTAATTTTGGGCCCAAAGCATTTTATAGACGATGTACACTGGGGTATTGGCTTGATCCCAAATGAAACCCAACTTTGGGAAAGGAAGCTTTGCCAGAATACAATCTATGAGATAGGATGGCATGTAAAATTATGACTTCTTTAAGATCAGCCCTTCTTTCATAGTGGCTATGACGGATGAAAGACTATCCAAGAGGATATCTTCCCAATTAAAAACCATTCCCTTGATTGCCATGTAATGAATTATGGGGACCAATTGTAGCCTATAAAAGGTTCCATCAGCCATGCCAAAAATTATACTTAACATAAGGGCAATCATCTAGAAAGGGGCCCTCATATTTTGGACTTCATATTCATCACTATCCTTTTTTCTTAGCTGCTTTCTTGAGATTAACTATTTTCTAGCCATTTCCAAATTATCCATGTTGAGCTTCCCTAACCATTCGTCGTTCAGCTGCTGCTGAGGATGTGGTAACTTGTAAGCTCTTGCAATATAGGTTGGATGAAACAAGGAAAAAGCCTCTCCCTTGCTATTGGATAATACTCTTGATTCAGTGTTTGCATGTTCCAGGATCCATCCGATCACTTCTGAACAGGGAAAGAGTTCTGGGCGCGTGGAAGCTTTAGATATACCAGAGCTTCTGATGTTTTGGTATAAGTATCCTTCCTCCAAGAGTGCTCCAGGGATATATTGGTCTCTTAACATGCGGTATATATCTCCCCACTTGGCTTCAGGAGGAATGCCTGTGACAGACTTGGTGTCCTCAAATAAAGTTTCGACCCTTGCCTCCACTGATTCTGGTTCAGTCATCTTTGTCTTCCTTTTGCTACCTTTTGACATCGTGGCTTAACCTTGTTCAATGACCATGCTTGAGTATATATAAGATCAACCATAACGCAAAACATCAAACATTGGACTAACATAACAACATGGCTCAAGTATATTTCAAAGATATAACAATGGCAAATTCTTATGATAGAAATGTGTTTTTAAAATATCGACAGGAATTGAGAGTTTGTACGAAAACGAGAACATAATGCTTCCCCTTAAGATGATAAGAGGGGCTGGAAAAGATGTTGCTAATTTCATAAATGAGACAGGAGGCCTGGTTCTATTTCCTAATGAAAAGCGTGAGGGAGGCGATAGGTAAATGTGGTCGGGGAATGCTAAGCATGTAGGTTTAAGTGACTGGAACCGGGTTGGATGGGCCTTCGACTATGAGTTCCAGTGCATGGGGATGGCCAAACAATTTTAACAACTCGACTAAGGTCCATGCAATTGGTTGCGGGAATGGTAATGTCGAGACATAAGCTAGTGACTAGCAACTGAAAGAGACGAAAAGAAATGTTAAAAAAACACCTACCTGGCAGAGAGCAGTTGGGCCTTACAAAGGTTGATGATGCTCCAACCTGGCTGGGCTTGAGTGACTCGACGCAGCCTTGAATGGGGTTCTCAACAAACAATCTACCAATAAAAACTCTAAAATGACCAAACCCTATATATAATTGGTTGATATGTGTGGGCATTTAACTCGATGGGTGAGGTTTTTTAAAACAGGGTTAAGGTGAGTACGGCCGGGGTCTTTTCGACACTTTTAGAATTAAATGCGACCATCAAAATCGGACAAAATCGGTGAGTTCGCTCGATGATTGCGGCAAAACCTAGTGAGTTCAAAGCGATGGATTGCGGTGGAACTAGCCGATTTCATCCAAAACGAGACGACGGATTTTTTGGCTTACTTTATCAGCGCAAGATGACAAGGCTTGCCGCAAGGGAAAAACCTAGGAAAAGACAAGGTTCGAGGTCGCACTATGGATGTTTTGGGTGAGTCCAAGCGACGTTGCGGTGGAACCGGGCAAGTTCACCCGATACGAAATGACTTTGCATCTTAACAAAAATTTTCCCACCCATTGCGGCAAAACTTTGCGAGTTCTTTCGACGTTGCGGTGAGACTGAGCGAGTTCGCCCGAAACTAGCAAGCACAAAAGACTTAACAAAAGGAGGCGGCCATTGTGGCCAAACTTTGTGAGTTCGTCTGTCGTTTTGGATGAACTGGGTGAGTATGTCCGCTGTTTCGGATGAACTGGGTGAGTTCGTCCACCGTTTCGGATGAACTGGGTGAGTTCATCTGCCATTTCGGATCAACATACTGTGTTTTACTTAGAAGAAAAGAGACAAAAACCAACTCAAAAACTTGTCTTTCTAGAAAACTAAGTACAAAAAGACTTTCTAGGAAGCGTTTAACTCCTAAGCAAACTTTTTCTAAAAACAAGAAGGAGGGGCCCCAAAATCACAAAAAATTGGGGAGGATGTTGCAGCAACAACAATTGACAATTCTCTGGTGAACACAGATCTTTGAAAATAACTCTCCTCAGGGGTAGAAAACTTACAAACTACTGATTTATATGGGCAACAAAATGTCTTCATAGTTCAACTTCCGTGAATGCAGTGATCACTCTCATCATCATGGTCATTTCAGGGGAGGGAAACTTAGAATCATACTTCTTTACAACTCTCTTAGGGCCTGAGTATGGAGTTCATTTTGGAATTCCTCCTCCTGGATTTCCAACTAGAACGACTCCACAAGATCGTAACAATACCTCACAAACATATTCGTTTGTTCCTCATTCCCATGCTATTTGCATCTTTTTGGATGTCTCTTGATGACTTTTTTCATTTGAGTCTTCCATAAATGAATTTCTTCGATCTTCCATATTTGATTTTGGTTCTTCAATCCATAATGTCCTTTTGTGTGAGTGATAAATTTGTTTGATTATCATGCTTCATGGAACAACTTCCTTAATCGAATATACTTTCCTTTTCTCTATCGTGTTTCGATTGAGGCAAAAATTTCTGGAAATCAGACTCTTTAATAGAAGCTCTTTTTGGCTTTGATTTGTAGCATGGGATCATTTTAAATACTATATGTCTGTGAGACATGCTTCCTTTCCATGGGTCTATCATAGTTCACTCCTTAAGACAGGTATTTATGTTAGAATGAATGGAGCCCCAAGATAGTAGGAAAGAAATGTTGAATCTTAGTTATTAAAACAGGGTTATCCTGACCAATCAGAAAAAGGATCTCTTGATTTTTGGAGACTCAACAGTGAAAACAAAGTCACAAAAACATCTCTTTGTAAGTAGGTTCTACCTTATAGGTGTTAATTTTTCAGAATTTACTTCAATCTGATCTAGGATCTTAACTGAGAGAACAACATGTACAGCATATCTACAACATATCAATCATGGACACAATAATGCAAGCACACAAGAGACACAGAGTTTACTTGGGGAAAACCTTAAAGGTGAAAAACCCCAATAACTTCCTCAGACATAGATAGAGCAATGATACAACCCAAGTATAAGAGATAGACATCTCCTAGAAGCAGCTTCTCCTCCTCCACAAGTGCGCCACTATCCCGAGAGTGTGAGAGAGAATATAATGATCAAATAGAGTGCCTCCTGCACTCTATTTATACTTGACTTGACTTGCCTAATAACCTTTACTAGGTCGGCCTTAACTTAACCACATAACATAATGTTGACTGGGCCGACCCCCAATAGGGTGGTCTAATAACCCTTCGACCCACATGACTTATACAGGACCGACCCCAACAAGGTGGTCTAATAACCCTTCGACCCACATGACTTATACAGGATCGACCCCAACAAGGTGGTCTAATAACCTATCAAGTATAAGTTACGACACTTACAATATATATGACGACACTTCCGTATAGAGGAATAATAACATCTCTATAGGAATACAAACACTTTCGTATAGAGGAATAATAACATCTCTATAGGAATACATATATGAAATACATTCCAAAGTTACATATACATCAACACTCCATCTTAAATAGGAAGATATTTCTCGACACAGATCTGCTAGCACAAGTCTTCTTCTTTGGATCATCATCAGCGAATCATCATCCTCGAATCATCGTCATTGTCACTGCTGCTGCTATCTCAATCAATCTCTAAATATACTCATCATAGGAAGTTCTACAGATCCAGTCCTTTTTCATATTGGATGTAGGCCCACCACCTGCAGGTATTCATCATCACTGGCCATACTGTGGAATCCTTAGGACTTATTATATGCGTCACAAAACCTAGCGGTAGCATCCCAGGATGTTACGAGCACACAGCTCTACCTGTCGGATCTCCCAGGAGCACATTACATGTGACCCATCAAAAAACCTGGTTGAAGCATCCCAGGCTGTTATGAGCACACATCTCTACCTGTCGGATCTCCCAGGAGCACATTACATGTGATCTCACCACCAAACCTGGCTGAAGCATCCCAGGTTGTTACAAGCACACAGCTCTACCTGTCAGATATCCCAGGAGCACATTACATGTGGTCCACCATAAAACCTGGCTGAAGCATCTGAGGCCTTTTTCATCCTGTCTAGATCTCCCAGGAGCATATTACATGTGGTCATGGAAATGCCTCGAAAGAGCATCTGAGGCCTTTTTCATCCTGTCCAGATCTCCCAGGTCCACTTACATGCCATAGGACAAAACCTTGAAAGAGCATTTGCCAGATATCCCAGGGCACAAATTACATGCCATAGGAAAAACCTCGAAAGACTATCTGCAAAACTCCCAGGGAATAAATTATATGTCCTCCCAAGCAAAACCTCGAAAGAGCATTTGCCAGATATCCGAGGGCATAAATTACATGCCATAGGCAAAACCTCGAAAGACTATCTGCAAACCTCCCAGGGCAGAAATTATATGCTTATCTGCACAACCTGTTCCACAGCCACATAGTATCAACCTGATACTCACCATACATCATCCTGATGTACACATGATCATCCTGATCATCATCACTACATCGTCCTGATGCATGTCATCTGGAGAAGCTCGTCATCCATGATCATCGTGATCATACAATGCATCTACCTGATGCATACCAAGTATCTACCTGATACATATCAACATATACAATGTATATACCTGATACATACATAGATACATGATCCACACAATGTATCCATCAATGTACATGATCTACCTGATCATATAAAGATACATGATCCACACAATGTATCCATCAACATACATGATCTACCTGATCATACAAAGATACATGATCCACACAATGTATCCATTATCATACATGATCTACCTGATCATATCTAGCATCCAACATGATGCGTATATACATAAATGATCCAACTGATCATATCCAGCATCCAACATGATGCATACATACATAAATGATCCAACTGATCATATCTAGCATCCAATATGATGCATACATTCATACAAATGTAAATGATCCAACTGATCATACATAGTAGAAACTCGAACATCGTCCTATTGCTCATCATCCAGCACTTACATCCATAGCCATGGAAGGATCCTCCTGTCACCATGATCGGAATGGCTCCTACAAATGTGTCCATCACTTCTTCCTCGAAGTGTCATCAATCTGAAGAACACCAAGCCTCTCTCTGAAGCACTCGAACTTCACTCTGGCTAGTGGCTTCGTCAGCACATCTGCAATCTGCTCATCTGTCGCAATGTACAGGAGCTTCACTACTCCTCTCTACACCATATCCATGATATAGTGATATTTGATCTCTATGTGTTTCAATCTGTCATGGAACACTGGGTTCTCATACAGCTTCACACAACTCTAGTTGTCACAAAAGATACCAGTAGCCTCCAACGGTTGTTAGCAACCTATGTAAACCCTTCTCTTTACTATGTTAGTATATTATTATTGGACGCATATGCTTTGTAAGTTGTCCCATAGTATTTGTTGATCCGTAGTTTATATTAGCCCATAGTATTGACCCATAGTATTGGACGCATATGCTTTGTAAGTCGTCCCGTAGTATTATATGTCCCATGGTTTTGACGCATGGTATTGGGCATAGACTTAGTATATAAGTGTGTGTTGAGGTCATTGAAGGCACCATGAAGTTAATTGTATTGAGCTTGCTCAAAGGAGGTTGCCCCCTCGAAGTGGCCCGTGATCAATATAAAAGTGATTCTGTTCTATTATTTCTGCTATTTCGCATATTCTTAGTAATTAATTGTTGCAGGTGCATCTCATCTGGTATCAGAGCACTTTCCTTGGCACAAGTGGGAATTTTTTTTTTCTTTTTTTGGGCGGCGACTTTCAGATCAATTTTTAAAAAATTTTGCACAAAATTAGAAGCAACTGATTGCATATCTGAATTCCTCTTTCAAAAATACGCAGTTTCAAAAAAAAAATCATCTCATTTGGAGTTCTAAAAGTGGAGATATCGCGGATTTAAAATCAACAATTTTTCAGAATTTCGGTGACGGCCGCGGAAATTGCGGTGAGAAAATCTTTTGACCGAGTGCCCAGATTTCTATTCCGCTTTCATGGGTAGAAGCAGAGTGGTTGTTCCAGTTCCGGAAACATGCTATAATAGCGATTCTGAGCAATATAGATCCGGTTTTTGAACCTTGGGTGGAATTTCTGCCCAAATTTTTTCTGTTGCATGTTTGGATTTGGGAATCATCCCTATCTGCTTAACTGTGGGAAGTACTTGGGCATAAGCCCTAAAACTCATTGTGAGGAGTACCACAGGAACCTCGAAGTAGCTGTCCCATTGAGAGGACCTTCCAGCGAAAAGGGCAACGACCCCTACCTGATTGACTAGTTCCCACCCGTGAGGTAAACCAAGAGCTGTCGTTTGTGGCAAAGCGATTATCAGTTTTACCTGAGCCGTGGAGTGAGGGGTACTGCCCCAATACGCAAGCCGTTAGACAGCATTGGTCGCTGAGTGAAACCCCTGAACTGTTAGGAAGCCGCACATACCTGGGGTCCATATCTACTTTCAGCTGAACTATTGTTGATCACTGCTGCGCCGTTTCAGATCCATTTGCAAGCCATTCTAGATTCAGCCATTTTCAATCCATCTAGCGTTGTTCCAGATCCCTTTCGAGCCGTAGCCACTCTAGTCTGATAAAAAAAAAACAAAAAACAAAAAAAAACCAACCTAGTTATGGTTGTCACCCGTGCAGGAGAAAACACCATGGAGGAAGCACTTGCAGCCATCCAAACCAAACTCCAAGATCTGGATGAAAAATTTCTCAGCCTCCATCTTCAGCATTCAGCCATGAAAAATAACCGACAGCCAGAATCTTTCGCAGCCACCGGGTTCTCTTCTTCCAACAATTTTTGTGGGCCGAAGCTTGATTTTCCTCGCTTCAATGGTACTGATCCGACTGGATGGATATACCGAGCAGAACAATATTTCAGTCTGCATAATACTTTTGATGTCTAGAAAGTTCCACTTGCATCCTTTCATTTGGAACAGGAAGCCCTTCAATGGTACCGTTGGTACATCAAAGCTCATCCCGAGCCAAACTGGACAGATTTTTGCCAACTCATTTTGCCACGATTTGGCCCTAGTGCTTTTAATGATTTCACAGGAGCACTCACTAAACTTCACCAAATTGGCACAGTGTGAGAGTATCAGACAGAATTTGAGAAATTGGCCAATCACACAGAAGGATTGTCTGATGAATTCTACAGGAGTTGTTTTATAAGTGGTCTCAAGGATGAAATTCGCTCAGAGGTCAAAATGTTTTGTCCCAACACAATGATGGAAGTCCTAGGGTTGGCTAAGCTGGCTGAGGACAAGATTGCAGCTCAACAACGCTCCAAACCCACCCTTGTTCCCTTCAGAAATATGGGTTCCCAACGACCTCCCATCATGCCTTCTCCTCAACCAACTCCTATCAAGCATTTGTCTGAAATAGAAATGCAGGCACGCCAAGAAAAAGGGCTTTGCTATAATTGTGATGAGAAATTCACTCGGGGACATAGATGTGTTCAACAAAAGCTCTATCTCTTGGATGTGGATTCTCCGCCTGCCTTAGAACTTGGTGAAGTAGCTACAGATACAGTGGATGATCAGATCGACATTCAACACCCACCTATTGACACCCCATTTCAGGACGACCCACCTGAGATCTCTCTCCATGCTGTAACCGGCATCACCACCCCACAAACAATGCGGGTCAGGGGATACTTCAAGAAGCTCCCTCTTACCATACTCATTGATTTTGGTAGCACTCATAACTTCATTGACCCTCGGATTGCCCAACAGGCTGATTGTTTTGTCCATCCTTGCTCCAGCTTTGAAGTCATGGTTGCCAATGGGGGCACCTTACCTTGCAAGGGGAAGTGTCACAATGTGCGTATCTCTATGAAAGATTATAACCTACGCTCTGACATGTTTGCCTTGCCCTTAGGCGGATGTGATGTGGTTTTGGGCGTTCAATGGTTACGCACACTTGGCCCCATCTTATGGGATTTTGCTGAACTTTGGATGCAGTTTAAAGTCAATGGGGCACAACACAAATTTATGGGCTTACAACCAAGGTCTCTCTGCATCATCAGTTCACATCGCCTGGAAAAACTCCTTAAGAAGAATTCACATGGTGTCATCGCTCAGCTCAATTCCATTCAGATGCACCCATCAACAGTCTCCACTACTTCCTTGGATAGATATGCATGTATCTTTGCTGAACCAATGCGCTTGCTACCTTCACGAGACCTTTCCGGTAAGAATTTAGCCACATCTACCTCTCAGCAGGAAATGATGGCTATTTTGCATGCAATATAGAAGTGGCAGCCATACCTATTAGGGAATTATTTCTGCATCAAGACTGATCTCCCGAGTCTGGAAAATTTTCTGGAACAATGGGTCTCCTCCCCAACACACCTGAAATGGGTTATCCACCTCATGGGTTATCCCTATGTGATCACTTACAAGAAGGGTAAGGACAATATGGTGGAAGATGCTCCTTCTTGCACAATTGATGACCCGGTTTCTCTTACAACTCTTTCTCTGCTTGTTCCAAATTGGGTGCAATATGTTCAACAGGGCTCTCTCTTCTATGAACTCCATGCTTCTTCATCAACAGGGCACTCTGGGTTCTGCAACAGGTATGACCAAGAACAATGTAACTTCTTTTGGCATGAACTAAAAATGACAATTCAACAGATGGTGGCTGACGATGATACTTTCCAAGTCAACAAGGGTGAAATGACACTCCTTTCGGGATTGCTCAAACCCTTGCCCATCCCTAAACAACTTTGGCCAACTATTTCTATGGATTTCCTAGCAGCGATCTGGTGGTACACTACCACATCTCACAGAACACCATATGAAGTGGTCTATGGACAAGCACCGCCAGTTCTTCTTCCATACACCCTTAGCAGCTCCCCAGTTCAGGCAATTGACTCGGTTCTTCGAAACCGCAATCAGATTCTTCTCATTCTGCAGGACAATCTTCACATGGCCAGAATTCGCCTGAATCAACAAGCCGATCAGCACCGTTCTAAGCGCATTTTCCACGCAACTGACAGGGTTCTTCTTCATCTACAACCTTCCAAGCAATCCTCCTTGACACTCCAAAGGCGTCAGTGGCCTGAAATGCAACCCGAGGATGCTACCGGGGAACCACTCCTTCAGCTTCTGCAGCAATTTCTCCAACCAAAGCTTTGAGGACAAAGCTTTTTCTAAGGGAGAGGGGATGTTAGGAACCTATGTAAACCCTTCTCTTTACTATGTTAGTATATTGTTATTGGACGCATATGCTTTGTAAGTCGTCCCATAGTATTTGTTGATCCGTAGTTTATATTAGCCCATAGTATTGACCCATAGTATTGGACGCATATGCTTTGTAAGTCGTCCCGTAGTATTATATGTCCCATGGTTTTGACTCATGGTATTGGGCATAGACTTAGTATATAAGTGTGTGTTGAGGTCATTGAAGGCACCGTGAAGTTAATTGTATTGAGCTTGCTCAAAGGAGGTTGCCCCCTCGAAGTGGCCCGTGATCAATATAAAAGTGATTCTATTCTATTATTTCTGCTATTTCACATATTCTTAGTAATTAATTGTTGCAGGTGCATCTCAGCGGTAGATCAAATAACTCAAACAGTAGCTTCTGAAGCCATACTGCCTCACAACTGGTTGAACAGGCTGCAACATACGCTGCCTCGGCTGTACTCAGTGCTACGCAGGACTGTTTCCTGCTAAACCAAGAGATTACACTTGATCCCATACTGAAGCAGTACCCAGAAGTGCTCTTCCTTTCTGTAGCATTGCCTACCCAATCTGAATCAACATAACCCTGCAGGTTAAACTTTTGATTCACATCATACTTGAGCCCATAGTCAACTGTACCCTTTAGGTATCTCAGAATATGCTTTACAAAAACCAGGTGAACACTCCTCAGATCTGTCAGGAACTGGCTCAATGTGTTCACCGCAAAGCAAATATCTGGTCTTGTGTTCGTCAGGTACATCAAGGACCCAATCATCTGATGATACATAGTGACATCAACCTGCTCAGATGAAGCATCACACAGAAGCTTCAGGTTCGATGCCGTAGGTGTGGCCATGTCCTTGCAGTCCATCATCCCGAACCTCTTCAGGATCTTTACTGCATATTTCCCTTGTCCAAGGAAGATTCCATCTACACTCTGCTACACCTCCATGCCAAAAACAAATAGTGCATCATCCCCAAGTTCTTCATCTCGAACTTGGCAGCAAGCTTCCGCTGCGTGTCGGAAATCAATCTTTCTTCACCTGTAATAAACAGGTCATCCACATACAAAAGTAGTATCACTAGATTGCCTTCCTCAACCTTGTAGTAAAGGTTGGAATCTGCCTTACTCTTGGTAAAGCCCAAACTGGATAGAAAGCTGTCTATCCTACCATACCAAGTTCTGAACATATGTGACTCCCTGTCATGTGTCTCAGAAACAAGTGTCTGCTCCATGTACACTTCTTCTTCAACTACACCATTCAAAAAAGTTGTCTTGGAATCTATCTGGTGTATCTTCCACTTCATCACTGCAGCCAGAGCAAGTACTGATCTAATGGAAGTGTATCTGGCTACAGGAGAAAAAGTCTCTACGCTACCACCTGCAACATGCTTGATCTTGTAGATCCTCTTGGAAGTCACTACAGACTCCCCTTCAGGTCTTGGGACTGCATCCCAAACATCTTCATGATTGACTGGTACTCCTCGATCATGGCATTCTTCCCAGATCATGGGAACTTCAATATCTTCAATATTGTCAATAGATAACTTTGTTGCTGAACAAATGTTGTAGACCTTCTTTTGTAGGCGATGGTATACAATCTTTCCTACACAACAAGTTAAGTTGCATGATTAGAAAACATCTCATAGTTTTCAGAACAAATTCTTACACATAAAGAAATATGTCATACAATCATGCAATTATCTTAGCCAATGCTTCAATACAACATTTATCCATATCCCGTAACTTTATAGATGCCTTCCAATCTCTACCAGAACATTGTTAAGAGTGTGCACAATTCCCAACATGTCAGCAAAGAGGTTTTATTCTAGACAAGTAGCAATGGAATGTTGTACAGTGCCATAGGCCACTTACCCATGTATATTAGTAGTATACTGTTTATCAATGCAACTATTCTAATATGCATAATACACAACCTAATTCTAGGAACATCAGTATATACATTATTGAACAGTATTATTTAAACAATAAAATATGCAAGGAATGATAATTCAAATACTTATCTTTGTTTGTTTGTTGGGTTGACTCCCTCTCAGTCTTTGCTTCTTTTCTGCAACTCCATTATGTGGATTGTGAGAAGTGGTCAACTCCCTCTGAATATCTGCATCCTTGCAGAAACTACTGAAGTGTGCTCCTTCTTGATCTTTGCTTCCTGGATTACCTGTCCTTGAAATTATATCAATCAATATGCATGCTTATTAGTATCATCATTGTGTATCCTCGAGGTCTCATACATAATCACACATTCATTAGTATAATCTTAATACTATCAAAACACAATAATCTTAAACATGTATATTCATGATCATTTCAAACACAGATAATAAACATTAGTATTCAAGGTTTCAGGGAAGTCTTCTTTTACTCATGCATATTCTTATTTGATCATAGGACTTTTTTGGTTAGTTAAATCATCAATCAAGATAAGAGACATAAAATGCATAAACCCTTGATTACTTACATTTCTAACTTTATGAATAAACATAACCAATCATACCAATTATACTTATATAAGGGATCCTAACACAAGGTATGATTCTAACTTAATATAGGAAAAACATACCTGGATTGGTATGTTAGCTAGTTATGTCTAACATACCCACATGATGTCTTCTTGTTCTCTTCAATGACTTGTGCTAGTAACCTGCATATCTCATAGGTTAGCCATTATAGAACCAAGTTATACATACCTCGCAAATAGATCTTCTAAGTGATTCATGACAATGGATGAATCTTTGTCCTCATGTCATCATGATCATATGTTCTTGAACTAGAACATGATTTGTCTTTCTTGTTGTACCTTTCATGTTAGTGGACAACATAAACCTCATACAACACCATAATGCATTAGTACAATCATAAGTGTCAACACCCTAATCAATGAATATCTTCTATCATGCATTCATAGTTTTATTAAGGTGATACGACAAGTATAAATTTAATCAAGATTGTACTAACCGTAATAACATGAAGACAAACATACCATAAAATTAATCATGAAAAAATCTCGAAACATACCTGGATGAGTCATACCTGTCGAGATTGCCTGTAATCTTCTTATGTAAGGCCTTAGCCTCATCTCCCTCTGAAACAAGAACTTCTTCAATTATGTAGGTGACTAATCCATTCTATTCTAGGATTAACCCAATCCACTTGATTTGTAGGAACTGAATTAGGGTTTTTCAGAGAAACCCTAAAAATTCAAACTTTCAGAAGGATAGAAATATGTGCCTTGATGACTTGATCAAGCTGGTATACTCATAATTTGAAAACTGCAAAGTTTCACCACTCAAATTTTCCTTTGAAACTTTCGGATTCACTGGACATGACCCTGAACTAGGTTTTGATAAATACCACCCTTCTGCCCAATCAAAAGGTTCGATCCAAAGCTCTAAGCTTCTATTTTTCTGAGAAGCTTCCAGCCGTGGTCACAGATTTCAAAAATTTTCATTTTTGCAGAAGCCCTAATTTTCCACTTTTCCGATCAAAGTCTAGGGTCTGATCAAGCCCGGCCTTCTGCCAAACCAAAAATTCTGATCTTGGTCTCTAAATTTCAATTTTGATGAGTGGCATTCAGCCGTAGTCTCCAATTACAAAAATTTCAACTTTCTTAGAAACCCTAAATTCCAGAAGCTATTAATGAAGGTGCTAAAAAATAATTCTGTTTTGACAGAAATATGTACCTGGTTGTTTCTAGTGTAAATATGAACTTTTTGATCCAAAGGGTCTTAAAATTGTTCCTGTGATAGCTCGACCTATCATCTTTCCAACCCCATAGGTCCGACCTCAAATGGATTCTCTGAGAGAGAGTTATTCCAAGTGTCACAACGTTACCCGTTTAAGGGATAAAACAGGAGAGTGAACTTGTATGGAATTCCACGTGTCACTGGTTCTGTTTCGGCCTATGAAAACGTTACCTGAGAAATTACAGTCCGTGCACTACCTGTAACTTTTTACGAAATTTCATTTGGAGCTTCCTAGCCCAATTTATGACCTTTTTTCCAAGGTCACATGTTTATGACTGAGATCTGGAAGAGGCAGAAACCCTATATTGTACAAATCATAAATCACAAAGTACAACGAATTAGAGGTTTTCCTTTGGACACAAGGTACATGGGGATCTTATATTTTCCTTGTACGATTTTCAGACCCTGAAACCTTGCCGAAATTTATACGATGACTTGTTTTTTCTATATCAAGCCCTAGCTTCGCAATTGCAACAAGTGTCATACATGCCATACCATGCCTTCTTTCAGGCTAGCTTTGATACCATGTTAATTTTTCAGAATTTACTTCAATCTGATCTAGGATATTAACTAAGAGAACAACATGTACAACATATCTACAGCATATCAATCATGGACACAATAATGCAAGCACACAAGAGACACAGAGTTTACTTGGGGAAAACCATAAAGGTGAAAAACCCCAATAAATTCCTTAGAGATAGATAGAGCAATGATACAACCCAAGTATAAGAGATAGACATCTCATAGCAGCAGCTTCTCCTCCTCCACAAGTGCACCACTTTCCTGAGAGTGTGAGAGAGCTAGAATGATCAAATAGAGTGCCTCCCACACTCTATTTATACTTGACTTGACTTGCCCAATAACCTTTACTAGGTTGACCTTAACTTAACCACATAACATAATGTTGACTGGGCCGACCCCCGATAGGGTAGTCTAATAACCCTTCGACCCACATGGTCGACCCCCAATAGGGTGGTCTAATAACCCTTCGACCCACATGACTTATACAAGACCGACCCCAACAAGGTGGTCTAATAACCCTTCGACCCACATGACTTATACAGGACTGAACCCAACAAGGTGGTCTAATAACCCATCAAGTATAAGTTACGACACTTACAATATAAATGACGACACTTCCGTATAGAGGAATAATAACATCTTTATAGGAATACAAACACTTCCGTATAGAGGAATAATAACATCTCTATAGGAATACATATATGAAATACATTCCGAAGTTATAGATACATCAACAATAGGATCTTAGAGTCATGTTCGAAGATCTTGCTTACCTCTACACCAAAATCTGAGCTGGGCTTTATTAAAGAAAGAATAAAGAAAAACTTTGAGCATAAAGCAAGGTAGAAAGCAAAACAAGCTAACTGAAGAAAAGAAAAAAAAAAGAAACCAGACAAGTAAGCAAGAAAGAAACAAAAATGCTTATTTATGTACAAAAGGCCCCCTAGAGGACTAAGTAAAGTACTAATTCAAAGTGAGGCCGTTGAGAGGTAGAGTTACTTCCTATCCTTGTAAGTCTTTCAGTTTGTATGTCGTTGGGCCTAGCTTTTCATAAATTTGGTAAGGGCCAACCCATAAATGTTGAAACTTTGTATGCATCCCCTTACCTTCGTGTGGATGATCCCATTTCAGAACTAAGTCGCCTACTTCAAAACTTATTTTTCCAGACTTCCTTTTTTCAAACCACCTTTTGACTATGTCTTGGTGTTGGTGAAATTGGTCCTTAGCTTTCTGCTTAGACTCTTCAAGTTTGAGCAGGGTGTCAATTCTGGATTGCAAAACTTGACTGCTGGAACATCGCGAGGCTTGGGCCAATTGCAACGATGGGAGTAAGATGTTGGGAGGGAGGATGGATTCTCTACCATAGACAAGGGTATACAAGGAAACCCCTAAAGAATTATTTGGAGTAACTCTATCTGCCCATAAAGCATTTAGGACAACATTGTTCCAGCTTCTCTGATTTTCAATCACAGTCTTCTTAAGAATCCTGATAAGGTTTTTGTTTGAAGATTCATCTAATCTGTTTCCTTGGGGATAGTAATTGGCTGAATAATGCAACTTAATACCTCTTTCATAAACAAATTCATTTATCTTAAAAGATGAAAAATAAGTTTCAATATCAAAGACTAGGGAAATTGGAACCCCAAACCTGGTTATGATGTTCTCTTTTAAGAAACTGATGACTGCATCCTCATTAATTTTGCACAATGGAACATCTTCTGTCCATCTTGTAAAATAGTTGGTGGTTGTTAGCATATACTGGTGCTGCAGAGAGGAATTCGGTTTTATTTCCGCAATGACATCTATACCCCATTGCTCAAAAGGTTCGGAGATAATAATTGGCTGTAACGATCCTGCTGCCTTCGATAATTTACCAGCACTCCTTTGGCACACATCACAAATCCTAGCATAGGTGTGAGCATCTCTGAACAAGGTGGGCCAATAATATCCAACCCTTAGTATTTTGTGAGCTGTTGTATCCCCGGAATAATGTCCTCCAACAGGGCCATCATGCAATTCTTTGACTACTTTACTTGCATCTTCCTTCTCCAGGCATCTAAGAAAAATGCCATCATAATTTTTCCTCAAAAGTGCTCCATCAATGATTTGATAAGCTGCTGATTTCAAATGGAGTGCGCTTCTTTGCTTAGAACTCCAGTGCTCTAGCAAGTACCCTTGCTACAAATAATGCACTAAGTCTTTATACCAGGATTCAGGAGCTATGAAAATAGGGCATACCTCGACCATGTTTAGTTCTACTTCATTTTCCCAATTTCGCTCTTCATCAACTGGATGTTCAGTGAGCAATTTACATAGGCCTTGACCTTTATTGATGGTGGCTGGTTTAAATTCTAAATCATACTCCTGAAGAGTGGTGACCCAATTCCCTCTTCTTTCTCCCAATTCCTTTTGAACGAAAAGGGATCTGACGGCTGGGTGAGGAACTATTACTTTAGTTCTGTTCTTAAGAATATATGTCTTGAACTGCTTTACCGCTTTGAATACAACGTATGCCTATTTGTCTACAATATGATAGTTCAGTTCAGCGCCTTGTAGACCAGTGCTCATAAAATAAATTGGGTATTCATCTCCTGGTTCTACCTTTTGCGTGAGCACAACTGCGAGAGAGTCATTTGAAGCAAAGGTATACAAAATAAAATCTTTGTCAAAATATGGACTTCTTAGAGAGTGAGAATTAGCTATGGCTTCTTTGATCTCCTTAAATGCATCCTTTTCCAAGTCTGTCCATTTGAACTGTACGCTCTGCTTCACCATTTGCTTTAGATGTTAACGGTTTGAGCGAAATTGGGAACAAACCTTCGAACAAAATTCATAGTGCCCATAAACGACTGCATAGATTTTTTGTTGTGGGGCATGGGAATTTTTTTGATAACTTGCACTCTCTCTTGATCTATCCAAATTCCCTTTTTTGAAATGATGTGAAACAAAAGCTTTCCCTCCAGAACTGCGAAAACACTTTTCTTGGGGTTTAAAGAGATACCATACTTCCTGCAGCGATAAAAAATATGCTCTAAATGGAAAACATGGTCTTCTCTCTTTTTTGAGAACACTGTCACATCATCAAGATAGACTACAACACAATGACCGCCCAATCCTTGGAAGGAAATGTCCATTGCTCACTGGAAGGTAGCTCCTGCATTTATCAAGCCAAACGACATTATTCGGTATGAAAATGTTCCCCACTTAGTGTGGAAAGTAGTCTTAAGATGGTCTTATTCTGCCACTAATACTTGATTATAACCAGAGAAACCATCTAGAAGAGAGAAAAGTTTAGATCCTGATACCATCTGTAGAATTTGTTCCATTGAAGGGATGTGATAGTTATCTTTATCATAGGCTCTGTTCAAATTTCTAAAATCTACACATAGTCTTATTTCTCCTGACTTCTTCCTTACGGGAACTAGATTAGCAACCCATTCTGAATGCCGAACTTTAAAAATGATCTTAGCATCTAATAATTTCTTCAACTCCTTTTGAATTAAAGGTTCGAGAGTCAGATGCATTCTCCTTAACTGCTCCTGAAATGGTTTAACGCCTGCCTTCATCGGTATGACATGTTGAATGATCCGAGTATCATATGTTTTCAGATCTTCGTAAGTCCAAGCAAAAACATCCTTATATTGTCGAAAAATCTTAATGAAATTATCTCTTTCACCCAATGAACAACATTTACCAAG
Organism: Larix kaempferi; assembly: GCA_027924585.1. NCBI lineage: Eukaryota > Viridiplantae > Streptophyta > Pinopsida > Pinales > Pinaceae > Larix > Larix kaempferi. The sequence continues at coordinate 7,099,833 of BSBM01000393.1, read as the reverse complement.
ATTAACATACTTTGGTTCAGCTTATGTGCCCAGATTTACCAATTCATGCTGCATAGAGGAGCTATGAGTTTTAACATTAGCTGTATTCTTGAACTTGCTCTGCAAATCGAACAAACTTTCAAGTGATCTCACTCCTTTGGGCATAAAATTTCCTTTGACTGCGTCCTTGTTTTGCAGATCAGACTCATGCTTCTCTTCATCTATAACAGTTTCCTGAAACATGTTTTCATTTGTAAGGAAACTAATGATCTGGTCATCATCATCGAATACTCTGAGATTTGTAATAGTATCTGGAACAGATGGCCTGAAAACCAATTCGATAGAACATTTATTATTAGTAGGCACTAAGCTAGAAGCAGAAGTAGCTAATAAATCAGCTGCAGCATTCTGTAATGTAGGAATAGATTTTATATTAAAAGCTTCAAAATGCGTAATTAAATCCCATACCTCAGACTGATAACCTTTCAAATGTGGTGAAAGACAATGAATTGTATCTCTCACTTGTTTGACGACTATTTACGAGTCACCAAAGACTTTCAGGCATTTAACATTCAAACCAATGGCTTTCTTTAATCTGTGGACCAAAGCTTCATATTCAGCAGTATTGTTAGTACAATCGAACTCTAATCTACAAGACAAAAAGTGTTTGTTGTTTTTAGGATCAATCAAAACACAACCAGCTCCAGATCCTTCCTGAGTTTTGGAACCATCAAAGTATAAAACCCAAAAAACATTCTTTGATCTAACTAAGTTAGTATCTTTACCATCTAAGTCAGTAACTAAACTAACTATGTTACAGTCAATATCATCAGTCCGAGAAAATTGAAGGAGACCGGACTGTTCATTTGATTCACAGCTAACATTTTTTGATTGATAATTACCCGGTTCGATTTCTAAGAAATAATTCCCAAAAATTGAAGATGAAAAAGCTACATCTTCATTCTTTTCTTCTAGCTGAGTTACGTTCTGCTTCATTTGTGGTTCTCTTAGCACTTTAATATGATTCTTCCTATTATGATATGGTAACCACAAGTGAGACCAGTCTGTCGCGAAATAACCATTTAGTTTTGTAGACCAATCTCTACTTAAAATTAAGGAATATCAACTACCATTATATCAATAAACTGACACACTCTAGGATCTGTTGACAGCCTAATAAGCACATCTTTCATTTCCCCAATGACTTTAATAACAGTTCTGTCTAACTATATGATCTGAGTTGGGGATGTAATTGGTTGTCCATTAATCCTTTTGAAGATTGATAGTGGCATGTGTTATAGGTCAAATCTGCACTTCTCCATCCGTGATCACCTTTAGCTGTCGATCACACAAAAGGACAACTTGGATTGTAGAGCAAGATTGCCATAGATGATGTATGGATTGGACTTACCCCTCTGCAGCTAACAAAACACTATTTTTACCTACACTTTGACATGAACGCTACCCTACAGGCATAAGAGCAGCATTCACCTGCTAAAATATGCAACTCTGCTTCATTAGACGAGCATTTACCTACTGAAATATGCTACTCTGCTTCAATAGACCAGCGTACAACCTCAAAAATCTTGCAAACGCTAGATGTAAGCACTGAAGTTGCATATTGTGCGCTACTCTACTATGAAAAAATCGCGTACATCTTAAAATGTAATATAAAATATATTAATTTGACGAATTGGGATTAGTTGAAGTTGGTTTTGCAACCTCCCCAACCTCCCAATCAAACTACCTCTCGATCCAAACTGCCTACCTTGTCCCATAAATACAAGGGGGATAGAAGAGAGAGACTAGACTCAAAGGAGACTCAAACTAGTTAGACTCAATCTAGAGAACTAGACGGAGGAGAAACTATGCATTAAGGGTTGCTATGCTGGAGGAATTCCAAATTTAGTGTGAAGAGCAGGAGCTAAGAATCCGGTTGCACAAGAACTCTGAATGATCAGGTATAATTGTACTGATTATTTTCTTTTGACAATAAAGGTTGAAATACCCTTCCCGTCCCAATCAAATGGCTAATGGATTGCATATTTGTTTGGATTAAATGCTTGATTGTATTTGATGTCTAAATTGCACTTCAATTTCATCATTGTTATATCAGTCAAGATACACTGAGGAAGGTATCTTTTGTATTGCAGGTTCACCGAACGAAAGATCAAGTGGAGGATCGACCGAAGGAGCAAGCGAAAGCTAGGATCGAACGTCGTTAATAAGGTATGCCTTCAAGAACCTTGACCTCTTTCCTTTTGTAGAAGCCTATGTGATATCATTAATGTATTTACCTGTCACCCCAGAAGTTGGTAGTGTCCCTCTCCTCGCTATAGGGTAAAAATCCCGAACAACAGACTGGCAAATCCGATGGGGACCAGTTGTTTTCTACTCTAGGAGACCTAGTTAGCTTTCCTTCCAGTACTTTTTGGTATTTTTGATCCTTTGAGAGGCTCTGTAGGTTACTGTAGCCTGTTTCCATTGCTTGACTCATCTCAGTTTGAAGTTTTAGAGCTTGTTTCAAACCTTCTCTAGCATGCACACTGGTATCCCTTGCACACAGTAGCGTACACCTACTGAAAAACGTTGCTTTACCTATTGCACAGTAGAGTACACCTCCCAGTGTGCGCAGGTTTATACACTGCACAGTAGAGTTTTTTCCTGTAAGTATCTGTTTGCTTTTGGGGTCTTGATTTTCACTTGTTTGGTTTGATTTCCAGCCTCTTGATTTGTCTTCTTAATTAATCCTTGAGGTCTTTATGCCCTTATTGAGTCTTGTTTGCCTCTCCTAAGTCCCTTAGGTCATATTTTGCTTGCTTGAGTACTTTTGAGGTGTCTTGTTATTTGTGCCTCTTTTTGAAGACCGTGATTTGTTCCTAGTTGGACATAGCTGCATTCCTGTACTCTAGATGCTTGTTGCAAGTATACAAACCTTTGTTTTGTAACATTTGTTGTTTGTGGAAACACTAAGCATGCTTTGATAGTGTCTTGGACTTTGATTTAGGGTTTGACCCCAAGTTGGAGTCCTTAGGGTGTTTTCAAAAACTTTTTTGAGTCTAGACACTTCCTGATTGCTTTGTCAGTTTTAGTCCAAGTAAGTTGAAGTCTTTCAGTTTGCTTCCGTTCGAGTCTTTGTAATTGTAAGGCCATCTTTGGTTCGCTTGCCTACCTTTTGCTTGGCTTAGTGCTTTCTTAGGGTTCTTGGTGCTTTGGAGCAACCTTTGAGGTTTTCCTTTCCATTTTGAGTGTCTCTTATCCCTATTTTCTTTTTGATTTGTTTCCAAGCCCAAAGCTTTTTCCTTTGAAAAACTTTGTAGGACAAGTCTTTGTCAAGTCATCGATTTGATTGTTGTGAGCCTTAGAGTTGCTTTTCCTTACTCACATTTTTTCTTTTAGGTCTTACTTGCTTCCATTTTCGAGTTCTTTTTCTTTTACATATATCAAAAAAGGCAAAAAATGAGTTTGGTAGTTTAAAGTAGTAAGACTTATAATCATTTTGAAGTAGCGTAATTTACTTTGTTTTGAATTTGAAAAGAAAGTCGAAAAAGAAAACTTGTTTTAGGTTTGCTTAGTTTTCATTTTGGAAAGAGCATAAACGAAAAAGAAAAAGAGTCTTTTTCTTTTTTGAAAGTTGTTTCATTTACGCACTTTACTTTCTGTCACAACCACGCCACACAATGCACTGCAACCTTTGAGTAAAGAACAACCCTTAAAAAAATATAATTAATAAAATTTATTAGCAACTTTTCTTTCTAGGGATGTCACTACACCAACTAGCTTAGGCTAGGGTTTCGGATTAGAACACATTTTAATTATCCGAAACCATTTTCATTACTCAATAATCGTAGTGAGATTGTTTTTAGGTAAACCCATTGACATCAAAGTTGTTCTGGAAGCTCCACTGAAACCAGAGTTAAGCATGAGGGCTTGCGAATGTGAAATAGTGAGGATACCCCTTCACTTTTCATTCGGAGCATACACCAAGGTTGGTTCGCGTATGGGGATCTTTTTGGATTTCGGGCTTCGCTACCCTACCCATGCGTTCTAGTCGGACCTACGAATGTCCCCCAGAGCTTCTTTCGTGTTAATGGTAGCCTTAGTATCTTGAATTTAGGGCTTCTTACATAGGTGGCAGTGAAAGGCTATTTTCATTGTAACTAGGACAGATACAGAAGGTAACCCTTTTCAGTAATCCCGGGAAGGCGGTTTGGTGATTCAAATGCTTGCACCCAGAGGACCTAAAATGGATGTCGTATAACTGTTCTTCGATGCTCTACTAGCTTGTTCTAGGCCCTGATCATCCCAGACTTTCTATTGAGAGTATTCACCATCCTTGTTTGCCTAGTTTTGGATACTTAGGATTTTGTAGTGGCGTGCTCTTTGTGCCTCTCGCCCTTAGTTGGCCTTAGATATTTTTGGCCCATTGAGTCGAAACTATGGATAGAATCCCGGTGAGCACCAATAAAGGGACCCTTGTTCAAGGGGATCCTTGTGATTTTCCATTCATTGGGAACATTGGTACTCCCTTAATGGCTACCTTGAATCTTCCAAGATTCACTATAGGGCTACCGATTTGGTTATTTTCCACTCCGAATTCCTTGCATGCTCCTGATGCTTCTCAAGTAAGCACCTCACATCAAGAGCATCAAAAACTTATGCCCACTTCGCCAGTAACATCTTCTCCTCCTCCTTGTACCTCATGTGGTGAAAGTAGTAATACTAGTAACCAGCAGTCTAAAAGGAATAGACAGAGGAAGAATAGAAAGAATATGCCAAAGAAAGGGGGCAGCCACCCAGCCTCTGGAGGTCATGCTGGGGGCACCTACCCAACCTCTGGAATTCATGCTGGGAAAAAACACTTAGTCACTGTGAATCATACTGAACCTTTCCACCCAGCCTCTGGAAGTCATGCTGGGGGCACCTACCCAGCCTCTGGAGGTCATGCTAGTAGAAAACTTTCAGTCACTGCAACTCATACTGAAAGTATCTCTTCAACCATTTCTTCTCATGTTGAGGAAACGTCATTGATCACTACTGGTCATATTAATGACAAGTCACCAGTTCCTGTGAGTCATACTAGAGACACTGAATCGGCCATTGCAAGCCATGCTGAGAACGTTGACATTGTCGACCAACCTAATAAACATAAGCTTAAGTTCCCTTGTAATTTTTGCGAGGGAGGCCATCTTACTCATAGGTGCCCTGCTATTCCAGAGGTGCAAAGAGTGTGGTCCATAGTTCAAAAGTATTATGCTTCTGAGCAACCAACCAATGCTAGTCATGCTGGGGGCAAGCTGTCAGCCAATGCTAGTCATGCTGAGAGTACTATTGTTGTTACGAAGTTTAAGCTTATAGGACGCAAGCCAAAGTTCCCTTGTAAACTTTGTAAGGGAGATCACCTTACTCACTTGTGCCCTGCTATTCCAGAGGTGTGGAGAGTGTGGTCCATTTCTGAAGGATCCTCTGCTCTTGAATTGTCTATAGATTCCCAACAACCTGATCAACCTTTGGTTGATGAAGTGGTTGAACCAATGCAATATTTGTTCAACCCCACTCTTCCTTTGGAGAGTGAAGCGATCGAATTGATGCAATCTTCGATCGATCCCATCAGTCCTTCGAAGACTGATGCGCCTGTCCCTGGAGTCTTCTGCATTACCAGTTCGGATATCTCTAAAAATGGGGGCACTGCATCTGTGCCGAGTAAACCCCTACCAAGATCTGGCATAATTTCCTTTGATTGGAATAGTCTAACTGCACCTCGCCTTCCTTTTCCTACACCTTTCTAGATAAAGGTTGATATCGGAAACCATGCAGTTCATCGATGTATTGTAGATGAAGGAGCCTTTGTTAGTATCTTATCCCCTTATGCTTGGAGAGATTTAGGTTTTCCTAACCTTGTTCCAGTTGTTAATTGGTCGTTGAATTTCAATAAAAGACCTAGTGAACCGTTGGGATTCCTCCCTCAAGTACCCGTTACTTTGGGTGGAAAAATAGTCTTAGTTGATTTTATGGTTTTAAAGGACCCTATGGATTTTGATATGATCCTCGGGCATGATTACGTATATACTATGCAGGATGTGGTGTCTACGCTTTTTCATGTGATGCAGTTTCCTCACAACGAAAGCATTGTCACCATCGATCAACTTACATTTGTCGATCCCTCTTATTACCCAACTATAGACCAGGTATGTCCCTCGTCAGTAGGCACTACTATGTCACAATCAAATTATGTAGCATATTGTTCCTGGAGTCCAATTTCTATTGAGAAGAAGCCTCTGAATTCATGCTTACCTTCTCGGGACTGGGTCCCGGCAATTGACCAGGTGATGACTCCATCTGAATATTTAGATATGTGTTCCATCTGGGATGATATACTTCCTTATGATGAAGTTTTTCTAGAATCTATAATACAGTATGCCATTCATTTGGACATTGATCCACCTACGAGCATTCTTCCACCTTTTCTTCGAGCTCATTAAAAACAATAAGGAAGTTACAAGCATTCTTCCACCCTCACTTCAAGCTCATTAAAAACAGTAAGGAGGCTACAAGCAATCTTCCACCTTTCCTTTGAGCTCGTTAAAAACAGTAAGGAGGTTACAAGCAGTCTTCCACCTTCCCTTTGAGCTCGTTAAAAACAGTAAGGAAGCTTTGAGCATTCTTCCACCTTCACTTCGAGCTCACTAAAAACAGTAAGAAAGTTACGAGCATTCTTCCACCTTTTCTTCGAGCTCGTTAAAAATAGTAAGGAAGTTATGAGCATTCTTCTTTTCTCCTTTGAGCTCGTTAAAAACAGTAAGGAGGTCACGAGTTTACTTTTTCAAGCTTGTTAAAATTTTGCAAATTTTTTTTTTATGGAGTTCTCTCTAAGCTCTTGTTAGACTCTTTAAATATGACAAGATTGTCGTGCAGACTTGTCCTCTTCAAGCTCGTTAAAGGAATTGAAGGCCCATCTGCTTAAGTATAAGTTTAACCATTTTTCGGACTTTTGCGGATTACTTATGAAAAAAGAATACTCTAGTCATCCGTGGCTAGAAGAGTTCTTCTTCCATTGTTTTACACTTTTTTAGGGGAGGAGACTAACTTTATGAAAAAGGACCTTTTGGAGCCTTCTTTAGGGTTTTCAGGCTCTCGAAACATGAAAACACCAGTGAGCACTCACCTACTCAGGATCGATGTGAAATCCACAAGGGGGTGTATAGAGGATTGTTTAAGCTTTTCAGACTCTATAAACAGGAAAACACCGGATAGCATTAACCTACTTGGGCTCGATATTAAAATCCACGAGTAGGTGTATGGAGTTATTGTTTAAGTTTTTCAGACTCCTTAAAATTGAAAACACCGGTGAGCAAGAACAGATCTCGGTCGATATTAAAATCCAGAGATCAGTACTACAGAGTAATCTTCTATCTCTTCTTCGAACTCTATAAACAACGAAGAAGGTCCTGAGTCTTCCTCCCATGGGCTCGTTAAAATTTTCACATGGTTGGACTTATTGAGTTTTCATTCTTTCTTGGACTCATTAAAACAACAAGAAGGGTATTCTTTTATCTAAAAAGAATAAGGGATAAGAAGGGTATATCACATCTTGCAGTATCAAAGGTAGTTCAGTCAGTCATATCCTTGAACACAGCACCTACTTGAGTCTTTCATGTCAGTTGGGTTTTAGTTTTTGAACTTAGGGTGAACCTGATCTCCGAGTTGTTTACTCCACCAATTGGTTATGCTTCCAACCATATGGAGGGTCTTCTAATGTCTCCTACATTGTAGGCTTATATCACTTTCCCGTCATGTTGAAAAATGCCTAAGTCACTTTTTGTCATGCTCACTGTTCAAGGATACAGCCTGTGTCGGCCATTCTGCAGTTTATCTTGACCTCATGTGTCAGCCATCCTAGTGTTAGTCTTGTTACTTATACTATTCCACATCAGCTCATACCATTTGGGTGTTCCTCGTGTTGAATTATGGAGGATGCCTTAAGGCCTCCCTTCCAACGAACTTCTTCCCATCGACATCAACTCATTTTTCTCTGGGAATGAAGTTTAGAGTTTCGGTTAGTACCTTGGGGATTGCAGTCACCAGTGGAAATCTCTCTTGCTGTTGAATTATGAGAACACATCAATGTCTCTTATTTGACAGGTTCCTCAAGTGTTCGACGTCAAGTCCACTTATTCACACTTCTTGGATCGTACTAGGTACCTTGGGCCCCATTATCATTATCGGTGGAATCCCTCGCATTTGTTAACGGTATACATCAATGACCGGTAATCAAACGATACCCCCCATGTTCGACTTCAGCTCATTTATTCACATGGTTAGGGTTTGTACCTTGGGTTTTTTGGATGAAGACCTTGGGATTTTGATAGCATTACCTCATTATGTTATCACCCAAGCTGCGCAAGACTGAGCCTCACTCATTTTGGCTCTCCATGAGACATAGATCCAGTTTGTTGTTATGGCTATGATCTCTCATTCTGACATGGATCCACACTTGTATTTCAGTGGCCATGCTATATATACATCTCCTAGTTATGTATTGGAGATCATGTTGTATCATGCTACACATCTATATGATTTCAAGATTGTAATTGCTCGCTGACCTTGATCGTTATTTTAGGTACTTTTGTGACTTGGTTCTGCGGTTTCTTGCTCCTCCTCTGACTTGGAATTATAATGTATTTCGACCATCGCTTCCCTTTGACCTCACACATTAGGGGGCATCTTTTATCGGTCAAATCTGCACTTCTCCATCCATGATCACCTTTAGCTGTTGATCACACAAAAGGACAACTTGGATTGAAGAGCAAGATTGCCATAGATGATGTATGGACTAGACTTACCCCTCTGTAGCTGACAAAACACTGTTTTTACCTACATTTTGACATGAACGCTACCCTACAGGCATAAGAGCAGCGTTCACCTGCTAAAATATGCAACTCTGCTTCAGTAGACGAGCATTTACCTACTGAAATATGCTACTCTGCTTCAGTAGACCAGCGTACACCCTAAAAAATCTTGCAAACGCTGGTTGTAAGCACTAAAGTTGCATATTGTGCGCTACTCTACTGTGAAAAACTCGCGCACATCTTAAATTGTAATAAAAACATATATTACTTTGACGAATTTGGATTAGTTGAAGTTGGTTTTGCAACCTCCCCAACCTCCCAATCAAACTGCCTCTCGATCCAAACTGCCTACCTTGTCCCATAAATACAAGGGGGATAGAAGAGAGAGACTAGACTCAAAGGAGACTCAAACTAGTTAGACTCAATCTATAGAACTAGACGGAGGAGAAACTATGCATCAAGGGTTGTTATGCTGGAGGAATTCCAAAGTTAGTGTGAAGAGCAGGAGCCCAGAATCCAGTTGCACAAGTACTCTGAATGATCAGGTATAATTGTACTGATTATTTTCTTTTGACAATAAAGGTTGAAATACCCTTCCCGTCCCAATCAAATGTCTAATGGATTTCATATTTGTTTGGATTAAATGCTTGATTGTATTTGATGTCTAAATTGCATTTCAATTTCATCATTGTTATATCAGTCAAGATATGTTGAGGAAGGTATCTTTTGTATTGCAGGTTCACCAAACGGAAGATCAAGTGGAGGATCGATCGAAGGAGCAAGCGAAAGCTAGGATCAAACGTCGTTAATAAGGTATGCCTTCAAGAACCTTGATATCTTTCCTTTTGTAGAATCCTATGTGATATCATTAATGTATTTACCTGTCACCCCAGAAGTTGGTATTGTCCCTCTCCTCGCTATAGGGTAAAAATCCCGAACAACAGCATGACATTTGAGGAAGCCCCAGAATCTACCAAATAGTTATGCACATTATGATTGAAGATTTCAAAAGTTAAAAGGAAAGATAATTTTTGGGATTTAGATTTCCTGCCAATACTAGCTTCATTAATTTCCAGATCTTCTTGAGTGTGTGCTAACGGAGTGCTAGATTGGGGATCAAGAGCTTGTAACAGCTTTTTTCATTGCTGAGGAAAACTACACATATCGAATATGGAAATGTTTGCTTTTACTTTCTTTATGTCTTCGATTATATCATATCCCATGTCACATTCTTTTGCAACTTTTGGTTGATTGTCTGTTTTATTTAAAGTTACTTTTGACTGTTTCATTATTTCTACGTTTGGCTCTTTGGTAGGTGCTGGATTTGCCTTGGGCTACGATGGAAAAATACTAATGTGCCTTTTGGGTATTTCCTTGGAGACTTTAGGCTTGTGAACAGTCGGAGTCGGATCAGCGAGTGGACCCTTGCTGCGAGTATTGATATTCACAGTTGAGACTTGACTTTCTTCGAGGTCATCTTCAATTAATTCGGTTAAAGGCACCCAATCCCACAGCACCATAATGGTATTTAGAGCGGGTTCTTCTTCCTCCAAGGTTTTCTCTTCCTGAGGACCTTCCTGATCCATGATTTGCGCATCCAGAATTTGGTTCATTACTAAACTCATTGAATTTATCCATTGCGGACAACGTTTTTCAGAATGTGGTTCCTGATGGAAAGTGCAAAAATTATCCATTCCTACTTCATTTAAATTCAAAATGGGAGAGTTGTTTGTAGGTGGATGAGGTTGATCATTTTCTTCTCTCTTTTTGTAGAAAGGTTTAAAAGTCTTCCTAGATGTGCTAGCTGCCTTATCCTTTTCAAGATCTACAATTTTATTGGACAACTTTTGCATCATTTTAACCACGTTTTCCATGTCTGCTGATGGCTCTTCCTTATTTCTAGTTAGTAACAAGGTTTTTTTATTAGTTGTTGGTTTTGTTTCTGCATCAAGAGCATGTTTAGCAATGTTGTCTGCTTCTTTCTCCACCTTCCTAGCTTCTTCGAAATTTTCTATTAACGTAGTTTTCTTGGTTCTTTTGACAAACATTGCTATGGGAGGGTCGAGAGCTGTTGTGTAATATTCTACTAAAGATTCTTCTGCGAGTTTAGCTGCCTCACTAAAATTATTTAACATCGTATTGAATCTTTGGTTAAATTCGTGAACCTTCTCTTTCTTTTCCATTCTCATGGATAATAATTCTTTCATAAGTGTAGCAACAGTTTTCTGATTTCCATACTTTTTTAAGAAACATTTTTCGAATTCTTCCCAATTCGATATTGAACTAACTTGCAAACTAATATACCAGGAAGAAACCTTAGGTTCAAAAGTGTATGGAAAAATCCTACAAACTACATCCTCATGCTGCACATTCAAAAGGCTCAAAGCTAAATAAAATCTCTTAAGGTGATCCTCAGCAAAGATACCTTTCCCAGGATCATACTTAGGAAAAACTTTCTCAGGATTCTTGGGCAGATTATGAAATGGTCCAGCCAAATTCAGTGCTCCTCTTGCTCTCCATGCAGGTACAACCATGGCTCCACATGGAGAATTAGGTGGAGAATCATGTGGGGTATGAGTTGGAGAATTCCTTGGAGTGTGAGGGTATTCAAGATCTAGAGGATTTTTCGATTTCAATTTCTCTAAGAGGCTCTGTGATTTCTTCTAAAGATAAATCCACTAATTCTATAAAGTTCTGAACAAGAACTGAATCACGTGTGTACTGTCTTTCCCTTCTAGGAGCTCTTCTTCCAGGGATAAAATGAATTGCATTCAAACCACCAAGCTACTTAACATAAGGGCGGGTATGTCTTCTTAAGTTAGCTACTTCAACAAAAGGTACATCATATAGAGTTTCTTGCTGCTCAAGCGCAGAATTGGGATCTTCTTGATTTGTTATATCCAGATCTAAATTATCTGGGATTGTTGTTTCAAGTGGGTTTCTAGTGGTATCTCCTCTTAGAGAAGAGTATCCTCTGCCAGCCATGCACTGGTGGCCCTCCTTCTAGCGCCAAAAACTGTTGATGCCTCGAAAATCATAGCATCAATCAATAAGGGAGTCTCCCCGATAAGCGAGCCTAATTAGATCGCTCACCTTTTGGTGTGCGGAATCTGTCCGGTTAACAGTTCCGGCTACCGTACAAGGTTTATATATTTGTATTCTTTGCACCAGTTGCGGCCCGATCCACCGTTTATGTGTTTTATTTTAAAGATGATATGCAATTGTTCTAAACTAAATGCAGGTAATCAAGCAGAGTTAATCTAAAACTATATAAGCAAATCTAATCTATCCTTGCAAGGAGCAAACTATAAATGTGAGTAATGAACTAAAAGAAACATCTAAATATAAGACAGATAGTTATTTAATCATAAAGATGCATTTGCAGTAGAAGATAAAAGATATCAAAGATAGATTTGATTTAATTAACATATTCCATTACTCATTTGAGATAAACATCTTTGCGCAGAGAATTATGAGAACATTCATCACACAGAAGCAATTCATAACAGCTAGGAATGATCTCACAGTAATGTATAGATGAGACAAGAATAATCCAGCAAACATTTAATACATCCTTAAGGAAAAAATGCAGTCCCCCGGGCTTTCTTTAGGAAAAATTCAAATTCCTTATACATGCAATAAATTAGTTCACGTATAAGATAGAGAATGTCCTTTCACCTGCCAAAAGTACTTTCACTATCTTCTATTCATCTATATATAGCTTTACAAAATGATCCCAGAGCTGCCAAGTGTACCCTAATCCTAGGAATGTTTAATTTGTCATTTACTGCCCCAATTACAAAATTTGAATGGTTCGTGAAAGCCTTTTACACAAAAGACAAAAAAGAGATAGTTGTCTATTTATCTTCATGATTTAATAATAGCAAAGGTAAACTTTCATCATATTGCTAGACAATTTTGACTGCCAAGTCATCCTTCACATGGCGCATCTGCCTCAGCTGGAGCCTTTGTCCCAGATGGCATCCCTGCTTCTACTAATGCTTTTCCCCCTGCCTATTTATCAGCATCTGCTATGTAACTGAACCAAATTCCTGTGTCCCTTATAACAGTATTAGCAGGGGCAGGAAAAATGATTGTTTTGTAAATCACGTGCTTGTCTAGTTCTACTTCAATGTCTTGCACTTCTGCCACTGTAGTCTGGAGAGTCTCATGGAGAAGGTGGGCATGTATGGAAGGTTGTACGATACACTGATGAATATCATCTGTCGTTAGCATGTCTATTCTCCTTACAGATTCCATCTGGATGCTCAACTCACCTTTCAACTCAGATAGGCGTTACTCTTTTCTCGGGAAATCTTTAAGATTATGGGGAATTGCTAATTTGCATCTCTCATTAACTTCATAAATCTTCTGATAAAGGATGCTGCACTTTCCAATAGTTACTTGGATCACAAAGATTAATTTTACACCGCAGTTCTTACAGAACTCCATGAATCCTATGTCCTCTTTAAAATCAGCCACATATTTGAAAGGGAGGTGCTTGGGGAAATCTGCCTTCCCTTCTCTCCATTCCATTTGCTTCATCATATCCTCTTTTACCCGTGTGTATTTTTTCTTGAGCCTAATAGCTTTGGAGCTAATTTACTTCATTCTGTCTACCATGGCCTTTAGCCTGCAAATATCTTCAGTAAGCAGTTCCTGTGACTCATGCATTTTCTTTAGTATGTCACATGATTTTTCATGAAAGGGGGTCATGTCCATTGCTTTGCTGCTTGCTTGTTCCAGCTGCTCGGCCATCAGCTCCTTCTCCTCTTCTAATTGAATGATCTTGTCTTCAAAGTCATTCTTTTCTCCTTCTACTATCATCATTTGGACTGCCAAGTGCTCCTTTTTCTCCTCCAGGTGCTAATACTTATCTGACAATTCTCTCTAATCTGACAAAAGGAAATTGTATTTCTTAACTGCTAGTTCCCTATAGGCCTGCTTATTAACCACAGTGAGCTGCAACATACGAGCTCTTTTTTTGGTTGCCTCAAACTCATTTACCATTTTGACCACGTTGTGCTTGCTTGCTTTCGTGGAAGCTACAGTAGCAGATGCCAAAGCCACAGGAGCATTCTGCGTGCCCTGCATAACAGTGGTTTCTCGTGGGTAATGATGTCTGGGTGAAAAGGTTTCTTCAACCTTGTCTCTATCCTTCGCACAATGGAATTCCTTTTCTTATCAAAAACAAATTTATCCCACTAGGTCACAGTATGATATTTCGACAGAGTGAAAGGGATCAATGGAAGATCTTCTATAGGGATGTTCTCTTCCGTGGGTGGGGTCTAAACCATTTGGGATGAGTCTATATCCATGTCCTGCGTGTTAGAGCCCCCAGCTTATGCATCTTCGTTGGCTTTATTTTCTTCTTTTTCCTTAAGCTGCCTCTCTTCAACCGCTTCTCTTTCTCCTTGCTCTTTGGCAGCTTCCTCTTTTCTTATCTTTTCTATCTCTTCACCTCGAAGCCTCTGGGATTCTTCTTTCTGAAGCCTAAGGGCTTCGTCTTCCTGAATCTTATCCTCCTGCTCCTTTTGCACCTTTTCGGCAACTTCCTTTTGGATCCTCTCAGCTTCCTCTTTAATCCTTTGCTCTTCATTGGTTAGAGTTTCAGCTGCTTCCTTTTACTTCCGTAGTTTGGCTTCTTGGGTGTCTTGGGCAATGGTGGAGCTAGAAATTGCTCCACCCTTGAGGTGACGGAAAATTTGAAGCTTGGTCATGTTACTGATTCCTATATACACCTCTTCATCTTCATCATAGTAATGAGCATAATCAAAGTGAGCATGGACCTCTCTGCAATGTTCAACAGCCTTGTTTTGCTTGTCATTTCTTTGGAAGACCACTTCCCTGAAGTGAAAGTCTCTTAAATCTTGAAAAAAATATTCAGCCGATGAAACCTTTGAGAACTTATAGGCTCCAACATAGAAAGGCAAAGGCGAAAAAGAATCCTTTTTCAATCTATTCAAAAATCCGCCAATTCCATCGAGAAAAACTTGCCTGACTGCCTCCTTGAGGACGATGAAATATGTAGCATATTTGGGCAGGATATATGGTGGTTTGGAGCCTCCATACATTCTTATATAAGTACCCTTCTCTGAAAAATAGAAATCGCCGTATTTTTCCATGACCTCCATGGCATTTTCAGATAACCAATTGGGTTCTTCATTAAACATTAGCTCATACAAAGGTATGATTAATTCTTCACAAATGAGCTTGTACTGCCTCTTGTAATTTTGGGCCGAAGCATTTTATAGGTGGTGTACACTGGGGTATTGGCTTGATCCCAAATGCAACCCAACTTTGGGAAAGGAAGCTTTGCCAGAATACAATCTATGAGATAGGATGACATGTAAAATTATGACTTCTTTAAGATCAGCCCTTCTTTCGCAGTAGCTATGGTGGATGAAAGACTATCCGAGAGGATATTTGCCCAATTAAAAACCGTTCCCTTGAATGCCACGTAATGAATTATTGGGACCCATTGCATCCTATAAAAGGTTCCATCTACCATGCCAAAAATTCTACTTAACATAAGGGTAATCATCCAGAAAGGGGCCCTCAGATTTTGGACTTCATATTCATCACTATCCTTTTTTCTTAGTTGCTTTCATGAGATTAACAGTTTTCTATCCATTTCCAAATTATCCATCTTGAGCTTCCCTAACCATTCGTCGTTTAGCTGCTGCTTAAGACGTGGTAACTTGTAAGATCCTGCAATATAGGGTGGATGAAACGAGGCAAAATCCTCTCCCTTCCTATCGGATAATACTCTTCATTCAGCGTTTGCATGTTCTAGGATCCATCCAATCACTTATGAACAGGGAAAGAGTTTTGGGCGCGTGGAAGCTTTAGATATACCAGAGATTCTGATGTTTTGGTATAAGTATCCTTCCTCCAAGAGTGCTCCAGGGATATATTGGTCTCTTAACATGCGGTATATATCTCCCCACTTGGCTTCAGGAGGAACGCCTATGACAAACTTGGTGTCCTCAAATAAAGTTTCGACCTTGCCTCAACTGATTCTGGTTCAGTCATCTTTGCCTTCCTTTTGCTACCTTTCAGCATCGTAGCTTAAACCTATTCAACGACCATGCATGAGTAGATATAAGATCAACCATAACACAAAACATCAAACATTAGACAAACAGAACAACATGGCTCAAGTATATTTCAAAGATATAGCAATTGAAAATTCTTACGATAACAATGTGTTTTTAAAATATCGATGGGAATTGAGAGTTTGTATGAAAACGAGAACATAATGCTTCCCCTTAAGATGATAACAGGGACTGGAAAAGATGCTGTTGATTTTAGAAATGAGACAGGAGGCCTGGTCCTCTTTTCTAATGAAAAGCGTGAGGGAGGCGACAGGTAAATGTGGCCAGGGAATGCTAAGCATGTAGGTTTAAGGGACTGGAACCGGGTTGGATGGGCCGACAACTATGAGTTCCAGTGCATGGGGATGGCCAAACAATTTTAACAACTCGACTAAGGGCCATGCAACTGGTTGCGGTGATGGTAATGGCGGGAAAAAACTCAACGACTAGCAACTGAAAGAGATGAAAATAAATGTTAGAAAACCACCTACCTGGCAGAGAGAAGTTGGGCCTTATGAAGGTTAACGATGTTGCAACTTAGCTGGGCTGGAGTGACTCGACGCAGCCTTGAACGGGGTTCTCAACAAACAATCTACCAATAAAAAATCTAAATTTCCAAAACCCTATATCTAATTGGTTGATACATGTGGGAATTTAACTCGGTGGGTGAGGTTTTTTAAAACGGGTTTAAGGTGAGTACGGCCGGCGTCTTTTCGACACTTTTAACATTAAATGCGACTGTCAAAATATGACAAAATCGGTGAGTTTGCCCGATGGTTGCGATGAAAACTGGTGAGTTTGGAGCGACGGATTGCGGTGGAACTAGCCGAGTTCATCCAAAACGAGACGGCGAATTTTTGGCTTACTTTATCGGTGCAAGATGACAAGGCTTGCCGCAAGGGAAAAACCTACGAAAAGACAAGGTTTGAGGCTGCACTGTGGATGTTTTGGGTGAGTCCAAGCGACGTTGTGGCCAAACTTGGTGAGGTCACCCGACGTTGCAGTGGGACCGGGCGAGTTCACCCGATACGAAATGACTTTGCGTCTTAACAAAATTCTGCCTTCCCGCTACGGTGAAACTTGGCAAGTTCTTCCGACGTTGCGGCGAGAACAAGCGAGTTCACCTGAAATTGGCAAGTGCAAAAGTCTTAACAAAAGGAGGCAGCCATTGCGGCCAAACTTGGCGAGTTCGTCTGCCATTTTGGATGAACTGGGTGAGTTCATCCGTCGTTTCAAATGAATTGGGTGAGTTTGTCCATCATTTTGGATGAACTAGGTGAGTTCATCCGCCATTTCGGATCAAAAGTCTGAGTTCTACTTAGAAAAAAAGAGACAAAAACCAACTAAAAAACTTGCCTTTCTAGAAAACTAAGTTAAAAAAGACTTTCTAGGAAGTGTTTAACTCCTAAGAAAACCTTTTCTAAAAACAAGGATGGGCCCCAAAACCACAAAAATTTGGGGGGGATGTTGCAGCAACAACAGAAACCTACATCGCTGAGAAGCTAACGCTTTTGTTTGTATTAGTAGATTGCGTCACACTCTAGAATTTTGTATTAAGGTAAAAAATCCCTAGTTGAAAGTTGGATCAGGTGTTTCAGTTGAGATTTGTCCTCTGTTTGTGTCAATCTAAGTTCATATATATCATTTGCCTCCTCTCCTTGCCTATTTTTTGACATTTAAAGCTCGCCTTAGTTTCTTGTTAAGCCCTGAGTAGTCAAGCAATTGCTTCCATTGTATTGGGTGATTATGATCCCTCATAGGAGCATCTTGTCTTGTCAATTTTAGAAGCCTGTGGTATTCTTTTCTTTAGGGTTCTTATTTATTTCAAATCGTGTTGTTGTGAGAACTTTTGTTTATGTGATTTTGGATTGAATTGTTGCCAGTCTCTAAGTTGGATGCTTGCGTGATTGTTTTTCTTGTTTTCAAAAATTGTAGAACTTCTCAATCTTTAGTGTGATGAGATTTGAGACAAAGTGAGCATAGTTATATTTGAATTTATTTGAAAGTAGTTTTAAAAGGAATTGAGTTTTCATTCTCTTCATTTTGGAAGTATAGTGCTTTGATTTGTTGAGAGGATATACCATTTGGGTCTTGGATAATTGTTTAAAAAACTTGAAAAGAGCTAGAAATTGTTCATGTTTTCTTCCTTTCAATATTTAAAAAGTCTTTGAAAAGGAGAATAATTATTAGATTCAATCATAAAGTTTCATTTTCAAGCATTTTTTGACAAATAGTGCATGTTCCAAAGATCTTTGAAATCGTCTTGTTAACTCCTTTGGTTCTATGTTTGAACTTGAAGTGTTTTGCAAATCAAAAGACTCCATTGTTCTTTTATTTTCGATTTGAGTCATCAAATCTCTTTTGTAAAAAACAAAAAAAACGGTTGCTTTGGTGTTATTTTTGGATTTCTTTGGATTGATCGAAAGAATGTCTTTTGATATTTTGGTTTGCGTAAGAAGGAAAGTGAAAGAATAGTGTTTCATTTCAAGAAATATGTTTTTTGTCTTAGTAAAAGAAGAAAGATCTCTCCTTCCTATACATAGATCTCATCGAAAGAAAAGTTTTCATCTCATTTGGTTTTCGTGCATGATATTGGGATGTGTCCACAATTCATCAGTCCACTTAACCATCTAAGATAAAATCAAGCTCTAGTCTAATTTAAAATATTTAGAAACTTGAGTGATAGGTTAGAGACATGTTCCAGGATCTTTAAGTGTAGGAGCTGTCATTGTTTTCCTGCACTGCATCCCTGGGGCTTCTAGTTCTTCCACGTGCTAGTCGGTATATCAAACAACCTTTTCACGTACTCAACCATATATAGAAAGGTTCTTTGTGTACTTGATGGTATATAGGAAGGTTCACGTCGAACGGTTGTGGATTAGACAACACTACTATGGATTGGAGCTCCCATGTACCTCGCATATATCAGGATACCCCACTAGGATACTAAAACTATCTTAGTCAACCATTGGTCATATTGACTTTGCATTACACCAAGAACAATACTCGGGGATCTACTATGCACGTACTGTTAGGTAGTCGGGTATTATGGTCAGGACGGTCCTAATCCTCCTTGGTTAGTGCTCTGAAATATTGGGGTGAGTATTATTGTTGGAACTTGCGGTATATCATGAGTTGCGACCACTTGACACTCCTAAGAGCATCCATCTTTTTATCCGACCTGTCACATAAGTTTCTTGCAGATTTAGTTTGAGTAGGACTTGAAGTGTGTCTTTTGATTAGAATACTTTTAGGGAGATATTTTTGTTATACACTTTGGCTGAGCAACCTTTAAGGAGGTCTTGCAAAATACAAAATTTTCCACTTGAATATCCCCTCATTGGGGAGGGAAGCATAGGGGAATATATGGACCAACTCACTACATCTGGTTCACACGAAGAAGGAATTCCAGTCATTGAATCAGGAGAGAATTATTATCCTCCTATAAATCCACATATCACCGATCCTATGGGACCATTGGTTGTAGAACAAACTTCTTTGCATGATACATATTTTCACCATTCAATTGAAGGACAACCTAGAGCCGTCGATTGGATATTTACTCAACCTCCTGATAACCCGATAGTAAGTGATTTCGGTCCAACTGCTTCATTTTGGGGAACCTCCTTAGGGAAAGTTATTTCCGATTTCATTTCACCATAGACTGTGGAGACACCTCCACCTCCGCATCCTACCAGATTTGTCTCAAATGAATATTTTTTCGGACCACTTCAAGATACTGTATCCCACTTACGGATACTTGGAGAACATGTAAAGCGTTGGATTTTTCCTCTACCATCCACTTCAAAAGTAGTAAATCCTACATACCATTCTCCCATTTATTCTTTTACTCTTTCTTCGCCAGGAATGTATGTTCCCAACATGACCTCCTACGAACCAGGATAACCATCTTTTCCACCTGTATCATATCAAAATCATATGGTCAGTTCTAGATCTCTTTTGACCTCAATGACTGGGGGGGAACTTTCAGCAAATGTTAACTTTGTAACTCGAACACAATCTTCAAGGAAAAGTATAATTGGAGGACAACCTCTAGTTAGTGTTCAAAATATGACCATGGGGAAACCTATTTTCAATGGTCAAAATATAACTACACGGAAAACTTTGGTTGGTAGTCAAAACCTAACTGGAGGGAAACCTCTAGTTAGCAGACGAAATTTAATTGGTGGGAAACCTCTAGTTAGTGAACATAATGTAGCTGGAGGGAAAAATTCATTTACTGCTTACAATATGACTGGAGGTCCACCTATAGCCATGGGACAACCTTCATGGGGACATCATATATGGGGCCCATCTACTTGGGGTCAACCTACATGGGGTCACACATATCCAGGTAATCAGAATATGGAAATGAGTCAAATCTACCAAACTGATCCTGTAAACCTTTATCCTGGAGTACCTTACCCTGGAAATACAAACACCCCATGGGAAAAACTGAACTTTACACCATCCAGACCCCCAGCCGACAATACACCCCCACCCCCACCCCCACCCCCACCCCCACCACCACCCCCACCACATGTCCCACTTCCACCTCCACCCCCACCATCCAAATAACCCCCCCATTCTGGAGGACACCCTCATTCAGGAGGAAACCCACCATCGGGCCAACCTCGTAACATGGGAGGACCCCCATTATATGGCCAACCTTCCATGGGAAGACCACTTCCATACATGGCTACACCTTATCATCAATTAATTTATGGTCCTACTGGTATCCAAATTCCATATCAATATTGTGTTGATGTATATGTAACTTCAGAATGTATTTCACCTACGTATTTCATCTATGTATATTGTACTCCTATAGAGATGTTATTATTCCTCTATACAGAAGTGTCGTCATTTGTATTGACAAGTGTTGCAAGTGTCGTAACTTGCCTATGGGTTATTAGACCACCATGTGTGGGGTAGGCCCTGATTAAGTTAACCATGGGTTATTAGGCTAAGTTAGACAAGTCAGCCCCACTGGTTTATTGGGCAGGACAGGACATGTATAAATAGAGATCGGGAGATCTCTATTTGATCGTTCACTTACTCACTCTTCCATCACTCGGAAAGTGGCACACATGTGAGGAGGAGGATCAGCTGCTAGGAGAAGACTATCTCTTGTACTTTGGCTGTACTTTGGTTGTATCATTGCTCTCTCTATCTCTGAGGAAGTTGTCGGGTTTTTCACCTTTATGGTTTTCCCCAGTGAAACTCTGTGTGTCTATTGTATCATGTGATTACTTGGTGTGATTGATATGCATTGTTATACTTGATATGTTGTACATGTTATTCTCTTAGTAAAGATCCTAGAGTATATTGAATTAATGCTAAAAAATTAACATTTTATCAGAGCTTCCTTGAGAAGAAGACATTGTGCAGTGGCAGAAACTAGGGTTTATTGTTTATTGGGTTTCTCTCCACAGATTTTGGAAATGCAGCAAGGTAGATTGACTCTACTCATCAAGGAGAATCTTTCTGTCCAATCAGAATTCAATTCTGAGCACTTTCAGTTTTGGCCCTAAAAATTAGGGCTTCCACAAAAATAGGAATTTCTGAAATCTGAAGACATATCTGGAAGCTCCTTGGAAAAATCAAAGTTTAGATCTTTGGATCAATATTTGTGGTTGGGTGAAGCTCCAGGAAACTCAAACCCTAATTCAGGGTCCTCCCTAGTGAATCCGGGAAGACTAAAAGGCATTTCTGAAGGGTGAAACTTTGCAGATCTCAAATTATGAATATACCAGGTTGATTAGCTCATCAAGGCGCATCTTTCTATCCTTTTAGAAAGTTGAAATTCACATTTTGAATTTTTAGGGTTTCTCTGACAAACCCTAATCCAGGACCAGATCCAGTTTTCAGCAAATCAAGTGGTAAGACCTAAATCTTTTCTATTTCCATTTGAAGTACTCTTTAAAAGATGTCTCATCACACCAAGCTTGAGGATAAGCTTGAAGGGGCTGATAAATTTCGAGCATGGAAGTATAGGATTGGGTTAATCCTGGAAGAAAATGAGTTGGACACTTATATAAGTGAAGAGGTCCCTATCCCATAGGAAGAAGAGGCTAAGGCTCTTCACAAGAAGAACTTGGTCAAGGCAAAGAGGATCATTGCTGATTCTATCAAGGACCATCTCATTCCACATGTGTCATCTCTAAAGACACCCAAGGCAATGTTTGACTCTTTTACCAAGCTGTTTGAAGGAAAGAACATAAATCAGAAGATGACTCTACGGAATTAATTGAAAGGGATAAAGCTTCAAAATGTAGAGACCATTCAATCTTATTTCTCTAAGGTCTCTCAGATCAAGGAACAACTTGAAGCTGTGGATGAAGTAGTGGACAATGGTGAAGTTGTCATAACCACATTGAATGGCCTACCTAGGGCATGGGACTCCTTCATCCAAGGAATCTGTGCAAGGAGGAAGTTGATCTCATTCAGTAGAATTTGGGAGGAATGCTCATAAGAAGAAGCAAGGCTTGTCGCCCAAGAAGAAAAGATGGGGAATGAAGATCAAGTTCTCATAGCACACACCAAGGGAAGCAAGTTTAAGAGGGAGAGATCTCATAACAAGAATCATTCTCACTCTCATCACAAGAAGAAAGATCTATCTCACGTTCGATGTTTTGATTGCAATGAGGTAGGACACTTTGCTTCAAATTGTCCCAAGAAGAAGAAAGATAACAACAACAAATTCAACAAGAAGAGGTTTCATGCTCATGCTACTGAGGATGATGAACTCCCAAGAAGAAGGCTAGGGAAGAAAGTGATACTTCATCAAGTGAAAATGAATATGTTCTAATCTCTACTCTCATAGGTACTATCTCTCATGGTTGTAATGATTGGCTTATTGACAGTGGGGCTTCCAAACACATGACTGGGTTTAAAGAATCTTTTGCAAATCTATCTGAACATGAGTCACCCCATAAGGTGAAACTTGGGGATGACTATCAATATCCTATCAAAGGAAGTGGTGAAGCCTCCTACAACCTAGACTCTGGGAAGTATTTGAAGATGAAAGATGTTCTATATGTACTTGGGCTCAAGAAGAACCTACTCTCCATATCTGCATTGGATGCAAAAGGCATGAGGGTTGCATTTGTAGATGGCCAAGTCCTAATGTGGCCAAAGGGTAAAACTATAGATGATGCAGTAGTGATTGGAGAGAAAGAGGGAGGATTGTAAAAATTGAAGGGACAACCTGAACATGCCATGGTACAGGAATCCATGGAGCCAAGTGAACTTTGGCATAGAAGGATTGCACATGTGCACTATAGAGCACTACCAATTGCAAGCAAAGCTGTAGAAGGTATTCCTGAAATCAAGACAAAGCATGAAGGTGTTTGCAAAGGATGTGCAAAAGGAAAGAACATTAAGAAGGAATTTCCAAGTAGTGAAAGCAAAGCAAAAGGAATCTTGGAGATTATCCACTCTGATGTATGCAACCTGATGTCATCCAGTTCTCTGAGTGGGTATGTATACTATGTTTCTTTCATTGATGATTTCTCTAGGAAGACTTGGGTTTATTTCTTGAAGAACAAAGATGAAGTATTTGACAAGTTCAAGGAATTCAAAGCCTTGGTGGAAAATCAAACTGATAAGAATATCAAGACATTCAGATCAGACAATGGCGGAGAATTCACTTCAGGTGATTTCAAGAAGTTATGCAGTGATTCAGGGATTAAGAGGGAGTTGACTGCTCCCTACAATCCAATACAGAATGGAGTTGCAGAAAGGAAGAATAGAACTATCATGGAAGCAACACGAGCAATGCTACATGACCAGGAAAATCAAACTGATAAGAATATCAAGACATTCAGATCAGACAATGGCGGAGAATTCACTTCAGGTGATTTCAAGAAGTTATGCAGTGATTCAGGGATTAAGAGGGAGTTGACTGCTCCCTACAATCCAATACAGAATGGAGTTGCAGAAAGGAAGAATAGAACTATCATGGAAGCAGCACGAGCAATGCTACATGACCAAGATCTACCTATGCATCTTTGGGCAGAAGTAGCTAGGACAACTGTATATGTGCATAACAGAACACCTCACAAGATATTGGACAACAAGACATCAGAAGAGGTCTTCTCTGGTAAGAAACCCGAAGTCAGCGATCTCAGAATATTTGGTTGTCTAGTATATACACATGTTCCAAAGGAAAAGAGGACAAAGTTAGATCCTTTAGGAAAGAAGGGTATCTTTGTGGGGTACAGTCAAAGCTCGAAGGATTACAGAATATACTGTCCAGGGTTCAAGAAGATTGATGTCAGCAGGGATGTAACATTTGATGAAAACTCAGCTTTCATCAAGTCGAGGAAGACACATGTTGAAGATCATGAAGAACCAAAGGAAAACATATTCCAAGACACCACCATGAATGAAGCAATTCCAGAAGCAGATCATGAAGTTGAAGATCCACAAATACATGTAGATCCACCCTGTGAGAAGAACTCTCACAAGAGGAGGCCTGCATGGGCTAGAGAGCTCACTCAAGATGGAGAAAGATATGTCATTCCAGAAGAAGAACACAGAGAAAGAAAGATGACTAGATCACATACTAGTTATGTTGCCCTACTCTGTGATATTATGAACAAAGAACCTTCCAATTATGAAGAAGCAGCGGAAAAGAAAGAATGGAAGGATGCCATGGTCGAGGAATACCAGTCGATCATGAAGAATGATGTTTGGGATGTAGTCCCAAGACCTGAGGGGAAGTCTGTAGTGACTTCCAAGTGGATCTACAAGATCAAGCATGCTGTGGATGGCATCATAAAGAAATACAAAGCGATATTTGTAGCTCGTGGCTTCTCCCAGAAAGAAGGGATTCATTATGAAGAGACTTTTGCTCCTGTGGCCAGATACACTTCCATTAGATCAGTACTTGCTCTAGCTATAGTGATGAAATGGACGATACACCAGATGGATGTCAAGACAACTTTCTTGAATGGTGTAGTCGAGGAGGAAGTGTATGTGGAGTAGCCACTTAGTTTTGAGACACATGACAGGGAGTCATATGTATGTAAGTTGAAGAAATCCTTGTATGGCTTGAAGCAAGTTCCTAGGACGTGGTATGGTAGGATAGACAACTTTCTATCCATTTTGGGCTTTACTAAGAGTAAAGCATATTCCAACCTTTACTACAAGGTTGAGGAAGGAAATCCCGTGATACTACTTTGTATGTGGATGACCTGTTTGTAACAGGTGAGGATGGATTGATTGCCGATACCAAGAGGAATCTTGCTACCAAGTTCGAGATGAAGGACTTGGGCATGATGCACTATTTCATAGGCATGGAGGTGTGGCAGAGTGCAGATGGAATCTTCCTTGGGCAAGGGAAGTATGCAGTAGAGATCCTAAAGAGGTTCGGGATGATGGACTGTAAGGCCATAGCCACACCTATGGCATCGAACCTGAAGCTTCTATGTGATGCTTCATCTGATCCGGTTGATGTCACTGTGTATTGTCATATGATTGGGTCCTTGATATACCTGACGAACACTAGACCAGATATTTTCTTTGCGGTGAACACATTGAGCCAATTCCTAACGGATCCCAGAGGTGTTCACCTGGTTGCTGTAAAGCATATTCTGAGGTACCTGAAGGGTACAATTGATTATGGGCTCAAGTATGATGCGAATCAAAAGTTTAACTTGCAGGGTTATGTTGATTCGGACTAGGCAGGAAGTGTTACAAATAGGAAGAGCACATCTGGGTGCTACTTCAGTATGGGATCAGGTGTGATCTCTTGGTTTAGTAGGAAGCAATCCTGCGTAGCACTAAGTACAGCCGAGGCAAAGTATGTTGCAGCATGTTCAGCTAATTGTGAGGTAGTATGGCTCCGGAAGCTATTGTCGAAGTTATTTGATCTCCCGCTGGAGGCTACTGGTATCTTTTGTGACAACCAGAGTTGTGTGAAGTTGTTTGAGAACCTGGTGTTCCACGACAAGTCAAAGCACATTGAGATCAAATATCACTATATCAAGGATATGGTGTAGAGAGGAGCAGTGAAGCTCCTGTATGTTGTGACAGATGAGCAGATTGCAAATGTGTTGGAAAAATCACTAGCAAGAGTGAAATTTGAGTACTTCAAAGAGAGGCTTGGTGTTCTTCAGATTGACGACACTTCGAGGAAGAAGTGATGGACACATTTGCAGAAGCCATTCCAAGCATGGTGAGAGGAGGATCCTTCCCATGGCTATGGATGTAAGCACAGAATGATGAGCATCAGGACGATGCTCCAGTTACTACTCTATATATGCATTAGTTGGATGCTTTGATCAGTTTGATCATGTATTTGTATATGCATCATGTTGGATGCTTGATATATTTGTATATGCATCATGTTGGATGCTTGATATGATCAGGTGGATCATGTATTTATGTACCAGGTGGATACATTGTATGATCAGGTGGATCATGTATTTTTGTATATGTATCAGGCGGATGCATTGTATGATCAGGTAGATCATGTCCTTATGTATGTATCAGGTGGATACATTGTATGATCAGGTAGATCATGTACTCATGTATGTATATCAGGTGGATGCATTGTATGATCAGGTAGATCATGTATGATGATATGTATCAGGTAGATACTTTGTATGCATTAGATGGATATATTGTTTGATCAAGATGATCACAGATAAAGAGCTTCAAGATGTTGCTCCACATGATATGCATCAGGTTGATGCTGTGATGATGATTAGGTTGATCATGTGATGATGTACATCAGGATGATGTATGGTGAGTATTAGGTTGATACTCTATGACCGTGGACAGGTTGTGTAGGTAGCATAGAAAAGGTCCTTTAAAATCCAGACAGGTAGAGCGGTGTGCTCGTAACATCTTGGGATGCTCTAGCGAGATCCAGACAGATAGAGCGGTGTGCTCATAACATCCTGGGATGCTCTGAGTAGGTTTTGCTACAGTTTCGCATAGAAAAGATCCTTTAAAATCCAGACAGGTATAGCGGTGTGCTCGAAACATCCTAGAATGCTCTATCGAGATCCAGACAGGTAGAGCGGTGTGCTCGTAACATCTTGGGATGCTTTGAGTAGGTTTTGCAAAAGTTCACATAGAAAAGATCCTTTACAATATGGATAGGTAGAGCGGTGTGCTTATAACATCCTGGAATACTCTATCGAGATCCAGACAGGCAGAGCGGTGTGCTCGTAATATCCTGGGATGCTCTGAGTAGGTTTTGTGAAGGTCAACATGTAAAAGATCCTAGGAGATCCGATAGGTTGAGCAGTAAGCTCATAATCAGTCTTGGGATGCTCTTTTGAGGTTTTGTTGATGCATGTAATCAGTCCTAAGGATTCCACAGTATGTCCAGTGATGATGAAGACCTACAGGTGGTGGGCCTACATCCAGTATGAAAAAGGACTGGCTCTGTAGAACTTCCTATGACGTAAAATATTGGAGATTTATTGAGATAGCAGTAGTGACGATGATTCAATGACGATGATCCAATGATGATCTAGAGAAGAAGACTTGTGCTAGCAGATATGTGTCGAGAAATACCTTCATAGTTAAGAGGGAGTGTTGATGTATATGTAACTTCGGAATGTATTTCATCTATGTATATTGTACTCCTATAGAGATGTTATTATTCCTCTATACGTAAGTGTCTTCATTTGTATTGACAAGTGTCGTAACTTGCCAATGGGTTATTAGACCACCATGTGTGGGGTCGGCCCTAATTAAGTTAACCATTGGTTATTAGGCTAAGTTAGACAAGTCGGCCCCACTGGTTTATTGGGAAGGACGGGACATGTATAAATAGAGATCGGGAGATCTCTATTTGATCATTCACTTACTCACGCTTCCATCACTAAAAAAGTGGCACACATGTGAGGAGGAGGATCAGCTGCTAGGAGAAGACTATCTCTTGTACTTTGGTTGTATAATTGCTCTCTCTATCTCTGAGGAAGTTGTGGGGTTTTTCACCTTTATGGTTTTCCCCGGTGAAACTATGTGTGTCTATTGTCTCATGTGATTGATATGCATTATTATACTTGATATGATGTACATGTTATTCTCTTAGTAAAGATCCTAGAGTATATTGAATTAATGCTAAAAAATTAACATATTTCCATTATCTGCATCCAAAATGATAGTTACCATTTATGGCTACATGATATCTGTTAGACCTGTCTCGTTTGATGAACGATCCCATTCAACATGGCATAAATTGGCCACCCATTCCTGTGAAGATTCCATCATACATACCCAAGTTTGACGGCAAACTCGGTGAAGATCCCAAAAACCATGTAATGACATATAATTTGTGGTGTTCCTCAATCTATTTAATGGATGATTCTATATGTTTGAGGCTCTTTTAGAGAACCCTCACCGGCATGGCCACCAAATGTCATATTGAATTACCACCAAATTCTTTCGTAGACTTTCGATCATTGGCTATGGCCTTTCTTTCACACTTCCCACTACTCATCTGCTACGAAATTGGTACGGATCTAATGACCTCGCTCCAACAATCTACCTCCACTCATATTTCTAATCATATTCATGAATGGAGGAGAAGACATAAGCTAATTAAGGCTCTCGTTCCAGATCAATTATTGGCTGATATGTTCACCAAATGATTATTTCCTATCATATCCAAAGATTTCACTATGGGCGGGGAGTTTACAGAGGAACAAGCCATTGCACCTACCTAGTACTTAGACCTATTCTACACTCAATATGGAACTTTATATGACATAATTCACAATGCGTCTTGCCCCACCCACGACCCAATGAACCCAACTACGGGATCGCATGCTGATGGCATAATTGGTTCCGTTAAAACCCATCATTCCACCCAATTGATTGGGTCACATAGCAATATGGTTTCAAATCCAACTTCGTCAGAGGCTGGTAATAACACCAACCATTCACCCAGTCCTGCTCCCACCATGGAGGTGAATTCAGTCCAATCTACTTCATCACATAAATCCGGTGGTAGGAATAAAAATAAAGGTAAATCCAAAAAATATTCTAACCAACATGAACAAAAACCAATCAAGACACCACTGATGCCAAACCAAAATGGAAGGATAAATATCCATGTTTATTGTGAGGTGATGACCACTTCATGAAAGAATGTCCACATCATGAAGAAGTCCAAAAGTTCCTAAAAGGAAACCCTCAACCCACAGTTTTAACTGACCCCTTCCCAGCACAACAATAGCATATGGTTACACAACAACAAACTCCCTCGCGAGGAGAAACATCCACGATCACGCATATTCGCATGATGCATAGTGAAACAATTAACTTATCTACTAGGGCACGTATGTAAGATTATTTTCTAGATAAAGAACCTAATTGAAGTAATACTAAAAAGTCCTCCACATCCATTTCCACTACCCCTCCTACACAAGGTCCTTTTACAATAGACAAACTGATATCGGATGCAGCATTGCGTCCACCTAAAAGCACAATTCGAAAGGCGATTTTCAACCCCAACTCCTGGGACGCTCAGAGCTACAACATTGTGGAAGATGTAGCCCAGGCACCATGTGCTATGTTGACCCTTGAAGTCTTACAAAACTATCCTAATCAACGTAATACTCTTCTATCTTCTATTAGAGCAGTGGATCTAGAATCATCTAACATCATCATGTTTAGATTGGAATACTTTAATTCAAGGCTTTCCCATCAATTGGAATTCCAAATCATTACCAACGCAGCTAGGAAAAATATCCATTGTATTGTTCTAGATGAAGGAGTCTCTACTTTCGTTATGTATTTGTCCTATTGGAGATCCATTGCATCTCCTGAACTGAACCATTCTCCTACCACTTTGAAAGCATTTGATGGACGCAGATTCCAACCACATGGGATTTTACAATCCTTAGCCGTTGAATTAGGAGGTAAGACTGTTTCCATTAATTTGGAAGTGGTCGAAACACCATTGGAATACAACTTATTACTTGGTCAAAACTGGTTTTACGCTATGACTGTGGTCGCATCCTCTATCTTCTGCATTGTGCAATTTCCCCATCAAGGGAAAATTGTCACTATTGACCTATTAGAGTTTTGTACACCTAACACTACAACTCATCCTGCAGATAACATCCCTCTTCTAGGGAAGTCTTCGCAAATATATGAGAGTGTGGAGGTAGGAATCCTTAAATAATCATCCCTGATGGGAGTCTTTCCAACACTTGATCCCCCATCACAAGTTGCCATGGTGAACATGATCTCGTACATGGCCCCATATTCCTCCAACTCAGCTAACCCTTGTATTTTTCCCAATTCTATTTACGTTGATTAGATTGGAGATTAGATGCCTCTTAGCCCAGCTGAGGCTACTTATAATTCCATCCAATCGACATCAGAATCACTTGATTACCATAACCTAGTGGCATCAAACCCATGTTCTATGTTGTCTTGGTTAAAATCGTCCTCACCATCGCTGGATAATCTCCTCTAGACATTTCCCTCCGATGAATCCATTATGGAAGTTATGAGACTGGATGAGCTTCCATGGGAGGACCATCACCATCGATCATCCTTCCTCCCACCTGTAGACATGGTAGAGAATGATATTAAAAATATTATTTCACCAGATGCCATTTCCAACCCTCAATATCCTATTCTCACACAAGATATGGTAACCGAAGGGAATTTAGCAAGCATTACGCCTACCACTTCTATTGACATCTCAGTGAAACCTGGTGTCATGGAGCATATTCATATTGGACAAGCTTGTTCTTATAAAGAAATCAAACTTATATGGTCTTGTTTAAATAATTCCATGACGTATTCGCATAGAGCTATGAAGAAACCCCTGGGATTGATCCTGCTATCGTTGTCCATGAGATCAAAACTTATACCAATCCAAAACATGTCCAACAAAAACTTCATCCAATACACCCTCGAAATACCATGGCTATTAAATAAAAAATTGAAAAGCTATTGAAAGTTGGCTTCATTTATCCTGTCTCCTTGATAGACAGGGTCTCTAACATCGTTCCCGTTACAAAAAAGCAAGGAACTATTAGAGTATGTGTTGATTATAGGGATTTGAATATGGCTTGTCCCAACACTACCTCGTTTATCAACCAGATTATCGACAATTGTGCCGGTAGTGTCATATTTTCATTCATGGATGGCTTCTCCAACTATAATAAGATCAAGATCCACCCAGCTTACCAGCACAAGACTATTTTCATCTACACATGGGGCATATTTTCCTATCGCAAATTACCCTTTGGCCTCAAAAATGTTGGGGCCACATTCCAGCAAGCTATGTCATACTCCTTTCATGAGATTAAGAATTTTTTGGATCCCTATCTCAATGATCTGCCAGCTCATTCAAATCATCATGAGTTCCACATTGACCATCTGACGGTGGTTTTCATGCAATGTCGTCGCTATAATATCATCCTAAATCCTCATAAGTGCATATTCTGTGTTGAGTCTGGACGCCTTCTTGGCTTCATTGTCTCAAAATATGGGATTCGTATTGATCCCATAAAGGTAGAGGCCATTATATCCCTACCCCAACCAACAAATATCACTGAAATTCAAATTTTGCAGGGGAAGGCAAACTACTTGCGTTGTTTCATGTGTAATTACGCAGAGAAGACACGGGGTTATATACGGCTATTAAAAAGTAGAGTTCCTTTTGTTTGGGATGACTACGCATAAAGCGCATTCAAAAATATCAAACATGCCATTATGAATGCACCTGTGTTTCAACCACCTGATTACATGTAATGTACCAATCATATTTGATTCTACGCTAACTAACTCTCCTACAAGACTTAAGGTAAAACAATGAACTCTGGTGGCTTGTCTGACTGCACGAAGGAAAAATAAAACAACTATGGAAGGGATTAGGATCATGCTAGATAATAGAAAATTGTCACAATGTACATGTACCATTAATGTTTCAAACATCATCTAGTCTTAATTCTACTCCAAGGCTACTGGGAACCCCAACATATGCAAACTAGAACTTCAACTGTGCACTACCTGAGAACCAATGGTGATGGATTTTGACTCAGGAAGGATTGAAAACATTAAATTGCAGTCAAATATCAGTCTAGGTTCTCTCCAACAAGTTTGAATAATTTTTTAGGAAGTTTAAAAAACTAACAAGTAAAATTGTCTCCCGGGATTGCACAACTAATTTAACATCAAGATTTTCCAAATATTGGGAGAAGGTTTCGAATTCTTAGTTTCAGACATGTAATAAGTATATTGTCATTTTAAGTAACATAGAAAATATAAATAAATCACTTTGGAGTTGTATAAGTTCACTTATTGATTAAACACTGAAAACTAGTTATTTTTCATGGCAATCTAGATTAGGTGAAAAAGATGGATATGAAAGGAAAACTTTTATTTATTCAAACTGTATAATGGAATTCATAGATTCAAATTTACATCAATAAATATCATCAGTATCTGAAATACATCTCATAGAACTCTCAGGAAATAAATACATGAAAGACAAAACTCTCCATCATAGAAAGACTAGAAATCATCAGAAATTTGAATGGGAGACTTCCCAATCTCTGCAAACAAGATTGTACTTCACTGGATCTTAAATAATGATGAAAATAGAGCATATGGATTCTCATTGAATGCATAACAATTTTCATGTATGCTCACAGGGCGCATTCACCAAACTAGATAGAAAAGCGAGGGCGTGTTCTTCAGAGCTGGAATCCCCAGATCTAGTAAAATGGCCATAACTTGCTCATTTGGACACCTTTTTTGATGAGAAAAAAAAGTGTTTACTACTGGAAACGATTCTATGGATGTAATGGAATAGGTATCAATTTCCATAAATTCTTATAAAGGGCGAAACCAGAACCTCCATTTCGTCCCTCCAACATTGTTTCTACTGAATGAAGGAGTTGAACCGCACAAGGAGAACACCAACCAATGGATCAGACTATAGGACATGAAATAGAACAAGTTATGAATATTGGATGTCATAATCATTTCAGTATAATCATGGGGCACATCTCCTAGCTAGGAATAGGGGCACATCTCCTAGTTAGGACTAGGGGCACATCTCCCAATTCAGTGAGGCAAAATTGCACTCAATTCAAATCACAAATTATCAAAAGATGTGAAATGGACTTATAATCATTATTTTCTACATTTAGGTGAATTTTTGAGCAAGTAAGATAGGAAAATGCACCCTCATGGAGTGGATAAGGTTTCTTTTCTTTTTGCTTTAGATTTTTCCTTGCTTTTTGCTTTGCTTTTCTTTCTTCTTTAGCTTTTGCCTTGCTTTCTACTTTGCTTTACCTTCTGCTTTTGCTTTTGATTTCTTATTTTGCTTTCTTTTGATTTTCCTACTTTTTCTTTTCTATCCTGCTTTTCTACCTTATCCTACTTTTTTGCTTTGTCCTTCTTTTTTTCTTCTTTTTTGCCTTATCCTGATTTTCTACTTTGTCCTGCTTTTTCTTGATTTTTTGCTTTATCCTGCTTTTCTTCTTTTGTCTTGCTTTTCTGCTTTGTCTTGCTTTTCTGCTTTGTCCTACTTTTCTTCTTTGTCCTACTTTTATGCTTTATTTTTCTTTTCCTGAGCTTTGCTTCTTTATTATGTTTTCTTCTCATTTTCCTACTTTCCTTGATTTGATTGCTTTATCTTTTCTTGTCTTGCAATTTACCTCTTAGACAACCTTATCCTCTAAGGCACACTTGTGGAGCATTATCCACTTTATTCCAAAATAAAAATATCTAATTAATAAAAATAACTTCTCTCAAGTGCATTTCAAACTGAGGATAAAAATAAAAATAAAATTCCTAACTAATTAATGCCTCAACTTCATAATTAACCTTAAGTTTATGAAATTTCCTCCTCAACCCAAGGGATTGGTTGGGATAGGAAATCCTTCAACTAAACATCAATGAGGGGACATGGAAGTCCTCCCTTCCCAAGATTTCTTGTCCTCAAGCAATAATCAAATCCAACCCAACTAAGCATCATGAGCCATCATTCTTCTGCTACACCACTCTAATTATAAACTTCTCATGATCTTTCCCAAGTTCCAAAAAATTGTTCTATTACCAACCAACCATGCACTTAGCGTGGATACTAATCACAACTAATACCAAGATCCCAAATGATCCTCAAGAATACAAGGTGCAATATATATTCTCCTATGCAATGCATAAGAGTCACATCGAAGTCACCATAACACCCTGCAATAAAAACACAAGTACATCCAAAAATATGTTTCCCATGTAGGAAACCATCACCATCTATTTCAAAGATGAACCCATGGGGAAGAGAAGAGGCTTGTTTTATCAATACTACCAACCAGAATGCGCTCTGAATGAGCTCATGATCAACAATGCTTGGGTCCCACTTCTTGCGCACCCTCCTAGTGCATAATATCATCAAGAATCAATCTATCAAGTATGGGATGCCAGGGTCCCAAAACTTGCGCACCGCATCAATACATGGTGTGAACACTGTATAAATCAGAATGTGGGATTCCCATGTCCCAAGGTCTTCCATAACAATACATCAAAGTAGGAGGTGTACAATATCCCCCAAATTATTTCAACCAAGTGTGGAATGTCAGGATCCCATAACTAGCGCATTCCATCAATGAGAAAAATAACACAAATTTTTACCTCAAGGTGGGGGATTCCATGATCCCACTCTCTAATGAGAATCCTCCCAAACATCATAAGTAAAAAATATAGATCATAAAAGTACACATAAACATCATACAAATGTACATCAAGAATGTGCCTCACCAAAGGATCATGAAAGTGCTTGTCCATCCAAGCAAGTAAACCACCATTTTCCAAGTGCACACAAGCATCGAGTGAACAATCAAATATGATCCAATGACATAGGTGAGGTTCCCATGTCCTATAATGCTACTCCAAAATAATGTAAGAAGATTCAAAATAATCATCCATGTGTTCTTTCATCCAAGAAGTGAATGAAGAACCTCCACCAAAATTTGAACCAAGTATGGACCAAAGAAAACAAGGAGACTTCAAGTGGCTCCAAGAAGTCTCATCAATACATCTATGAATGTGAGAGTCATCAAATGAATGCAATGGATGCTTCCTCAAAGAGTTTTGGAAGGTATTAACTAATTCTTCCATGTGTTCTTTCACCCAAACAATGGATGAATGAACTCTCCCATCAAGTAAGGAACAAAGAGAACAAGGAGTCTTCAAGGGGATCAAAGGAGTACCATATGTGCATCCATGAAGATGTGTATCATCATAAGGTAACAAAGATTGCTACTGAAAATGTAAATAATAAGTCTCTCTAGTTATTTCATCATCAAAAGGAGGGATAGGAGTTTCATACTCCTTATGTGGCACCATCAAAAAGAAACCTTTCACCCATACTTCATTAGGATGAATGCTGCAAAATGTGCAAGTGTAGGATGTAGGAGAATGAACCAACTCATCCATATGATTAGAAAGTGTAAAAGTTTCATCATGTGAAGGATCGATAGGAGTAGGATCATGGACCAAAATATCCTTACTGAAACCCTCATCCATCAAGATAATGGATGCATCAACTCCATCAAAGGTTGTTCCATCACACAGGAGCTCTTCTCACTTCTTAATGGAGGAATGACTCACTCCATGAAGAAGCTCAGTTTTGCTCTAGTAGAGAGTATGTGCTTGGAACTCACCATCTGCATCCCAAACATTCTCAAGCACATGCATTCCATCCTTCACCTCATGAACCACCATATCATGAGGTTCCTCCATGAAATTCTGAGTACAATCAACCATAAGAGATTGGCTGATTGGAACAAGTGATCTTGGCAACTTTTGGTGAAGTTTCTATATCTCTATCTTGGATTCTTGGAGGGAACTTTGAGCGCTTATCAACAAATATTGTATGGCCATTAACTCATCATTGAGCTTGCAAATATGCTCACCAGCCTTCAAGGATGCTCCCTAAAACATGTGAATAAGATCATACAAATAATCCATGTTAGAAAGCATATGTGAAAAATTAGTCAGTGCTTTCTGGATCTTCTCCATGGCTTCAAGGAAAGATTAGTCTTCCAATGAAGCAGCTCTCCAATAATATTGTGACACTGAAACATGTGTGTCATGGAGAATGTGTACGGCCTCCTTGATCTTTCGTTCACTCATCTTGAGTGGCATTTCAAAAGGATAAGGTTGAGAGCGAAACTTCTCATCATCAATTCGTGGATCAACCTCATGAAGCTCTTGTGGTGAAAGTGATATTGATACTTGGATTTCTTCCTTGACTACAAGGATTTCATATTATTCAACTTCAGTGGGTTTTGTACTTGCAGTAGTCTCCTCAAGTGGTATCTCGATGTCACCAACATAGAGGAGTGGACATCCATCAGTAGATGTCTCCACAAAACTTAGGCACCCATCAATAGGTACCTCTTCATAGCATTAATCAGTAAATGCTTCTTCATAACTTGAAAAACCAATAGTAGATCCCTTTTCTTGGAACCATTCAATAGCAAATTTTTGATCAAGAACAAGATGCTCCTTAGTAGAATTAGTGGTGGATTCTGCGTGCTTACAACCCTCCTCAATAAGGATTGTACCTTCATCTTCTTCAGATGGATGATTTGTACTTTGTTTTTTCTCCTTCAATCAAGCTAGTGTATCTTTCCATTTAGTTTCATTTAGATCAACATCTTTGCAGAATTGTTTTGAAGTAGATCCAAAAATTCTCATGAAGTATGAATCACATGCATCCAACAAAGCTTTAGATATTTTTCTGCTCTTTTCACAAGTAGGCTGATCTTTGATTGTGGAACATGCAACTTTTCCATACATATGGCTATAATAATAACCATAAGTTCTTCTTCCAAGTATGATATGATGGTAGATACTTGTAGAAGGTACCTCTTGGACATTTTCTTCCTCATACCATCTGTAGTACTCTTCATATTGCTCATCATATTCATCATCATACTGCTCATAAAACTCATCATCAAAGTAAGAATCTTCGTCACTGAACATGGACATGACTTCAAATTCATTGAATTGAGATTATTCCTTCCAAAGGAGTAGAGGAAAGAGATATGATACCACTGTAATGTACCAATCATATTTTATTGTGCACTAACTAACTCCCCTACAAGACTTAAGGAAAAACAATGAACTATGGTGGCTTGTCTAACTGTAGGAAGGAAAAATAAAACAACTTTGGAAGGGATTGGGATCATTATATATGATAGAAAATTTTCACAATGTAAAAGGACCATTAATGTTTTAAACATTAGCTAGGCTAAATTCTACTCCAGGGCTCCTGGGCACCCTAGCATATGCAAACTAGAATTTCAACTATGCACTACTTGAGAACCAATGGTGAGGGATTTTGACTCAGGAAGGATTGAAAAAATTAAATGAAAGTAAAATATAAGTCCATGTTCACTCCATAAA
Source organism: Larix kaempferi (assembly GCA_027924585.1). NCBI lineage: Eukaryota > Viridiplantae > Streptophyta > Pinopsida > Pinales > Pinaceae > Larix > Larix kaempferi. The sequence continues at coordinate 7,062,500 of BSBM01000393.1, read as the reverse complement.
TTTTGAATAATTTTCGATGAAATTTCACAAACTAACAAGTAAAATTGTCTCTCAGGATTGCAGAACTAGTTTAACTTCATGATTCTCCAAATAGTGGGATAAGGATTTTAATTCTCATTTTCAGACATGGAATGTGTATATTGGCATGTTAAGTAAAAAAAAATGTAAATTAATCACTTCGGATTTGTAGAAGTTCATTTATTGATTAAACACTGAAAACTAGCTATTTTTCATGGCAATATAGGCTAGGTGAAAAAGATGGATATGAAAGGAAGAATTTTCTTTATTAAAAATGTAGAATGGAATTCATAGTTTCAAATTTACATCAATAAATATAATCAGTAGCTAAAATACATCTCATATAAATCTCAGTAAATAAATACATGAAAGACAAAAATCTCCATCATAGAAAGACTTGAAATCATTAGAAGTTTGAATGGGAGAATTCCCAATATCTGCAAACAAGCTTGTACTTCATTGGATATGAAATAATGATGAACATAGAGTAGATGAATTCTCATGGAAGTGTACCAAGCTTCATGTATTCTCATAGGGCACATTCACCAAACTAGATAGAAAAGCAAGGGCGCGTTCTTCATAGCTGGAATCCCTAGATCTAGTAAAATGGCCATAAATTGCTCATCCAGACACCTTTTTTGATGAGGAAAAAAGTGTTTGATAATGGACATGATTATATGGATGCAATTGAATAGTTATTAATGTCTAGAAATTATCAGAAAGGTCGAAACCCAAACCTCCATTTCAACCCTCCAACACTATTACTATTGAATGAAGGAGTTGAACAACACAATGAGAACACCAACCGATGGATCAGACTTTAGGACCTGTAATAGACTCAGTTATGAAGAATGGATGTCATCATACTTTTAGTAGAATCATGGGGTTCATTTCCCATCTAGGACTAAGGGCACATCTCCTAGGTCAATGCGTCAAAATTGCACTCAATTCAAATAACAAATGATCAAAAGATGTGAAATGGAGTTGTAATACTTCTTTTATAGATTTAGGTGACTTGTTGAGCAAGTAAGATAGGCTAAGCCACCCTCATGGAGTGAATAAGGTTTCTTTAATTTTATCTTTAGGTTTTTCCTTGATTTCTGCTTTGCTTTGATTTTTGCTTTAGCTTTTGCCTTGCTTTGCTTTTTGCTTTTGCTTTTGCTTTCTGATTTTTATTTTGTTTTTTATTTTCCTGCTTTTGATTTTATATCCTGCTTTTCTACCTTATCCTGCTTTGATGCTTTGTCCTGCTTTTTCCTTCCTTATCTTGCTTTTCTGCTTTGTCCTACTTTTTTCCTGCTTTCCTGCTTTATCCCACTTTTCTACTTTTGTCCTACTTTTCTTCGTTGTCCTGCTTTTGTCCTAGCTTTGTTGCTTTATTCTGCTTTCTTCTCCTTTTCCTACTTTCCTTGCTTTGACTTCTTTATCTTTTCTTGTCTTTCAAGTTACCTCTTAGTCAACCTTATCCTCTAAGGCACACTTGTGGAGCATTATCCACTTTATTCCAAAATAAAAATATCTAATTAATAAAAATTACTTCTACCAAGTGCATTTCAAACTTAGGATAAAAATAAAATTAAACTTCCTAACTAATTAATTCCTCAACTTCAGAATTAAGTCCAAGTGCATGAAATTTACTCCTCAACCCAACGGATTGGTTGGGCTAGGAACTCCTTCAGCTAAACATCAATGAGGAGACATGACATTACACCAAGGATTATCTCCTTTATCTTGTTTCTTCCACATCCACGATTGGTATGGTACTTGTATAGGAAGATAGTAACGAGAAAGAACATGTGATTTATTTACTAAGTAAAAGTCTCACTAAATTTGAACAATGTTATTTACATGTGGAGAAGTTGGATCTAGCATCCATTTTAGCCATCCATATATTTTGTCACTACATTTTGCTCCACAAAAATACTATTTTTGTGGATTCAAACCCCATGTACCATGTCCTTACACGTAAAGTAATAGGGGGAAAATAATCACGTTGGATCATAACTCTTCAAGAATTTGACCTACTATTTGAGAAATCCAAAGTGAAAAAATCACTAGTATTTTCAGAGCTCATTTGTGATCTTTCCCATGTTGCTCATGAATTTGAGCCCATCAATTATCTTCTTGATTAGTCGGTGTTCCTGATCATCACATCTGACCCATGGTATGGATATATTACCTTATATCTCCAAATCTAACACTTTAGGCCTTAGTTGTCTCATGATGAACGTCATCGTATTTGCCATCATGTGAAATATTATATAATCATCGGTGACACCCTATATTGTTGTGGTATTGACTCCATCGCATGACACTGTTTAACCCATGACAAGTTTGATCATGTCTTGAATGAATGTCACTCCAGGGCATGTGGCGGTCAACTCTTTGGAATGGCTACAACCCATAAAAGTTTACGCATTGGATACTTTTGGCCATCAATTTTTAAAGATTGTATGGAGGTCGTTAATTCACTACTACATATGGCTCAAAAGTCCCACAAAAGTTTGCCATGAATTAGTTAAAATCGATGTTTTCGTGGCAAAATAGTTTAATTTTTTGGTAAAATTTGAAAATACCCCCGACGTTCGTCACTATAGCAACGGTATAGGTAGTTCGTCTCTATAGGGACGAAAGTTTGGTGCTGTAGAGACGAACTTTCCATGACGTTGCTAGAGCGACGAAGGTCAAAAAAGTTTTTTTTTTAACGGTAATTGACTTTTTGTTTTTTTTTTTAAAATTTGAACGTTGTGCATTTTTGCCAGAACTACGACCGTCATTTTTCTATAAATACATCTTCTTAAGTCATATTTTCAGAATCATTTGCTAGAGTTGCAGTGATCTTTCTATTGGTTTTTCGTTCTGCGATTTCAAGAGTACAGTACTGGTTTGACACATCAAATTTTTGATCTCATTCATTTTCTAGGTTAATAATTTGACTATAATGCACTAGTCTTTTTTTTGTTGCCCCCTTTATGTTCCAACTAGGGCTTCAATGCAATCGAGCAAATGTTTATATAGTTTGAGATTTTTGTGACCAAATGTAATTTATAAATTTGTCATTTGTGTTAAAATGTAAATTTTTAAATTTTCATTTATGTTAAAATGTAATTTTTTAAATGGTTGTTTTTGTTATAATGTTAATATCATGACCATCATCGTAGATTTCAAGTACACAATCACCCATATTCATGCTTTTATTTCACAATGATGGGAATCTATGCACATCAATCACCTGTTGTGAATAGAAAATACAACAATTCATAACCCAACATGAAAATAAGGTTATTGTGGCATTATGTGAAGATGAAAATAGATTAATATTTTAATCCAAGACAACATAAAGGGGGAAATAATATTGCGATCCATTAGGTACTATTACTTGTTCCCAACCTTGTCAATAATATTGCGATCCTAAGTAAATTAAAGATCCACTTTGTATAGAATCAACCTTTCTCTTGGGTCAATATAGAAAACTAAATTACACATTTTAACTAGACATGTGCTCATGACTTCTCAACTTTTAGTGCCTTGTATGTTTTTTATCACTGCCACATAGACTTTTCCTTTAAAGAGACAACTTCAAGGACAAAACTTCATGTGCTTTTGCATACAAATACAAAAATATTTGAAAATAGCATATTATAGGAAATAGATAGACTTGAGCCTTATAGAGCATGGAACTTGTGAACAATGTATTTTAACCACTTCCAATGTTTTTAAAACTTTGGCAGTTTTAAACAATTAAATTTGTTAATTAAATAACTTATATGATATACTTTTTTATTTATAACAAGATGTATGCTACATTTTTATATATGATGAATAAATGTTTAACAAGTGTAAATTAAAAAGTAACATTTGAATTTATAAAAAGAACATTAAAATTGATTCCCAAAAGAATCAAAACATTTATCAAAACTTGAATCAATTATCAAATCTTTAAAAAAAAAAACAGTGAATATAAAACATTCTTTCATATTGACAGCTGATGGTTTCAATAAAATGTACCTATTACTCTACCTAAATATAATGATCCCGTACTTGTTTTCAAGGGTATTTGTGGATGTAAATGGTGAACCCAAAGAAATTGACTATCTTGAACCAAGTTTTGTTGTTCTTCTACTAAACGTTGCATAAGAACAAGGAGGAGAACTCAATAATCAAGACGTTAGTGCATTCATAATTTCATTGGTTGCTTTAAAAACATATGCTTATTCCCTTTTAAGATGATTTCTCTCCTATGCAGATTCTCTATCATAATTGCAAATGTAGACAGTGAACTGAGAGGAGTTTGATAAGTCTCCTCCCTTGAACTAGTATCGCCTAACCCATGTAATCTCAATCAAAGATGGCTATAGCAACAATCCCTTGGTAGTACAATGAAAAATAAAAAGTATATTCATGGCTATAGCGACCGACAAGCGTCTCTAGAGTGACACCAACTTGTTAGGTTGTGCGTCGTTGTAAAGACCCTTCCTTAGCAGCACAACGAAAAAAAGAAAAATTATTTTCATGGCTATATCGACACCAACTTGTTAGGCTGTGCATCGCTATAGAGACCCTTCCTTATCAACACAATGAAAAAATCATAAGTATTGGTGTCTCTATAGCGACAACCACGTGTCTCTAGAGCGACACCAACTTGTTAGGTTGTGCGTCGCTATAGCGACCCTTCCTTAGCAACACAACGAAAAAAGCATAAGTATTGGTGTCACTATAGAGACAGCCAAGCATCACTAGAGTGACAGCATTGAGTCTTTTGAAAGTACATATGCAGCCAACACGTGTCGTCCATCGCCTGTGGCTATAGTGACGACAGTTTTGAAGTGTCGCTGTAGATACGAAATTAGTGCCACAAAAAATGGGGTTCCTGTTCATCGTTATAGAGACGAAACTGTGTTGCAATAGCAACGAAGTTGCGTGGCAAAAATGGTCACATGTAGTAGGAAGTGTTCTCCTTGTTAGTTTTTTTATTCTAAATAGCATTCCCATCCTTCCCCTTTACACCTAGTTATTTCCATCATCCCCTTTGCAAAAGGGGAATCGATTTCATTCACTGTAAGCCTACCTCGGCCGCGGGGCATGCCTATGCTACTGTAGCTGTATATTACTAGAGAAAATGGGCTGAGGCTATGCCTACATACAAAGAAGATGGAAAAACCTCCGCACTCTTCATGTTTAATCATGGCATTTCTAGATTTGGGTTTCTACAAGCCATTGTCACCGACCATGGCTCACATTTATAAAATCAAATGGTAACTAAATTGGGCGCCAAGTTGGGGTTTTTCCATGAAAACTAAACCCCCTACTACCCTCAAGAAAATGGACAAGTAGAGGCCATCAATAAGGTCTTGAAAACCATGATACAAAGCATGGAAGGGACCCATAGGTCAAATTGGAACTTGATGCTCTTTTCATCCCTTTGGGCATATAGAACCTCTATCAAAATTTCTACTGGATTCACACCCTTTCAATTAGTGTATGGTATGGAAGCAGTACTACCTATAGAGTGCGAGATCCCATCCATAAAACTAGCCATTGAACTCTTTACAAACACCACGGTCGAGGAAGAATGATTTCTATACCTAGCCAAACTTGACGAAACTTGTCATGATGCTACTCTTGCTAACAAAGCATACAAGAGGCACATCAAATACTAGTATGGAAAGTCAATCAAACCCTGCATTTTTAATGAGGGTGATTTGGTCCTAGCATATGATCAAATTCATGATAAACTTGGGGCAGGTAATTTCGAGTTCATGTGGCATGGGCCCTACATCATCAAGCATGTCTTATAAAATGGGGCCTATGATTTGGTCAATTATGACCAGATACCTTTGGGGGAGCCTAGAAATGGGTTCTACCTTAAAAGGTACTATGCTTAGGGAAATCCTACATAAGTACCTTGTACATTTTGTATATAATGTGTGTCTGATATGGTGTGTATTTTTTCTTTCCTTTCATAGGCTAGGCTATCATTTCCACTACGACTACTTATGCCATGTTCTTCTTGAATGAGCAGATGATAAGCTATTATGGATTCATAGATGGTGCTAAATGACACACTCAAAACCTTGCTTTGGTTGCTTGGGTACCCTGCCGATGAACTTATAAGTTTGGGGGGGAGTTTTCCTAGGTCCTACAACTAATAACATCGCAGAGTATGACACGGTGATTGGATTTATAACTCATTCCTCTTCCCATGGTGTGGACCACATTGTCATCCATTTGGATTCTCAACTTTTATTCTCTCATTTAAACTGAGTCTACGTCATTTGTGATGCTACACTACTCCATCTTTTTCGACGAGTACATCTCTTAGAGATATCTTTTGAGTTTATCCAATATCAACATATCTCGAGACACATGAACACAGTTGCCAATTCATTGGCCAATTTCATTTATATTTGTACACCTCACATTCTTAAACATTTCATCATTGAAATGTGTAAATAAGCATAACATGTAAAAAATTCGCATATAAGTAAGCATTCCACACAAGATCCACATTCACCATAAGACACAGTGTATATAAAACCACCAGAAATAGTTTTTCTATTAAGTGTGATAAAAGTTTCACAAAAGTACTGAGACAAAAATATGAATCTAATAGCTTTCAGTATATCATGCTGACACAATATGAATCTCATGGCTTTTAGTACATCACTACATCCAATACTACTACTAGTGATGCTCATGATAACACATGATATCCCTTACCACCCGACGTAGCAATTGACCAAAAACTCCAATTGTATGGTGTTGATAATGTCGTGGCAAGTCATCTATAAACATGTCAGTAATGTCCACAGTAAAATGCTAGAGGTTCTCCTCAATTTCATTGAGCTCTTTGTGAGGAACCTGCAACAATTAATTGATGAAATACACAATAAATCAGATCACAAAATATTTTTATTGATCGTGGGCCACTTTGAGGGGGAAACCTCCTTTGAGCAAGCTCAATACAAATAACTTTGCGGTGCCTTCATTGGCCTCAACACAAACTTATATACTAAGTCTAGGCGCCAATACTATGGGTCAATACCATGGGACATATAATACTACAGGATGACTTACAAAGCATATGTGTCCAATACTATGGATCAATATTATGGGCTAAAACAAACTATGGATCAACATATAATACTACGGGATGACTTACAAAGCAAATGCGTCCAACAAGAATACACTAACAAAGTAAAGAGAAGGGTTGACACAGGTTCCTAACATCCCCTCTCCCTTAGAAAAAGCTTTGTCCTCAAAGCTTTAGATGTGGAAATTGATGTTGAATCTGAAAGAGTGGTTCCCATGTAACATCCTCTAGTTGAATTCTGTTCCACTGAATTAATATCTCTATGATAGATCGAGAGAGAAGCTGACTCCCTTTGAGTTTCATGGAGGATTGCTTGGAAGGATTTATACGAAGAAAAACCATATCACCTACTTGAAAAGTGCGCTTAGAACGATGTTGATCAGCTTTCTATTTCATTCGAATTCTTTCCATGTGAAGATTGTCCTACAAAATGTGAAGAATCTTATCATGATTTAGAAGAGCCGTGTCAATTGCCTGAACTGGTGAACTGTTGAGGGTGTATGGAAGAAGAAATGGTGGTTCTTGACCATAGATTGATTCATATGGAGTAATTTTAGATGTAGTATTGTACCACCATTTACTGAGAGGGGGCCACTTCGCCCACTAAGGGTTTTGTTCGGAGGTGAAGCAACAAAGATAAGTTTCCAAACATTTATTGGTAATTTCAGTTGGACCATCTATGTGTGGGTGAGACCCTGAACTCATCTTTAGCTTGGTGCCAGTGTGGTGAAATAGTTCTGTCCAAAGTTGACTGGTGAAAGTTGCATCACGAGCTGAGACAATGGAAGAAGGGGTTTCATGAGGATGGAAGAGCTAGTCTAGGGCACAAAATTGACTATAGTTGTAGATGTGAGCAACCACAAACAAAATCATTTTCTTGCCTCCAGATTTAGGGATCCCTTCAATGAATTCCATAGAAATATATGTCCAAATCCATGTAGGGATGGGCAAGGGTTCGACCAATCTCGGAAGGAGTTGGCAAGTATCACATTCTGCCACCATCTGTTGAATTTTCCTTTTCATGACCTGCCAAAAGAAGTTATGATGTGCTTGCTCATACATTTTGAGGAACCCAGAGTGCCCTATCGATGGAAGAGCATGGAGTTCATAAAAGAATGTTGGTTGAAGATCTGTGCACTGGGTAAGCACGAGATGACCCATGTATCTCAAGGAAGTACCATCCCAAGAGTAATTCGGTGCAGTAGAATGGTTGTTGTCCAACCATTGGATGAGTTGAGATAATGGGGAATCATTAACATAGCCTTGTTGAACATATTGCAACCAATGTGGAACATGCATGGAAATAGATGAAAGAGAAACTTGTTCATCAATTGTGCAAGAAAGAGCATCTGCCACCATATTTTCCTTACCCTGCTTGTAAGTGAGCTCATAGTCATAACCCATGAGTTTTCTAACCCATTTTAGTTGTGTTGGGGAGTAGACCCATTGTTCCAGGAAATATTTCAGACTCTAGTGATCAGTCGTGAAGCATAAATAATTCCCTAATAAGTATGGTCGCCACTTTTGTACTGCATGCAAAATAGCCAGCATTTCCTTCTCAGATGTAGAGGCAGATAAATTCTTACCGAAAAGGCCTCTTGAAGGCAGCAATCCCACTGGTTTAGCAAATCCACCTACATGTTTATCCAAAATGTGTTTTATATCCAAAGGAGTAGTGGAGACCGTTGATGGGTGCATTTGAATGGAATGGATCTGAGCGATGAAACCATGTGAATTATTCTTAAGAATATTTTCCAGGCGATGTGAACTGATGATGCAGAGAGACCTTGGCTGTAAGCCCGTAAATGTGTGTTGTTTCCCATTGACTGAAAACTACATCCAAAGCTTAGAAAAATCCCATAAGATGGGGACAAGTGTGTGTAACCATTAAGCGCCAAAAACCACATCACATCTTCCTAAGGCCAAGGAAAATATGTCAGAGCGTAGGGTATAATCTTCCATAGAAATACGCAAATTGCGACACTTCCCCTTGCAAGGTAAGTTGCCCCCATTGGCAATCATGAATTCAAAGTTGGAGCAAGGATGGATAAAACAATCAGCCAGTTTGGAGATCCAATGGTCACTGAAGTTATGAGTGCTACCAGAATCAATGAATATTGTAAGAGGGAGCTTCTTGAAGTAACCCCTGACGCCCATTGTTTGTGGGGTAGTGACTCCAGCTAAAGCATGGAGAGATATCTCTGGGTGGTCATCCTGAGACGGATGGTCAATAGGCGGTTCCTTAATGTCAACTTGATCATCTATTGTATCTAGAGCTTCTTCACCAAGTTCAGAGGCAGGCAAAGAATCCACATCCAAGAGATAGAGATTTTTCTCAATACATCTATGTCCTCGAGTGAATTTCTCATCACAATTATAAAAAATCCATTTTTCTCTACGTTGCCGCATCTCTGCTTCAGAAAAATGCTTGATAGGAGTTGGTCAAGGAGCTGGCGTGATGGGAGGTCATTGGGAAACCATATTTATGAATGGAACAAAAATGGATTTGGAGCGTTGTTGGGTTGTGATCTTGTCCTCCACCAATTTAGCCAACCCTAGGACTTCCAGCATTGTGTTGGGACATAACATTTTAACCTCTGAGCAGATTTCATCCTTGAGACCACTGATAAAACAGCTCATGTAGAATTCATCACACAATCCTTCTGTGTGATTGGCCAGTTTCTCAAATTTTGTTTGATACTCTCTCATAGTGCCAATTTGGTAAAGTTTAGTGAGTGCTCTTGTGAAGTCATGAAAAGCACTATGACCAAATCATTGCAAAAGGAGTTGGCAAAAATTTGTCCATTTTGGCTCGTCATGAGCCTTGATGTACCAACGGTACCATTGAAGGGCTTCCTGTTCCAAATGAAAGCATGCAAGTGGAAATTTTTGGACATCAAATTATTATGTAGACTGAAATATTGTTCTGCTCAGTATATCCATCCAGTCGGATCATTACAATTGAAGCGAGGAAAATCAAGCTTCGACCCACGAAAATTGATGGAAGAAGAGAACCCAGTGTCTGGAGAAGAGTCTGGATGTCGTTTAATGTTCATAGCTGAATGATGAAGATGGAGGATGAGAAATTTTTCATCCAAATATTGGAGTTTGGTTTTTGAGGGCTGCAAGTTCTTCCTCCATGATCTGTGCTCCTACGTGGGTGACAACCATAACCAGGAGTTTTTTTTTGTGAATGGGTAGAAAAACACAAATAGAAGCTTCTTTAGTAAAGGGAAATTTGGATCTGGGAAAAACTCTGATGGGTAATTGGGGTTTGACTAGGTTTTGGACACTTTCAAATGGACAAGGAAGTAGAAAATGAGGATTTCATAAGCGGGGTGAAAGAATGAGAAAAATTTTCAGAGAGGGACAAAGAAGCAAAAATAGGAAATGGAAACCATGGCAAAATTTGAAGGCAATTGGGTGAAAATCGAAGAAGTTATGACAAACCCTAAAAATAGACAAATGTGGGATTTCTGGCATTGGGAAGTGGAATTTGGGATAGGGTCCTCAGGAATGAAATATGAAGAATGGGATTGCAGGGATGTTAGTGAAGTTTTAAGGGAAACAAAGGAAATATGGCGAAAAACAAGTTTTTTTTTCGGAATGGATCTGCAACAGTGCGGAAGTGATAAAAAACTGATGGATCCGCAATGGGGTGGAAGTGATCGAAAATAGATGGATATACAACGACGCGAAAGTGATCGGAAATAGGTTTGGACAGATGTAATCTATGATTTAGTAGCTAAAAATAGATATGGACCCCAAGTATGCTCAGCGTCCTAATGGTTCAGGGGATTCACTCGGCCACCAATGTTGTCTGACGGCTTCTGTATTGGGGCAGTACTCCTCACTCCATGGATCAGGTAAAACTAATAACCGCTTTTCCACAAACGACGGCTCTTAGTTTACCTCATGGGTGGGAACTAGTCAATCAGGTAGGGGTCATTTCCCTTTTCGCTGGCAGGTCCTCTTAATGGGTCAGCTACTTCGGGATTCCTTTGGTACTCCTCACAATGTTTTTAGAGCTTATGCCCAAGTAATTCCCACAGTTAAGCGGATAGGGATTATTCCCAGATCCGAACCTACAACAGATGCGAAAAAAAGTTTTGGTAGAAATTCCACCCAACGAGCCCAAGAAAGTTCTTCAATACCATATGTGAGGAACCTGCAACAATTAATTGATGAAATACACAATATATCAGATCACATAATATTTTTATTGATCGCAAGCCACTTTAAGGGGGGAACCTCCTTTGAGCAAGCTCAATACAAATAACTTCGCGGTGCCTTCATTGGCCTAAACACAAAATTTTATACTAAGTCTAGGCACCAATACTATGGTTCAAAACCATGGGACATATAATACTACGAGATGACTTACAAAGCATATGCGTCCAATACTATGGATCAATACTATGGGATCAACATATAATACTACATGATGACTTACAAAGAATATGTGTCCAACAACAATATACTAACAAAGTAAAGAGAAGGGTTTACACGGGTTCCTAATACTCTTCTACTACATCTCGGTTAACGACTATTATCTGTTTGACTACTCCTCGCCTCTCAATAGGAGAAGATCCAACTAGTCTCGAAGGCCCAACATATGTATAAAAATATATGATGCCTCAGTACAACAAAAAAAATGAAACATGAAAAAATACATAAAATTTAAAAAAGACAAAAAGAAACTCCTTCTTACCTAGATCGTCCCATTTCTCTCCTTCATGAATCGCTATATCTAGACCTCCACGGAAATCTATGCTAGCATATGCATAGTATTCTACCATAAGTAGTTGACTACGCAACCATCTGAAGAATGCAGGACCATAAGTGATAATAGGTCTGTTGCCACCATGATGAGCCATCACCTCCACCCACCTCAGCATACGTGGATCTCGTGGCTCTGGTTCGGTGATATCTATCTGCAGGCAAAGGTGAGGAACCCGCTCTAAGAAGAAGGATGCTACGATCGACCCATAGAAAAACTATTTAAGTTCCTATCTCCTACACTTTGTCATTTGTTCTTTCACATTTACCAAGACACCCTCGCATCAGTTAAACAATGTGTGAACCATGCACTCTATAGCATAGAACATGTGATCCCTTGTGGTATGATGAGTGGCTCTACTACTTGCTAACCTCTCAATAGTAAATAAAACGGTCCCTAAAGGATGATCTTTGTAACGCCCCATATTTTGACTAGGCATCTTTATCAGTCAGACCCCTTGCACTTTATTTTCTTATTATCTGTTGGACTCAGCTCGACTGAGCGAACTATATTTTCTGCATGTTAGACCTGGTTATATGTTTTATATTATGTTTATGATGCTACTATGCTTATGTTGATACTATGATTACGATTTTATGATGTTACCATTCTCATGATGTTATTATGTTTATGCGGTTACTATGTTGTAGTTATTAGGAGATTGATTTCTTTCATAATGACAACGTATGTTTAATAATCATCCTTGATGAAATGTGATATAGATGATGTGGTACGTGGATACCAACCCATGATGTGATCTATTTAATGATTTTATGTGATGAAATGAAATGATGTTGATAATATGGGCGAGCTAATGATCGAATGGAAATATTTGTTATAGCTATATGTATGCAAAATACTAATATGCAAGACACATGGGATATGCGGTAACCAGATATCTGATTTGATATGAGGAATAAGTAAACACTGAACATTAAATCTTAGCAACCAACAGGATGATATGATGACACAAACCGATAATACTAGTAACAACACAGTATGATTTGGACAGAGTATAGACCTAGTATGTTGAGAGGGATGGCGGCATTTCCCACCCTATGTTTTATGATACCTGAGGTTGTGGGAGGGTTGTGATGAGTCACACTCCCCTAGACGTGTGATGACGTTGATTAGATTCCTTCTAGGAGAGTTTAGGTCCGTTTTTTAGCAAACGCTACCGCTCTTAGTTTCTATATGTGGCCAGGTCGGTGAAGCCGACACCACATCCATACTAGTAGAGGAAGGATAGGGAGGATGTGCTAGCTAGTATTGTTGGAAATTGGGATTTCTATCGCAATATGTAGTGGTAGTAGGTTTCCCTCCCATGAACATAACTGATTAATTGATTATTGTAAATTTAAGTATTATGATGTTGAATCTTGATTGCTTAAACCATTAGATAAATCATAATGTTAAAGTGATTATGTTATAATATCTATGATTATTACGTCTGCATTGTTATCTCTAATTAGTAGATATGCATAGGCATGATGTCCTTACTTACAGTACATATGTGATATGTGCATATGCTGGCCACACATGCAAACTTTGCATATATACACTAGTATCGCTGTACCGATTTAAATAATTGTGTAAGTCGTTGTGAAATAATCAGTTTATTATACATTGATAATGGAAGTTAATATTGTAAGGTATGTGTTCAACAAGTCATTTAGTATACCGTAAATTGTATGTGAGCACTATAATAAATGATTTAGTAAGTCTCGTCAGTTGAAATTATTGTCATAAATTGTCGTAAATAAACAGGAACATTGTTCCATAATTGACAGTAGAATTGTACTAATGAATTATTAATTACAATTAGTTGTACCCTTAAGGATACTTGTCTATAATTGTAAGAGTGTTATGTTATTAATATGTTACTTAGGGAATAAACAAACAAATAATTAATGTTTATTATTATTATTATTTCTTGTTTTCAATAATTAAGTATTGTTATTATTAATATCATGATAGTTATTGATATTTTAAACTATGGTCAAATAATTAGTTTAGCATGATAGTCAAATTAATTATTTAAACATCCGTATTTATTTTGTCCCCTTGAATAAGTGGAATATTATCATTATCTTAAACATGCTGGGAGAAAATTGTCCAAATTGAATAATATTATATTAAAATATTAAAACAAATTTGAAAATTAAAACATCATTTTCAAATATGATCTTGATTAAGTAATCAAGACATTGGAATCCTCGTTATGCCAAGTCATGCTCATTAATTATTATTTTATCCTAAAAACATTTAAGATGGAGTCAGTCTGATAGGACTAACATAATGAACATTATATCGTTTAACTATTCAAGAGAAAAAAGAGGATTTCATAAAAATATTAAATATTAAGGTTTCTTGAATAATGGGAGGGGATTTATGAGTTTGGGTCTCGAGAAGATAGGGAGAAGGCGGTGGAGTAAGGCTAAAGGAAGCATGGGAAAGTGGGGTATATAGGAAAGGTTGGAAGGAGTAGTGAGGGGTTCGAAATATTCATCTTAATTTTGTTTTGGGAAAATATTGAAGAGGGAGGAAGGTAATTTCTAGAAACACTCAAGGAGGAAGGGGGAAACTCTTGTTTCACAGAGGAAGGGGGAAAATCTGGTTGCACAGAGGAAGGGAAAAACTCTATTTGGGAATTCAAAACAAGGAAGTTGTTATTGGAATTATCAGTTTGTGGGATTGGGGGCTAGGAACTCTATCGATTTCCTAGGGCCAACACGATCAAAGTTGATCGGCAGGGTCGATTATTTACTTGATTGCTAAGTTCTAAGGAGGCTAAATTGAAAGAGATCTGCAGGAAGATAAGGGGACCACCTCACGGGGGGTTCACTAGCGAGGCAATATCATATCACGTCCATTCACATTGGGGGTTTGAATACTCTTAAAAAACTCAAAAATATATTTCCCCGTATTAAGGGGTCAAGGGAGATTTTTAATTTGACATAGTAATATAAATATTAGGGGTTATTTTATTTGGGTGGGGTACGGAATAACCTCCAAATTGTGGGATGGATTCATACCTCCAAATCATGGAATAAATTCATACCCACCTAAAACATAAGGACCCTCCATTTTTATTTGATATTGCTTATGATCCTAAGTTTTGCATAAATATGATAATAGTGTACCAATGATAATATCGATGGAAGTCTCTTTGGATTACTCACCTTGAGCTATCCTCATTTAATAGTTTATTAGGATTGGTTTGAATTTATGTTATATCGTTTTTGATATTTAGGTTAAGATATGTAGTTAATTGGGAGTTCTAGAGTTTAATAATTGTATTGTATTTTTGCTAGGTATTCGAGTAAAAGATCTAAATCTTCATTTTTTAGGTAAGGGTTTAGGTGGGTATTGAGATTCAATCAAACCTTGCTTCATGAGAACCAAGAAAAGTGAGATCAATCTTTATTGGCTAATTATTTCTTTCAACTTTTTGTATTCTTCTTTAACATTTTTACATTGCCAGTTAGAAATAGTTGTTAGATTGAGTTATATTTGGCACATTCACAATTGTAATTTCAATTCTTCTATGCAAGGAATTCATCTTAATACTGTGTTGGAACTGACATGAACATAGTTGAAAATCTAAATCCTTATTTACATACCCTATGTGTTATCGTTACCATGAAATGATATCATATAAGTTTCACCATCTATGTATCTTTATAACCATTGCCTGCTTGAAACCTAACAATGGAGTTTTTTCTCTCTCTCTCTCATATATATATATATATATATATATATAACCCAAGAAAAGGTAACTAAATTTTTTTAATTCCCTTCATTGCAAGGATAAATGTAGAGGAAGTGGAGGAAATTCGTATATTGCATCTTGTGAATGACCCAAATCCAGCTTATGCGCATGATCATATGGTGTTATTGGGAAGTAAGAGGAATTTATCTATGTTCATTTGGGTTCAAACATCAATGATGTTTATTTTGATAGGAAGGTAGGGGAGTCCATCCACGAAAGGCTTTCAATTTTGTATTTTTATGGAGTTTAATTTATTAAGCTTATAGAAAACATGAGCTCTCTATGGCTATACTTATATTAACATGATATAAAATTGGTAGATTGGAAGGAAATGGTGTGAAACATCTACAATTCTCATATTTTCTAAGAATTGAACTATCTATTGGACTATCAACCTTTTACATTCTTTGTTATGTTGATCTCTTGACTGGGTTTCCTTTACGCATTTTCCCTTCCCAATACTATTTTGTTGGGTCTTCAACTATCCAAAACTACAAATTGATTAGTCACCCTTGCAATCTCGGTGGGATCATTATTAGCATTGTACTATTATTTTATTTAGCATCATGTTTTCGTATACTAAGATGTGTTAGGGATCCTGTTTATTACAACTTGGTAATATGATATAAAGGGGGTATTAAAAATGGGTTGATAAAAATGGATACATACAATATTTGGTGAAACAAGGGGTTTTCTTAATTGGAAAGGAATATGGGGAGGGGGGTTCAATAATAAAATTTTAGGAGGAATTTTCCAATATTTAGTGAAATTAGGGATATTCTTTAATATCACATGAATGATCGTGCTATGTAACAAGTTCACTAAGTGAACCCCCCGTGGACCACCTACAACCTACCGGATCCAAGTATTTTAGTATTAGTTAAATATTTCAATCCTGAATCTATACATGCTTTAACTACTAAATTGACTAGCTCATATGAGAATTTGTAAAGTTTTTATGGTAGATAAATGTACACATGAAAATGCATATTTATATGCTAGCTTGTTTACAGAAACTAGGAAGATAAGAGACTTAAGCATAAACATAGAAATTAATTGAACAACAAATATTTTATTTAAAATTCACTAGAACAGCTTGGAATGAGCTCAATACAGAAAATAACTTAGAAATTTTAACTTAGTGCTCTGCCGGAAACTAGAGCAAAACAATATTGTACATTCTTGACAGGGATATTCCCACCTTGCACTTGGGTCCCAGGAGTGCAATACTGATCAATGAGTTCCTCGGTGGTTATCTCACCACCTCTAGGTCCAGAAAGTGAAACAAGAGCTCCTCGTCTTGAAAGACCTATGAGGAAGTATATGTCTTCCACCTCCAAAGTGAGGATATGAGTCCCAACTTGGAAATATTATTGATCAGGGTCCCACATTCGTAGGAAATGGTCCAATAGGAGAACTTGGGATGTCATTCCAGGAACTTGGAAGAACTTTGAGATACCATACACTCTCAAAGATAGTACTGCATTTGGGTCATTAGATTCTTGGGAATCTTCTAATTCATGCTCTCTTTCTTTCCATTGCACCATTTTGATGGGTCAAACCTACATGAACAACAATTAGGAGGGCATTAGAAGACGTTCCACAAGAAAAATTCCAACCATTTGCTCCAATTTTTATTTTTTTTCTGGCGTTCTTGCACCGACGCACCCCAGATTTGTTCATAGGGCGTCAACGACACACTTTCCCCTTTCAGTATGTGCGACATTCCTTGGCTAATGCACTTCCCAAAAGGGAAAAGTATGTCACCCAAGGCATGCATTCACCATTCCAAAATGACCTCAACAAATTGGCATGAAAACTAAAAAATCAAACATGGAAATGAAGGGCATAAGGAGGGTGGTTACTTGGATCTGATGGAAAAGAGAATGGATGCCCGATTCTCTAGCAATGTCCACAGCAAGTTTACACTAGAAAGGGCTCTTTCACTCACACGTAATTGGTAAAAAAAATGGTAAAAATATTTTACGTTTTACCCCTTTTTATATAATTGGAATAGAATATTTTTATATTTTATTTTATTATGTTAAAGCTATTTTACCAATTTGGTCATTTTCATCATTATTTAAAGTCAAACATTGTTCTAATGTTTATTGTGGAGACGGAAGGTTAATTTTAATAACAATTGACTATGGAAGAGTTTGTTTTTTACTTTTTAATGCTCCTTTTTAAATATGAAAAATATTTCGAGCGCTTTTGATACCATAATCGTGCTTGTTAAAAAATCTAGTAAAACGGTATTGAGTATACCTTTATCACTTTCTGGGCTTGTAAAAAACACTTACGAAAGGAAATACTCTTTGAGTTGTCTTTAATATCTTTTCAAACTCTCTAAGTAAGAAAATACCACCAAGTGAAATTGATTCTTTCAGGATTGTAAAAGTATGAGAAAGGTCGTCTTTCCGGAGATAGTTTACCCCTTTTTCGGACCTTTTAGACTGATTACGAAAAAAGTATACTCTAGTAAATCATGACTGGAAGAGTTCCTTCAGATATTATTTTATACTTTTTTTGAGCCTGGGAACTAACTTCTGTGAAAAATTCTATGTTGGAATCTTAAATTATTTTAGACTCTCTAAACATGAAATGACGCCAAGTTTACCCTGTTTGGACTCGTTAAAATTTAACATTGAAAGACCCTTCTAAGGACGAACTCCTCCTATCTCAAGTTTGTAAAACATGTGGGATTGGACTCATCTAAAAGATGATCTATAATGAGTGTTTGTTACCCTCTTCTAGCTCGTAAAAAATAAAATAGGTACTCATCAATCATGGTGGGGAAATTTAAGGAAAGAGTATGTATTTACACCCATGTTAATGGCATCTTATAGTCACCCTTGAGCATGGAACCTATCCACATCTTATTCAAACTATTGGATAATCAGCTTGTCTTCAATTTAGGTCAATTCCATGAGTTGTGTTAATCCTTTGAGTCATCCAAAGAGTGTCACAATCATGTGTTATGTCTTGGTTTCCACCTCATTTAGTCAATGTTTCCAAGTCATTTGTTGTGTCGTTAAGTGTTCAAGGGAGGTCTATCCTTTGAGTCAAACTTTTACAGTCATGTCATCCTCCTTTGGATCTAATACCTCTAAGTCAGTCCTAAATTCACTTCTCAGTCCGATCGGCTCCAAAAAAATATTTGGTCGTGTTTCATGTCGATGATGAGGGAAACATCATGACCCCCCTTCGATGGTTCTATCCTTGTCGACTCCAACACATCATCCAAGGATCGAACCTAGGAACTAGTTAAGTACCTTGGGCCTACATGCCTCAATGGAAGGTTACCTCGCTTTCAATAGTAAGTTTACATCATTGACTTCTGATTGAAATATCACACTGAATGTTCGACCTCAACTCATTGATTCACATTTGGATGGATGTACTATGATACCTTGGGAATCATTGACACCAATGGTGCTTTCCCTTGCACTTGTTAATGGTTTACATCATTGACTGGTAATCAAGTGGTTTCTACCATGTTCGAGTTCAACACATTGTAATCACATGGTTAGATTCGTATCATTTCAGGTTCGAGATGAAGACCTTGGGACACTTTTCGTTATGCATCTTACCCAGGTTGTGATGGAAATTGTTGAGTCATATCACACAGATCCATTCTTGTATTGGTCGTGGCTATGCAATTATTTCATCATGGATCTACGCTTGTATTCTAGTATCCATGATTGTTTTCAGTCAGTTAGTACCAACATGGATATGCAATGTATTGATCGGAAATCGCGTGATGAGTCATTTGGGACATATATATATTAGAGTCTATTGTACTGTATAGTCCTTGTTCAACATATCAACCGATGATTTTTTGCCTCAATTTCCATTTGTCAAAGTATTTCACCTATCCTATTCCCATCGATTCATACTTTGGGGGGAAATATGTTACACCAAAATCTTGTCATCACTCTGGTAATGAGGTTTGTATATTTGGATTCACCATGATCCCTAAATTTTTAAATGCAAAATGACCTGAGAAGAGGTTTTTCCTTTGTATTTCCTAGTTTTGAAGCACTAAGTCACTCTGTAGGGTTATGACATGCATCAAATCCTTGATGATGCACTCTATACATTGACAAGTTGCGTCACTGTGTCCTGTTTCCTTCATACAACTTGCGTCACCCCTTATTGACGTAGGTTTCCCGTTGACATGGTGCTCTACTATTGATTCTAAGGAAAAAAGAGAAGTTTAGAGTCTTCTAGAATGAAGCTCGCATGGACGCTTATCCCTACAAATATGAATAGGTGGAAGTCAAACCCATAGCCCTTTGGGATGATCCCCTAACCTTATCCATAGAATCCTCAACTCTTTCTATCCTCTTTCTCCTATAAATGTAATCTCACCTTCATGGAACGGGGGGGAGAAGTAATATCATCCAAATGTTGATGAAATTACCTTAGAACTAAATGTCCCTTCTCTATCATAAATAAGTTGGATCTTTGAGGCAGAAGGTTTGTAGGAAGAAGTTGCGACGTCAAGGCATGGTTGTAATCTCTCCTTTTGTACTTGCTTTGATGCAATAATATATATTATTTCCATAAAGATTGTTTGTGTGAATCTTTAGAAATTGTTTCCTTGACCACATGTTTAGATTAATCAATATTGCATATTATTATTATCGTGCTCCCAATTGTTTGGTGTATGTTGTTTTGTATCTGAAGATCGAATACTACATCAAACGAGAAAACACCACCATATTTGTGAGGTAACTAATTCCTCCACATTCTTTGCAATTCGATTAATCTAGGAAAGTTTGTATGTTCTATTATTTTTGTTCTAGATCTACATCATTTAGACTAGAGAGCTTCATTCTTTTCCACATAGATGAAGTATCTTCACATAGTGCCAATACATACTCCGTCGAAGTGGATCAACTCATGTGAAGGGGAGTATAATACCCAAGTTGTCGAGGTGATGTTAGGAGACCATCGAATTGTGTCATTGGAAAAACCAACATAGATGGAGGGAAGAGGATCCATCTGGTATCAATCATGGAAGCAAACCATAAGGCTCAAAAGGAAACAAGTGGAAAACAAAAAGAAAGAAAACTATACAACGCAGATGAATGGGTTCGGCGGGGTTAAGGGTAAATTTTTTTGAGGTAGAACACGTTACAAGGGTTGTTCAAAGGGTGTCTTTTAGAATCAACGAGGATGTATGCCCCCTTGCCAAGGAAAGTTTGGACAACCTATGGGCCTTTCCACATGGATTTGAACTTTCCTTTTCCATGATTTTCATGGGATTGGTCATAAAAAATCACGAGGTCGCCCTCTTTGAAGGTGCAGGGATGGATGTGAGTGTCATAATGGGATTTGGATCGATTTTTGGCTTCCTCAATCATCTGTAAGGTCGCCCGGTGATCTTCGTTTTCCTTCTCCAACAAGAGTAAGAGTTTCTCCAGGGATGAGGTATCCGGTAGAAGCTCAAAAATGATATGTAAGGTGGGAATCTGAAACTCAATGGGAAAAACAAACTCCACACCATGGAATAAGTGGAATGGGGTAAAACCCGTTGCAGTCTTAGTGGAGTTGTGGTAGGACCAAAGTGATGGAAAGAGCATGTGGTTCCAATTGGACTTGTGTTTTTCCACCGTACATTGAAGGATCGTTTTGAGGATCTTATTGACACCATCAACTTGGTCATTCGCTTGAGGATCATAGGATGAGGCATACTATTGTTCAAAATTCAACAATGTGGACAATTCCTTCCAAATGGTGTATTCAAAATTTCTACCATGGTCGGATACGAGTTGTTTGGGGACCCCGAATCATGTAATTACATGGTTAAAGAAAAAACGTGTCGTGGTTTCATCTTGGAAATTGAATGTGGGCATAGCCTCAGCCCACTTAGTGAAGTAGTTGATAGCCACAATGATATATTTATGGCCACTCACTGAGGTCGGTTTGCACTCCATAAAATCGAAGGCCCATTTGCAGAAAGGACCAACTGTGATAACTGGATGGAGTGGTGCAGTAGGGGTCCATGACTTGGGGGAAAAGAGCTGGAAATTGCACCAATGCTTAACTGTCGTGATACAATCAATGAAAAGGGTCGGCAATAAATGGTCACCATAGGCTCCTCTATGAAAGTCGTTCAAAACTTGATTAGCCTCGTCGTGTGTGAGGCATCGATGTAAAATGGTGTCGATGCCACGTCAATAAAGGACATCGTGGATAAGGAGGTATCTTGGAGCTTGATGGCATATGCAACATCAATCATCGCGACTGAGGTGAGATCAAAACTTCTGCATGCACAAATACACAAGGATGTCTCTATACCACGGGTTATCCAATGAAATAGTGAACATATGTTTTTCTGGCAATTCAATCATGATCGGAGGTGACACCAACGAAGATGGTAGGTCACTCAAGAGATGTTCCTGAGCAAGGGCCTTGGTACTCTTGGGTGTAACAAATTTGAGGTCATACTCTTGAAGGATAAATATCCAGTTAGCTACGTGTCCTTGGATGAGTTGGTGGCTCAAAATATATACCATGGGGTTGGATTCTGCCACAATTGTAGTTCAAATCATAAGAATGTAGTGGCATAGTTTCCAAATCGAAAAGACAATGGCAAGGGCCATTTTATCCTCATGGGGGTAGTGCAATGGTGGGCCAAACAATGTGTGATCACATAATATATGGCGTGTTCTTGATGAGCACTATCTTCCCGGACTAAAACCACTAAAACAACATGTTCATATGTCGAAACATAAAGGATAAAATTCTTCGATAAATCAGGTGGTGAAATCAAGGGAGCAGAAGTCAAGGCATGTTTCAATGCATCAAAAGTCGGCTGTGCTTGTTCCTACCAAACAAAGGGAACATTGGTCTGAAGCAATCGAAGGAAACCATGAACTTTTGTAGCATAGTCGAGAACGAAGCAAAAGATAAAATTGGCCTTGCCTTGAAGGATTTGCAATTGGCGCAATGTGGGTGGTGATGGGAGGTCAAGAATGGATTGAACCTTCAAAGGGTCTACGGTGATCCCTTTCTGGGAAACTATGAATCCCCATAACCGACCGGAAAGAATTCAAAATACACACTTGAGGGGGTTCAAGCAAATATTATACTTGCAGCAATGCAGAAAGACTTGCCGAAGATCGTTTAGGTGGTCAGAACGTCTCTTGGATCGAGCAGTGAGATTGTCCAAGTAGACAAGGATAATGTGGAACAAGTCATGAAAGCAAAAGGTGATGGCCTATTGAAAAGTGGATCCAAATTTTTTAATACCAAATGGCATAGCATGATAGGAAAAGGTGCCCCATGGAGTGGTGAACGCACTCTTGTACTGATCTTCTTGGTGGATTTGAATCTGACTGTAGCCAGATAAACCATCTATGAATGATATAACTTCATGGCCCGCACATGCATCGATGAGTTGATCATTGAAAGGTGTAGGAAAGTTATATTTGGGACAGGTTAGATTCAAGTTGTGAAAATCAGTACAGACACAAATGGTGCCTTTTTTTTATTAACCAGAATAGGGTTTCACACCCACTTGGTGTAAGCAATAGGGTAAATGAACCCGTCTTGGTGCATTTTTTCAATTTCGGCCTTCAAAGCAGGTAGTTTGTATGGGTGAATTGGTCGTTGCTTCTGGAAAATAGGGGCGATGCCAGACCAAGTATCAATATGGTGCTCAACAATGGTAGGTTCAAGGCCAAGGATCTCAGTATATGACCACGTGAAGACATCACGAAACTCGTGAAAGTGATTCTTGAAGGAAACAACTTCTTCAGGAGTACATGATGCACCTATCATGATGTTTTCAACTATACCGAGTTGGATGAATATATCGACATGGATAGTGGGAGAGATGTTATCCATGTTTCCTTCCTCGAAATCGTCTAGTGTGAGGATGGGGTTCTTGAAGCAATCCACATTGTCGTTGATGAAATATTTGGACTCGATCGAAAGTTGATCGGACAAGACAATATTGGACTCCTCAAAAATAAAATAGGCTCGATGATGCATGTCATCCCAAGGGAAGTCAGGTTTGGTTAGTGCTTCAAGGATTTCTTCATCGTTGCAAAAGCACCGTGTGGAAACGTCAAAAGAGATGTTCATGGGTGTTGAAAGGATGGATAAGGTGTTGGAGGTGTAAACCATGTAAATAGTATTATCCTCAATTGATGAGGAGTATTCTAGTGGGTGGATTTATTCAATGACAATAATTGACGATTCTAAATATGGATGGCTGATTTCATGAAGCACCAACCGATACTCGGGTAACTAGGGACAGTGGTGGAAATAATGGCCATAGATGCCACAGAGGGAACATGAGTGATTAGTGTGTAAAAATTATTACATGGTGGAGGGGTATTTGGCAATTCAACAACCAGAATTTTAGGGTCATCCTCCAATTTCTTCATATGCTTTTGATATTCTTGATGGGGTGCCAAAAGTTGGGTGGAAATGAAGCCTTGCATGGGTAATGGGTTCTACAACACCATAGGTTGTGCATTGGGTTGTGGTGCATTTACCGGTGCAAGAGGTGCGGCATGCCCTTGACATTGGGCATCCTCACTCAAGAGTTGGTGGGCATGCGCAAAATGGGGACACTTATGCGTGTAATGGCCATAGACCCCGCAAATGGAACACGTGTGGTTTGTCTGTAAGTTGGGTTTCTTCCCTTTTAGAAGTGGTCAAGCGGTATTTTGGTTAGCCGGCATGACACCATTATTATCAGGGGGATTTGGTGGTTGTCCACCTCCGTTGGGTTGTTGGTTGTTTCCCCGGTTACAACCTCGTATCCTATTTTGCTGGCCTTGTTGGTTCCGTTGGGAAGGTTGGTTCTGCGATTGGTTTTGCTGGGCATAAAATTTCCCTTGTGGAATGGGAGGAGTTTGAGGTTGGAGGGTGTCGGGGCCGCCATCGGTGGGTAAAGAGAGGGATGAGCTTGAGGTTGTGCGGGCCAAATTACAAAGTTTTTACACAAGTGTCATGATTTTGGAACTATGAGTGGCGCTTTGAAGCCTATTTTTTAGGATTTCTCTAGATTCAGTTTCCTAAAAATATGCTCGGTCAGGCAGTTGAGAAGACGCCTCATCAGTTCGACTTGTACATCAGATTTATCATCTCCCTTGATCGTTGTAGCCAACACATGAAAGATGAATAAGTTGTTTTAGGATTCATCCATTAGAGGATTATGTGTTCATTATAGATCTCAATTTTTGGATCTTATATTTGTAAAACTTTCTATATAAACTATGAAGTGAAAATAAGCGAGGGGGTTTCTTCCTTCGGGAAGTTGAGTGGAGAGGTTTGATTTTGGAAGCCAAGAAAGGCTGCTGGAACATCTGTAAGATTTTTTTTTAATCATTAGAGAAAATTTAAGGTCTAAAATGGGCCTCCTAAGGAAAATAATAAAATAACAGTTAAAATAATAAAATAATATTTATGAATTTTGTAGGAAAAGAGAAAAAAAACTACATTTTTTCTTCATATTTTCAACATATATCCCTATCATTTTACTCAAATTTCGAGTGGGAGCACTCGATGGATGCATAATTAAATTTTGCATCCAACGATTACCTTCAATGCATCCTTTTGAGGTACCCACCCCACCAAAAACAAGAAATACATCAAAAAAATGTGTTACTTTCAAAGTAACACGTTGTTTTGATGTATTTATCATTTTTTATGGGGTGAGGTACCTCAAAAGTATGTAGTGTGGGCACTCATTGGATGCGGACTTTAATTCTTCATCCAACGACTGCTCCCACTCAAAATTTGAGTAAATTGACAGGGCGATATGTTGAAAATACGAATAAAAAAGTAGTTTTTTAATGTCAAATATGCCATGTCAACCATTATGGTTGACGTTTTTCTTGAAATTCTATTGGTTCTTGAATTTAATGGCTCGTTTTCTTACGAGGTGGCTCGTATTCTTATGAGGCCAATTTTAGACCTCAAATTTTCTCTAATGATACAGTAATATATGCATGTTTGAATATCATTTTCAGTTATGGATAAACATTGCACCTCTTTCTTGTTTCATTGCTAATAGTCTTTTGAAAACAAAACTATTCATGCACTACATAACTGGTAAAGCCCAGATCTAGTGGCATTTAATCTTTAAGTGTACATTTCCTGTGTTACTTCCATGTTTTCAATAATTTCATGTTATAACACTATTATGGTATGGAATAGAAATGTGTAAATGTGTCAATGAGAAGCTTTCCGTTCATGTGTTTACATACTAGCATTTATGATAGATTTTGGGCTCATGTTTGATTCCTAACTGCAAATACTTCAAAGTTATGTTGTATTACTGTTCTTTGTTTTGTGCTATTGATCATTCCACTTGAACTTGAGTGGATCACTAATTTGAAAACCACTTACCTTCAAACTCAAACCAATAATTTACCACAAATCAATATTCAAGTGCCCTAGATTTTCCCTGTAGTAGTCTAGTGCAGACCTTAGGGATAACACCATCATTCCTCCCTCCTAGATCCATGAGAATCCTTTCTTCAAATTACAAGTGCTTTAATTATTCTTATTCATGTTCTATATGTTGATTCACATCTCCTTGGTCTATCTCCTCATCAGACACTTCTCTTCGTATTATTCTCTGTACGGAAATCCCTGCATCAAAATCCCTTGACAAATTTCTAGATCATTATTTATACGTTGAACCCTAAACCCCATTATAAACCCTAAAAATTGATGGACTTCAATACTTGTGGTGTGTGTTTCCCCTTGACCATGTGTATTTTTTTCGAACTAGACCCAAACTCACAACACAAATAAAACACATATAATAGGATGTTGACATTCTTGGCATGCTGACCTAGACAAAGTGAAAGAAAGAAATAGACTGACTCAAGACACAATTGGAAACAAAACATAAGCCCAAGAGCCTACCCTATCTCACTTCCTTTAACAGTAGTGTCTCAAAGGTGGATTTAATAACCTGAATTATAGGGATTTAAGTGCGCATCATTCACTCATCATAGCACGAGTGTTATGTAGAATTTTGTCCTACGGATAAGCCAAAACTCTCTTAACTTTAAAGCAGACTTTAAACTAACTCTAAAGCAAGAAACAAGTCAAAACAAATGCTACCTTGAATCCCTAGATCTAACAAACATCTCAGGATTAAAATGCTAAAGAGGGTAGAAGGAATTTAACTGACCTTCTATCCGGACGCTTGTTTTTGGTATTTGCTCCAAGCTCCAAGCCCTCACAAGTGAACCTGTCAAAATGGAACCAAAACACAAGAATGCACTATTCTCTAGCAACCTGAAACATGAGTTAGGATCTAAATCTATGAAAGATACAAATCATATCATTAAAACAAGATTAACACAAATGATTTGGGAAAACAAGACAAGTTATTCCATTACAACTTGAAGAATACTTACAAAAGGTGCTTGATGTCCAAGCCAATCCTTCAGCTCCAAGTGTCTTCTCCTCTAGCTATCTCCACAATGCTGCAAGACCATAAGTTTGGTGCTCTCAAGAGTCCTCTTCTTTTCCAATGGCATGCCTCTCTTTTATAGTGAATGGTGAGGTTAACCAACAAGAGAGATGGGTGGATCTAAGGAGAGATAAGTGGATCAGGGTTTCTAATCGAAGGAGATGAGTTGAGATCAAATAAAGGACCCCAATCTTCCATTATCTTCGAAAATCCAAAATCCCACAAGCCAAGGGAAAAAAGCTATTAAAAGAGTACCGCGTTTTTCAAAGACTGCAGAACGCGGCACTGCCGCGCTTTGGGAAAAAAGCAGAACGCGGTAGTCACTAGTACCGCGTTTTGGAAAGCTAGCAAGGCGCGGTAGTGTGTGTAAATAAAGTCTAAGGTGGGTCAAAACTTGCCAGGGTGGATTCACCTTCAAGGTTGACTCATCATCTGTCTCTTCTGGATGGTTTAAAACAGTAGGGAAAGTGTCGTCAACTTGTTTTGTGATGGGGATGAGACACTGTGAAACATAGAGATATAACAACGAGGACACCATCGAGTTGCACAAGGTGTACAACACCTGAATCTCTCAACTCTACAACAATAAACGGTCCAAGCTAGTGCATTGGAAGCTTCCTAGGGTTATTAAGATATTTACTATCATAGAGAGCACCAAATCACCTTTGGAAAAATGCTTGGTCTTGATATGATGATCATGACATGATTTTTGTCTTGATTTTACATCATGGCATGAAAATCGACAAGAAACCTAGATTCCTCCAATTACATCAAGTCTACCAATCATTCCGCAATTGACTCATCTTCTATCATATGTGTAGCATGAACAATATACATACTAGGAACAACAAATTCAATTGGTACCATAGATTCCCACCCATAAATTAACTGGAATGGAGCACGTACTTATGAAATTTCTTTGGAGTATTCCAATAGGCCCACAATACAGTAGTGGAGAACACTTCACTTAATCCCATCTCATGAATCTTGTTAAAATATTCTACCATGCCATTTGCTTTTGGATGATAAAGACTACTCTTATGGTATTGAATGAGAGACTCCTAGGTCAATATGGCAATTGTATTATTCATGAAATGCATTCCCTAATCACTAGTGAGACTTCTAGGACATTTGAATAAGGAAATCATATTCTCAAAGATAAATTGAGTTGTTGTTTCTACAAAGAAATCTTTCACAAGTTTGACCTCCACCCACTTGGTAAGATAACATGTTGTGGTAATGATATAGCGAGATTTTGAATTTCTTGTGAAACCATTTTTTGGAAAAAAAAATTAGATACTAGGGTTCTTCATAAGGACCATCAAAATTGACTACCCATTTTTCAAATGGATGTAAAGAATGAATATGATGGAGAGGAAGCTCATCTCGTCATGATAGTTTCCCAACTTGTTGATATACAACGCAAGTGGGGACATAGTCCTTGGCATCTTTGAAAACTGTAGGCCACCATAATATAGCTTGTAAGACTTTCCTTGTTGTAGCTTTCCCTACCACATGGCCTACTACAACTCTTGCATAACATTCTCACATGATATCTTGGCATTCATGGTCAAGGACACATCTACACTAGATACCATAAACCTGTGATTTGTATAATTGTCCTACAATCAATTGATAATAGGTAGAATGAACCACTAAATGGTGTTTTTGAGTTCCAAAATAATGTTACGGTGTAGATCCCGTGGATAAAAATAAAGAAATATTCTCCAATTCATTGGGTATGGCCTCAACCCAGAATAAAGAAACATATAGTAGTTGGTCATCATAAGGACCATTGGAATCCCATCCACATAAGTGATTTGGTATGACATTATGCTTCCCAATCTTCACAAGTACATCAAAACTAGAGAACTCTTGAAATAGAAACAGGCATTGCAAATGCATCCTTCTAAAACATGTTTTCTCATTAAATACGTTAATGTAGAATGATCAATAAAATGCTTGAAACAAACTCCCAATAAATAGTGGAGAAAATCTTGCAGTGCATAGATCATAGCTAACCCTTCACGTTCAGTGGTAGTATACTTGTGTTCATCTTGAGATAGTTTTCGGCTAGAAAAATAGATCGGGTGATCCCAATTAGTTTCCCCATTATGCCTAAAAAAAATCCCAAAGCAATACCTAAAGTATCCCCATGTACATGAAATTCTATGTTCCAATTAGGGAAAGCAAGAATAGGAGAAAATACCATCTTTTCCTTGAGTATCACAAAGGCCCTGTTGAGTCCAAACAAATGCTTTAGACCTCTTCAAACATTGATCCAACATGGATTTTATCGTATCAAAGTTGCAAATGAATCTTTGAGAGTACCTGGTGTGTCCTACTGTAGAATGCAACTGCCTGATAGATGTGGGAGTAGGGATATTAAAAATTGCAACAATTTTCATGGGATCCATCAAAACTCCTTCACAACAAAAAATATGGCCCAGCATATTACCAAAAGGAACATAGAAAATACATTTCTTCAAATTTAGGGATATTTGAAGTTGACAACATCTATCAAACATTATATTTAATATACTAATGTGTTCTTTCAACAAGCTATATACAATTCAATCATCCATGTAGAATTCCGGTAAGGAAACAATCATAATTCTAGAGAATACAATAGGAGCATTCTTGAGCCCAAATTGCATGACATTGTAGGAAAAGGAACCCCATTCCATTGTGATTGTAGTATTTTTTTATCTTCTTGCGCAATTATAACTTGATGGTATCCTAAAAATATGTCGGTAAAAGAGTACGCCTCCTTCCTTGCCACTTGGTCCTACACCTCATCATTGAAAGGAGTATGGAAAGGATCTTGGACGCAAGCTGAATTAAGGCTAAAGGAATCAAAACATACCCTAATGTCATTTATATACTTATTTATCTCAATCATTATGAGGTTAATCCATTCGGATTTATCCACTGGAAAAATCAAACTAGCTAACAACATGTGGTCAAATATTTCCTTCTTGGCCTTTTCCTTAACTCGAGGGTTAAATTGATATTGATGGTTCTTGACAGGATTAGCATCAAATTTAAGGGTAATATTCAACTCCCCCAATTCCCCTTGAATATCTTTCAACTTGGTGAAAATTTGTGGAAATGGGTCTTCTTATTATTTGAGAAGAGAAATAATATCAGATACAATTTTATTATTTGAATAATCACCTATAGAGGCCATCTTAAGATTTTTTTTTTCTTTCACAATGTTAACTTTCCAAAACTTTATGGGTTACATGTAAGAAGGACCAATTCCTTCTTATTTCTTTTCCTGCATAGTTCTAGGGCCTTTAATTTCCATAAACGATAAGTGCCTCAAATGCTCCAAATCATCCTGATCAGGATCATCTTGATCACACTTTTCACAATAAAGGGGAACCTCTAGCTTATGAAAAGGAACCTGTAAATGAAGAAATTCCTAATGCAAAGGAAAAACATAGGTTTCACAGATGTTCCACAACCTACCAAGAAACAATGCCTCTTTAATCAATTTTAGAGCACTTGCAATTAGTTTGGATTTCCCAATAAAAGAAAAATATTCCCAAAACTGGGTCTCAAAAGTCTTCCAATCCTTGGTCTACCTTCTGGTTTCTTCATGTAAATAGAAGGCTTGTGGAATTGGACCTATATGATTAATAAAATTGTGGACCTAGAGATTAGGGTGGAGCCCCTCTCTTTTCCATATTTGAATGAAGGTTTCCTCATATACAAATAGATCTATTTCTCCATTGTAGACTTCCATTTCCCTAGATTCCTGAGGCACCTCTCCTAAAATATTTAAACATTCAAATGTAGGTAGAGGAACAAACTTATGGATCATAGCTGTCTATAATTATGACCAATAACTAAGTTTCTCCTTATGAGTGGCCCACCATCTTGCTGGAGTACCTCTAATTGCCACATATAAGACAAAGATCCTCTATTCATCTGCAACTCTATTGTTCATTTATGTGAGCACCTCCTATATATTTGAGACTCCATCATAGATAGGAGGGACTAAAACCTTGACACCAATCAATTTTATGGAACTAATGGTTGCACAATGTCACAAAGAAACTTTACGTCTTTGATTCTGGCATTCATTCAAATCCTCTTTTGAATCAATGTCAAACGAGTGAATGCTCCTCCAACTTAATGAACAATCTATAGTAGGGTTAATATAGTCATTGCTTTTTCCTAAAGTTAGGTTGTAGATTTTGTCTAAGACATATTACTCCTTATTATTATTGATAATCTCATTGTATCGAGGTCCTTGGTTTGGGTCTAACGACTGAGTTACTCTCATTTCCCTGTATTCAAATTCATAGTCTCATTCTTTAGGTTAAGGAAAACGTAGTTCTCATAAGCCTAGTCTATCCCTAAAAATGTTGGATAGGGATTAGTCTTATCCATTATTTCAATCACCTAAAAATAAACTGATGTATTTATTCCAGCTAAATCAACCTCCAAATTATCCAACCTCTCTCTGGGGAATCTTATATATTTATTGGCCATGCACACCTGAATAGGGGAATAATTCAATGGAGGGATACCTATAGAATCCCATGATTTCTTAGGAAGCATTTTAACATCAAAACAAAGATCTGACATGACATCCTTAATAACATATACATCAAGTTGTGCATCTAGTATGAATTACTTCTCAATCCTTTTCTTCCTTCACCTCATTATATTAATATTTCTCTCGGGAATATTGGTTGAGATTAGGTCTCCTTCCTTTTCCATTTCCACCAAGGTGTGGAGAGTGTTTCACAAATTCTGTGTTAAGAATTCATCCTCTAAAATTTCAATACGAATATTAAACCAAATACTAATAAGTTTCTTAGAGGTATGTAATGATTCAGATTCCAACTTCTTTCTGCAACTTGGAAATTGTTCATTCAAACTAGCATTTTGAGATCTTGTATGTTCTGCAAATCCGGGTGGAGGGATAGCCATATGTTGGAACATTAATGGGTAGCTACAAAAATTTCATTTTATTGGGAAGGATCAAATTAGGGTGCCTTCAGACGAGCTCATTGAATATATGGGGCACCATAAGAGCTATAATCAACACCTGTCTGATTCCCTCCATGCATGATAGAATTAATAGTTATACCGTCCATGTTATCACCATTCCATGGCTATGAATTTATCAAATTTGTTGGTTGGTTCCTGACTCGATCTTCCCATTTCACAATCAATTCTAGGAAATCTTTTGTACGATGCATATTCACTCAATAGTAGGCGCACCAGATCCATCATGGTAAGGGAAAGTATCTAGAAACATGGCTAATTTCATTGCAATTTTAACATCAAATAACTCCACCATGGCCTCCAAATCAGCCACCTTGATAATCACCTTCTTGACCCTGATATCCACCCCCCCTTCCTTGAGGTGAGGAGTTATTACACACATAGTATGCAAATAAATCCAACCTCTCCGCTAATGCATCTAAGGCCCCACATTTATCCAAATTGTGAGTAATATAACCACATAATTCACAATGGAAATTACTAGGAACAAAGGAGTACTTTTGCAAAATGGGGCATTGACAAGGGGAGTGCCCATATGTTTTGCAGATATCACAATATTCACTAGGTTGGGGGTTTTGGATACTCATAAAAGCATGACATTATACCGACCCATGAAAATGGTTAGGGACACCTACTTGTGTGTTGGCACAAGGCTAATTCGCATAAGTTTTTTGTACAATCAACGACAAAAGGGACAACGATAAGCGTAACAGACCAGCCGTGGAGCACAACAAAGTGGATAAAGTAGAAGTGAAGCAGATAATGCAGAGTAATTAGTTAATTATTTAATTAGTTAATGGGTCACTTTGCAAAGCATACCACCTTAGTAATGACCAAGTGAGCCTATAAATAGGAGTAGCATTGTAAGCCTAAGGGCATCTTATCTTATCTTGGGTGTCTTTAATATTTTTTGTCTTGATTTTGATCACTGGATCTGACCTGGTATTGGTTTTGCGGGTGTGTATCCCCAATTCTGCGATGTGTAAGATAGACTGATGAGTAATGAGAAGGATTGTTTTGTCTATTTATTTGTCTATTTTGTAACTTGTCGCAATGCGATTGAATATGTGTTATTGCAGTATAGCTGAATGTATGTGTTACCAACTATTTTGTACAATAGTTGAACTTCTATTAAGCCGCTAGTTTTTGAACATGATTCATGTTCACCTTCAGAGTTCAGAGGTTCATATGTTCCAGACTTGGCCTATTTTGGCCATATTTTTAATTTTTGTTTTGAAATGACCATACCCCACGGGGTTTGTAATAAATTGTGCTAGCATGGTGGTCTTGAGTATCTCATTTCCCTAGGACTTGACAACCAAACAAGGTATTTCAAGGCCTTAGGGGGTTATTAGAGTCCAACTATAAAATGTGAACATGATAGACACTATTTTTTTGTTCTGTGGTCATTTCCTAGGTCCTTAGGATGTCTAAAACATTGTCATATAAAAAACAAATTAGTTGGCGTGCAAATTTTTTTTTTTTTTAATTAAATTTTTCAATTAATTAAGCCATTTTTTCTATGGTTTAATTGAAAATTTTTAATTTGTAATAATTAAGTGGTTTAGGGGTGGATTTTGATGGATGGGGGCTCATTTTCTAAGCCAGAGTACCCATTTAACCCCTAAACCCTCTTTTCCTAAGTTTCTGAGGATTATTATTCACTTAATTAAATATTTCCTGAAAATCAATAAATGAGGAATATTTAATTAAGACTAATCAGAAAATAATAAATTTGGAGATAATAAAAAACTCTCTAGAAAAATCCAAATTGAATAAAGTAAAGAGCTAAATGACATGGCACAGGGCATAAAGGAATATTCGAAGTCTCACCAACCACTTTCAGATCACTATTGGAGCACTCTGGCTGAATTCTCCTTGGGAATTGCGCCCTCTCCTCAAGCTCTCACGAATTGAATTGGTGGCCTCTCTTGGTTGGATGGGTGATGGTTTGTTAGGATATTTAGACACTTAGGAGTTAGTTAAGATCAACTTGTGTAATATATCCGTTAGGGATAGTGTGTTTCTTTAGTATGCATTAGTATGCATTTGTAAATACTTAATCCGACGATCATGATATGTTTCCGACATAGAGTGATCCGATGGCTCAACTTCTCTTAGATCAAACCTAACCTTGATCTGTGGCTTAACACCCGATTGGTCCATGATCTCTATTTAAAGAGCATGGAGGGTCATTGTTTAATTGATCGATTATGAGAAGCTCATTTGTAACTTTCTTTCTTTGCATAATAAATTGTCCCGTAGAAGCTATTTGGCCAGGGCCGTGGAGTGTTTCCCTCAAGAGGGTTTAAACCACATCAAAACATTGGTGTGTTGATCTGTGATCTGTTTGTGTGAAGTGGTTGCTCTTGGTATTCGGTCCTTTGGTAGTACCCTGTGTACCCGAACATGGTATCAGAGCTAGAGGTCACGAGTTCGATACACACTCGGCTTGCGCTAAGGGGGAGATTGTTGAATGAAATTGCAAGTAGTCAGCGCTCCCCAGTGTATCGTGACAAGGGACTAATCGCCTCTCGTGAATCCTTGAAATTTGGCGGTGGTGAGTTTACCAATCACCTGCGGGTTTTGGTGTAATGGCAGTTGTACTACCAACAATTGGTATCAGAGCTTGTGACCTTCTTCGTCGCTTTCACATGGAATATTGTACACCAGCCCCTTCTCCCTTCCAGTCTGGAGTCAAACTTTTTGTCACTTGTACTTCACCTGAAGTCGATGCCACCTTGTATCATCAGCTTGTTGGTAGTCTCTTATACTTGACTCATTCCCGTCCTGACCTTTCCTTTGTCGTTGGTCGAGTTGCCCGTTATATGCAGACACCTCATGAAAGTCACTGGAAAGCAGCTAAAAGAATACTTCGATATATTCGAGGTACAGTTCAGTTTGGGATTCGTTACAGTACAGGGGGGAAACCTTTGTTGGTTGGTTTCACTGATTCAGATTGGGCCGGCGATCCTGATGATCGAAAGTCTACTGCAGGATATGTTTTCAGTCTGGGATCTGGACCTATTACTTGGGCTTGTAAGAAACAACAAGCTCTTGCTCTTTCTTCAGCAGAGGCAGAATATCGAGCAGCAGTTAATGCTAGTCAGGAAGCTTTATGGCTTCGACAGATCCTTTCAGGGTTTGGATTCGAGCAGCAGCAGCCTACTCCACTTTGGTGCGACAATCAAAGTGCCATCAAGCTTGCCAAAGATCCAGTTCTACATCAACGCAGCAAACACATTGAGCTACATATGCACTTCATCAGAAATCTTGTTCATGATCGGGTTCTTGAAGTGCTCTTTTTCCCTACAGATGATCAAGTTGCAGACATCTTCACCAAGTCGCTTACAGAAGCGAAGTTTTCTAAACTTCGATCTATGTTAGGAGTTCAGGAACTTGTCATTAAGGGGGGATAGGCTCTAATGCCTCCTTCCTTCTCCTAATAGTGTCACTTTTGTAAATCCTTCAATCCTATCCCAAGTTGTTCTTAAGGGGGGATGTTAGGATATTTAGACACTTAGGAGTCAGTTAAGATCAACTTGTGTAATATATCCGTTAGGGATAGTGTGTTTCTTTAGTATGCATTAGTATGCATTTGTAAATACTTAATCCGATGGTCATGATATGTTTCCGACATAGAGTGATACGACAGCTCAACTTCTCTTAGATCAAACCTAACCTTGATCCATGGCTTAACACCCGATTGGTCCATGATCTCTATTTAAAGAGCATGGAGGGTCATTGTTTAGTTGATCGATTATGAGAAGCTCATTTGTAACTTTCTTTCTTTGCATAATAAATTGTCCCGTAGAAGCTATTTGGCCTGGGCCGTGGAGTGTTTCCCTCAAGAGGGTTTAAACCACATCAAAACATTGGTGTGTTGATCTGTGATCTGTTTGTGTGAAGTGGTTGCTCTTGGTGTTCAGTCCTTTGGTAGTACCCTGTGTACCCAAACATGGTTACGAGGTTGAAGGGTGGGCACCTTTCCTAGCTGGAGGCCACCTCACCCTCAACCCACCTTCCAAGCTCAGTTAAGACTCAGTTCAATGCTTAAATCTCTCATAAGTTTAGTGAATGCGCCTTGCTTGCCCTAGCTCCTTCACCAATTCGAATTAGGTCTTTGGTACTATGTGGTTTCTATTTAAGTGAGGCTCTACACCATTGTTTAAGGATGGATTGCAAGAGACCTCTGCTGATAATTGTAATATTTCTTTTGCTTAATTTGGAATAAAAGATCAAGGATTTGGAGGTCCATGTGGTGTCAAGTTTTATGGTGAATGCGTCTATTGTGTTGAGGTGATATCCTTCTGAACCCTTCTCCTTTTATTCAATTGCTTTGATCATTACTAGCTTAGGAAGGATATTATTCTAGTCCATAGGAATAATCGTTTTGTAGGCTTCAAGTTGATTATTTCTGTAATGTTTTCCAAGATGTAAATGAGCAAGAAGTATTCAGTTGTACCAATGTCGATCTAATCTTGGTTAATCTAACATACTAGTGTTTGATCTCACTTGTTGTTTGATTGTGTTGTGGTTTTACAGGAATTACTAAAGGTGAAGACAGGTGTGAGCTCAGTTGCATCTAGCTTGACTTCACAAACAAAATACTTTTTCACTAATATTTCTTATTTGCCGGATATCCAAAATCTTCCTTCTTTATCTGAAACCAAGCTAAAGGGGCTCTCTCTCACCCATCTAATCTCAAAATTAAATCATTTTTTTTCAAAGTTGGTTACAAGCAGTGAGATCCTTTGCCTAAAATCTAAATATTTTAAAGGTTTTTTCACTCTCATTGATGCAATAGGTGTTTCGATTTTTCAAGGTTAAAACTTATCAAGCCTTTTGCCTTCATTTTCAAGTGCCCTTTTCTTCCTTTTTGGCTGCCTTGTCCCCTTATTTTTCTGTTGGTTGTCCCATTTATTTGTTGGTTGTCTTATTCTTCATTTACTGCCTTTTCCAGCTTCTTTCCATTGCCCTTGTTTCTTTATTTTCAGCTCCCCTTCCATTCTATTTGTTGACTGTCTTTTCCTTCCATTGGATGCTCTTTTTTTCCTTCTCTTCTCCATTGACTTCCTTGTCTCTTTAGTTCATTGGTTGTCCTTTTATTTCTTGGCTGCCCTATTCTTTCTCTTTGTTGGCTGCCTTCTACCTCTTTTCTCCTCACACCTTTCGCTCAAGATTTCAAGCCTTCAGTTACTTTCTTTTTCTTACTCTCCTTTTTATTTTTATTTTTTTTCCTTTGTTCTCTTCCTTTGCTTTCTCTTCTTTAGACCTTTCGATTCTTCACTTCTCTCCACTTAGATTTAGTACTAGTCTTTCCTAGTTTGCATCTAGTTTAGTTTTTTTTTTTAGATCTTAGTCTTTGTTTAAAAAAATTTCATTTAGTTTACATGATTATTTTATAGATATTAGATTCATTTGCTTTGATTTACTAATATTTTAATAAGTGTTTGTCTAAAGCTCTTATCTACATAAAAGACAAAGAAGATCAAACAAAGAAATCCCAAAGGCTAGAACAAGCAAGAGCAAAGGAGCAAAGATCAAAATCCCTTGAAAAGCACAGAAACTCCTTTTCCCTCTTCTTTCATTCCCCCATCTTACCTTGTGCTTTCAAGAAGAAAAACAAATAAGCATTGTAACAATTAATAAAAGAGAAAGTGGGATAAAGGATCCCACACCCCACTTCCCCCATTTGAGGGAAGCCTGTATCGTCCATTGTCCATTTTTGTCTTTGCTTTGTACCTGCACAAGTAGTTAGATTTGATTGTTAGAGTAGTATAGAAAGTTAGCTTCATTTTTTGAAATAAACTGCTAGATCTTAGAAGTTGATAGTCTAGTTTGTTTGTTTTCATCAAGTTTTAACTTAGTTTCATTTTTATATAAACTGTTAAAAAGAACATAAAATATCTTGAATCTTTCCATAAGGAAGATCAAGAGTGCTCCTTGTCGGAGGGTTCTTTTTGTTTCATTTATTTTTTCTAACCCCCTTTCTCTCCCGAGTATGGTCCTAGACCTGAAAGATATTCTTAGGTAGTGTAGTTTATTTCAATAATTTTTCATCTTTTCATAAGTCTCTTGAATCTCACCATAAGGAGGATCAAGAGCGCTCTCTGTCGGAGAGTCTATGGTTCTTGTTTCACACATACAATACAATTGGAACAGATATTTACTACACTACGTATGCTCTACCCACTTGTGGGATACTCCGAAATGGTGTAGCTTGATTAAATTCCTCACATTTAACTCCAATTAAACCATAATAAAAAACTCTCTCATACATACCGACGAAAATACGGCGTTGATCGCTAATAGTCGAAAGTGGGAAAATTATTCCTAGGGACGTGCGAAACCCTAGACTGATACCTTAAGGGAACCAACTAGGCTACATCCTTGTTGGTGTAGTGTTGAACATCGCTCTGGAGACTCCAGCCATCCCACATGTCCTTGTACGAAGCCACTTAGACTATTATCCAGAAATATTTCTAGTACCGCAAGGTATATCTTGGATATCCCGTTCCCATTAATAATCAACTTCACCCGTAAAACTTATAATAAAATTTACCAAGAGAATTTGCAAAACATTCTCAAGCACACCCAAGACATGTTTTCAGCATCCCAAGCACTACATTGACTCCATTTGGCACTGGTCTTATTATTCAGTATTTATTTCCTTATTATCTATCTGGAGTATTTCTTATCTATTTTAATTATATCATGATGTGGATGCATCATTTATAAATTGTCAATTGGTTGTGTATAATCTTAATTATTTTGCAAGTACATGCTTGGATTCAATATATTATTGTAAGTCATCATACATCCAAAAAACACTTTAAAAACACAAGATCCTTAGTAACTCTTTATAGGGTCTATCCCCCTTAGCTTCATTAGGAGTTTGCCTAAACGGAGGAGTTGGGATCAGGTGACAACACCTGATCCTTTGCTTTCCCCCAAGGCCACACTTTTCCCCCTTAGGAAACAACCTTCGAAAGATTTATGCTGCTAGTGTGCACATCGGTGGGAAACAATATGTTATCGCAACATGGTTAAATATGGTTTATGAATGAATCTGTAATGTCACAGTTGTGTTATGTATATTAGATTGGTTAGATATGCTTATCTAATCTTTGATTGCGTAGATATGATTAGCATGTTCTGATGCGAATGATGATTATGTCGATCTCCGGGTTACATTGTGATTGAATGTGAATGATGCATGTTCGCTTATATCTGCAGAAATGTAGTTCCTCCAGCCCCCTTAGGTATCTTGGGTGAGACCCACGGGGGCTTCACTCAATAAACAACTATCATAGCACGTTCGATCGTGGCATATGAAACAATACCCCTAATTTCACTAAATATTGGAAAATACCTTCCAAAATCATTTTTTTTTACCCCCTCCCAATATGCCTTCCCAATTTAAAAAAACCCTTATTTTCACTAGATATTGTATGTATCAATTTTTTCATTAACATTTTTTATACCCCTTTATATTTCTACCTAGTATATTGATATGATACCCCTCTTATGACCCCACATGCATTCTACAATGCACCTTGCTTCTTTCGATGTATATCGTGGATGCACATTACTTCACCCACAATACAATTACTCAACCACATATCATTATGATTTGCAACATCTAATGGTCTAATGAAGAGATAGGAGATCACTTCTTGTATGTCACTAGAGCCAATGCACATAGTACAACATTTAGATTGCATGTTGCGGTTCCCCAATCGCTGACTAAGCTTGTTGTGGGCTAGGTATCCAAGCCCCCAAGGCCTGTAACAAGCTCTAGGAGGCTGAATAAACCTCCCAAGGCCTGTAATAGGCATGAGTGGTTGGGTATTCAAGCCCCCATGGCCTATCAAGGGCCTATAACAGGACCTGGAGGCTTAGAGCCTCCCAAGGCTATTGGTAATAACTGGTTGAGTGCTATTGGTAACAATTGGTTGTCAATGACCACTGTCTCTCGACTATGATCGAATGGAAACCCACTTCACCATGAAACCCCTGGCCTCAGGCATGCCTCAAGACGCCATTTCCCTGCATACTGGTAAGCCCGAACCTTGCCTCAACCCGATTTCTCATCCAGCCATGATACCGCCATCTCCATTTGGTGGATATTTGTCAACCTGCCCATATAAAAGAGACCCCAAAGTATTTTTGTATTGTTACATTAAATAAAAAAACCATTTTCCCCTTAATATATAAGCAATATAATTTTTAGGTTTTCATAAATATTTAATGACGCAATATGAATGAACGTGGTATTATATTGCCTTCTAGTGAAGCCCTCGTGGTGAGACCTCACTCACTCTGCGGGTGTTGCTAGAAAGGTTAAACCCTTTCCAGGACAACATCTATGGGAGTTTGTGTCGAACTTTGTTGACATAGTTCGAAGTGAATCCCTGTCGACAGACTTGTGTCAACAAATGGTTTCGTTGCTAGGACCCTAGTATGAAAAGAACAGGACATGTGGTTTCTGACAAAGCCGTAGATCACAGAATGGTTCCATAAAAAGAAACGAGAATTTTCCACGGAAGAAAATCAGAACCCTGGATGGTCTATAGACGAGTGGTTACAAAAGTATATCTACTCTGATATCCACGAGGTATTTTTTTGCGAGTTTCACATACTGCTATATGAATGGTTGTCACAAGTAACTTATCAAAAGAAGAATTTCCAAGAAGGTGAGCTTGAACATTAGACCCCAGAGCTGATCCGACAATTGAGTCGGGTCAACAACAAAGCTTAAAGGGCTGTCGATGTTTGGGTAGATAGCATTTTGGAAGGATACATTATTGAGTTTGTCTTCGACACAGTTAGATCATACAACTACGCATAAAGGAATTTCTTTAACGGACCCAGAGGAAGGTATCTATTGTCACTATAATTGTGGATCAAAATGCTCATTTGTGAAAAAGGAATATTGAAGATGAACTCCGGCGAGTAAATATTGGGTGTGCGGAGGTTGTGGGTACTGCGCAGATGCGGGTCTGATAGAATGATGTGGGGTAGATGGATATGAGCTATGATGAAATTATGAGGGAAGCTGTGGAATATTTTGCTCGCCTGAGAAGTGGGTTGAGGTTTCGGTCGGAGAAGAAGAGGAGGATTGATATATATATATATAGAGAGAGAGATTCCTAGTGCGACTAGAATAGAGAACTGTAAAATGGGACCATAAGGGACTAGGAGACCCTACAACGATGAAGAGGATGACCAGGCTACCCATGAACCTAAGGAAGGAAAGACCCAAAGCTACAATGTACCCACAACCCCATGCACTGTGCCAAACTTTTGAGGAAGAAACATAAGCTCTTCGTAAGGTTGTCCTACATGTCACAATATCGGATCTATAAACACTGGTATACAACCAAGGATGGCGGGTGATGACATTAAGTTGCCTCTATTTAATGGAAATGGGATGGAGGATCCCGAGCAGTATTAGTTCTTATGCGAAGCAGTGTGGACAGTAAAACAAGTACATGATGAAGCTATCAAGAAGGGACAACTGGCGACGAACTTCGGAGGTCGTGCACTGGATTGGTAAATGAAATTTACACAAGTCCCTGCAAGAATTCAGGAGAAGACTCTGGAAGAAATCAGAGCCACGTTGATCGACAAGTTTAAGAAGCCTAAATTGGAATCAGAGTACATCACATAATTGAAGGAGATCAAGCAATTTCCTAATGAATCGGTGTGGGGAGTTTGATCAGAGATTCAAAACTATGATCG
The DNA here is from genome assembly GCA_027924585.1 of Larix kaempferi. Classification (NCBI taxonomy): domain Eukaryota; kingdom Viridiplantae; phylum Streptophyta; class Pinopsida; order Pinales; family Pinaceae; genus Larix; species Larix kaempferi. Next base: position 7,020,607 of record BSBM01000393.1, on the reverse strand, counting down.
CTAAAGTTAATTTTGGGATGAGCAACGTGCAACACAAGGAATGGTTTATTGCAGCATTGGTACCACACATTCAAATACCATTGATGCAATAGAAGATCGTATCCCAAGAAGAGGCTCTAGAAATTGTAATGAAGCTCAAAGCTTCGTCGATTGGTGAAACAAGGATTGGCATCCGCTAGATCTAGTCACAACTAGCGAACCTGACTAACCAACTATAGGATATTAAGAAAGAGAAGAATGTTTGTGAAGAGTTATGCTGCAGTCAATGCAAGTCTGAAGGACATCATAAAGATCAGTGTCCTGAATTCTGTGAATATTTACAGCCTGGTGCACCAAATCCGCTCAGTCAAGGAGGAATGCCCTGGTGTTGAATTTTTCAAACAAGGGGACATCGCTCAAAGGAATATGTGTATTTATAGAAGTTTGTGTCGAATCCGGCTAATATTTTTTGTAACTTTTGTCGATCTTTCAATCATGAGGAGAAGGATTGCAGAGCATATGATTTGCTCAAAGAAATCATTGTTAATACTTACTTTATGAAGGGAGACGAGCAACAACAAGCTGAGAGACCTCGTCCGCAGCCACAGTATAATCAGCCACAGTATAATCAACCACAACCATAGTATAATCAACCACAGAATAATCACTCGCAGTACAATCAACCACAACCACAGTATAATCAACCGCAGTATAATCTGCCACAATATAATCAGCAGTAGTTCAATCAGCAGCGAGGCGGATTAAGAGGAGTATTTCGCGATGGTCGCAACAGAGGATTTGGTCGCAAAGGAACTTTTGGTATATTTTGAGGACCGATCACCTGCTATAATTTTGAATAGATCAGACATTACCAAAGAGATTGTCTGAATCCAACACCTCCTTATACGTATTGCAGCGAAGTTGACCACATCATCGAATAATGTCCGCATCTAATTGCAAAGTGGCAAGATAAGAACGTGCCACAATAGAAACCAAATCCAAACCTAAACCAGAACAAAAACCCTAATCCAAATGTGCAAAATATCTCAGCTAAGATAAGAAGTCTACCCGTAAATGTCGCAGTGGTAACCAAGGGAGGAGTTGCAACAGGAGAAGATAGGCCATTACCAAATGTCTAGCCTACAACCCAGAAGCAGGTCCGATTTGATGTTGAAGCATAAAAAGAAATATTCTTGGAAGCACGAGATGCATTGAGAAAGAATAATGTTAAGTCACCGCATGTAATCCATAAATAACCTCTCTCTGAGATGTCGCCAATTTTTTATACGACAAATTCACAGAGGTCGCCAGGAAAGGTTAGTACTCTGAAATTTTTTCTAGAAAATTGTTTAACATTGTCAAAGGATCAAGACGCATTGACAGAGATAGCTATCTTCTTGTATTGACAGAGATAACTATCTTCTTGTATCATAGAGATAGTCGACAACACAAGCCCATATCATGTGCTATTGGGAATAGACTAGGAAATGGAAAATCAGGAGGTTATCAATTTCAAGAAAAGGACGATGTCTTTTGAGAACCACGAGATGAGTGTCATTTCCCCACTTGATCCACTTGAAGGGAAAATATATGTCGAACCAATGAGAGATGATTTTTCAAAAGGATGGGACAATGTCTACAATGTTTTAGAAGATTACATCAATCCCACCGCCGATCGAGAGTTGGGATGGAGAATATTAGTTCGACGTCATCAGACTCTGACGAGGCTCTAGAGAATTGGCAGAATCGGTTGCATGAGGTATCATTCAGGAAATGCACACGAATCACTCAGTTGTTGAGATGGGTAGCGACAGAAATATGTGATCTGCCGACATACGAAGGATTACCTAACTTAGCAATCTTCATCAATGAGTTTGAAGATAGAGTATCAAAACCACAACGCCTGCTAGCGTTAGAAGAAGCATTGAAGGCTACTCCATCAAGGTGGTGGGCTATGCACAAGTCATCGATAACAAACTAGAAACTATGTCGATGATTGATGGAATTAATATTTGGGGAGAACGAATGCTACGAAAGGAAGAAATATGATGGAAGAAGTGATCCAAGGGATCATTTGGGAGAATGCCAAATTACATGGGGAATGAGGCCGAAGGAAGAATGGGTTCATGCATTCATCCATACATTAGATGAAGTACCATGGAGTTGGTACTTCTCAGCAAAACTGCGAAGAGGAACAACCATGTGGGAAGATTTGGCCACTAGTTTCAGTCACACATTCAATTTTGCTTATGAGAATCCTTTCATCTACAGTGCATTGCAGGAAATTCGTGGAAAGATATTCGAGACAGCTCCGACCGAAATACCAATGGGACCACAATGGACTATGACACCAAAGATGATGATGGATTTTTAGAATGTGTCGGTAGGACCCAATGATGACGAATATCCTAGAACTGTCTATGTTCCAGAGTCAGAAGGAAGCCTCGACGTTGAAGCACCAGATATGCCACTCAACAAATTCAAGCAACCATTGAAAATTAAGAAGGTCAATATTGGGTTAGTGGAAAATCCAAATTTTTCTAGTATTGGAGACTATTGGGATGAATCAACAATTGGAAAGGTCATCAATCTACTACATGAATTTCAAGATTTATTCCTGACAAAGTTTTCTAAGATGAAGGGCATTTCCGGGGACCTGGGTGAGATGAATGTCCCTCTTAAACCTGATGCTAAGCCAGTGAAGCAGCAACCGTATAAACTGAATCCCAGATACAAAGAGCGGATGAAGGCTGAGATAGAGCGGATGTTGGACGCAGGGATCATTGAGCCTATCGAAGAGTCAGAATGGATAATCCCAATGGTCGTCCAAGATAAAGAGACCGGTGAAATTCAGATTTACGTCGATCTAAGGAAGTTAAACGATGCATGCCTTCATGATCCATTCCCCACACCCTTTACCAATGATGTACTTGAAGGTGTTGGAGGACAAGAAGTATGCTCATTCACAGATGGGTTCTCAGGATACCACCAAATCAGAATTGTGAAAGAAGATCTACAGAAAACCACCTTCATAACAGAGTGGGGATTCTTTCAGTACATAGTGATGACATTTGGTCTCAAGAATTCCCCCGCAATATTTTCAAGATGAGTCATCACTGTGTTCAAAGACTTCATTCACAATTTCTTGGCGGTGTATATGGATGACTGAATTGTGTATGGATTTGTTAAAGACCATGTTGCGAGCCTCGGGATGATGCTTGAAATATATCGACATCATCAGATCTCCTTGAATATAAAGAAGTGTATCTTTTGTGCACCATTTGGTATCCTATTGGGACGCATTGTTTGCAAGGAAGGTATGTTGTTAGACCCAGCTAAGATAGCGATCATTGTCGACCTACCAGCACCAACGACACTGAAGCAGCTGAGGGATATGTTGGGCCATAGAGGATACTATAGAAAGTTTATAAGGGGATATGCAATGACTACTGCGCCCATGGAGAAGCTATTTAAGAAATATGTGAAGTTTGAATGGAACAACGAGTGTTAGAAGAGCCTTGACATATTAAAGAAAAAGATGGTTGCAGTAACAATATTAGCCTTCCCCAAATGGAAGAAAGAATTCCATGTCCACGTAGATGCTTCGTCAGTCGCATTGGGAGTGATATTAGCCCACCTTGGAGAAGGGTCGATCAACCATCTGATTGCGTTTGCAAGCCGGAATTTGTCAACCGCGGAGAAGAATTATACAGTGAACGAAAGAGAAGGCCTGGTGATGGTGTATACATTGCAAAAATTCGGACACTATCTGCTTGGAGGACACTTCAAGATGTTTACTGACCACTCGGCATTGAAGTACTTGATCAATAATCCTATCTTGGGAGGGGATATCTCTCGGTGGTGGTTGTTGTTTCAGGAATTCGACTTTGAAATAATCATGAAACCTAGATGATTAAACATAGTACCTGATCATCTATCGAGGGTTGAATTAGGCGAAGAACCAAGTAGCATCGACGAAGGCCTTACTGATGCAAATTTATTCAAGATTGAAATGGTCGATGACCATTACGAACATATTATTTAGTTTTTGGCTATGGGAAGAGCACTTGAGGAGTTCAACACCAATCAGAAGAAGTAGTTAGTCATCAGGGCTACTGATTTCTAACTAATTGCAGGACAATTATACAAGATGGGGCCAAATGAATTTCTTCGCTGATGTGTCCTTCCGCATGAGCAAGAAAGAGTGTTGGCTGAAGCTCATAGTGGCATTGCATAAGGGAATTATGGAGGGCACGAAACCGCTAGGAATATACGTACAACTTGTTTATGGTGGCCAACAGTGCATGGTGACACAACAGATTATGTCAAGAGTTGCGATGTATGTTAAAGGATGGGGAAACCGTTGCGAAGGGATGAGATGCTATTAATGGTGCCTCAGTTGACATTCCAACCCTTTAAAAAATGGGTAGTAGACTTTGTGGGACCCATTAAACCATCGGGAAAAAGGACAGGTGCGAGGTTTATCATTACTGCGATTGACTACTTAAAAAGATGGGCCAAAGCAACTCCAGTGAAGGATTGTATAGCTGCGATAGTAGAAAGATTTCTCTTTGACAATGTGGTCACCAGATTTGGGTGTCCAAAGATATTGATGAGCGATCAAGGCACACATTTCGTCAATCAGACCATTAGAGAAATGACTGAGGAATTTCAGATTCAACATAGAAGATGTACCCCATATCACCCACAGGAGAATGGAGCAGTTGAGGCGCTGAACAAAATATTGGAGAATGTTCTCACTAAGGTGTGAAATACAAAACGTGACGATTGGGACTTAAATATTCCTACGATATTATGGACCTACAGAACAACATGCAAAATATTGACAGGCCAGACCCCTTTCAAGTTGGTATATGGACAAGAAGCGGTGATTCCTATGGAGTACATTGTCCCTAGTCTATGCATTGCAGCAGCGACGAGAATGAGCGAAGACGGATCCATTGAAGAAATATTGGCGCATTTACTACAACTCGAAGAAGATCGCTTCATTGTAGGATTTCATCAACAAGTAGAAAAATATTGACAGAAGGCATGGCATGATCACCATGTAAAGGGAAAGCACTTTCAGCGTGGAGATATGGTCCTCCTATGCAAAAGTAAGTTCGCAAAACACACAGGTAAGATTCAAATGCATTGGTTTGGTCCATATATCATAAATTTCATTACTGACGAGGGTGCAGTTTAGTTGCAAAAATTAGATGGAACACTTTTGACACATTTAGTGAATGGAAGCTGGATAAAGCCATATTGGGATATCTCGGTGCAGAGCCATTGAGAAAGACAACAAGTGAAAAAAATGAATGAAATAGGTACACTGAGAAGTTCGGGAGTCCATCAGCAGCACTACGACAAGCATCAAGTTCATATGTCAATAGAACGACAACAAGCGACAAGGTTTAAACTCGTATGTGTGTCGATGGAATAACGACGAAGTTTGAAACATCAATGAGGTTTGGGGCCTGTCGACATCCAACGAAGTGCGAAGTGGTCAAATCGAGCAATAAATGCAGAAGTTAAGATGCGGCAGACGACGATGTAAGTGGATGAAGATGCATTTAATGACCAATGAGTGAGCATGATTGGGTAAATCGACGAAGAATTTAGTAATCATTGTCCAAAATCGACTCTATGGATGGGAAGCGGGAAGCCAAACCTATAAAAGCATGCACAAATGGATATTCTGACTCATTGTGCATTGTGAGAATTGGTGAAGAAGTTGCAAAACAAAGCTAAATGAAGAGTTGAATTCAGAGAGTTGCGATGGTGCATGTCATATCCAACACAATCACGCAGGAACAACCCAGAGAAAGGGAAACTATCATTTAAAAGCACACATATATTACATCCACACCAGCGCAGATATTTAGGAAGAAAAGAAGCGCCAGCTAGCCGGTGGATACATAAAGGAGAAAGAAGACTACCAGCAGCTCGGCATGGGCTACAACTGCGGGAGGAGAAGCAAGCACATCAGGAGCCGTAGAGGAATAAATGACAACAACAAGATTAATTCAGCAAGGTCCTATTGAGATGTTGTAACTTCTAAGAATATTATATTTCTACTTTATTATTCCGAAGATGTTTCATTCCTCCGTGAAGACCTTATTGTATATCCGGAGATGTTTTATTCCTCCGTGGAGAATGTCGTAACTTGGGTTATTAGACTTCCCTAGTGGGGGTTGGCCTTGTATGAGTCATGTGGGTTAAAGGGGTTATTAGACCACCCTAGTGGGGTCGGCCCTACCACATTATGTTAAGTAATTAAGTTGGGTCCAACCTAGTCAATGTAAAATACAAGTCGGAGTTGTGTATAAATAGAGGAGGTGTGTTCCTCATTTAACACACACTACACTCACTTGTGAATAGCGCATAGGTGAGGGAGAGATATGCTATGGAGGAGAAGGAGCTCATGTCTAGGGTTTACATCTTTGTATTTTCTAGTCATCTATATTGAGGAAGCTTTGCTGGGTTTTCTACCCCATGAGGGTTTCCTAGGATAAATGTGTGTCTCTTGTGTTTATGTTGTGCTTGTTGTTCTTTCAGTGATCTTGTATATGCTATTGTTGTGAAATGGAATGTAATGCTGATATTTTCTGTCTTAGCATATTAAATATTAACATGGTATCAGAACTAACCTGAAGGAAGGCAATGTATGGCACTTACGACACTTGCTTCACTTGCGACAATTTGAAGGTTAGGGTTTTATATAGCAAAAACCAGTCATCGTGGAACTTTCGCTATAAAACCATTTTGGCGAAGGTTCAGGATCTGAAACCTTTACAATTCGTAGAAAACATCCCCATGTACCTTGTGTCCAAAGGAAAGCCTCTAATTCATTGTACTTTGTGATTTATGATCAGTACAAGTTAGGGTTTCTGCCTCTTCCAAATCTAAGTCATAAACCGGTGACCGAGGAAAAAAGGTCACAACTTGGGCTAGGAAGCTCCAAATGAAATTTAGTAAAAAGTGACAGGTAGATCACGGACTGCAGTTTCTCAGGCAACGTTTTCAGAGTCCGAAGTTGAACCAGTGACACGTGGCACGCCATACAAGTTCTCTCTCTTGTTTTATCCCATAAACAGGTCACGTTGCGACACTTGCCATAACTCTCTCTCAGAAAATCCAATTGAGGTCAGACCTATGGGGTTGGAAAGATGACAGGTCAAGATACTACAGACCGAGATTTCAGACCCTGTAAATTCATAATTTTAGATATGCACCACAATCAGGTGTATATTTCTGTCAAAACAAAATTGTTTTCTAAGAACCTTCATTCTTGGCTTATCATTGCTGCGGGAATTTAGGGGTTCGGAGAAAGTTGGAATTTTTGGAATCGGAGTCCACGGATGAATGATCCTCATCAAAATCGAAATTTAGAGACTAAGATCAATATTTTTGGCTGGTCAGAAGGCTGGGCTTGATCAAACCCTAGTTTGGGATTTTGATCGGAAAGGTGGAAAACTAGGGCTTCTGCAAAAGTTAGAATTTTTGAAGTCTGTGACCATGGCTGGAAGATCCTCAGAAAAATCAAAGTTTAGAGATTTGGATCGAACCTTGTTATTGGGCAGAAGGGTGGGCTTCACCAAACCCTAGTTCGGGATCCTGTCCAGAAGATCCAGAAGTTTCAAAGGAAATTTTGAGGGGTCAAATTTTGGAGATTTCAAAATTGAAGTATGCTAGCTTGATCAGCTCATCAAGGCACATCTTTCCATCCATTCAGGAGTTTGAAATTCAAAGTTTGAATTTTTAGGGTTTCTCTAACAAACCCTAATCCAGCTCCAGATCCAGTTTCAGCAAATCAAAGTGGATTGGGTTAAAAGCAATCCTAACAGGTATGACTTGAGGAGATAGAGGTATGTGTTGAAATCTATTCATGGTTAAGTTTATGATATGTTTGTCTACATGTCATTGAGATTAGTACAATTATGATTGTTTGATAATGAATGCATGTGAACGATAGAAGGAATTCATTGATTAAGGTTATGACACTTATGATTGTACTAATGCACTTGTGGTGTTGAGTATGATGTTGTCTGCTAACAAGATACAGGTACATCAAGAAAGACAAATCAAGTCCTATGACAATGATGACATAGGGACAAAGACTCATCCATAGTCTTTGACCACATAGAAGATCTAGTTACAAGGTATGTATGACCTTGTTCTGCTATGCTTAATCCATGAGATATGCAGGTTCTAGCACAAGGTCTCTAAATCATTGAAGAGAACAAAGAAGATATTGCTTGGGTATGTTAAGACATAATCAAGCCTGGTAATCCAGGTATGTTTTCCTATATCAAGTTAGAATCCAACTTTGTTAGGATCTTAGATAAGTATACCTATGTATGAAATGATCATGACCATACATACTTAAGATTATTTAGAATCATAATGTTTTGATAGTATTAAGACTATACTAATGAATGTATGATTATGTATGAGATCATGATGATGACACTAGTGCACACTTAAGCATGCATAGTGGTCCAGGATGGATAGAAGTCCAAAATAGAGATCAAGCAGGAGGCAACCACACAAACATAAAAGATAAGTGTTTAAGTTACTTCTTGAATAAGTAAATGATATTACTCATAGTAGTTGTATGCATTCCTAGAATATATCATGCCGAGTGTAAGCATTCATATGGCATTGAACAATATACTACTAATATGCATATGATGGATAAGTTGGACAAACATTCCATTATTGCTTGTCTAGAATGAAACCTCTTTATTGACATGCTGAGAGCTGTGCACGCTCTTGATAGTATGCTTTGGTAGAGATGGAAGGCATCTAGATAACCACTGTATGCATACAGGATATGGAAATATGTTGTGCCAAAGTATTGGTCAAGATAGTTGCATAACTATGTGAATCATATCTATATGCATAATAGGTTATCATGTCAACATGATTTGATGATTATGAAGTATTACTAATCATGTAATTAACTTTGATTTGTAGGAAAGATCTTGAAGAATGATGAACACCGAACAAGTGATGGATGTTCAACAAGAAGACTTACAAATCAAACATATTATAGGAGGCTCGTGGCTAGAAGGTTCTCTTAGAAAGAGGAAGAGGATCATGATGAGATGTTTGCTCCAAGTGGCAAGATAAGACCATTATCTTAATGGTGTAATTGAAGAAGAAGAATGAATCAGGCTCTGTACGGGTAGCTAGGATCGATAGTCATTTGATGAGCTTAATGATCGCTATGGGTGATGCGGATTTCAACCTTTGCTACAAGGTTGACGATGGTGTCCATATACAGATGCCATTCTTCTCTTAGATGGATGCAAGAAGGAACTCACCACAGAGTTCGAATAATCTTGAGGATCATATCAGTAGACCCATCTGACGGGAGATGGCACAGATAGATATGCAGAAGATCACTCAATGCAGAGTGTGAATGATGTTCAATCACAAAGGGAAAATTGATAGTTTCTTGACAAGATTGGGATTTACCAGAAGCAAAGTTGAACCTAAACTTTACCTTAAGGTTATGGATGACACTATTACTGTATGTGGATGATCTCTTTCTGACAAGGAATGAGAAATAGATCATGGAAAGCAAGAAGAAGCTAGCTACAGAATTTGATCTCAGATTGATGCATTACTTCCTAGGTCTGGAAGTATGGCAAGGCTCAGAAGGAATCTTTCTCAACTAGGGAAAGTTTGCTGTGGAAATCTTGAAAAAAAATTGATGTGTTGGAATGTAGAGCCATGGCCACTCCCATGGATCCCAACTTGAAGCTGTTAGCTGATGACTCATCAGAGTTAGTGTATATGACTCTGTACAGACAGGTTATTGGGTAATTGATGTATTTAACAAATACCAGACCAGACATATGCTTTGTCGTGAATACCTTGAGTCAGTATCTAGTGAAACCTAGATGAGTTCATCTCATAGCTGCAAAGCATGTGATGAGGTATCTAAAGGGTACGATAGACTTTGGTCTATGTTATCTTGCAGATCATGGTTTCGGATTATATGGCTACATAGATGCTAATTGGGCAGGAAGTGTATCAGACAGGAAGAGCACATCGGGAGGATGTTATTGTTTGGGATCTTCCATGATCTCGTGGTTTAGCAGGAAACAGTCTAGTATGGCTCTCAGTACAGCTGAAGCGGAATATATTGATGCTTGCTCTGCTAGTTGTGAAGCAATATGGCTTCGGAATTTGTTATCTGGTTTATTTGACTTAGAGATGGAACCCACTGAAATTTTGTGTGACAACCAGAGTTGTATCAAGATGATAGAAAATCCACTGTTCCATGATAAGTCAAAGCACATAGAGATCCGATATTTCTATATACGGGATATGGTGCAGAAAGGAGCTATCAAGCTCGAGTATGTAAGCACTGACGAACAAGTTGTTGATATATTAACCAAACCTCTGTCTTGAGTAAAGTTTGGGTATTCCCGAGACAAGCTTGGTGTAGTTCAGAATGACCCTCCTCGAAAGGGGGAGTGATGTGGTCACTTATGATGAGATTGCCTGCATCGACAGTGAGGTCGATGATGTGGTTACCTATATTGGTGATGCCGACAATGAGGTTGGTGAATGGTCCTTAGATAGGGTCTAAGTTGACAAGTGGATTGCATCATCTTTGAACACATGTTCTAAAAAGATCCGTTGACATATGTCTCCAAGAAAGAAGAGGGACTGCATCATCCTTGAACACATATTCTAAAAAGATTCGTAGACATATGTCTCCGAGAAAGAAGAGGGATTGCATCATCCCTGGACTTTGGTCCCAGAATTGATCCGTAGACATCTGTCTCCGAGAATGTGGGTATTGTATCTTCCCCAGACTTCAGTCCTAGAATTGATCCGTAGACATCTGTCTCCGAGAATGTGGGGATTCTATCTTCCCCGGACTTCGGTTCCAGAATTGATCTGTAGACATCTGTCTCCGAGAATGTGGGGATTGTATCTTCCCCAGACTTTGGTCCCAGAATTGATCTGAAGACATCTGTCTCCGAAAATTGATGATAGGACTACATCGTCCTTGAGCTTTTAGTTCAAAATGTATGTGATAAATCCTAGATTTGAACTAGGTCACATCTAGTATGAAAAAGGACTGGCTCTGTGGTGGTAAATCCTAGATCTGATCTAGGTCACATCCAGTATGAAAAAGGACTGGAACTATGGTCGGGATTGTATCATCCCTAGACATGAGATTTGTCTTAAATGGATCATGGATTGCATCGTCCCTAGACATGAGATTTGTCTTAAACGGATCATGGACTGCATCGTCCCCAAACATGAGATTTGTCTTAAATGGATCACAGACTGCATCGTCCCTAGACATGAGATTTGTCTTAAATGGATCACGGACTGCATCATCCCTAGACATGAGATTTGTCTTAAATGGATCACGGACTGCATCGTCCCTAGACATGAGATTTGTCTTAAACGGATCACAGACTGCATCGTCCCTAGACATGAGATTTGTCTTAAACGGATCATGGACTGCATCGTCCCTAGACATGAGATTTGTCTTAAACGGATCACAGACTGCATCATCCCTAGACATGAGATTTGTCTTAAATGGATCAAGGACTGCATTGTTCTTTTAACGTCCCCTTCCATCATTCCCTTGCAAGGAAGGAAACGTTAACAACACACCGGCTTATTGCAGACTTAGCCCCAATAATTTTTGCCCATAAATTCCTAACAATTTAAAAACTTCTATATGCAGATTCGTCTCCATATAAAACACAGCGGAATGAACATGCTAACAAGCACTCAAACAGACAGTAATTGCAATCATATCAATCACATCAGAGAATGATTCAACCTAAAGAGACCCAATCTCATTCCAGTGTCATGCATGGATTCCATACTAAGATAATTTATTTATTTCATTAAACATGGACAATTGGTCATACTGCAGAACACAAAATGCGAATAATTTATAATACACAGAACACTTATCTTGAGAAGTTGATGTCCAACGACTGGCTACGTGAAGGCAATGTTCCTCCCAACTGTAGATCTCTATCCAGCCTATATTCCTTCAGCTGAGAGATCACCCCCGAGCTGGGTTGTGTATCCACTAAGGAGGACTAGCTGGGTTCACTCACAGCCATGGTTTCAGTCAAGCATCCAAGAAGATAGAAGAGGGTAATGCTAATCCAGTGAGCTCAACCACAGAGCTACAGGCCTCTCAAGTGAGTTCAACAGTCAGGCACCCACATTACCTACCACATCCAACACAAGGAAGGTCCCCTTCTCTGTTACACAGTCCCTCAGGCAACTCTTCCCTCCAGTGCTCTTCAGGATGGGCATAGAAAGGTCCAACTGTTAATCCTTGAGATCCTAGCCTTCACTGGGTTTATCAAGCACACCCAACCTCTGCATAGTCATTCCCCACTTGATTTCTCACCATCCTGCTCACCAAGTAGCTCAAATCCGTCACTCGTTTTCTGGGCTGCAAAAACTGGGTTATCCTATTGATTTCGGGGTAGCTAGTGCTCCAAAATTCGCCCCAAGGTTCATGCTAATGGATTCCCCATTGGATTTCTTTGTCCCATGCCAAATCTGGGCGTTTTTGGTCTTTCAAAATCTGGGTTCTCTCAAGGTCGCGATTTTCTTATTCTCTCACTGTTGGCACTCGTTTTTGGATGCAGAATGATGCTAGGTAGTTTCACCATGGAATGGGGTGAGAATGAAGCAACCTCCCATGAGGTTGAGTGACTTCTTGCCCAAGCAAACAGAGCCCATGCCCACCCATATGAATTTCAGGGCTGCCCATGCTCCATTGAAGCCATGGGCTGAAATCTCAACCACTTTCTTACAACAGGCATTAATGTCACCTAGGGAAGTTAATGGGTTCTCATAATGACAAATGGCAGCCTAGGGTTTAGTCCCATAGCCCCCTCACCACTCCCTAGTGGATACACGTGGCCCCTTCTCATTCGTTTCCTCCATAGCCAGTTTTTGGTATTTTATTTCAATATTAAATATTTACATCAATTTACAATATCCCATGGCTTAATAGCACGTGGGTAACAAAATATCAAGCGTGTCTAATTTAAATAAAATCCGAGCATAAACTAGCGGGGCCTTGGCCTTGAGTCCACGCTAGGGAAACATACATCGTGTGTTTACAATATTTACATTAGACCCAATATTTCCTAAGGGTCAAGATTGGGGTATTACAGTCCTTAGACATGAGAGGTGTCTTAAAAGGATCTGGATTGATCATCCTATAAATAGATATGGATTGCATCGTCCATAGACATGAGAGGTGTCTTAAAGTGAGAGGGATTGATCATCCCGTAATTGGATCATGTGTATTGCAGAGTATGCTGCGATAGTGATACTGTTGATCGTGATGATCAAGATGATCGAGATGATGATAATGTTGATCAAGATGATCTAGATGATGATGATCAAGATGATAATAATGTTGATCGAGATGATCGAGATGATCCAGATGATGTAGATCGAGATGATCCAGATGTTGTAGATCAAGATGATCCAGATGTCGTAGATTGAGATGATGATGTTGATCGTGATGATCCATATGTTGTTGTTGATCGTGATGATCCAGATGATGTTGTTGATCGAGATGATCGAGAAGATGTTGATCGTGATGATCCAGATGATGCTATTGATCGATAGGATCCATTTGATGATGTGATGATGTTGATCGAGAGGATCCAGTTGATGACGATGTTGTAGCTGATCGAGTGCTGCAGAAGGTGAAGACTCAATATTGACGATGTTGATACTCCAGTATTGAAAACCTGAAGATATTCTAGTAACTGGTTTAGTTACTGATGATGTTGAGAAAGCTTCCAATGATTTATAGATGTATCATGTATGATGTTGATGACTCCTTGCTCCTACAGATGTTGTTATAATATCCTTCTCGTTAAGGGGGAGTGTTGAGATATTGTAACTTCTAAGGATTTTATATTTGTACTTTATTATTCCAGAGATGTTTCATTCCTCCGTGAAGACCTTATTGTATATCCGGAGATGTTTTATTCCTCCGTGGAGAATGTGGTAACTTGGGTTATTAGACTTCCCTAGTGGGGGTCGGCCCTGTATGAGTCATGTGGGTTAAAGGGGTTATTAGACCACCCTAGTGGGGTCGGGCCTGCCACATTATGTTAATTAATTAAGTTGGGGCCGACCTATTCAATGTAAAATACAAGTCAGAGTTGTGTATAAATATAGGAGGTGTTTTCCTCATTTAACACACTACACTCACTTGTGAATAGCGCATAGGTGAGGGAGAGATCTGCTATGGAGGAGAAGGATCTCATGTATAGGGTTTACATCTTTGTATTTGCTGGTCATCTATATTGAGAAATCTTTGCTGGGTTTTCTACCCCATGAGGGTTTCCCGGGATAAATCTGTGTCTCTTGTGTTTATGTTATGCTTGTTGTTCTTTCAGTGATCTTGTATATGCTATTGTTGTGAAATGGAATGTAATGTTGATATTTTCTATCTTAGCATATTAAATCTTAACAGGCTCGACCATAGCGGACATTCTCGGTTATGTACCACCAAGGAAAGAAGGGGATCTAGCAGTAAGAATTGGAAAGAATTCCAAGTACACCATAGAGGAGCCAGCGACAGCAAAGGGTGTCCACACCACTGGAGACGTGTACAACGAATGCAAAAACTGCAATACAATGATCATGACATCCTTGCTTATCCAGAGTGGACTCGGCGCAAATTTATTGACAAAGAACATGAAGATGGAGGCCCAATCACCAGGGAACCAATGCAATGGGATTGCAAAAATCATGATTGCTATTGTATATCCACATGTCACACTTTGGGAGATCAGTGGAGGTGAATGCATGCATCAATAAATTTCTTGTATGTTTTCACGGTGGATACTTATGACTTGACACGAAGATCCGAATCACTATGGATTTGATTGCGCAGATAACTGGGTTACCCAAATCAAGGGTATATCCATCGCAATATTTCCAAGGGAAGGAAAACAACAAAAATCTAGCTGCGAAGATGAAAGCTAAGTATGGGGTGGAGAAATACACCCATGGGTATTTAATCGACACAATCAATGACCGATTTGTTAGGCTCGCGAAAAATTTATTAGGCATTAAGATCATGAGGAAGAACCTCCCCAAGCAGTGCACATCAAGGGTAATCGCATCAGCAAAACAGTGCATGACCGAAGTTCAAATGAACTGGTCACTGTTTCTACTAAATGAATTGATAGAGGATGCGGTGGTACCACAAGAGAAGGGTAAGCCATTCACATACTCATTGCTCTTATTGTTAATTGTGCTGGTTGCATGGATGAAGCCACCACATTATCAGGGCATCGAGACAGAAATAGTTAAAGTGTGTTGAGGGGCACGACACCAGAAATTATGGGCATTAAACGATAAAGAAAGGTAGAAAGGAAATAACATTCAATTTTACAGTTATTTAGAAGAGTTGCGCACATAAGCGGTGAAGGTTATGTGATTGACAAAGGATGCAGCAAAGAAGTATACGAGGATCGTGAGGTTCATTGTGGGGTCTCAAGCGATATTTATCCAAGAATGCACAGATCCATAAAAGAAATGGTTAACAACAAATTATAAGCTAAGCGAAGAAGAACTGGAAGCCATAGTAGAGGAATGGTTGGATGAATGGAAGGTTCCAGTCAGCGACAATCAATTGTCGGATACAGAGGATGAGAAGCCGACAGATGTACCGAAGACACAAGCAGAAACAAAGGACTCAGATGATGAGGATGAAGGTGTGGATGACCAATCACGCACCGCAAGTCATGATGCATCGAAATATACTCTGACATATTCAGAGCTGGAAGCTCAATGAGAGGAATCCAGAACAAAGCATAGAATGGAGAGAGGTGAGGGGAGTACTACTGTTGGTCTCCTCGACAAACAAATGAATAAGATTCTTGATAAAATAAAGACTATGGCATAGGAGAAGCACACAAAGGTAACGCAACCTGCGACGAAGTAATTTCATCAAGTGGCGCAGTTATTGTAGACACTAAGCACTGCAATTATGGAAATAAGGGTGCGGCCAGGACATGCAGAGCCAAGTGCATCAGAAGTGCGACAAGTCAATGTTGATATCGACACTTAGCAGTGGATCGTACAGGTGTTACCTAGTGCAATCACCACAGTAAATGAAGAATTGGACGTCGCGTTGTGAGGACAAGAAACTATCAGCATAGACTTGGATATGTTGCCCATGTTTATGCTTCATCGCACTCACAATGGGGTGAGCGAAGAAATCAATGACCAAGAAGCTTCAGCGCATGATCAAATGATCACCTATAAACGACAGGTAAGAAGCATTGAAGTGAAGGTTGAACGAATCCGCAAGGAAAGGGAGGCGGTAATGAACGGAAGAGAAAAGGAGATGGAGGATAGGAGGAGATTGGAACATGCCATCTCCATGGCATGTGAATATGCATCGGAAATAGGAAAATAAATGATATTGGAAGCTAAGGCATTGAGGTTGGGAGAAGTTATTGCAGATATCAGAAAAGCTAATGAGGAATTACAAACAAGGGTGGTGTCGAGAACACCGCCGGAGCAAGTGAAAGAAAGGAGGAACATCATTGAGGATGCTACGACATATTGCAAAATTAGAGAAAGTGGCGCAGATCGTTGTAGAAGAAGTCTCGTAGTTTTGGGTAAGTCTCGTGCAAGACGAGCAGTTGCACTAGCTCAACGTGCAACTTGGAGAGGCAGAGGCGTAGTTAGAATCATTAAGGGGATCTCTAAAGGCAATGCCCCTAATGGTTCATATGACAAAAGCAGCGGAGCTTAAATAATTACAGCATAGTGTCAACCAGGTGCGAATGAGGCAACAAAGAAGAACAACGCAGTTGGATGAGCTGCAGTCGAAAGCGGAGCAAATGAAGTCAAAGCGATGCTAGTAATGACACAGATAAAGGAAAATCTAGAGAAAGTGCAGTAGATAGGAGGCGAGCACCCAACAGAGCAAGAGGTTGAAGACTGCACAATGCTTAAAGCCATGGTGAAGGAATATTGTAATCAAATCAAGGCCTCCTACAAAGAGTTCAAGAAGCAAGTGGATGCACCAGTAGCATCTGATTGAGGTGGCTCAAGGGAGAGCCACAAGTTTGTGTTGGGGGCATGTTGGCACAGGGCTAAGTCGCAGAATTTTTGGTAAAATCAGTGACAAAGGGGACAACAACAAGGGTAAAGGACCAGTTGTGGAGTGCAACAAAGCGGATAAAGAGGAAGTGAAGTAGATAATGCAGAGTAATTAGTTAATTAGTTAATTAGTTAATGGGTCACTTTGCGAAGCAGATCACCTTTGTAATGAGTATGTGTTATTGTTGTATAGTTGAATATATGTTATCACAAAATGGTTAAATATGGTTTATGAATGAATCTGTAATGTCGCAGTTGTGTTATGTATCTCATATCGGTTAGATATGATTCTATAATATGTTATTGCGTATATTTGGTTAGCATGTTTTGATGCAAATGATGATTATGTCGATATCCGGGTTACATTGTGATTGAATGTGAATGATGCATGTTCTCTTATATCTGTGGAAATGTGGTTCTTGCATCCCCCTTAAGTATCTCGGGTGAGACCTCGATCGCTCTGCGGGTGTTGTTGGAAAGGTTAAACCCTTTCTGGTCCGATATCTATGGGAGTTTGTGTTGAGCTTTATTGACATAGTGCGAAGTGAACCCTTTTCGACAGATATGTGTCAAAATTTTGCAACACCTGCTAAAGGTCTTGTCGGTCTTGGTACGATAATGGAGTTGAGAGAAGGCCCCCCTATCAATATTGGAAATTCATAAACATGATGACCTTCTGTTAAGCACACAGTGCACCATACCTATTCTTGACCTACCTTAGGAGTGTTCAATCCCTATATTGGGGTTTTTGGATACTCAGAAAAGCATGACATTATACTAACCCATGAAAATGGTTAGGGGAACCTACTTGTGCAACACCTACTAAAGGTCTTGTCATGCCTGGTATGATAATGGAGTTGAGAGAAGCTCCCCCTATCAATATTAGAAATTCATAAACATGATGACCTTATGTTAAGAACATAGTGTACCATACCTATTCTTCACCTACCTTAGGAGTGTTCAATCCGTAGATCATTTTAGTTAACACAACTATATGGTTCTATACTTGAAATAAATTAGGTCCTTACATGGATATAGAAGCTCCAATACTCCCTCGATACTTAGCCACGACATCGATCTTCATAACTTTCTCCAACATAGTTCTGGTGGTGTTAATGGTTTGTTGGGATAAAGGTACTTACGTTAATGGAAGAAACCCTTGAATAAAATATTCTTTTTGATGCATATCATGAACAGGAAAATAAATTCAATTCATCACATCCCTAAAAATATAAGAATATTCCCAAGCCAATTCTCCCCCATATTGTTGGATTTTTTCATCTTTGTAATCCCATGTTGTTCCACCTTTGGTGTTTGAAATTCCTCAATAAAAAATTTATTCAAATTTTTCAAGGGAAGAGGTGGATCATCCAGAGAATGATGAGCCATGAACTTCATGTATCACTATAGTACATGTCCCCTAAATGTGGTTTATAACTCAATTAGTTTGGAAGCATCCAGAACTCCCCTATATATTCAAATAGATTCACACAAGAGCCAATGTTGTTTTTCGTCTTCTTCATCTCCCTTACCCCAAAATTCTGGGTATTGCATGGAAGATCCTCCATGTATCCCAACCATCCTCATCACTAGAGGTTCCACCCAAAAAATCCTCTAGGATTAGGTTGCGAAATAACTTTTGAAACTGCACTTTGATTTGAACTACTACCACTCTATTGACTCCTTGTTACCATACTAAGGATAAAACCACTACTAATTATACTTACCATTGCACCAATACACTAACTACTACTACTAGGGTAATGATTATACCAAGAAAAATACAACATAGATTTAGAAAAAGAGAGTACCATATGAGTTATGGACACCTAGGGAGTGGTAAACACAAATCTAATCATGTGGCTCTCTAACCCTTCTTCCTCAACAATGGTGGGGATCAACTTCTCGGTTTCCTTCATTCTCACACCACTCAAGTGCATCCACAACGTGTATCTAGAATAGCTCTCTGCCATTAGTTTTCATTCCAGCATCTCTTGTACTAAATCTATTACCTCTATATTTCATCTCCAGATAGACTTCTTCACCCTGCTTTCCTATACCTGGGCCATCCTCTACCATTATACCTTTCCCTTGCTAGCCAACTTTGCGTCTCATTAATTTATGTAAGTCATTCAACCTTTCTTCATCAATTCCTCTATCACACATTTACTTCCAAAAATGATCACTCTTATTTCTTGCTATCCTCGTCTATTTCTTCCACCATTGTTCTCGGATGATTGACCTCCTTGTTGCTCATGCAACCCTTGTCGGGTCTTCAAATTTATCCCCCATTATTGTCAGATCCTTTCATCTTCTGCAACTCAACGGCATCACTCTTTTCCACTCCCCATGGCATAACTTCTTACTTCTCCATCAAGTTCTGATTAAATGGAATAAACCCTCATTCAACCATCCAAACCTTAATCCACAATAATATTTCCTGAATCAATCTCCCATGAGTGTTTCGCTTGAAATCAACTTATGCTTTTGAAAAATATTGATGTTTCTTTGCAGCAAACTATGCTATGTATCTATTGACCATATTTTCTACCTAGAATTCCACATCTCTCGTAAGTTCATGATTCAATCTATGTAATGTAACCGGGTATTTGGGATTCCACTAAATGGTTCTCTTACATGGGTATTCAAATTATGTGGCTTCTACAAGCCTCTTTATCCACTTATAGGATTACATGAAACTCACACTATAAAAACCTCATATTGATCCCAAGATGATCCATCATACAATATAAACTCCCTACACCTTGTTGGGTTCCCTTTTCATAATCAGGATTCTTATAACACAAAATATTCAAACCTCTTACCCGCCTAATCTTGAATTTGGTACTTATAAACCCCTTTGTCCATTCAACTAGTACTTCCTGATTCAAAAATAGGTCCTAGCAGCAAAACCATTCATTGGCGTAAACTTTCAAAGACCGAGGTTTTGCATAGGGGACATCAATGTCCAACTATAGTTTATATATGATCGCATATTCATTCTTTGTTGATGTATATGTAACTTCGGAATGTATTTCATATATATTTGTTGTACCCTTATAAGAGATGTGTTATTCCTCTATAAGGAAGTGTCGTCATGTGTATTGACAAGTGTCGCAAGTGTGTGTACTTGCCGATGGGTTATTAGACCACCATGTGTGGGTTCGGCCCTGAAATATATATTATATTATGGATGTACCTAGCTAGACAAGTCGGCCCCATAGTGTAACTGGGAAAACAAGTTAAGTATAAATAGAGATTGGGAGATCTCTATTTGATCACTTGGAAACTCACACTTCTCTCACTCAGAAAGTGGCGCACTAGTGAGGAGGAGGATCATCTGCTACTAGGAGACTATCTCAGTGTATTTTGGTTGTACTTTGGTTGATCCGTTGCTCTCTCTATCTCTGAGGAAGTTGTGGGGTTTTTCACCTTAGGGTTTTCCCCACGGAAACTCTGTGTCTCTTATCTCATGATTTTGATTCTTATGATGCTTGTCATGCTTGTTATGATTGATATGCATTGATATACTGTACATGTTATTCTCTCAGTAAAGATCCTAGAGTATTTTGAATTAATGCTCAAAATTTAACATGGTATTAGAGCTAACCTGAGAAGAAGACATTGTGCAGTGACAGAAACTAGGGTTTATTGTTTATTGGGTTTCTCTTCACAGATTTTGGAAAAGTAGTATAGTAGATTAACTCTACTCATCAAGGAGAATCTATCTGTCCAATCAGAATTCAATTTTGAGCATTTTCATATTTGGCCCTAAAAATTAGGGTTTCCCCCAAAATAGGAATTTCTGGAATTTGAAGACATAGCTGGAAGTTCCTTGCAAAAATCGAAGTTTAGAGCTTTGGATCGAGGTTTTTGGCTGGGTAGATCTCCGGGAAACTCAAACCCTAATTCAGGGCTCTCCTTAGTGAATTCGAGAAGACAGAAAGGCGGTTTTGAAGGGTGTAGCTTTGCATATCTCAAATTCTGAATACACCAGGTTGATCAGCTCATCAAGGCGCATCGTTCTATCCTTTCATAAAGTTGTAATTCACATTTTGAATTTTTAGGGTTTTTTCGACAAACCCTAATCCGGGACCAGATCCAGTTTTTAGCAATTCAAGTGGTAAGACCTAAATCTTTTCTATTTCCATTTGAAGTACTCTTTAAGATGTCTCACCACACCAAGCTTGAGGATAAGCTTGAAGGGGATAATAACTTCCGAGCCTGGAAGTATAGGATTGGGTTAATCCTGGAAGAGAATGAGTTGGACTTATACATAAAAGAAGACATCCCTATCCCAAAGGATGAAGAGGCTAAGATATTGCATAAGAAGAACTTGGTCAAGGAAAAGAGAATCATTGTTGATTCTATCAAGGACCATCTCATCCCACATGTGTCATCTCTAAAGACACCCAAAGAAATGTTTGATTCTTTGACCAAGCTATTTGAAGGGAAGAACATAAATCGGAAGTTGACCCTGCGGAACCAATTGAAAGGAGTAAAGTTTCAAAATGGAGAAACCATTCAATCTTATTTTTCTAGGGTCTCTCAGATTAAGGAACAACTGGAAGTAGTGGATGAAATGGTGGAGAATGGTGAAGTTGTCATGACCACTCTAAATGGCCTACCCAAGTCATGGGATTCCTTTATTCAAGGAATTTGTGCAAGAAAGAAGTTGATCTCCTTCAACAGATTGTGGGAAGAATGTTCACAAGAAGAAGCAAGGCTTATGGCCCAAGAAGAAAAGATGGGAAGTGAAGATCAAGCTCTCACAGTACACACCAAGAAAGGAAGGTCAAAGAGAGAGCACTCTCATGCCAAGAAATCTTCACACTATCATCAACATAAAGATAAGAAAGATCTCAGATGCTTCACATGTAATGAGAAGGGTCATTTTGCTTCAGAATGCCCCAAGAACAAAATGGACAACAACATCAAGAAGAAGAAGGGCAGCAGGAAAAGATATCATGCTCATGCTGCTGAAGATGATGAACCACCCAAGAAGAAGGCTAGAACAGAAAGTGACGATGATGACTCATCAAGCGAAGAAGAGTATGTTCTGATCTCTGCTCTCACAGGTACTATCTCTCATGGTTGTAATGATTGGATTAGTGATAGTGGGGCTTCTAAACACATGACTAGGTTTAAAGAATCTTTTGTAAATCTATTTGAACATGAATCACCCCATAAAGTGAAACTTGGGGATGACTATCAATACCCCATCAAAGGAAGTGGTGAAGCCTCCTACAACCTAGATTCTGGGAAATCTTTGAAGATGAAAGAAGTACTTTATGTACCTGAGCTCAAGAAGAACTTACTCTCCATCTCTGCATTGGATGCAAAAGGTATGAGGGTTGCATTTGTAGATGGCCAAGTCCTAATGTGGCCAACGGGTAAAACTATGGATGATGCAGTAGTGATTGGAGAGCAAGAGGGAGGTTTGTATAAATTGAAGGTACAACCTGAACATGCCATGGTGCATGAATCCATGGAGCCAAGTGAACTTTGGCGTAGAAGACTTGCTCATATGCACTATAGGGCACTTCCAATTGCAAGCAAGGCTGTAGAGGGTCTTCCTGAAATCAAGACCAAACATGAAGGTGTTTGCAAAGGATGTGGAAAAGGTAAGAACATTAAGAAGGCTTTCCCAAGCAGTGAAAGCAAGGCAAAAGGTATCCTGGAAATCATCCACTCAGATGTATGTGGTCCTATGCCATCCAGTTCTCTGAGTGGGTATGTTTACTATGTCTCATTTATTGATGACTTCTCCAGGAAGACTTGGGTATACTTCTTGAAGAACAAAGATGAGGTGTTTGATAAGTTCAAGGAATTCAAAACCTTGATGGAGAATCAAACTAACAAGAAGATCAAAACATTCAGATCTGACAATGGTGGAGAATTCACCTCAGGTGACTTCAAGAATATTTGCAGTGATTCAGGGATTAAGAGGGAGTTGACTGCTCCTTACAATCCACAACAAAATGGAGTTGCAGAAAGAAAGAACATAACAATCATGGAAGCAGCAAGGGCAATGCTGTATGACCAGGATCTACCTATGCATCTATGGGCAAAAGCAGCTAAAACAACTGTATATGTACATAACAGAACACCCCACAAGATATTGGACAACAAGACACCAGAAGAGGTCTTTTCTGGTAAGAAACCTGAAGTCATCCATCTTAGAATCTTTGGTTGTCCAGTATACACACATGTCCCAAAGGAAAAGAGGACCAAGCTAGATCCTTCAGGAAAGAAGGGTATCTTTGTGGGTTATAGTGAAAGCTCGAAGGCTTACAGAATATACTTTCCATGGTTCAAGAAGATTGATGTCAGCAAGGATGTAACATTTGATGAAAACTTAGCATTCATCAAATCAAGGAATGCACCTATCAAAGTTTATGAAGAACCTAAGGAAACTAGATTTCAAGACACTACCATGACTGAACCAATTCTAGAAGTTGTTCGTGAGTTTGAAGATCCACAAGAACCTGTAGATCCACCCCATGAAGATAAATCTCACAAGAGGAAACCTGCACGGGCTAGAGAGCTCATTCAAGATGCAGAAGGATTTGTCATTCCAGAGGAAGAACACAGAGCAAAGAAAAGAACCAGATCACATACCAACTATGTTGCTTTACTCTGTGACATCATGAATAAAGAACATTCCAATTATGAAGAATCAGCAGAAAAGAAAGAACGGAAGGATGCCATGGTCGAGGAATACCAATCAATAATGAAGAATGATGTTTGGGATGTTGTCCCAAGACCTAAAGAGAAGTCTGTTGTGACTTCCAAATGGATCTACAAAATCAAGCATGCTGCAGATGGCAGCGTAGAAAAATGCATGGCAAGATTCGTAGTTTGTGGCTTCTCTCAGAAAGAGGGAATAGATTATGAAGAAACTTTTGCACCTGTAGCCAGGTATACTTCCATCAAAATAGTACTTTCCATGGCTGCAGCAATGAAATGGAAAATACACCAGATGGATGTCAAGACTGCCTTCTTGAATGGTGTAGTTGAAGAGGAAGTATATGTGGAGTAGCCACTTGGTTTTGAAACACATGACAGGGAGTCATATGTGTGCAGATTGAAGAAAGCCTTGTATGGATTGAAGCAAGCTCCCAGAAATTGGTATGGTAGGATGGACAGTTTCCTGTCTAGTTTGGGCTTTACCAAGAGTAAATAAAGTGGATTCCAACCTTTACTACAAGGTTGAAGAAAGGAATCCTGTGATTCTGCTCCTGTATGTGGATGACTTATTTGTAACAGGAGATGACAGATTGATTGCAGATACAAAGAGGAAGCTTGCTGCTGAGTTCGATATGAAGTACCTAGGGATGATGCACTATTTCCTAGGTATGGAGGTGTGGTAGAGTACAGATGGGATCTTCCTTGGACAAGGGAAGTATATTGTAGATATCCTGAAGAGGTTCGAGATGATGGATTGCAAGGTCATGGCCACACCTATGGCATCGAATCTGAAGCTTCTATGTGATGCTTCATCCGAGCTAGTTGATGTCTCTACGTATCGTCAGATGATTGGGTCCTTGATGTACTTGAAAAACATGAGACCAGATATTTGGTTTGCGGTGAACACATTGAGCCAGTTCCTGATGGATCCGAGGAGTGTTCACCTAGTTGTTGTAAAGCATATTCTGAGGTACTTGAAGGGTACAGTTGATTATGGGCTCAGGTATGAAGCGAATCAAAAGTTTAACCTACAGGGTTATGTTGATTCAAATTGGGCAGGCAGTGCTGCAAATAGGAAGAGCACATCTGGGTGCTAC
The DNA here is from genome assembly GCA_027924585.1 of Larix kaempferi. Taxonomy (NCBI): domain Eukaryota; kingdom Viridiplantae; phylum Streptophyta; class Pinopsida; order Pinales; family Pinaceae; genus Larix; species Larix kaempferi. Next base: position 6,995,678 of record BSBM01000393.1, on the reverse strand, counting down.
TTCAGTATGGGATCAGGTGTGATCTCTTGGTTTAGCAGGAAGCAGTCCTATGTAGCACTGAGTATAGCTGAGGTAGAGTATGTTATAGCTTGTTCAACTAGCTGTGAGGCAGTATGACTTCGGAAGCTATTGTTTGAGTTATTTGATCTCCCGTTGGATGCTACTGGTATCTTCTGTGATAACCAGAGTTGTGTGAAGCTGTCTGCGAACCCAGTGTTTCACGACAGGTCGAAACACATAGAGATCAAATATCACTATATCAGGGATATGGTGCAGAGAGGAGCAGTGAAGCTCCTTTATGTTGCGACGGACGAGCAGATTGCAGATGTATTGACGAAGCCATTAGCCATACTGAAGTTCGAGTACTTCAGAGAGAGGCTTGGTGTTCTTCAGATCAATGACACTTCGAGGAATAAGTGATGGAGATATTTGCTGAAGCCATTCCGAGCATGTTGGAGGGAGGATCCTTCACATGGCTATGGATGTAAGCGCTGGATGATGAGCATCAGGATGATGTTCTAGTTTCTGCTCTGTATGATCAGTTGGATCATTTACATTTGTGTATATATGCATCATGTTGGATGCTGGATATGATCAGTTGGATCATTTGTATGTATTTTGTATATGCATCATGTTGGATGCTTGGACTATGTATCAGGTAGATATTGTGTATGATCAAGTAGATCATGTGTGGATACATTGTGTGGATCATGTATCTGTGTATGTATCATGAGGATACATTATATGATCAAGTGGATCATGTATGATGATATGTATCAGGTAGATATACTTGGTATGCATCAGGTAGATGCATTGTATGATCAGGATGATCATGATGATGAGCTTCAGGATGTTGCTCTAGATGATATGTACCAGGATGGTACAGTGATGATGATCAGGATGATCATATGTATCAAGTGGATACATTACATAATCAGTTGGATTATGTGTGATGAGTTCGAAGACACAGATGCACAGTGCCTTTCCGACATGGTGGTAGATGTGTTCTCCCATGTGCGTTGATGTAAGTGCAGATCCTTTCCGACATGGTGGTAGATGTGTTCTCCCATGTGCGTTGATGTAAGTGCAGAGCCTTTTCGACATGGTGGTAGATGTGTTCTCCCATGTGCATTGATGTAAGTGCAAAGCCTTTTCGACATGGTTGCAGATGTGTTCTCCCATGGTCGTTGATGTAAGTGTTGTGAGCCTTTCACGGATGGTGGTAGGTTGGTCCTCCCATGCCAGTGAGTGCAAGTGCTATGTATGTGCATCTGAGTTGTGCTTCGTGATACTCTGTGGCCGTGGGCAGGTTGTGCAGTAGCATGTAAAAGGTCCTGGGAGATCCGATAGGTTGAGTTGTGTGCTCGTAATCAGTCCTGGGATGCTCTTTCGAGGTTTTGTTGACTCACATAATAAGTCATGAGGATTCCACAGTATGGCCAGTGATGATGAAGACCTGCAGGTGGTGGGCCTACATCCAGTATGAAAAAGGACTGGCTCTGTAGAACTTCCTATGACGAGTGGATTCAGATTTTGGTTGAGATAGCAGTAGCAGTGACAGTGACGATGACTCGATGACGATTATCCAGTGACGATGATCCAGAGAAGAAGACTTGTGTTAGAAGACCTGTGTCGAGAAATACCTTCCTAGTTAAGAGGGAGTGTTGATGTATATGTAACTTTGGAATGTATTTCATCTATGTATTTCATATATATTTGTTGTACCCTTATAAGCGATGTGTTATTCCTCTATAAGGAAGTGTCATCATGTGTATTGACAAGTGTCGCAAGTGTGTGTACTTGCCGATGGGTTATTAGACCACCATGTGTGGGGTCGGCCCTGAAATATATATTATATTATGGATGTACCTAGCTAGACAAGTCGGCCTCATAGTGTAACTAGGAAAATAGGTTAAGTATAAATAGAGATCGGGAGATCTCTATTTGATCACTTGGAAACTCACACTTCTCTCACTCAGAAAGTGGCTCACTAGTGAGGAGGAGGATCATCTGCTACTAGGAGACTATCTCAGTGTATTTTGGTTGTACTTTGGTTGAGCCATTGCTCTCTCTATCTCTGAGGAAGTTGTGGGATTTTTCACCTTAGGGTTTTCCCCACGGAAACTCTGTGTCTCTTGTCTCATGCTTTTGATTCTTATGATGCTTGCCATGCTTGTTATGATTAATATGCATTGATATACTGTACATGTTATTCTCTCAGTAAAGATCCTAGAGTATTGTGAATTAATGCTCAAAATTTAACATTCTTCCCTAAGGAGAGTAAAGTCCCACTCGAAGTGCAACCAAGACAAGAGTAAAGTGATGGAAATACTAGTGAATAGATCATGAAGTAGTCACAAAACTTATGTTAATATTCTATTAAGTTATGAAACAGGAAGGAAACCCATGTAATATCATAAACCATACATGCATAAGAAAATAAAAACCAAATATAATAGACATGCATGAGACATCACACCATAAATTTTAAGGGGGCACCAATAATCATCCTTTCTTATTATTCATTCTTCATAAACAGAGTGCTCATCAAACATTATAATCTTTAGGGGTCAATATGTCCAGCAACATGACTTTCCAACACATTAGCTCTCTCTCTCATTTCTCTATGTCCAACTCCAATCCATGGATCATTATGGCGTTTTATACACTTGTGGTGGTTCGTTTTGACCACGTCAAGATAGTTACAATTCAATTTATTTGCTTGGGAACAATAAATTCCAATCCTATCTTTCATCGCATCCCTTTGCACAATCCATTATGTGTTGACTACCTGCCCACCTTTGGTGACCAAGTCTTCAAAAACGAAGGTCCAACAATGTAGATCATAGACCAACCTCATCTAACTTGGTTTTTTATTTTTTAGTAATTTTATTGATGGCATCCCTTGCTCCTTATATATGAATTTTTGTGAACATAGAGACTACATTAAAACCAACAAGAAGTTCATTTTGGCCAAGTTTAATGTTCTTGATCACATTGCCAAATAAAGCAGAGTCTTTAACAAATAAGAAGGTATTTCCTATAAGGGATTTAAGTTTACAATCCAAGTGCTTCACAATCTAATAGGTAGGACTCCCTATGGTGTTCACTATGGGTTTAAGGGGAACTCCTTCCTTATGAATTTTGGGAAGACCATAGATCCTCTGCGTGGAAGGACAACTAATGATCAATTTCTTATTCTCTCTCTATACAAGTGATTAATTTTGCAAATTTTATTTTGTCTATGATGAAGAGGACAATAATTTATTAAGTGAAATGTATCAACATGAATATTTATTGGGTGAGAAAATCATTTGGAACCCTAACCCATTTGTGAGGGACATTCAATTAGGATCTTCCAGTTCCTTCTTAGCACAACGATTTTAGAGAATAAAGCATGAAAATTTTGAAAGATGCACAAAGATCAAGCAATTTATAGGTGAGGGGTGAATATCTTGTTCCTCTTATGGTGATAATAGTGTGTCAAGAACTTATGATCTCATGCTTCTTCCTGCATATGCCATACTCAAATGGCTACACTCATTAAATGTGAGAGAAGAATAGATCAATTGTGGTTGTATCCTCTACTTAATTCATAATAAAGGCGGGATACCCTATTTATTGATTTGAGGAAAAGGGAATCCATTTCATACCCCAATTTTAATGTATCTCTTAATAGTTCTAAATTGTATATGAATTGTTTGAGGAGGTGTGGGACATAATGTTTGGGGTTGAGATTTCATTTTTCCCCTATTCGGTGTCCTTCACCATTAGTTTTTTTGGTAATGAGCATGAAGAAGCATCACCATGGGATAATGTAAATGGGAGAACAAATTCACCCTCCTTTGAACAAGAGAAATCACCATGAAAAGCACTTTCAACTACAATCGTCTAACCTAGAGAATGAATAATGAATATGAAGATTGTAGGGTTGCATAAAGAAATGCAATGAGCTTATCTTAGGGAAGATCATGGGTCCCTATTGTGTGTCATTTTATTATTGGAGATTTATATTGAAGCCTCCAAACATTTCTATAGATAACACCTTCACCTCCTTTAGAACAATTATTAGCAAAATTGATTAGAAACTTTGATCTAATTAGGTTTGCCCAAATTCTTGGTGACTATATATGTGTTCTATTAGTATACATGATAAAGTTAGTAATTTGGTATAGCTACTTGAGAATTGATTATATAACTATTAGAGAATATTCAATTCTCAAGTTAGCTAATTTAGAGACCTTTTATGTTTATTACATCACTTCGAATTAAGAAACACAAGTTCAAGTGTAAAAGGGGCCAACACCTCTTCAAGGTTGGAAAATGTTTTATAAAGGCATTTTTTGAATTGTTGAAGACTTGTTTGATCATCTAAGGAGCTCTACTTTGATCCATCTTTATATGTTTTTGCGTTAAATAGTGTGTTATTAATTCATTTAGTTATGATATATGTAATCTTAATACTTTGTTATGAGGAGGCAAGTCCACTCAATAGAACATGCATGCTATTATTTCATTATTTTATTATCATATTTTTTAATATTTTATTATGTTTTTATCTTTAATATTTAGAAGTATCACATAACTATCTATTTACATTAAACTAAAAATTTACACTAGAAGTTGTGCGAATGGAAACTTTTTTGATACAACTTGAAGTGTTTAATAGAAGTAGTTTCCATCATTGAATGCAAGAATGGACCATTATTTAATTTATGGGCACCATTTTTACAACATAGACATCATTTAATTATACACACTATTTACTTAAATATAATGACATAGATTCATTCGTGCACTTATTCACTAAGCCTATGCATCAAACTATATGACATGATTAGTTACTCTTTAGCCTTAGGCCACCAATCCTAGTTGTGAACTTGTAGTTCGGATGCACTAGTTGTGTTGAGTGATAATTCAATCACCAATTGTTAATGTATTAATGGAGAATCGTATGGCAGTATCAATAATTAACAACCTATAAGTTGTGCCAAATGTTGCTCATATTAAGCACATTTTTATTTTACTCATGTATCACAACTTTTCATATTAATAGAATATGATTAGAACATATATAAATATATATGAAATTTCAAATGCCTAAAAATATAAAAATCATAGCATCAAGATATATCAATAATTCATATTATTAGAACATATATAAATATATATATAATTTCTAATGCTTAAAAATATAAAAATCATAGCATCAAGATATATAAATAATTCACATAATCTGAATATTATTAGAACATATATAAATATATATGAAATTTCTAATGCCTAAAAATCTAAAAATCATAGCATCAAGATATATCAATAATTCACGTCTCCAATATATGGAGGCACCTTGGAGACATCTTGATATCTTTGTAATGTGAAAGATTGTTTTTATTTCAGTCTTAAAATATAAGAACATATTTTTGAAAGTAAGACATAGGAATTAGAGCTAATAGAAAAATTTTATTCAAATGCGCTCCATCAAAACAAGTATCACACAAAACTTTCAACTAATTTTTCTACTTTAAAATATTTATGTATAGAGTTTAATAATTCTACTGCATTACAAGCTTACTATATTGCTTCTTCTATATTTTTATCCCCCAAGATTGTATATTCCTTTTAGATCTGATTACTATGTATGTAGTCACAATAAAGTTTTTTTTGTTGATAAAAAAAATTACAGGCTTATACCATCATAACATATGAAATTTTCTTTGGGTAAAATTCTCACTCGCAATCCACTTAGTACTTTTCAAAGCATTTTCCATGTCAAATCTAATACTTTGATGAATAGAAAATACTAGAAAGAGCATAAGAGCTTGAATTAGATTTTCACCAATAGAAAAACCAGATTTGTTCAATGTTGCATTCAATTCTTTTAACCTAGGGGAAAGTGACAAGGAAAGGAAAACTTGCAAATGGTATTAGAGACTCAAATACACAAGCACTGAATCTAGTAAGAACAATATTGAAATCTCTTTGTCCCATGCATTCTCTTGTAGGTCCTAACTAAATGATAACATGATATATGGATAGGTTTGACCTACGCTAATGAGTCATATCATCACAAGATTTGAAATTAAAATAACTATCAATCATGTCACTTAATACCAACTCTTAAAAGGAAGAAGAAGAAGAAGACGAAATGCCTTTCTTTCATGTAATATTTTATTTTTTCCTCAAAAGCATTGATTAATCGACATTTAGTCAATTTCAGATATATTGGCAACTAAAATGTTGATTATGGAGATCCGACATTGATTAAGAAACATGTTAAATGTTGGTTAACATTTTAACATTGGTTAACCGACATTTGTTAGGGAAAAAAAACAAGAAATAAGACAAATTTCAATTAATTTTTTTATGTTTAACATGTTTTTTCTTTCAATAAACATCAATCCAAAAGCCATATTTTAACCCCAAATGTAGTAGTGTTATAAACATGAACTCATAATAGATGTAAAATAAGGAAAAATGTGGTTTACATGGTGAATCCCTCAAAGATGAAAAAACCCGTAAATAAACAATCATTATATTATAGGTGCATCATATCCTTACACACTCTATCTATTGGAGATATTACACACCCACCTAGTATTTCTTTTCCTAAGTTTATTTAGTCTATGTTGAGGGGTCCTTGGTCTAATATATTCTCCCCTAGATGAGAATATTCTCCCCAAGAAAAAGGTACCACATCCCCTTCAATCATTACTCAATTATAATTCAGTTAGACTAGTGGAGTTTAGTCTTGCATGGCAATTTTGGCATCATCACCAAGTGTTGCATGCAACATTGGAATCACCACCAAGTGTTTCATGCAACATTGTAATCATCACCAGGAATGCGCCTTTCCTCCTCCATGAGGCCATGGAAGCACTACACTTGTGCATGCATGATATTCTCTCAACTCCACTCGTGTGTTAAGCCAATTAACTATCGACTGCATGACCATTTAACTAGGATTATGTGGCAGTTCACTCCAGTGACTATTAATATGTCTCCACATATCTCTTGAATATCTATGGAGGAACATTAGTTCAACCATGAATAGTATTTCATGTGTATTACTACCATTGTTTCATTGAATCAATACAATTCTTTCATTTGTTTCTCCAATAATTTTCTCAATTTTGCAAGTTTGTTCATTGTTTCTAGCTAGATTATATGTGTAGGTTTCACTCCAATTTCACATGGAATCAAATCCCATAGGTTCTAGGAAGAAGGCACACATAATATTTATTGCAAGTACATAATATTGAAGCAATCACAAAGAATAGATTTTACTCTGCCAGCAATTCTTTCACCATAGAACTATTTTGATTAGAAGCCAAAGATTCAACTTCAACTCAGAAGGAGAGGCTTATATTGAATAAAAATGGAAACATAAATGGATCCCACATCCGCAATTGAGAAATAAAAATATTTCAATTGCATGGACGCGACGTTTGGTCTTCTTTACTTATAGATCTCTCTGGAATTAATGTTTCATGTTGAATCATCCACCACCCCAAACGATGTTTGGAATTCCTTGGAGACTCTCTTCAGAAAATAGGATGAAATGCAAGGCCATATTCTTGAGAATGAGTTAAATTCATTAGATCCAAGCAATTTTGAGAATATCTAAGAATTTATCACACGGTTCAAAGCATTGCTGCTCCAACTCAAAGGATGTGGGATCGCCAAATCAACACAAGTAAATAGGTTAGTTATTGATATATTATCAAAGTTGGGTCCATAGTATGTTGTCTTTGTATCCATATTTCACACAATAAGGCTCAAGAGCATCACACCACATGGTAGCCACAAAAGATGTCCTTTCATCTTTAAAATCATGCACAGGTCCTCCTATTCTAATGGGATGTGACTCTCTAGTATAAGTTTTTGGACAAGAGAGAATGGATCTCGAAAATCGAAGTTTTGAGAATGTCTTGCATGTTCTGAAACTCTTTATAAATCTCCTCTTTGTTTACCAAATTACACATGTAGGAAAGGTAAAGAGGGTTGAATTCACCCCAGATTGAATGTCCATATTTGACATGGAATATAACTCTCTAATTGTTTTTGGTGAGGTAAATCGTCAATCTAGATTGTACACATTGTCTTAATTTATTACTAGATTTGATTCCACACTGCTAGTAACCCATGCCAATGATGATAGCAGACTTTGGCATGAACATTTTGGCTGCTTAAATTCCAAGTACATGCAGCAACTCAACAAACAAGGGATGGTAAAAGGCTTACTTCACATTAAATTCTCTAAAGGAGTTTTTCAAGCATGTGTACTTGGAAAGCATCTGAAATAGAAGTTTGAGAAAAGGAATGAATGGAGAGCCTCCTCTCCCTTGTATATTTTTCACAATGATCTCATGGGTCCCTCCCCCCATCCTTCCATAAACAAGAAAAAATATTTGTTGTCTTTTATTGATGACTTCATGAGGCACACATGGGTGTTCTTTCTCAGGATAATATCTAAAGTGTCTCGGGATCTCAAAGATTTCAAAGAACATTCAGAGAAGTAGTCTTGGAAGATGATTAAGATCCTCTGCACATATAATGAGAGGGAATTCATAAAAAAAAATGTACAAAATATTTGCAATGAAGTAGGTATTAAGTTACAACACACAGTTCCATACACTACTGAGCAGAATGGAGTAGTTGAGAGGAAGAACCAATCTCTAAAAGAGATGGCAAGTTGCATGTTGCATGCAAGGTCCCTTCCTTCTAAATTTTGGGCCAAAGTAATAAATTATGTCATGCACATTCAAAATAGTTATCGTCGCAAATATGTGAAAGGATTGACACCATTTGAATCTTGGAGAGGCATGAAGTTGGAAGTCACACACTTCCGCATTTTTGGATCTTGTGCATGGGCTTGCATACCTCCATAAAAGAGGAAGACTTTGGAGCCTCCAAGCATAGAGTGCATGTTTATAGGTTATCTTGAAGATGTAAAGGGATATAGAATGATGGATATTTCAATAGATAAGTTGTTCATTGAAAGGAATGTCTAGTTTGATGAAAGTCCTTTGCATGCACCTTAGGTACAACATGCACAAAATTATGTGCTTCCTTTTGTAGTGGATCTCAAAGATGATGCATCCTATCATTAAGATCATAATTCAATTCTGATTTCCAAATCTGATTCAGTAGATGATGAGCATGCATGTGAATATCCAGATCCAATACCCAAGTGGGCACAATCCACCCTACAGGAAACAAGTGATCTTGTGGGTGATCATGTAGATCAGAGGAGGATGAGATCCCAATTTTATGTAGATCCTCATGCACTCTACAAAAATACAGAACCTATAATTCACATGCATTGCTACATGGTTCTATAATCATACACTCATTCCTATGCAAAGGATGAAGGGAATCCTTAGTGGGAAGCATCCATGAATGAGGAAAACAACTCCCTCATCGAGAACCAAACACGGGACTTGGTTCCACTTCCATCAAATCACAATCTTATCAGATGCAAATGGGTCTATAGGAAAAAGAAAGCAATAGATGGACTTGTGAGAAGGTATAAAGCAATATTGGTGGCCAAAGGCTTTCAGTAAGTTCATGGGATCGATTACAATGAAATATTTTCTCCAATGGAAAAATGGATTCCATTTGGTTAGCTCTCGCCATTGCAACAAAAATAAGGTGGGAAGTTCACCACATGGATGTGAAGAATGCATATGTTCATGGTGATCTCAAAGAGGAAATATACATGGAGCATCCACAAGGGTATGTACATAATCCATCACTAGTTTGTAGACTAAGGAAATCACTCTATGGCCTCACGTAGGAACCTAGAGCATGGTATGCTAAAATGGATTCTTACTTACTCTCTCAAAATTTCATTCAGTGCAAGTCTGATCCAAATTTTTATATATTGAGAACTTCTAACTCTTTGTTGATTATAATGCTCTATGTAGATGATCTACTAATCATAGGTAGTACGGTCACTGTCGTTGTGCAGTCAAAACAAATTTGCATGATAGGTTCTCCACGGAAGACATGGATCTATTACACTTCTTTATTGGTCTTGAAATCAACTAGTTTGATTAAGGGATCAGGATGGCTTAGTCAAAGTATGCAGGAGATATCTTGGTTAGATTTCACATGACTGACTGCAAGCCAACAACCACACCTTCAATCTTATCAGGGGTAAATCTCAAGGATGGAGGGGATACACCATTAGTTGATTGCACCAAGTATTGTCAGCCAGTGGGGAGTCTCCTATATATCACTCACTCCCATCTATATATCTCATATGCAGTGGGAGCAGTTTCCAGATACATACAGGAGCCACGTGAGGTACATTGGAAAGCTGCCAAGCACATCCTCATATATGTCAAAGGTACCACAAGCTATGAGATTCATTATGTAGCAATTTGTACAATGTGTCTCATCAGCTACACCAATTTAGATTGAGCTAGCGATAGCACATATTACAAGTCCACTTCAGGATATGTTCTCAGTTTGGGATCTAGCCCCATTTGTTGGTACAGTAAAAATAAATGATCAATTTCTTTGTCATCAACAGAGGCAGAGTACAGAGGTTCAGTCAATGTCACAAGTCAGGCCATTTGGATACAACATTTTCTTACATATCTTGGTATCATTTTTCACCATATGACTATCATCTGGTGCAACAATCAGAGTACACTGAATTTTTGCAGAGATCCAATGCAACAACATAGAAGAAAACATATCGAGATCCACATGCATTAAATTAGAGGACTAGTATATGATGGGATCATCAACTTGTAGTAATGTCCTTCTTCTTGATAGAATTCAAACATCTTCATGGAGACATTCACTAAGAAAAAATTCACTTTTTACAATACCTCCTTGGGGTCATGGACACAGTTTCCTAGTGGCGGTCTTACTTTTTCATTATTTTATTTTGAGGGGGGAGTTTCCATGAGGTTTTCCCTCTTTCCTCTTTTTCTATTTACATATGTAACTTAGATGCATTGTAAAATGGGTACCTAACATGGATTACTTTTTTATGAGACCCATTCATTGTGTACTCCTCATAGTGCTTTTGGAAATCCAAGGGGGTTGGTCACCTTTGAAAGACAACCGCATTTAACCACGAAAAACAACCATACCTTCTCAAGAACAAGACGAGGAACAAGAATGGTAATGAATACACCTGAAAGAAGGCCCACAACAATTCATCCATGAAGGGACAACGCCATTTCACCTTGCAAAACCTTCGCGAGCACAGAACACCCACATCGCCCAAAACCCTCGGGAACACGAAACACCCACATTGTTGAAAACCTCCGCTCAAAAATCGCACAGGAGAACAAGAACCAACATTTAAGATCAGGTGAAGGAATGCCCACAACAATCAATCCATGAAGGGATGAATCCATTTCACTCTACATCAACTCAAACCTGGGCTCGAGCACAGAAGACCCACACCTCCAAAAACCCTCACATCGTTGAAAACCTTTGCACAACACCAGTCATGACATCGCATTTAAAACTTGCAGCAGCAATTAAAATCCATGACGCCATGATGCTGCCGAGTCCTAGGGCACATGAACCTAGGTGCGCATCACCACGCACGATGCCACTCACAACCCTCCACGACAAATTTCCACAAATTTTAAAATTTCAGAAAATAGCTCCATTTCTTTGTTACCATGGTTAAACTTTCACCACAAACCATATTGCAGAACCTGCCCTCTAATTATTGTCCCCGACCAAAAACTTAATATTAGGATTAAAAAAACAATCATATATATTTAAATGGCTATAAAATATAGCCATCCATAAAAGAATGGTTTTTTAATATTGACCATCACCCAAAAAGGTTACAGTGACATCAATGACCATCATTAAAATATCATTGAAAAAATGATTTGATGGTGGTCAATGACCAACATTGTTATCAAAACCATGGCTTATATTGGTGTACATCAATGATCACTTTTTTGTATGTGTGTCAAATATCTAAGCATCATTGTAGTTCTCGGTGACAAACTATAAGAAGTGTCATAAATGATATTTAAAGTGATGATTTTTCCATGTAACATTCAAGGTGATCTTTAACCCAAAAGAATTATCAATCTTTATTTTATATATAAAAAAATATCAAATCAATTTTCTAATCCTCTAGAAAATCGATTTTGTACCATGATTGTAATCCGCCTAACATTCCACAAACATATCTTCATTGAGGGTTGATAATGACTACACTTTTAAAACCTTGCACTCCATTGTGAGTGTATGCTAACCTTAGTTTGCTTCAAATATTTCTTTCCCTTCTAAGCCATATGAAGTTTTAGTAGACGAGGAATGGGATGCACCATTTATCCTCTAAAAACATGAAACTTAGTATGGGTTGATTATCTCATTTTGAGTAGATGAGACCATGGTCGTATTAAGTTTTTTTCTTTTTCATTGGCAATTTTGGATAGATGGGCCTCTTGGGACATTATTGTTGGCTACACTAATGAGAATGTTGAACCACTTAATCCAACCCATCGTCAATTTTTAAGAAGATGAATTATGGGCATGGTATAAGGAGGAGAGTAGACTTAAGGGTTTGCAGTTTTTACTTTATCCATGGGAAGGAAATCTTAAATTTATTATAAGTTTAAATAAGTGTCCAATAAGTGTTCAAGGGTTTAATGCTCATTGGATATTTAAACACTTTCCAAACTTAAATATAGAGTATGCTTTTCATATATTTTGATTTTGATTGGTTAAGTTTAAAACATGTTTTTTTTAAAGTCAGGGGTTAAAACATAGGTTTCTTTTTCATAACGAAAAAAACAACTTTCATCAAATACATCCAAAAAACACAAATGAGTAGCGAGGTGCTAACTCACAGTCAGTCTGATTTTCACAAATATATGCCCCTCTCTAAAAGAGAACCTCCAAAAATATACATGTCGACAGAGATACTAATAAGAGTCTAATGTTAATTGCTTACATAAATATCAAATAGACCTCAAACAACCGACCAATTAACTTCAGAATACATGATAATATTCGTTTCCAGTCAAAACGTTCTCCTTATACTCCTCAACATGAAGTCTACCAACTATCTTTCCCAAAGCTAACTTGGAAAGATTATCTGCCACAGTGTTGTAGGACCGAAATATGTGCTTAAAAGCTATCTACTCGAAGGTATAAATCAACATCCGAGTTGTGTTTTCCCAATGTTTCAGGATGATGGAATGGAGAGCGAGTTTTCCATTAGCCCACTCCAAAATACTTTTAGAGTCATTGAAGACCTGTAGAGATCGTATGTCTTTCAGTCTGGCAAACCACAATAATGCCCAAACATCCATAAGCTCAGCCCTTGTATTGGTGCCAACACCTGCTTTTAGAGATAATTGAAAGAAATAAATGTGACTGAGCTTGAGCAACATTCCAGCCTCGCAACAAACCACATGCGCCGCACCATCAAAATAACCCATTGGGAAAGGATAATCATAATCCTTGAAGCGTATCTTTTTTCAGAATTTTTGTCCTAGGCGAAATGTTATTCAACATGTAGCTGGCACATATCTTCGAACATACAGTTGCAATATGAGGCTTTTTGTTTTGAAATAGAAGAGCATTTCATGCTATCCACACCTCCCATATCATAAAAAAGATTAAGTACTTACATCATTTTTGAGCAGTGAACCAATGATAAAGATTTTCCTCAAAAGTACTGTGCTGCCAAGTGACCGAGAACATGAATAATATGGAAAGTTCACCACAGACCCTTTGAAAAAAACTGCAACTGCCAAATAAGTGATTGGTCTCTTCAAAATATGAGTGACATAATAGGCAAATACCTGGTCCACTAAATCCCCGACGCTGCAAATTCTGCCACGTTAGAATCTTGTTATGTAGGCACAACCAGATAAAACAACTGATTTTTTTTAGCATCTATACACATCTTCTTTGTCCACCACCGTGAAGTCGAGGGCATTATCTCCTCTTCTTGCATGCAGGAATAAGCCAGTCGTGCACTAACTGCCCTATCCATATTATTATAAGCCCACACTAATTCATCTTCCTCCTGATTTAGTATAATGCCAGCATTACAAAGATTTTCAATGAATAAAATCCACTCAATCGCTAGTGGACCATCAAGGGTTAAGTCCTCTGCCGAGCACCACTTACCACTTCCAGCACCCTGCGTCGCCATTACTTGCTTCAATACAAAGACGCCTGATCTATGCAATGCATTGATCAGAGCCCCAAAATTTTTATATCCTTCACCCATACCAAGGATGGGATCAATGCCCAAATACACTAGAGTACCACAACCAGTAGCCCAACAAATGGAATGATTGATAACTAGAAATGTCTTAATGAGACTATGCCACACTGTAGAACCTCCAAGGCATACTTTCTTCCCCAATCAAAGCCAAAAAACGGGGGGCAATATATTCATGTACTTAGCATTTACCACTTTTCCCCAAAGTCCTTGGACAAAGAGACTCTGCCACAGACTTTTAGCACATAATGCAAAATTGAAATGTGTAAAATGGTTTATACCCCATCCTCCCAAGTGTTTTGGATTTACAAGAGATTCCCATACTGTTAGATGCCATTTAGAGAGAGTCAATACTTCCAACCCAAATAAACTGGAACATAAGCCTTCTCAATTTTATAATCACCGAACTAGACACTAAAAATAGTGAAAACCAATGTACAGGAATAAGAATACATTATAAGGCAAAACTAACTAATGAGAGACGGCCTCCCAAGGATACTAATGGGAGACGGCCTCCCAAGGATAACCATCAGAATGTCCAATATCCAATCTTCCGTTGAAATTTCTTAATAACCCAATTCTAGTGATTTATTTTGTAATTACATAACCTAACTTTTCGAAAATATAGGTTATGAATTCATTTTACATAAAACTCCCATTGTTAATGAAACATGCTCGTTTGACAAAATGGATATGTAATAAAACTAAATAATTTAAATATTATTGTTGTTTTAATTAATTAATTAATCGTGGACATGGGAGGACACACTATTTAATTGTGTCCCTTCATATTTATATAAACCCTCACAATATTTAATTGTCTCCCTTTAAATATTCCAATTAAGTGTAATAGGTGTCTCAATTGGATTGCATGATTATGTATCTTAGCGATTGGGTAAGGAGGTTGTCTCACAAGCTCTCCTAATTGCTTACATTTTTTTTTAATATTAATATTTAATATTAAAATATTTATCCATCTTGGAAGTGGGTTAATTACTTTTCATTTTATGGATATATAAAATGATAATTTGTGAATAAATTTTAAATATGAAATTTAAATTAAATATATTTGGTTTTTAATAATTAATTTAGAGTTATTTATTAAATATTTTGTTATTCAATTGATATTAAAAAATATGGTCCTAAAAATATTTGAAATCAAATATGTGATTTTGGGAAAAGACAAATGAATATGAGCATGCTTGTTTGCATAATGAAGAAAACAAAAATGTATTTTATAATTAGAAATAAAATATTAGATATTAAATTTGTGATTTTGGAAAAAATATATATATATATATATTTTTCTTAATAGAAAAACATAAATGTGTTACATAATTCAAAAACATTTTATCACATATAATTTCAAAATTAAGAGTAATATGTTCTATCCTATTTTCATTATAGAAGTGGGCCTTTCCCCATCGAAAGCGTCGCTATGTATAGATGCTTGATGTACAATAATATGATAAATAACATGGAAGATCAGAGACTCCCTAAAATTGCTTTAAATTCGAGTCAAGGTCATCTTCTGCTCAAGAGAGAATGGTATAAGGACGCCATGGCTTGGTTAAATCATTGGGGGACTGCCGAACATACCACTTTTCAAGATATCAACAACCTCAAAAATACTATCACATCTAAGTTCAAAGCGAGAATGTGGAACAATAGAGATTTAGAGGGTAAAAGAAAATTAAGATATTACAAGCAGGGTTGAAATTTGATGGGTAAATAGCCATCATTTACCATTTTACACATCAAAATACTGTCACTTCATGATATGAAAATTTTTATTTTTGTCATAGTGCGTTGTCTCCCCTTGTTAGGTAAATTTGACTAGGTAATAGTTCTTTGGGCCCATGGTAGACCCATTGTATTGCTTGTGAAGCAACCTAAAGGTTTTGAGGATAAACCTTCTTTGTCATTATGTGTGTGCTTGGTTTAATCATTATGTTTATTATATTTTTATAAACTTTTTATTTTCGTATTATATGAGACAAAATATGAGAATTCAATGTTTCATGTAGTTATTATAAATGCTATTTCAAAAAAAAAAACCTATTATTATGATGAGTAAAATTAATATCTAAACCTCAAATGAAAGGTAATGTTAAAATTAAAATGTCATATAAAAACATTTTGACGTGCAAGGTAGGACGTCAAATTTCAACCCTGATTACAAGGAAGTCATTAATCTTAATCTAGAAGATCAAAAGTACCTTTATGTCTTAACAAGTTCAAAGAAGAAGATTAATATAGCCAAGATAAGAACGCACTCACATGAGCTTCATAGCGAAACAGAGGTTGGACAATTCCTACAACACCATGGGAGGAAAGGATTTGCCAGCTCTGTGAGTGCATAAGCATTGAAGACGAATCTCAATTTCTTTTAGAGTGCCTTGCGGACACCCACATTAGATCGCAGTTTCCTAATCTTTTCTACAACTCTAATCTCCATGATCTTTTGACTTGTCAAAACTCTAGGAACCTAAAAACACTTCTTTCTCAGCTTTACAAAAATCCAAATAAATATTTATTAATCATCATCATCTATATATATATAAATAAATAAGAAAAACACAAATAGGTTACATACTAAAAATGTGGAGTGACTAAGAAAAGCTTAAGCAAGAACAAGCAAACTTGTTTGCACAGGTGACAGGAGAAGAAAAGCAACAATTTTAATTATGGCGGCTGGGCTCTCACTATAGCGTGGAATAATTAAATGAATGAAAGGAGAAACCAATGAACGGTTGAGCACCGTTATCTCGATTAGTAATTATGATGTCTCAGGTACGGTGTAGAATATTTTTATAAATCAACTTTTAAGATAAAAACCATTATTTTCTTTGGTAGTGCTATGCTAAAATATTTGTTCTAGCTGTCATTATACCTGGACATTCTCTCTTTGCAAAAGAGAGCGCATCTTGCTTTTAACAAGGATAAGGTCAACTTCCCTCGGATAAAGCAGTCAAATTCCCATAGGGCCCTCAAACTAAGAATTAAACTTTATCTTAATAATTCCAGCCTCACTTTTAACAAATGATATTGAGGTTTAAAAGAATATTATTTTTCAAATAAAAATGTTAATGGTGAAGTTTAGTCATATATTTAAAAAATAGATAAAATGATTTTTAATTAAAAAGTTGTGTTTTTAATAAAATTCATCACAAATTTTGTTTTTACATTTATTAAATTAATAAGATATTTAGAAAATGTCCACTAACTTAAAATAACCATATTAAGAAAATAAAAAATAAAGTTACTTCTTTACTTTATGGAAATAATCTTTTTCTTTAAGCTAAAGAGTATATTCCTCTCCATCAACATCCGTCCATCACTTCACTTAAATGGAGAATTTGATGGAAATTAAATAAAGAAGAATCTGAAAGCTGCAATGATAACTCTTTATTGAAGTTATGAGGTTTTAAAAAGAAATGGTATAAAATATAAATATAATTCTATCTAAAGACTTAGATTTAGAGATTTAACAACTTTTTAGAAAGTGGTTTTTGTTATACAAAAGTAGAAAGAAATATATAATAGACAAGCTTTTTCAAATTAGAAATGTAAATGTAAATATAATGATAGTGTAGAAAATCAAAATTTATTACTTTATATCTATATATTTTATGGAAATTCTTAAAAAAAAATGTATTTACCAGTCATTTAAGAAAATGATGATTTAAAGGTGGATTAGCTTTCTAAGCAGGCGTTAGAGGGAGAGGAAGGTCTCTTACTTTGGGATGAATATTGTGAAGACAAGTTGATTGACTCTGGGTCTATATACTTACTACTATAAAGACTTTTAGTGGATCTTTTTTGATGATCAAGTTTAATATCTCTGCTTTTTGGTTAATTATGTAAAAAGTGGACAGCTTTGATCATATTTTTGAGGAGGCAACATTTTATATGCATATCATGTACTATTTGATTCAACTTATGAATAACAATAGTAAGTTCTTTTTCGAGGAAAAAAAAAAAGAAAAATGATATATTTGTGCTTAAATTTTTGCTAATTAAAAAAAAAGTATTTATGCTTAATTTTTTTGTAGAGATGCTTTATTATAGTCAACTTAGAAGTGTGGATCCCATATACGTTGGCTTATATCATAATTTATCTGTAACATTATGAATGTTAACAATTAGTATATGACTTTTACCAAACTTATACCAATCGCTCTAAAGTTATATGTACTACGTGGAGCCATTAGGCTTTCACATAATATGACTCTTACCAAACTTGTACCAATCACTCTAGACTTATATGTACTACGTGGAGCCATTAGAGTTTTAGATGCTTGAAACCACGTAGCCTTTTGAGATGACATAAGTTTTCTACTATTGTCATGCATGTGAAGAGTTGTAACACCATCCTATGACGAGTTACATATAAAATATGACTCTCAATGGTGGGAGAGGTGGCATGGTGATTGAGATCATTGGTCACTAGGAGGTCTTAACATAGATTAGTGGGTGGATTGTGTATGATTGTTTGCTTATATTATTTTTTTATAAATATTGTTGATTTTGAATCAATTGATCTTATTAGCTCCATTAATATTATGTATTACAAAATACATATAGATCATAATTGATTTTATTTGTTCATTATTAGTGTACATGTAGGAGATATGTATGATAGGCACCTATATGTGTGTGCCCTAACATGTATGCTATTATATGTATGTGTATACCAATGCATCTTAGGTGTATTTTGCATATTACCTGGTGCAACCTAAATGAATAATAATGAAATAGTAATACTAAAAAGACATATAACAGCTAATAACATTAAACAAATAATTAATATTAGATAGAAGAATAATTTATTAAATAGAAAATATGTAATAACATTAAACAAATAATTAATATTAGATAGAAAAATAATTTATTAAATAGAAAATATGAAATAAAAGGAGGGGTTTCTTCTAATGGGGATCTTTGGTTCTTTGTGGGAAAACTTTATCCACATGTCTAATTGTATTGTCTATAATGAGAATGATTAGGAGTACGTTTGATTGCAAGGTCAATAATGAAAATAATTCGGAGTATGGTTGATTGTATGGATTGCAATGAAAATAAATGGAAGAGTAGATGGGGAAAGAGGATAAGTATTGATTATGAAATTGTTCTAAATTGTGAAGTCAAAAGAGTTACTAATATGAGGATTTAGTTGGGAGAAGGACATTTTATTCTCCACAATTTGCTGCAAAATCTAGAAAATGTATCTAAGCTTTAATTTAGGATTTGGTAGAAAAAGTGTTTAAATCAATGACAATTACTATACAAGTAACTTTGTTATGTTTTCTTTATTGACAAATTAAATTAGACTACAACAAAAGCTACGTGATTTTTGTGGAGTAAAAATTCATAGTAATGAAATGTTGAATTCTACATTAATATTTAAAATAAGTAAATTATTTGGTGTTTGAAAAAAGAGTAAAATGTTAAAGAAAGTCGAGAGAATATGTAACTTGTATCATTACTCTTTTAAACTTCTTCATGTAAATGTTGTGTTCTAGTTTTCTTTATCTATCCTGCTCACCAATTTATAGTTATAAGTAGTTAAAAGCCAAGTAACTATAGAGTAATGTAGAATAAATATAATTTTAATTACTTATTATTAGAAACAATGAGGTAGTTTTATAACTTGGTTGTTGCGTTGATATAAATGCATATGTAGCTTTCACTTTTGTCCTTTGAGTAAATCTAGAGTAATTTAGTAAGTAAATAATTAAAAGATTATAAAAAATAGCAAAGAATAACAAGCCAAAATTTAAAAATGGCAAATCCTAAAATAATGGGTGTTGGCATTTGAACTAAATCTCTTTGCATCCAACAAGAGCCTTTCTTAGGCCCAACTATGATGATATAGTTCTATATTAGAAACAACTCATGCTTTGAAAATGCATTTGAAAGGAAACAGGCTATCATGAGTTTTTTTCTCTTTATAAAAAAATTTGTGACTTATTTATTGCACGAGTGAAACGAGGTGCTCTACAGCCCAGTATGGGGGAGATGTTGTAATGTGTATGATGTAGCGTTACATCTAATAAAACCTAAAAAGTAATTTTTTTAATTAAAAAAATTCATGTCGGCTCATAAAATAAAAAATTATGGAAAGTATTTAAAAAAAATCCATGTTGGTTCATAAAATAAAATATTATGAAAAGTAATTAAAAAATAGATGTTCGTTTATAAAATAAAAACTTAAAACTTAAACCTGGATCTACAAATCAAGAGAGATCAAATTTCTTGAGTTTAAATTTAAAAAAAGAAATACACCTCAAGAAATTGGATCCCTCTCGGTGCTTGATAGATACGGGTTTAAGATGGATCTATGATGGTGTATTAAACAAACCACATTGTTCAAAGGTCTGTAACAACCTATTCTTTACAACAAACTATAAAAAAAGGATATATGTCACGGGGCCTATTCCATTGGAGATTGGATTTTTAGGAACTATACTTTTTGTAACAAAAACATGGAAAAAACAAAAAACTCAGCAAAACAAAGCCTGCAGTTAATACACTTGCATGTTGATGGATATCATATAGCTTGTAAGTGAGATAACAATATCTCCCAATTTAAATGTTACGTTGACCAATGCTTTATGCCAAGGGTCAAACTCTATTAGGATGTCATTATTCATCTCCCACCTTTTCCAAAATCCTTTTGCAACTAGTAAGCCATTCTTAGACAACTGATCTACTAGGTTGTTTCTTTCCCTATAGACATGCTAGAAGGTAACATCTTGAAAAGTACCAATAATATGAAATATATCCTCATAAATGGGCCTTATATGAATATTCTTTGGTGGCTTTTTTTACTCATCCAATTGATCACCAGTTTTGAATCTCCAAATATCTGAAGCTTTTGAATTCAATGAGTAGTGGTTGTAAGAAGGATTAATTTTAATGCCAAAAGTTCTGGTATATTGTTGGTGCTCATCCCAAGGCCAACGAAAATTTTTATCTAGTGTGAGTCAGTGAAGAAAAGGATACCCCATACTTATCTAATAGCTAGAGTGCCCTGCGATGCTCCATAAAAATAAGCCTACTTTGCCTGATCTATCTATCTATTCCTCAGCTATCCTTCTCTCTTTAATGGATTCATCATGTTCAGGAAAGTGACTTAGCATAGAAAGTCCTTTTAAGGAATAGACCGAAGGAGGAATGAGAACATCCTAAAAATAATCCATGTTCCTAGCTAACTATGATCCCCAAATAAAAATGACTGGTAGGGCTAAGTAGTCCTTGAAAGATTGGTTGTTTATCCATGCTCGAGGAGTAGCATCTAAGTCCATACCAGTCCATATGAAATGAATCCATTTACCATTGAGGCATATTCCTTCATCTTCCTACTGTAAGGGAGGGAGATAAGTAAATGAGATATGGTTTCATTATTCTCATTACAAAGTGGGCATCTACCAGGGCCCACCAAGAATCTTCTTGTCAAGTAATCCCACACCGACACTTTATTGTTTAATGCTAAACACATAAACAACTTCGACTTCAAAGAGAAATTGAGTTTCCATAAACATTGAGACCACCAGGGGGTTATGGAAGATATTCCTCTTCCCTAATAACTTTGTAAACCAAACTTGGAGTGTATGTGCCACCCACAACATTCCTTGACCATAACAGTTCATCCTCCCTATCCCCTATCTTGACAAGTCCTTTAGATATTTCACATATCCATTCCAAATATCTTTATGATCATTGAAAAACCCCAAAAAATCAGCTGGTATCCAATCCTGTCTGAGAGGAGTGGTATTTATGATATCTACCACCTGTTTGAGTAGAGATATTCCCTGATCTCTAAGATCCTCCACCACATGAAGAGATATCATGTGCACTCCAGTACATCCTACCCAAGGGTCCTTCCCAATTCTCACCCTTCTCCCATTTCCCACTTACCAGACAATCCAGTCGCCTACTACATCAAATGCCAATATGTTATCCTTCCACATAATAGAGACAATTCTGAGCTGCTTATCTTTGATCCTAAACCATTCCTCAATGGAGAGGGGATGGATGTATTTCTGAACAACCCACCTTAAACCCCAAACCTTTTCCTTTAAGGATCCTACAAATCCCCTTGTCTGCAAGAGATTTTGCAAAATGGGATGGGTGGTTTAGACTCCAACCTCCTAGGTCTTTAGGAAAAGATAATTTTTCCCAGGAAACCTAGTGAAAAGACTTCATATCTTCAATTGGTTTCCAAAGAAAATTATATGACAATTTTATGATCTGTTCCAAAATTCCCACAAAGATAAAACGCAATGAAACCCAATAAATTGGGATTGCTTCAAGAATAGATTTCATCATAACCAAATGTACACCCCTCGAGAACCGCTTATTGCACCAAAGGAACATTCTCCTTTCAATTTTTCCATTCATACAAGACCAATCTCTTTTTTTATTGTCATTGCCTTTTAAAAAGAAACCCAGATATTTTAAGCCCATCTGTAAGTCCACCATAGTGAAGTCAAATTGAGCTTTTATCCAATCCATAGAACCTTGATCCACGTTCATAAAAGAAACTGTTGATTTACTAGTATTTAGGACCATCCATGTAGCATAAGCAAATAGAACAAGTATATCTTTTCACTTTTCAATCTCCCTCATTAAACCATATGAGAAAAACACAAAATATTCACTTTTCCTGAATAGTGAAAATTGAAGAAATAGATGGAATTCGGCTTTGGAAAATGGAGGCTAGGGTTTTCAGGAAAATGGGCTCTTTGTACCAGATCTAGAAGGTCTAGTAGCAACTTGGAGACAGCTAATCACTTTGGTTAGCCTAGTACCAACCAAGTATAAAAAAGTGGGAATTTTTTCATTGTCGTACTTTTTGTGATGCTATGAATCCCATTTTCAGGTTACTTTGGATTTTAGCTGTCATACTGGTTTGGAATTTGATCGTATTTTAGGTTGGATTATTTTTATCGGATAGAGGTTTTTTTTGGCATATATGGCTAATTTTGGAGGTAGGCAGGAAAGGACCCCACATAGGTCAGAATATAGGGTTTCAGTGGAAAGATAAGGGGGTACTTTACAGGATGAGCGGGCTAACCAGACACCTTCCTTGGGGGAAAATACATAATCTCTTTTCATATTACCAACATAAACCATTCAAACAAACCCTTCAGCTTTGGTAGAGTTTGCAGAGTATGCGGGAACGGGCACGACTGTGGGTCATTCTGCTCGTACTAGAAAGGAGGGTTTTCATCATTTTGTCAGTCCTTCGAATGTTTGTGATGAGGTTAACCTAAAACCTTTGTCGATATTTAAAACTACATATTCCCCCCCCATACGGGCAGATGTTGATATATCTGGTTCACAGAGGGAGTATTCTGGTGAAAAGGCGAGAAGACGAAGGAGGATCAAACAAGAGAAGGTTAATAAAAGAAAGTCTTTATGTGTTCTTGGTAAAGACGTCACATTTGACATGGCTCTAGGGTTATCCAAAAGAACTCTTCTGGGGAGGTTCAAATCTATCCGTTTATCCAGAGTTGAAATTATTGAGTGGATGGGTAAATTTTGGAAGCCTATTATTCAGTATGTTCCACGGGTTAATCTTCTGGTAAATGGGTGGTATAGCTTTCATTTTCTTACCGAGGAAAGTATACAGCTTATTGCGAGCCGTTTTTTGGTTATCGATACAAGGTCGTTAGTATTATCCAAATGGCACCCTAGTTTCAATCCTTGGAAAGAAAAACTGTCTAAATGACACTTGTGGGTCATTATGCCAGGTTTTCCCCCACAGTGTCGATATTTTGGGGGATTCATGTTTGTGGAAAATTCCATTGGGAATTTTATATTAGTAGAAGAAGCTACTCTACAGGCTATAGATAGAAGGACGCTAAGGGTTTTGGTGGAAATGGATACATCAAAAGGACTGCCAGAAGAAGTTGAGGTGATTTGGAACAAAGGGGTTTTTACCCAGAAGTTGGATTACTGGCGAGTTCCCTTCAGGTGCTTTAATTGTCATGAAGTTGGCCATTTAAGGGATAAATGTCCTGGTCGTTTTATGGAACGGTCAGAAGAAGAACAAGACTCTTCATCTGAAACTGGAGACACACATTAGGGGAGTATTGAGGTAAAAAATGGGCCTCAAAACAAATAATGTACCATAAAAATTCACTTTATAAGAACCAATAGGATTCAAGATGATGATGTCAACCATAAGGGTAAAATTTGTAAAACAAATTGGAGGGGAAAATGAAAAACTACTTTTTCTTATCGTATTTTTGACATATCTCCTTAACGGTTTACCCAAATTTAAGGTTTGGGCACTCAATTGATATGTATTTTAATTTTGCATCCAAACCATACCCACACTGCATACTTTTGAGGCACCCATGACATGAAAAAATGAAAATTTCAATAAAAAAACGTATTTTTATTGAAATTTTATTTTTTTCATGTCATGGGTGCCTCAAAGTATGCAGTGTGGGTATGGGTTGGATGCAGAATCAAAATCCGCATCCAATGAGTGCCCAAACATTAAATTTGGGTAAACAGTTAAGGAGATATGTGAAAAATACGATAAGAAAAACTAGTTTTTCTTTTTCGTCTCTAAAATTTAGAACTCTTATTTTATTATTTCCCTTAGGAGGCCCATTTTAGACCTCAAAAATCACCTAATGAAAGACACTGATACAATATTGGCTCGTACTATCCCCTTGGATCATTCTTCGGCACTTGAATTTATGGGTAAGTTAAAAAACTCTTTACCGATTATTCTTAAATTCATGCCTAAAAAAGATTTAGTTAATTTTTTGCTTGATGGGGTTAATGGAGAAAATGGACAAACCCTCCATCTTTCCGTGTTTTCCTTGTTGGAAAAGAAGTTAGATTATATTGATGCTCAGGATGATTTGGTCCATTCAGTTGGAATTGTCTCAGAAACTCATGAAGAAATTGTCCCTGAGATGGGTTGGAGTGAGACTAACCCTATTGAGGCAAAATCTACATAGCCTCTTATTTTATAGCCTGAATCTCATGTTCCTATTTCTGTAGATGAAGACTTGGGGGATTTGATTTCTACTCATATTTTTAATGGGAAATCAAATGGTGAGAATGCAAATTGTGGTAAATTGAGGGAATAAATTCCAATTCAAATCTATTCTAGAAAACCACAAGATGAAAATATTCTACCCATCTCCTCTATCCGTATGCAAAATGTTACCACCAAGAAAAAGAAGGGGAAGAAGAGTGGCTTAAAAGAAACATTTTCAGAAGTTTCTAGCAACAAACCCTTATGTGAAAATGCTAAACTATCTGATATTACATCCATTGGGAAAGTGTTGTCATCAATTCCTACAAATGATACCTTTTTTGGGCTCTTAGAGCATAATTTCCCTAGAGTGATGTTCCTCAATGATCTTACTAACCCTTAATATAAGGGGGTTTGGCAGTGTTTGGAAACGAACTTCCTTCAAAAGGATGATTGAAGTAATCAGGTCGGATATTGTTCTTCTTTAAGAGACAATGATTCCTTCTTTACAGGCTTGTAATTTTTTTCTTAAATTGTTTCCATCTAGGAATTGTAGTGGTAGTGATGCTAAGGGTTTATCTGGGGGTTTATTAGCTGCATGGAACCCTCTTAAAGCTCAACTTTCTTCTTTTCTGATTGATGTTGGAATTTTGTTGGAAGGAAAGCTTAAGGGTTTGGAAAGGATTATACGAATCCTGAATGTTCATGGTCCTTACAATAAAAAAAAGTTTTCTGGGATAATTTATTCCAAAGTTGTTGTCTAAACGACATCTCCCTTATACTCGCAGGTGACCTGAACCCGAATCTCTCTTCGTTGGAAGTTTGGGGCTCTGGTTGTAAGGAAGATTCCTTAGCAGGTTTTTTTAGATATTCTTTTGAAGGTGCTAATCTTATCGATGCCACTCCTTCAGTTATGGTTCCAACCTGGAGTAATGGAAGGACGAGAAAAAGTGGAATTGCAAAAAGACTTGATCGATTCTTTATCGTAGAAGATATTAGCAGGTTTTTTGGTAAATACAGAAGATGGTTTGTATCCTCTGGTCTATCGAATCACAAACCTGTTATTTTAGAAATCGATCTGGAATCAACAAAGGTAAGCTACCCCTTTAAGTTCTTGGCTTACTGATAAATATTTCTGTACTTTGGTTCACTCTAAGTGAAAGGAATATTCTGAAAAAATAGTTTGACACGACCACACAAGCTCTTTTATTTAAACTCAAACAACTGAAGTTTGATGTGATTAAATGGGAGAAGGAAATGAAAGATCGTAATCAAGTTGATATATGTCAGATTGAATTGGAATTAAACTCTATATCGGAAAACGTTGATGATCTTTTCTCTGAGGGCAGAAAAGAAAAGTTGCTATCTTTAGAATTTAAGAAACAAAAAATTCTCCTACAAAATGAAGAAGCTTGGCACTTGAAAAGTCGGGTGATCTGGGTACGGGGTGGTGATAAAAACACAAGTAAATATGAGGCGCAACATTAATTCTATTTGGGAAGTTAATGATATTCGTGGTAGGTCTTTAAAGGATAAGAAATCTTTAGAAAATGGCGTGGTGGAGTATTTCATAAATGTTTACAGTCAAGATCATATTTCAAATCTTCAAGATAAATTAAGGGTAATTGAAAAGTATCCTAGGATCGTTTCTCAAGAAGATGGAGATTCAATTTATGCGGCTGTGACTATTGAGGAACTTAGGGAATTTCTACATAAATTTGACAAGGCCAAAAGTCCATGCCCTGACGACTAGACCGTTGAATTTTTCTTACACTTCTTCGACATGATTGGGGGGGAGCTTTTGGACACAATGGAAGAAACAAGAAGGAATGGTTATGTACCAGAAAATTTGAACTCTACTTTTATTACCCTTATTCCAAATAAGGATAATCCTATCACTTTTAATGATTACATGACAATTTCTTTATGTAATCTGGTATATAAAGTGATCACAACGTTACTATCTAATATAATCAAACCTTTTTAGAGAATAGTCCTTCTAAAGAGAAATTTGGTTTTCTCTCGAATAGAAAGATACTTGATGCTATAGGGGTAGCCCAGGAATATTTGCATTCATTAAAAAAGAAGAAGTTGAAAGCCTTGATATTGAAAATGAATCTAATCAAGGCCTGTAACAGGGTGGATTGGAACTTCCTTCGCTTTGTCTTAATTCAATCAGGTCTGCTGTTAGAGGTAACAAATTGGATAATGGGATGTGTTTCGAGTGCAAATTATGTAGTCTTGGTTAATGGTCATCCTTCATATTTTTTCAAAGGTGATAGAGGGTTGCGCTAAGGGTGTCCTTTATTCCCATTACTCTTTCTTATGGTGATTGAGGGCTTAAGTCTACTTATAAAATCAACAAAAAATAAAATCTAATATAAGGTATACGATTTGCACCAACTTTATAAATTTTACATTTGTTGTTCATTGATGACGTCCTTTTATTTGGTAAAGGTAATGTTTTTGAATGGAGGAATTTTGCAGAGATTATAAATATTTTTTGTTCTACTTCAGGTATGAAATTTAGCCCGGAAAAATCCACCTTATTTTACAGTTCGGAGTTGGAGCATGAATTGGACCTGTGAGAATAGATCATGTCTCTTCTTCCTTTCCAATGGAAGAATATGCAAGAAGGTCTTAAATATTTAAGATTTGTACTTGAACCAAATAACTATAAGAAAGATGACTGGTTTTGGATTATTAAGAGGATTGAGAGAAGAATAAACATTTGGTCTTAGAGGTTTTTATCCTTAGGAGGAATATTTGTCTTGATAAATCTTGTTATGCAAAGTATTCCAGTTTACTGGATGTCATTGGCTATGGTTCCAAGGGATGTGCTGGAAACAATTAGGAAAATAATGTTTCAGTTTATTTGGGTAGGTAACGTAAACCACTCGAAGTTCCATTTAACTTCTTGGAAAAATATCGCTCTTCCTAAAAAATTAGGAGGATGGGGGTTGAAACATATTTTTTCGTTTGGTGAAGCTTTGGGTGTGAAAAATCCGTGGAGAGTGCTTTTCAATGTTAGTCTTTGGAGTGAGGTGTTGAAAAGGAAGTATTTAAAATCGGCTCTCCTCACACATTGGATTCGAACTACTCCTGCTCTTAGTTCAAATGCATCAGTTATTTGGAAAGGGATGTACATAAAAATGTATTTACTGAAAAAAAGGTTAAGTTGAAACATTGGTCAAGGTATACATGCATACATTGGTATTGACCCTATAATTGGTTTAAAATAAGATTATCAATCATCTTTACACTTGATCACGTTTCTACATTCCAAGAATATAGATGTTTTAGCACAAGTTTACAAAAATAATATAGTGGATCAATGTGGTTTTGTTTGGTTGAATTCAGAAGAACTTGGTCTCTCTGGGCATTTGGGTGTTGAATAGGAAAGGTATGTTTCAAAACTCAATTCTGTTGGAATTAGACTTTCAAAGAAAAAAGAAATGCTTGTGTGGGATTGGGAAGATTCAAATGGTAGGAGTTTAGAAAAGCATGCATATAATGATTATGTAGTATCCGAAAAATTTGACTCTTTTCCTAATTGGTGGTCCTTGAAGTTATGGAAGTGGAAAATTCCACCAAAAATCAGATGTTTTATTTGGCTAAGTTTGGAGAATAAAATTCTCACTTGGGATAATTTATTGAGGCACGGTTTTAATGGGCCAGGTGTTTGTATTCTCTACTTCCTAGATACAAAATCGATGTCCCATGTTTTTGTCACTTGTCCATTTGTAAACCAAGTATGGAGTACTTGTCAAGAGGTTCTAAATTTTCGAGAAATCTGGAACAAGGTGAATTTTTAGGAAAGTATGAAGCATTGGTTTCACAGTAAACCCAGATTTAAAGAGCTTCCTTTATTTGTCCTATGGGAAGTTTGGAAAAATAGGAACATGTTAATTTTTGAAAGAAAATTGTACTCCTTTTAATAGGTGGCTTTTAGAGCTATTGCACATTTTAAAGAATTCAACTTTATCAAGGAAAAGGTGAACTGCAGAACCCTTCTACATCCATACTTTGATGTTTATTGCTCAATAGGATTTTTTTATGGTGCTCAGAAAAATGGTTTATGTGGAGATGGTATGGTGTTAAATATAAAATTAGGACATTCTATCAAGCTCAAGATGTGTCCTGGTACATGTTCTGATACACAAGCGAAATTTCTTTCTTTATGGAGTCTACTTTGATATGACAGAAAGAAGGGAGTACAATATCTATAGGTTGCGGGGGATTCTCTGGTGGTTATAAATTGGATTTCTAGGAAAGAAAATCTTAACGTACTTCATCTCTCACATTGGATTAACAGAATTCTGGAATTGAAGGGTGATTTCTCACATCTCTCCTCTACACCTATTTTTTAGGGAATTTAACAAAGAAGTTCACATACTTTCAAAGGATTTTGTTGGTCATATGGATGGGATCCTGCATTTTGAGGAATTCATGGAGGGAAGAACAATTGATGTGGGAGAAATTAAACTTTTTCAGCTTTTGAATAGGTATTTTATTGAGAATTTTTTTCTGCATTGTAGTCCATCTGAACTAAGGATATATGCCATTTTGATGGTTTTATTTCTGGTTCCTAGTAGACCATACCTTACCGACAGTAAAGTGCTAATAGTTTGTATTGTAAAAAAGAAGAATGTGGGATAGGCAGATCAGAAGGATTTATTGTTTTTTGTAAAGATGTAACTTTGATTCTCTATTGTTAGAATATTTTATATTCCTTGGAAGGTAGTAATGTCTTTGTATTATGTCGGAAGATATCCACAATCTTATGTAAAAGTGTAATACATTATATCCCATATTCGTTATGGTAAAATACACTCTTGATATTCATTACTATATAAAGAGATGTTATTATGGAGAATTATATTATCCCACATGTAATATGTGAGAGTAATTCCTCCTCGTCTCTTAGTATATAATAGATTCAAGGGAGTCACATCACTCATCATGATCTATACTTTCACAAGTATTGTTATATTGTATTGGGGTTATTGGCATTGCTCTATGTAAGCTTGAGGGAGATATTCTAGAGATAATAGAAGACTACCTTCCCATGGATGTAGCCCAATTGGGTGAACCATGTATATCTAGTGTACTCTTTTCTCTTGTTCTCTTTCTGTTCTTATTTACTGTGATATGTTATTGCTTGCATAGATAGGTAAGCTAGTTTAGTTAGATCCATATCTATGACATGGTATCATAGCTTGTTGCTATGATCTAGCACATTCTATTGCTTTCAAACAATATTTTATCATTTGGGAATTGATAATTTCTTATAGATTTGCTTTCTATCTGGTATCCATTAGGCATCTCATCAGATCTGGGCATATTTCTGTAGTTTTTTATTTCTAACCCTAACCTTGTTGTGTATATTTTTGCATAAATTTTTTAAGGGTTTCTTGATGTTGTTTTTTTAGATCTATATGATTTTATGATTCTCCTCAAGGAGATCTATCTTCCGATGTCAAAACAAAAAAAATCATCCAAGTTTGGTAGACATTGTGCAGGTTTTTGTCTTTGACAAATTCGACACTGTTTTCGACCTTATACTGGACACTCGCGACTTTTCTTCGCAGGAACCTACGGTTAACTGTGACTGTTCTTATTGTGAAACAACGAATACTCTGCAGACTCGCGGCATCCCAATGCGTAGACCTGCGTATGCTACAACATAATTGTGACTGTTCCACTGCAGAACCCGCGTTTGCTTTAGACTATTCACCACCCTCCCTGTGCTGAGCTCGCGAATGCTTCGACAGATTCACGACCTTACAGTGCAAAGACCCGTGAGTAGCCACGACTCCATTACATCGCAACCCGCGAGTAACTGCGACCTTTGCTGAGAAGAACCCGCAAGTACTAATGAGTATTCACAGGTTTCCTGTTGGCAGGCTCGCGAGTGACCACAACTCGGTCAATATTATAACCTGTTTTTGGAACTAGAGAAGCTATTCTGCGTCCACCTACGCAAACATAACAGAAGTCTGGGAAAGTCTAGGCACTCAATCAAAAGGTTTCTAAGTAAAATTTTCTCTTTCCTTTACTATTTTCTAACTGTGTTTTTTTTTGCAGATTTAGATTAGTACGGTAAATTATTGCAGTTTTCTGTTATTCACTATCTTTCTCTTGTCATTTCTAGCATTTGGGTTTCTTGTTAGAATTTCTATCATTATGAGTTCAGAAGTTTCTTCTGTTCCTAAACTTGTTGGTCCTAACTATCTTGTCTGGAAGAGAAAAATGATTGATGTTCTCAGGAGTAAGAATCTATGGAGGATTGTTAATGGTGAACACATAAAACCTACTGATGCTCAAGATTTGGCTATATGGGAAGATAAATGTGATCAAGCAAGAGGGATCATTGTTCAAACAGTTGTAGATAGTTTTCAGGTAAGTATAGAGGCATAAGACAACCCCGTTGAGGTATGGAAAACTCTTTCTTATTTATTTGATAAATCTGATGATGTTTCTGCTTATTACCTTGAAAAGAAGATTTATGAGCTAGATCCTACTAACTTTGATAGAATAGAATTATATCTTGCTGAAGTGAAAACTTTAAATGAAAAATTAAATAATTGTGGTACAGATTACAAGAAAACAAACACTGCTCTTATAATTCTTGTAGAACAAAAATTGCCATCTTGTTTTGATATGTTCATTCAAACTAGGAATAGAGCTCTTGAATTGTCTTCAAATACCATGAAACCTACTTTTGATGATTTTTGTAAATGATTGATTAATGAGCAACAAACGTTAATTGTTCCAGGACAACTAACACCTAATAAGGCTCTTATGGCACATAATAAGACTCCTAAGAAAAGTCTTAATAATGTTAAAGGTTCTAATTCACACACTTCAAATCCTACTAATAAATTTGGTAATGCTTCTAATTCACATCATGACAATAGTAAGAAGAAGAAAGTGTATGATCCTTGTAAGCATTGTGGTAAAAGTAATCATCCTCAAAATAATTGCTTTAAATTGAAACGTTTAAAAGCTAAAGCTAAAAAGAATGGTTCTGATGAATCACAAGTAGCTTTGTGTCCTTCTGTTGTTTCTTCTAGTAATTCTTCTTCTAATGTGGAATGGATAATGGATTCATGTGTTTCTAAACATATGACTGGTAATGCTTCTTTATTTTCATCTTATGATAGTAATAAAAACACATCTCAGAAAGTCTCTATAGCTGATGGTAAACAACTTTCCGTAATTGGTTCTGGTAATGTTAATGTTGCTAATGGTCAATTGGAAGTTGTTTTTCATGTTGAAAATGTGCCCATCGACTTACTTTCTATTTGTCGTGCATGTCAAAAAGGATATAAATTTGAAGTTTGGCCTGATAAATATGTTCTTAAAGATATCAATCAAAATTTCAAAGTAGTTTCTTCTGGCCCCGTTGATCATACTGTTGGTTTATATAAATTTGTTGGTTTTAATTCAACTAAAAGAAAACCTTTTTATTCCTATGTTGCTTATGCTGATGAACTAAGTAAATTATGGCATGAAATATTAGGTCATTTGAATTATGGTAAAATGCAAATGTTAACTAAAATGGTACTTGGATTTCCTAATGTTTCGTCTACTAACGGTGTTTGTGAAGGTTGTGTTCTTGGTAAACATCATAGATAAATGTTTGATAAATGTAAAGCTTGGCGTGCTAAAGAATCTTTGCAATTAATTCATAGTGACATTTGTGGTCCTCTTGAAGTTCCTTCTATCTCCAATGCAGTTTATTTTCTTACTTTTATTGATGACTTTAGTAGAAAATCATGGGTTTATTTTTTGAAACATAAAAGTGAAACTTTTTCTAAATTTCAAGTATTTAAATCCTTGGTTGAAAACGAATCTGGTACAAAGATTAAGATTTTAAGAACTGATAATGGGGGGGGATTTCATTAAGAAATAATTTGAAGTATTTTTATCTAAGCATGGAATTCAACATCAAAAGACTGTTCCTTACACACCTGAACAAAATGGTGTTGCTGAATGGAAAAACAGAACTTTAGTTGAAATAGCTAGATGTATGTTTTATTCTAAAGGATTACATAAGAAATTTTGGGCCGAAGCCATAAGTTGTGCTAACTTTATTTTAAATAGAGTTCCTATGAAAACTGTTAAGTATGTTAACCCTGAGGAAAAATGGAATGGTAAGAAACCAGATATTAATAACTTTAAAGTGTTTGGTTGTGAATGTTGGTCTCATATTCCTGATGAAAAACGGAAAAAATTAGAACCCAAGTCTCACAAGTGTATATTCATTGGTTATTCTGAGGATTCTAAGGCTTATAGGTTGTTTGATCCTTCTAATCAAAGTGTCATCATTAGAAGAGATGTTCAATTTATTGAAGTCTCTCCACTACCTTAGTCTATAGAACCTCATGTTACTTTGAATATTCCCTTATCACCTATTACTCCTATCTCGATTGCTCCTTCCAGTTCTGTGACTGATCTTAGTTCACCTTCTTCCTTTTCTTCAAGTATTCCACCTGAATGTCTCGAAGCTCTTGGAGTGACTTCCGTCCCTTCTAACCTTCTTGTTTGGGCCCAAAAAACTCTTGAATCTGCAGGAAGTGATACCAGAATCCCTTTAGATAATCGTAGAACAATATCTAACTTTTCTCTTATGACCAAAGTTTTGGCCACAGATGATCCTACCTCTTATGCTCAAGCTAAGGGTAAACCTCATTGGTAACAAGCTATGACTACTGAGTATGATTCTCTTATGAAGAAAAAGACTTGGTCTCTTGTTCCCCTTCCTTCGGGAAAGAATTTAGTTGGTTGTAAATGGGTTTATAAAACTAAATTTACTGCAGAAGTACATATTGAAAAGTATAAAGCTATATTAGTTGCAAAAGGTTTTAATCAACTTGAAGGTATAGATTATAATGAAACTTTTTCTCGTGTTGCTAAAATGAATACATAAGAACCATTTGATCTATTGCTTCATCTTATAAATGGAAAATACACCAAATGGATGTTAAAAGTGCTTTTTTAAATGGTGATCTTAATGAAGATATTTATATGCAACATCCTCCTAGTTTTATTAATGTCGAATCATCAAGTTTAGTATGTAAATTACACAAGTCTTTATATGGTCTTAAACAAGCACCTAGGGCTTGGTATGATTAAATTGATGCATATTTCTTGAATCATGGTTTTAAGCATTGTATATCTGATCCTAACCTGTATGTTAAGCATGTTGATGATAATATCATTGTTATTGTTTTATATGTGGATGATCTTATTATCACTGGAATCCAACCTGTTCTCATTCAAAGTATGAAAAGTGACCTTCACAAGCAGCTTGAAATGACTGATCTCAGTATATTGCACTCTTTCTTGGGTCTTCAAATTTGGCATATGGAAGATGGTATTTTCCTCTCTCAACCGAAGTATGCTACAAATTTGTTTGCTCGTTTCCACATGAGTGATTGTAAACCTTCTCCTACGCCTTTTCATTCCGGTGTAAAGTTAATTGTTGAGTGTACTACTCCTCTTGTTGATGCTACTCTTTATCGTCAGCTTGTCGGCAGTTTGATATATTTAACTCACAGCAGACCAGATCTCTCTTTCGCCGTCAGTATGGTTTCATGGTTCATGAAGCAACCTCATGAAATTCATTGGCAAGCAGCAAAGAGGATTCTGAGATATTTACAGGGGACATTATACTATGGTGTTTTTTATTCGAGTAGTACTACAGTTTCACTTTCTGGTTATACAGATTATGACTGGGCAGGTGACAGTTCTGATCGATGGTCAACTGCTGGTTATATATTTCAACTTGGTTCAGGTCCGATTTCTTGGTCCAGCAAAATGATGAAGACTCTTTCTTTATTTTCGTGTGAAGCATAGTATAGAGCAGCCAAAGAAGCAACAAAAGAAGCAGTTTGGTTACAACATGTTCTCACTAAGCTTGGTCTAGTTATGAAATTGTCCAGTTTGTTGAAATGTGACAATCAGGGTGCAATTCAGCTTGCTTATAATCCGGTATATCACTCCAAGACAAAGCATCTCGATCTTGATGCTCATTACATTCGAGGTCTCGTTGTAGATGGTGTTCTTTCTCTTGAGTATTGTCCTACTAAGCAGCAGGAAGCCGATATCTTCACCAAATCCTTAACAACAACGAAGTATGTGCATCTTCGTTACTTACTTGGGATGAGGGAAGTTGTCATCAAGGGGGAGCAGTAATGACTCCTTCCTTCCTTTGTTAGTGGGATTTTCTCCCATCCATTATTAAGGGGGAGTGTTGGAATATTTTATATTCCTTGGAAGGTAATAATGTCTTTGTATTATGTCAGAAGATATCCACAATCTTATGTAAAAGAGTATTACATTATATCCCATATTCATTATGGTAAAATATACTCTTGATATTCATTATTATATAAAGATATGTTATTATGGAGAATTATATTATCCCACATGTAATGTGTGAGAGTAATTCCTCCTCATCTCTTAGTATATAATAGATTCAAGGGAGTCACATCACTCATCAAGATATATACTTTCACAAGTATTGCTATATTGTATTGGGGTTATTGACATTGCTCTCTGTAAGCTTGAAGGAGATATTCTAGAGATAATAGAAGACTACCTTCCCGTGGACATAGCCCAATTGGGTGAACCATGTATATCTTGTGTACTCTTTTCTCTTGTTCTCTTTCTGTTCTTATTTACTGTGATATGTTATTGCTTGCATAAATAGGTAAGCTAGTTTAGTTAGATCCATATATCTGACATGTATGAATAACAAGTTGCTTTTTTTTTGGCTTGAAAAAAAATAGTACAAAAACATAATAATAACAAAAAAAATCCATTAACCAGAAACATAATAAAAGAGAAAAAAGAATTAAGATATCTCTTCCTTATATATATAAATAATAATAAACTAAAATAAAAGATATAAAAATATTTGAGTTCATCAAGTTTATTGTTCTCAATTATTTTTGGGGGTTATAAACCCAAAATGAGAAAAGTGGCATTTCACCTAACCTTTTATTAGAAATATGATTTTGAAAAAGGGATATATAATTTTTGAATTATTGAAAAAGATAATTAAATTTAAGATCTCTCATTTATAAACATAAATTCCCATTAACGTTTTGTACAAAGAGATATGTAAACCGAATTTGCATTGTAAGTTATGGATGGTAAGGGTGGATATAAATTTGAATATAAATTAAGTTACTAAAAAAATACATTTACAACCATTATCATTTAAATAAGGGGAGTTGCATAGCAACAAGTCTCTATTTTTAATGTTTGTTTTATCTTGGTTAGAGAAATAAGTGTTTAGTGAGGAGTAAGTGGAAATACAAAGTTATTATTCAAGAATACCATTTACTTGTTTCACTAGCGATTGTGTTGTTTCAGGCAATAGAGTCATATAAAAACACCATGAATCGATAATGTTATGCATTGAATCAATAATGTTATGCATGCATAAGTGAAAGGTTATGTCCATATGCTCTTTGTATCAAAGGAGCTCAAATCAAAGTTTGCTTGAGATCAGTTGAGGTAATGTACGAAGAGAAGTAAATAGGGATAGGAATGGCATAATGAAATTAGTGTCACTGAAAACAACAACCAATGGCATGAAAAGAAACAATAAGATTGAACTAATTGTTGTTACAAAAGTGTCAAATTGTGTGTCACTATAAGATATCAGCCAACAAAATTTGAATTAGAAAGGTAAACAAAATTTGAATTAGGAAGAGATTTTAAAAAGTTCCCATTTTATCCAAAGTATATTTCAGTAGAAATCAACGACTAGGTTACTTCAATTTGTGTTTGAACACAACAATTTGAGGAGAGCTTCGTGTGAGGTTTTTTCTTTACAATATATATTTGAATTTCTATTTCTATTTTTCTTTGGTTGCCTCGTAGAGAAGCCATGATAGACACTTTTTTCTTCAAAAGACAAAACCATTGATCAATACTTTCCTTTCCTTACCTCATGAAGTATTCTAGCACAAGGAAAAACTAAATTCAATGCATTCAACTTTAGTTTGACTTATATTTATAAGAGTTTTGTAAAAGAGTGTAATGTGAAGCCATGAAACATGAGACTATAGTAATAAAATTGAATTTATTTGGTAGATGATAGTCATTTGCACAAATTTGTAACTTCATAATAAAGAGTTTAATATACCAACCAATATAATGGTTCTATGGCCACTCCTATTAGTAGATGTGAATCTCCCGCAAGTCCAACTGACTAATGAGAAACACCTAAATTCAACATTTGTATATATACAATATGTGTTCAAAGCAACCTTCACACAATTTGCAATATCCTGTGTAATGCCAACTTGCATGGCATGA
The DNA here is from genome assembly GCA_027924585.1 of Larix kaempferi. Classification (NCBI taxonomy): domain Eukaryota; kingdom Viridiplantae; phylum Streptophyta; class Pinopsida; order Pinales; family Pinaceae; genus Larix; species Larix kaempferi. The sequence goes on along the minus strand of BSBM01000393.1, from coordinate 6,958,098 downwards.
TTCCTTAGAGCTAGAGGAGTCCCATCTTTAAAAAATGTTGAGCTTCTGCTTTCATTTGCATAAATTTATAGGAGTCATTATACTTAACTTGTGCATGCAAGAAAAGTGCCATGCTGGAGGCCGTAATTTCTTAACTTGTGCATGCAAGAAAAGTGCCATGCTGGAGGCCCTATTTGGTGGTTTCATCAATACATCTACAATTGGTAAACCAGTCACATATATTTCCCATTGGACAACTCGAGGATATAGAAGTTGATATAAATGGTGTTAAAACATATGCCAATTTTGAAGTCATTGAAATTTTGGATGATAAAGATTCCTATCAAGCACTGCGAGGAATCAAGTGGGATTTTTATAATTATACAGTCTTTAATATCAAGTAGTGGAGAATGTCATTTAAGAAGGAAGAACGTAGACTGGGTTAGCAAATGAATCCAACATAGGGTGAAAGGAGCTTTTGCTTTCCTACACAAATTTGTTGAGGATTCATTGTACTTAACTTGTGCATGCAAAAAACGTGTCATGCTATTTCCCATGCAAGCTAGCTCATGGTGTTAGATGTGAATCACATGCAAGGTGTCGTGGTATGAGTTTTACGTCCTCCATCAAACGCTCAACCCAAAATCTCATTACTCTCTCCAACTTGCTCTTTGCATCTTGGATTTTGAAAATGAGAAAGCTGTTAGGATATTCCTATACTCCATCCTAGTCCCACCAGTATTTTGATCATTTACATTTTCAGTCATGCATGCACCTTTTAGGGTTTGCATGCATCCTAGTCATTAGTCCAGCACCTAGCCCTCAGTTAGCCAGCCCCTAGGAGCTTCTCACTATTCAGTTTTATCCCTCCAGTTGCTTAATGCGCCCTTCTTCCTTGATTTTAGGGAGCAACTCGCCCTCCTTCACCTACCAGTCCAGTTGTCACTTAGTTACACTCAGTTACAGTTAGTTACACTCAGTTACACTTAATTACACTCAGTTACACTCAGTTACACTCAGTTACACTCAGTTACATTCAGTTACATTCAGTTACATTGAGTTACACTCAGTTACAGCTACCAGAGTTAGTTTGACTGATGGTTGACAGTTACTTGAGCATTGATGACTCCACTGATGATGATGAAGACTTCCAGTTGCGCTCCGATGATCATGAGGACACCTAGTTGTGCTCCGATGACACTCTATTGATCTTATGATCACTCTGAGAGATTCGAATTTCCACCTTAGGCATTCGAATCCTCTCTACCATTGTACTATTTATATGTCCATTTGTGATTAATAATCTAGTATAACCGAAGTATTATTGCTTCTATCTGAGTTCTACTGTACCATATTATTCTGTTTCTCATTATACAACATGTATCACTCTTCTTCTATTTTCTTGCTTAATCATAATTATTCTCTTGTGAGATACATCATCTCTTAGATCTGCTGTGAGGATTTTCACAAAAGCTTCTACTTCTTGCATTTTTTTATTCTTAAACTCCATGGCTCCAGTGAGATTTAAACCTGGGACTTTCTAGATCCAGTTTAAATATGTAAGTTTTAATTCTAAGAACAAATTGAAATTGTATTGTCTTTTTTCCATACACAAAATTAATTTATTCTTTGTACAGATGGTGGAGGCAAAGGTACTGGAGAATGGCGAATAATAGAGTTGTCTTTATGAAATGTGTAGAATTCAAAAGAAAGGAGTTGGTATGTATGCATCCTAACGATGATATTTCAAGGTGAGTGAATGGCCGTGGTAATCTTAATTTTTTGTAGTTAATCCTGCAATCCATGCAATGCTAGTATATATAAATCAACTATTGTGCTAATTATAAACACATGCTATTGTTAAGCATCTTTATAGGTCAAAACATTCTGAAGCAACAATAATAAATATAAGTCTGGGACAAGTTTATCTCAAAAAATTATAAGAACAATTTATGTTTTTCATCTTTGATTAATGGAAGTCTTCTTCTCTAGTTTATGAATATGTTTAACTTTGATAATTATGTTGATTTGTTCTATCACCAAATTTCTAAAACCCATAAAAAGTTCCCAGATCTCTTCTTCAAAATAAGGAAAATGATGAAGTGAAAGCCTATCTAGTTAACTGAAATGGTTCTATATTTCTGAGCTAAAGAAATAGTTACCCAATTTTTTGATTCAATGATTGAAGGAATCACCTGTATATTGCAAAATTGATCTAATTTCCGAAGGATAAGACCAATCCTAGAAGGGATATTTATGAACCCTCAAATCATGGTCAAGGGAAAAGACATTCATTTTGTCTCTTGCCAACTTGCTTCCTTTATTTTCTACCCTCAATGTAGACACCAAAATCCTTTGGTGCCAGTGAACATGCATAGACAACACCTATATAGGCCTACATAGTTACCCAAACTGGTTCTATAATAGATTTATCCTTTAGAAATGACATTCATTCTTATCTTTTTGTAAAGGATCTTGCCAACTTTGTAAGAACTGTAAACTCATAAAAAAAACAATACAAACAAATAACTAGCAGGAAAATAAGATCTTACAGTGACTTAGATCTAATCCATAATAATAGATTTAAGACTCACAAAATTCATATAAATCTATAATAACACAAAGACCAACATGCAAATGAAACCATATACCAATAATGGATCTGATAATCTCTGCAAAGTCATATAAATCTGAGTAACAAACAATAAACAACATGCATAGAAGATCTGACAAGAAAGTGGAATTAATCAATATTAACAGAAATTATACTGTGAAAATTAAGGAGCCATACCTATTAGATGACCTAGCAGCTACCATTACCTTGACAGCTCCAATAGTGCAACTAAAGGTGGGGGGACGACTCTCCTCCCAACCAACCCCCAGCCAAAGGCTGAGGCCCCCGAGCCCCCAACAATTAACCCTATGCTAGTGCTATCTTGCTTTCCTCTCCTCCAGAGCTCCTCTTCCAAGATGCCCAAAGACAAAAAGTCCCTTCTCTTCACTTCTTCTCCTCCTTTTATCCTATCTTTCTGCCAATTTCTTAATTTCTTATTTAATTTCTATCTTTATGCAAAATTTGTTTTCCATTACTTCCTTTTTATGTTTCTTTTAATTATTTACCTTATACTATATTACATTCTATCATATTGTATCAAATATTCCCTATATTCGTATATGAGGGTTGTTACATACTTCCCCCCTTCAAGAAACTTCGTCCTGAAGTTATAATATTCAAGCAATAAATACAATACTTATTCAATCAATCAATCAAGTAAATACTATAGTATATAAGTAGCTAGTACTATTGTGAGGTTTAGAGATTTATATGTGTGGCCACCACATAGAAGTCTCCAAACCGCACTAATACAATCAAACGCCCTAAGTTACAACATGCTCTTAAGTAATTCCCTATGAGTCTAGTATGCAACCATATCAACAATCATGCATCATACATACATAAGCATTAGATAATTAATTAATAATTAATGACTGTGTGTCTGTTTACTTCCTCTTTCCTAACTCACCCTCTCCCTGAGAATCATACCATCCGATCAACCTCCCTACACCTCCCCTCCAACTCTGGATGGTCCCGCTTGCCATGGCACAGGCCCTCTACTGTAACCTGTCCGCGGATCATACAGTAGGCATCAGAAGTTTCCAAGGAATTTACCACGGCATTGCCACCTTCCCAACTTCTAGTAATAATATGGCCTCATCGGATTCTAACAGAATCTGGGCCTCATTAGTACTAGCCGGCCTCTGGTTCTCGGTACCCCCGATCCTGATACTCTTGGTACCCCAGATCCTGATATCAGGATCATTATACCCCAGGCATCTCGGAAGGCTAGCCTAAACATCCTCCATAGCACCCTCAAGTCACTATCCCCAAGCGTCAGAAGTCCTTCTCCATAAACCTCCCTCCCGGTGAGTATGTCTCCAACCGTGGGCTCTGGTCACATCAGAAGTTCTCTGGGAAGTATCTGTGGCACTGCCACCTTCCCAACTTCTGGTACAAAAGTCAAGCGCTGCTGGCATAGAGCTAATTGTTGGGCTTGTCCCTCATCCCATAATATATTTATAGTAACCATTCTCATTCGTGGTTATGGGCTCCCACGAAATCATAGAATAATTAGCCTCATCAGGCTATTTGAGCGGATCACTTGGAACAACTGGCACTTTCCATAATGAATAATCATTAGTAACCATTTCTCAATATAATAATATCATGGATCATCCTTGAATCATGTGCTAACAAGAATGTCTAGCCACCAATTCATATTGCATTACTTTGCATCATAAGCCATTGTCACGATAAGTCATGCCAAGTTTAACATCTAATGCATTTAGGTGCTTTGCGCTACTATTATAACATAACTGGTCATTAAGCATCTCATTAATATGCCATGATAATCTACCATATTTCAACATTAGTACTATCAACATGGAGTAACAACTCACATAATCCATCATCATATCAAATATGCATTATGACAACCCACATAATCGATCATCATATCAAATATGTATTCTATGAGGAGCAATAAGGGTTAGCATGAAATGTTAACATGTCATACAAATATTTGATATAATTTCTTATTCTTCACTTAACACAAAACATAGCTGTAAAATACCAAAGTTAATCACAACATGCTTTTCATACCATTTATGTGCCAAATGTTATTTATCTCTAGATGCAATGATAAGCTATAATATCATTTATGTTCCACACGTCGTCATGAAATAATATCAAGAAGTATCACATGCACATGCTAATAACCACATATATTTTTAAGTAACACAAGGATGCATGATATTATGAGCATTCATCTCATGATCATCACCTTAAAACACATCATATATATAATGGAATATAAATCTCAAGAAAACTCCTATCACAATTAACCAACCTATTACATGGAACATAAAGATATAGATACCTTAATATTTCTTGAACATATATGAATGAGTACCTAAATATCACATAACCTGCTATACGAGAGGCATTCATACACTCAACTAGGATATAGATTAAGTTCATATTAGATTCATTTCTTTAATTTTCTTCTTGTTTCTCGTCAAGTGATATTGTTCAACTACTGATCATGTATTATAATTGTAATTCCTCATCTTATAAGAAAATGAGTATTTTATAGAGTAGGTACATTCATCTTGGCTATTAGGTGCTAGTGTATTTTTGTATATTTTCATCACCTAAGTACTATGTTAAAATGAGTAATCCCATTATCTAGGATACAACAATATGGCTATCTATCATTCTCTAAAATTCCTTCATAATCTATAAATGGTAATAATAATGTCTCAAAAATCCAAATCAATTTATTTTCATCATGATATTACTTTTTTTCCTTGGAATCATCATGATATTACTATATGCATTCATTATTAATTCACGGTCGTCTCCTATTTTGCAATGTTTTATATATGTTTATCATTCCCAAGGTCCTAATGTTACCTTACATCTATGGATTAAATTATTCTCAAGGCCGCCATATTCCATAACATATAAGATTTTAATACTCGATCATCATTTCTAGTTGTCATGTTACTTTAATTCAACATAGTTTTCATGATTCTAATTATTGTCCAAAGTATACAATGACACACCTACTTGACTGAAATTATGTCATTATTGGGACTCTTAATGATGAGAGTACTCATTGGAACTCTTAGTGAAGCGTTAAAACAAAGACTTATTCATGTGTGTTCTACTTCACCAAATCCTTATCATGCTCATACAACTGTCCAATGTCAGTTTCTTATCATTACTAATGTTTTACGTGCTTAACCATGCCATTTTATCCCATTTATATCATACTATCACCAACTTCTCATGGAAGCTAATTCCAACCAACCAATATACTCTTAATAATTTTACCATTATGGATTTGACTTCACTATTATAACCCCATCATTCCCATGGTGTTTCCATTTAGACTCAGTACCTTCTTTAGCTATCGTTAATAATTGAATAACTATGTGTATCATACCTAATTTCTATAGTGATTTTTCCTTATTCTAATCATGGAATTCACAATCATGACCTATCTACTTCAGTGACTATGCCGTAGAGACTTCTAATTTAATAGTTTTTTTAAATTCAATGTTGACATAAACCTCCTAAGGTTTCCTTTAAGGATACATGTCATCAACCCAAATAAGAATGGACGTTATGATTCCTATCATGTTCCCTATTAAGGAAATTTATGTAGTTTAAATGTAAGATTCACAAGATATTTTTATATCGTTTTGTATTACATAGAAAGTGTTGACCAACATCTTGTCACTATCCTTGCTCCTTATCCTTGCCCCTTGTTACAATGACCATAATTCAACAAACAATATATTGACTACCATGTACAATCTTGAGTTCATATAGAGTTTAAATCTATAATGCATTAACATATGGTTTAACTATTTTTTTTCACACAATAAAGTCAATTCAATTTATAAAAGTTCAACTATTGTTATGACATGAGATCTTATACCAATCTTATATGTCGCACATACTCATGTTTACTGCTAAATTAATTTGCAAGAGTGTTAATAAACTAAATGACTTCACCACAAACATGTAGTTCCCACTTCCCATATCTATTTTTTCATAATAATTGTTTTTCATAATATATATAATAAAAAATGAAACAAACTTGGGAGTAAATAGGATTGCAACATACGTTCTAATTTGAGAACTTTTACATAAAAAAAAAGTAAGTCTTGAACTACTCCAACTGGACACAGGTAACTAAACCAAGCTATTCATTGACTTTGTAGCTATCAGTAGTGGTGACCCATTTCCTTACCTTGAAAAGAATGAAAAAAAGTTATAGAATTGAAGAAATACGATCATTAGATGAGTGACAGGCTAAGGCAACATCAAGAATATTTCATAAAGGAGACAAATTACGAGTTGGAACGAGATTTTTTTTTTTTAACTCTACATATTTCAAAAGCACAATAATGACCTAGACATTGCCCAGCACTTGAGCTGAGGACTGAGTTGCATTTCTGGTTTTGTTTAAAAATATTGAATGGCAGTCAATGTCCAATATAGAATGCATTTTTTTTTAACCACGCGACTAGCTTCTGAAACTGCTAGAAACTACTAAGTTTTGAACTGTTACACCTAAAATTTGCCCATCATCATGATTTAGTGTATACATCCCTGAAGTCATCTGGACCAAGTATTCATTTGAGAGGATTTGTACTCAGTTTGTACAAACTTTTGAGATGTCGTCACAGGTTGCACACTAGCAACATGCGACGTCGCAGATTGCTCCATAGCAAGGTGCGACGAGGTCTGTTAATGGGAAAAAATAGCTATTTCAAGATCTTTCTCGAAGCTTTCCCATTTGGGGGCTTATCCCTGATCTCTTGGAGAGCTGGTACTCGACCCCTAACTCATTGGGAAGATCCCCTATCTCTCTCCTACCATCTCTCAACCTATCCTATCCATAATCTCATCCACTTAGTCCTATATATATGAGGCTCACTCCCATACCAAAGGGAGGAAGACTAAGGTATCCATACGCTGGTGAAATCTACCTTGGAGGAAGACTATGGTATCTACATGCTGGTGAAATCTCTCTTGGGACACCTTCACTCACCTCTTGGAGAATTCATGCTTCCTTGGAAGGGCATGGAAATTGGCTTGTGTGGAGAAGGGCTGCTACGTTAAGTCATTGGTTGTAGTTCTATATCTCTATCATGTACTCCTCTATTTGTAGTAATACAAATGATTTCCACCAATATCGCTCTTATATGTGATGATGTTGTGTTGTTTACCTGCTTAACTGTTTACATAGATCTCTTATTGTATAGATGCTCTTTACTCATTTCTCTTTTCTGTGTCTTAACAGGTCTTGCAGCTTGGATCTGACGACCATGGGACATGGAGCAACATTCTAGAGAAAGGGTAGCGAATCAAAGAGGTAAGACATCTAGCACTTGATCCTTAAGTAGATCTAGGAAACGTGTTTGTAGTCTGTTCTATTTGTTCTAGACTCGCATTGAGCCTAGATCGACCGGAGGCGAGCCGGGTCTCCCTAGCTCGTGCATTCATCAGTCGTTTTGACCCATCTTAAGGTTTTGAGATCAGTTTTGGTTTGGCATGACTAGCTTGTTTTAAAGACTTGAAGAGTGTGGGATATCCATTTCTTTTTGAGCCTCTCTTTCTTGGGTTATGCATCTTGTTTCCCTTACATGCTGAGCTATTCAATCATTTTTGGGAAAGATTGATTCTTTGTCTCCACTTCAGTTCAAAGAAAAGCTTGATTTTTCCACTCTTTTGCTATATTCATGAATTTGGAAAACATAAGTATTCTTCTTGCTTTAATTTGGTCATTTGAAATTCTTGGTCTCACACTCATAAGATGAAGAAAGATTCATTTCAGATTTGTATGCATTTGAGTTAGATAAGATTGTTAAATGCTTTCCTTTGTCTTGCAGTTGATTGGAAACGTTAGTGGAATCCTTATTTCGTGGCTTAGATGTGTCTTTTTCAAATGTAAAAAGATAGGAAATGAGTTATAAGTATTGCATTTGGTAGATTTTGAACCTTTCTTGAGTACCTTTGAGTTGTTTGGGTGCTTGCCATTTTTTTGGGGGAATTTCTGAAAGATGAGAGTGTTGTAGATATCTTCTCACTTTCTGTATATAGATATGAAAAGCGTTGAGTTATCAAATTTCATTTTTGGTACATGCATTTGAAAATTGAAAAGTGCTTCATCATTTTGTCTTACACATTGTTAAGATTAGTTGCATCTTTCGTTTTCTTTGCACTTTTTAGCTGATTATTGCAGAAAGTTAGAATTATTTGCACTCTAGGAAGGAATTCTTCTTTTCGCTACTACTTAAGTATTTTTGGTTTGAAAGAAAGAAAAATCTCTCCTTACCTTAAGTAGTTTTCATTGAAAAGGAAAGGAAAATGTGCATTATCATGTAGTTGAGGATTGCATTATGTTTACATTTATGTACTCACCTCATGCATCCACCTAACCATACAAGATAAAATTAACGCTAGCTTAGGTTAAAATCATTTAGTAACTGTGTGTAAGTTAGAGACGTGTTTCGGGGTCTTTAAGTGTGGCAGCTATCGTTATTTTCCAGCACTGTAGTTCGAGGGTATTGTAGTCTTCCACGTACATCGGTATATCGAGCTCCTTCACGTACCCACCAAGTACCATAATCCGTACTTAGCGTATATCGAAGGGTGTATCACGTACTCGACATGTATATCGGAAGGTCTCGTGCCAACGGTTGTGCATTAGACAACACCACTACGGATTCGAGATCCCACGTACCTAGCGTATATAGGGAGACACCATTAGGATTCCTGAAACCAACCGAGTTAACCATTTGGCCGTCTTGGAAAAGAAATACACCGACAACAACACTCGGGGAGATTAACACGCATGTACTGTCCAGGTAATCGGGTATGTAGGCAAGGGTACGGTCCCAATCCTCCTTGTCACGTCATATTGTTGGACCCTACAGTATATAGCGGTTTGCGATGCCTTGATAATCCCGTGAGGTTCCAGAATTTGAATCGACTCCTATTCACACAGTTTGCTTGTTTCTTTTAGAATTGAGTAGTGTTTGTCTTGTGTGGTCCTTTAGAGACTCTTAGGAAGTTTAGATATGGAAGATTCTTCCAGGACTACCAACCAAGGCACCCCTTTCCAAGGTATGCCATTTGTTATTCCCCCTTGTGGAACTGTTGGTCCTCCCTTTATGGCTACGTTGAGTCTTCCTGGATTGACGATAGGATTACCAGTATGGTTATTATCCAATCCAGTTACACCAAGTGCACCAATCGTGTCGGACCTAGTTTCTTCACCACATGAGCATCAATCTCATGATGACCCTTCTCCTTCTCTGTCGAAAGTTGAATCGACTTCCATCTCTTCCTCTTCTCCTACTGAAAACTCTGATGTTAGTGAGAAGGCTGGTGTGAAAAAGAAGAAAGGGAAGATTAAAAAGAAGAAAGATAAGAAAAAGACCACGCGTCAACCATCTGCCTCTGATGGCACTCATTCTATGAGAACGCCTCGTAAGCCAAAGTTCCCTTGCAAACTTTGCAAGGGTGATCACCTTCTCAAAAATTGTCCCGGTATTTCCCGTGTGTCAGAAGTGTGGTCTAAAAACCACAAACCGCTTGTATCGTCAACCTCTGACCATCATGTTAATGACACTCCCTCGACCAGTGACCCTTTGGTGAAGGGTCGGACGGGTAGAGCTGCAGACCCTTGCTGGATATGCAAGGGAATGCACCGTACTTTCCTTTGTCCAAGCATGGATGAAGCTTCACGGTGGTTGAAAGATATTACTAGTTCTCAACAGGTGCTTCCAACAAGCGTTAGTAAGTTGTCCCTCGACCCCCCACTAGTTGACCAAGTGGTCAATTCAGTTTCATCTGTAATTGATCCCACTCTTCCTTTGGAGAGTGAAGTGATTGAGTCAATCTCATCTCCACTTGATCCCGTTCTTTCATTGGAGAAAGTCCAGTCTGAAGCAGCCACCGTGACACAATCTTCGTCTCATTCTTATCTTCCAAGTGAGAGTGAATTGGAAACCGCTGATGTTTTCCTAGTCAGTTCAGAATTTCCTAGGCAAGGGGAAACCCTGTCCATTCCTACAGGACCCCCCCCAACTACCAAGGTCATTTCATTTGATTGGAATGAGCTAACAAAATATCGTCTTCCTTCAAGTATTCCTTTTCAAATATCTGTAGGAGTTTCCGATAAAGAAATATTTCGTACGATAGTTGACGAGGGAGCTTCTGTTAGTATTTTATCCTCAACTGCTTGGAAAGCTATAGGTTCTCCTCAGCTTGTGCCAGTAACTAACCAAATTTTGGCTTTTAATAGAAGGCCTACCAGACCTTTAGGGATTCTCCCACAGTTACATGTCATGTTGAGAGGTAAAACTGTTTATGTTGATGTCATGGTTGTCTAAGATCCTTTAGGTTTCAATATGATCCTTGGATGTGATTATGTCTATGCTATTAAATCTGTAGTGTCCACGCTCTTTCGAGTGATGTATTTTCCCCATCATGGGAATGTTGTGACCATTGATCAACTTTCCTTCGTGACACCCACTCATCATATGACTCCTAGTCATCAGAATTCCCTGAATGTTCCACATGTTTTAGTGGTTTCTTCCCCTCGAGGATGGGGGCACGAGCATGGTTTATGTTATGTTTCAAGCTCATTAAAAAATGAAACCAAACACCCTAGCATAGTTTCCCTTTGGTTTCAAGCTTGCATAAAAATGAAACCAATCCACTGTACGAGCATGGTTTATGTTATGTTTCAAGCTCGTTAAAAAATGAAACCAACCACCCTAGCATAGTTTACCTTTGGTTTCAAGCTTGCATAAAAATGAAACCAATCCACTGGAGCATAGTTTTATTCTATTTCAAGCTCGTTAAAAAATGAGATAGACCCCTCTAAGCATAGTTTACCTTTGGTTTCAAGCTTGCATAAAAATGAAACCATCCACTCAAGCATAGTTTTATTCCATTTCAAGCTCGTTAAAAAATATGATGGGCCCCCTTGAGGATAGTTTTATTCCATTTCAAGCTCGTTAAAAAATAAGATGGGCCCCCTTGAGCATATTTTTATTCCATTTCAAGCTCGTTAAAAAATAATATGGCCCCCCTCAAGCATAGTTATTGTCTATTTCAAGCTTGTGTAAAAATGAAATAGATCTCCCTCCCATCGATTCGAGTCTCTCGCTAGAGTTAGAATTTGAACCTTCATTTCATTTGATTTTCGTTTTCCCCCCCTTGGTGAACATTTTCATATTAGTAGCCAGGTTGGTAGTTGGGTTAGCAAGCATCATTTTTAGTCGAAATGAAGCTTGGGGGGCATGCCACATGTCGTACCATCAGCAATCATGTTGAAAGAACACCACCATGATAAGCCACTAGCAATCATGCTGGGGGCATTTACCAACCTCTGGGCATCATGTTGGGAAGGAACCCGTCAATGGGCCTTACCCTATGAGCATAGTTCCCATTCTATGTCAAGCTCGTTAAAAAATGAAATAGGTTCCTGCGAGCAGAGTTCTATTCCTGTGTCAAGCTCGTTAAAAAATGAAACATATCCTTTCCCTTTGAGTCGAGTCTCCTCGTAGACTTAGTACTTGAACCTTCTTTTCACCCGCCTATGCCTTAGGCGAATGAAATGAAGCTTGGGGGCATGTCTTCAACCTATAGAAGTTATGTTGAAGTCAAATCGATCGCCTCTCCACACCACATTGGAGCTAAGTCACTTACTTCTAGCAATCATGCTGGGGGCACACACCAACCTCTGGATGCCATGTTGGGAAAAATTCCACTATTGGGAACATTTTCTAGCATACTTTCCTTTCTTAGGTTTCAAGCTCATTAAACCATGAAAATTACCCCGAGCATAGTTCATTTTCTGTTACAAGCTCATTAAAAAATGAAGCAGACATCATGAGCATTCTTCCAACCTATCTTTGAGCTCGTTAAAAACAATAAGATAGTATTTGATCTTACTTTTTCATTTTTTTCGTGCTCTGGTTGAAACATGAAAAGTGGTTTGAGCTTACTTTTTACTTATTCGTGCTCTGGTCGAAACATGAAAAGTGGTTTGAGATTACTTTTTACTTTTTCGTGCTCTGGTTCAAACATGAAAAAGATTCTGAGTGCTTTTGATACCATTCTCGTGCTCGTTAAAAATTTGAGTTAAAAAGGTGTGTCTAACGAGTATAGGTTTATCACTTTATCCGGCCTCGCTAGACTATTTACGGAAAAGGAACTGTGCCGAGTTTACTTTTTCCTTTGTCTTACTCGGTCATCAACCATGACAAAGTTATTCATGGAGTCCTTTTTAAGCTCTTTTTAGACTCCCTAAATAGGAAAAGATTGCCAAGCGAACTTGATGCTTTCACACTTGTAAAAGCATTTGAATGATCGTCTTTCTGGTGATAGTTTAACCCTTTTTCGGACCAGGAAGCACTATTTATGAAAAAAGGAATACTCCAACCAACCATGGTTGGAAGAGTCCTCTCCCGCGTTGTTTTACCCTTTTTTGGGCGATGAGGCTAACTTTACGAAAAAGGACCATTGGAGTCTCCTTTAGTTATTTTCAGACTCTCTAAACATGAAATGACGCCGAGTTTTCCTTCTATGGACTCGTTAAATTTTAAACATTGAAGGGCCCATTATGGGACGAACCCCTCCTTTCCTAGGTTTGTAAAACGTTTGGTATTGGACTCATCTATGAGATGAGCTATACCGAGCATTTGGTTACCGTCATCAAGCTCGCTAAAAAACAGGTGAGGCACTCATCATTCATGATGGGGAAAAAGGAAAGTGTTTGTATTACATACCTTAGTGGCAGTATATAGTCGTTCTTGAACATGGCACTCATTTGCATTTGCATTCAGTACTTGGATAATCTGTTTGTCCTTGAGTCTTGTCAATTCCATGAGTCGCGTCGCTCCTTTGGATCAGCCAAAGAATGCTTCCACCATCAGTTTCATTAGGGGTTGGTATCATTCTCATTGTGTCAATACTGCCAAGTCATGTCATGTCCATGTTCAAGAACACGTCCACAGTCAGTACACACGTCGCCACGCCGTTGTTACTTTGAGTCAGTCTTACATGTTATTGTACTATCCGATCCACTCTAAACATTTTTGTCATGTTTCGTGTTGATTGATGGGGGATTCATTATGGCCCTCCTTCGACAGATTCATCCTTGTTGACTTCAACTCATCATCCAAGGATTGAATCTAGAAACCAGTCAAGTACCTTGGTACTTCATGCCTCAATGGCAGGTCACCTCACTTTCATCATGAGTTTACATCATTGACTCTTGATTGAAATATTTCATATTGCGTTCAACGTCAACTCATTTATTCACGCTTGATGATATGTACTGTGATACCTTGGGAATCATTGACATTAATGGTGATCTCCATCGCACTTGTTAACAGTTTACATCAATGACCGGTAATCAAGTGGTTTCTACCATGTTCGACATCAAGACATTTGTAATCACATGGATAGATTTGTATCATTGTGGGTTCAGCTTGAAGACCCTGGGGATTCATGTTTTACCCAGGTTGCGATGGAGTTTGTATTGAGTCATATTACACGGATCCACTTTTGTATTGGTCGTGGCTGTGTTATCATCTCATCATGGATCTACGCTTGTGTCTAGTAGCCATGATTGTGTTCAGTCGGTCATTACTCCCATGGATCTGCAATGTATTGGTCGGCAGCCATGTTGTACTACATATGAAATTGTCAGTTCAGATTCAGTTGTACTGCAGCAGCGTCCTTCATCCGACAAGTCTTTTTCCATTATTTCTATCAAAGCACTTCACCTGTACATCCTTAACAACTTCATGCTTTGGGGGGCATTCTGTTACACCTAAAATCTGCCCATCATCATGATTTAGTGTATACATCCCTGAAGTCATCTGGACCAAGTATTCATTTGAGAGGATTTGTACTCAGTTTGTACAACCTTTTGAGATGTCGTCGCAGGTTGCACACTAGCAACATGCGACGTCGCAGGTTGCTCCATAGCAAGGTGCGGCGAGGTCTGTTAATGGGAAAAAATAGCCATTTCGAGATCTTTCTCGAAGCTTTCCCATTTGGGGGATTATCCCTGATCTCTTGGAGAGCTGGTACTCGACCCCTAACTCATTGGGAATATCCCCTATCTCTCTCCTACCATCTCTCAACCTATCCTATCCATAATCTCATCCACTTAGTATTATATATATGAGGCTCACTCCCATACCAAAGGGAGGAAGACTAAGGTATCCATACGCTGGTGAAATCTACCTTGGAGGAAGACTATGGTATCTACATGCTGGTGAAATCTCTCTTGGGACACCTTCACTCACCTCTTGGAAAATTCATGCTTCCTTGGAAGGGCTTGGCAATTGGCTTGTGTGGAGAAGGGCTCCTACGTTAAGTCATTGGTTGTATTTCTATATCTCTATCATGTACTCCTCTATTTGCAGTAATACAAATGCTTTCCACCAATATCGCTCTTATATGTGATGATGTTGTGTTGTTTACCTGCTTAGCTGTTTACATAGATCTCTTATTGTATAGATGCTCTTTACTCGTTTCTATTTTCTGTGTCTTAACATGTCTTGCAGCTTGGATCTGACGACCGTGGGACGTGGAGCAACATTCGGGAGAAAGGGTAGCGAATCAAAGAGGTAAGACATCTAGTACTTGATCCTTAAGTAGATCTAGGAAACGTGTTTGTAGTCTATTCTATTTTTTCTAGACTCGCATTGAGATAGGGAGATCCGGCTCACCTCCGGTCGAGTGGATTGTCCGGTAACATGAACGTCCTCCTTCCATTTTGTAAATTGCTTTCCTGGCATTTTAACTAGCCTCAAACTACATTCTAAGTTATATAACACTTTCCTCCTTAGCTTAATTATTTGTGAATAGTTTAGATTTCATTGAGAAATGCAAACTTACCTCGCCATTAATAAGATATTTATGTGTCACCAACATTATCCAGAATATACCTTCCTCTTGTAATTATTCCCTTTTGATATCACTAAGTTTATTAACACAAGCTACAGGCCAGCTAGGCACATTGAAACTAACTTCCTTCTTCAAGTAAAAGTGAACATAATATGTTACTTAAGAAAGCTTGCGTTTAGAAACAAATTCATCAAAGATTCTTGTACATGAAAGTGTTTGCACATAATCAATTGTATCTAATGAACAAAATATCCCACAAAACCCTTCAAACACAACACTGAAGTTTGTCACCTCATATAAGAATTTTCCAAAGATGTATGCAAGACAAAATTGTTCGGGTACACAGGGTACTACCAAAGGACCGAACACCAAGAGCAACCACTTCACACAAACAGATCACAGATCAACACACCGATGTTTTGACGTGGTTTAAACCCTTTTGAGGGAAACACTCCACGGCCCCGGCCAAATAGTTTCTACGGGACAATTTATTATGCAAAGAAAGAAAGTTACAAATGAGCTTCTCATAATCGATCAACTAAACAATGACCCTCCATGCTCTTTAAATAGAGATCATGGACCAATCGGGTGTTAATCCACAGATCAAGGTTAGGTTTGATCTAAGAGAAGTTGAGCCATCGGATCACTCTATGTCGGGAACATATCGTGACCGTCGGATTAAGTATTTACAAATGGATACAAATGCTTACTAAAGAAACACACTATCTCTAACGGATATATTACACAAGTTGATCTTAACTAACTCCTAAGTGTCTAAATATCCTAACATCCCCCCTTAAGAACAACTTGGGATAGGATTGAAGGATTTACAAAAGTGACACTATTAGGAGAAGGAAGGAGGCATTAGAGCCTATCCCCCCTTAATGAAAAGTTCCTGAACTCCTAACATAGATCAAAGTTTAGAAAAAATCGCTTCTATAAGAGACTTCGTGAAGATGTCTGCAACTTGATCATTTGTAGGGTAAAAGAGCACTTCAAGAACACAATCATGAACAAGATTTTTGATGAAGTGCATATGTAGCTCAATGTGTTTGCTGCGTTGATGTAGAACTAGATCTTTGGCAAGCTTGATGGCACTTTGATTGTCGCACCAAAGTGGAGTAGGCTGCTGCTACTCGAATCCAAACTCTGAAAGGATCTCGAAGCCATAAAGCTTCATGACTGGCATTAACTGTTGCTCGATATTTTGCCTCTGCTGAAGAAAGAGAAAGAGCTTGTTGTTTCTTACAAGCCCAAGTAATAGGTCCAGATCCCAGACTGAAAACATAACCTGCAGTAGACTTTCGATCATCAGGATCGCCGGCCCAATCTAAATCAGTGAAACCAACCAACAAAGGTTTCCCCCCTGTACCGTAATGAATCCCAAACTAAACTGTACCTCGAATATATCGAAGTATTCTTTTAGCTGATTTCCAGTGACTTTCATGAGGTGTCTGCATATAACAGGCAACACGACCAACGACAAAGGAAAGTTCAGGACGGGAATGAGTCAAGTATAAGAGATTACCAACAAGCTGACAATACAAGGTGGCATCGACTTCAGGTGAAGTACAAGTGGCAGAAAGTTTGACTCCAGACTAAAAGGGAGAAGGGGCTGGTGTACAATCTTCCATGTGAAAGCGACGAAGAAGGTCACAAGCATACTTAGACTGAGAAAGAAAGATTCCTTCTTTGGTTTGTAGGACTTGGAGACCAAGAAAATAATGCAAATGTCCTAATTCTGACATTTCAAAATTTTGTTTAAGACTGGATTTCACATGGGTTATAAGCTTAGGGTCACTACCAGTAAGAATAAGGTCATCAACATATAGAACAAGTATGATGAGATGGTTTCTTACTTTCTTGGTATAGACATTAGGGTCAGAATGGAATCTAGAAAAACCAGTGTCAAGGAGAAAGTTATCCATTTTGGCATACCAAGCTCTAGGAGCTTGCTTAAGGCCATATAAGGACTTCTTAAGGCGGCAGACAAGGATAGAGTTTTTTGAACATATCCAGGACGTTGTTCCATGTAAATTTCCTCCTGTAAATCACCATGTAAGAAGGCATACTTGATATCCATTTGATGGAATTCCCAGTTATGTAAGGCTGCAAGGGAAAGAACAAGGCGGATGGAGTTCATTTTTGCGACGGGAGCAAAGGTTTCATTGTAGTCAATCCCTTCAACTTGGGAAAAACCTTTGGCAACTAACCTTGCCTTAAGTCTTTCAACACTTCCATCTGATACATACTTAGTTCTGTAGACCCATTTACATCTGACAAGTTTTCTTCCTTTTGGAAGAGGTACAAGATCCCAAGTATCATTCGCCATTAAGGAATGATATTCTTCATCCATGGCTGCATCCCAATCTGGATTCCCTAAAGCTTCTACAAAAGTTTCTGGATCATGATTCTCGGAAACTTGAGCCAAAAGAGAAGAGGCTCGTTGAAATTAAGAACGTGTTCGACGTTGATCTCTAGGATCACCGGCAAGATCACCAGCTGCTTCAAATGTTGAATGGACCCATCGAGGAAGCACTTGTGCTGGTGCAACTGGAGGAACATGAGCAAGCGGAGGTGGATTTTCATCCTCACTGTCATCATCAGAAACTGGAGTTGGAAACCTGTCAAGGAAGTTGGAAGAAGAAGAATAAGGCACAAACGCCGAATCAGGCTCGCAGGCCAAAGATGGCACAATCGCCAAGTTAGGCTCGCAGGCCAAGCGATTTTCATCAAATTTAACATCTTGTCTAATGATTATATCATGATAATGTGGTTGAAGAAGTCTGTAACCTTTTACATCTTCAGAATATCCAACAAATATGCACTTTTCACTTTTAGGCTGCAATGCTTTCCGTTTTTCATCCGGAATGTGAGCCCATGCTTCACTACCAAACACACGGAAGTGACTTACATCAGGTTTAGTTTTACTCCATGCTTCTTCCGGTGTTATACCTTGTAGTGCTTTAGTGGGGGTGCGATTAACTATGTAATTTGCACAATTAATGGCTTCAGCCCAAAATTGAAGACTTAGTCCCTTAGATTGGATCATACAATTAGCCATTTCTTTTAAAGTGCGGTTCTTCTGCTCAGCTACACCATTTTGTTGTGGTGTATATGGAACAGTGTGCTGTTGTTAGATGCCTTGTTCAGTGCAGAAAGTAGTGAACTTTTTGTTAACATATTCTCCTCCATTGTCAGATCTTAACTTAATAATTTGATGACCAGATTGTTTTTCAACAAGGGCCTTGTAGGCCAAGAACATGTTAAATACTTCGCTCTTAAGTTTTAGGAAATAAACCCAAGTGCGTCTGGTGTAATCATCAATGAAAGTTAAAAAATATTTGAAACCAGAAAAGGAAGAAGATGGAAGAGGACCACACAAGTCACTATGCACAAGCTCCAAGGGAACCGAGGCGTGCCAAGAGGCACGTTTGTCAAAACTGTCCTGATGGTGTTTTTTGAGTACACAACCAGAACAAACACCATCCCTGCAAGATACCATCGGAATACCTGTCGCCATATTGTCTTTACATAGTTGTTGCAATGAGCGATAATTTAAGTGACCAAATCGCGCTCATGCCAAAGTTTGCTCAAGTTATCACTATGAGCAACAAAAACTGAAGGGAAAGGTGATGACCCAAAGTTGTTAAACTTGTACAACCTGGTAATATCATCAACAATTCCGGTAGCTAGGACCTGTTGAGGATCTTTAAAATCCTTGATTACAACTTGGTGAGGTGTAAAGGTCACAATTTTACCTTCACCAGAATGAGTGATCTAATAGACTGATAACAAATTGCAGGAAATTCTTGGAACACATAGTACATCACTAAAATGACCATTATCTACTGGAACTGTTCCAGCTCCTACAACACTTAGAGATCTATCATCACCAACAAATATTTGTTTGGTGTTACATTCATGCATAGTAGAAAAGATGGCTTGATCCTTAGCCATATGATAAGATGCTCCAGAATCAATGAGCCATTCATTTGAAGTAGAAGAAGAAGATGCATTATAAGAATAACCAGAAGCACAAAGTGCATGTCCATGAGAGGCAGATTCTGAAGGCGAATCTAGGCTGATGTGGTGCTTCTTCATTGTTGCTTCCAAGGCTGCCATCTTCTTGAAACACTTAGATTCATCATGACTATCTTTCCCGCAATAGTTGCAATGACGCTCAGTCTTCTTGCCTTTTGGCTTGGATCCTTTGTCATTTTTTAAAGAAGGAGCTGACTGAGAGGGTTTTGGACCCTTGTTTGACTTATTATTGCGAAAATTTTGTTTCTTGGGAGGCTTGGAATTTTCTTTCTGTTGGGACAATAAGGCTTTCCCAGATGTATCTGCATTGTTGATTATTCCAAGATGAATGAGTTTATCTTTCTCTCTAATCAAGGAATCACAAAAGGATTCAAGACTAGGCTCTTGATAGCTAGCTGCATTCAAGGATTCTTTCATGGAGTAAAATGTAGATACAAAAACAGAATATGCAGGTCCAAGTTTGGAAAGAATATGATAAATGCATTGTGTGTCTTCCCTCTTAATCTTACATTCTGCACATAAGAGTTTAAGAGTTTTGTACTTAGATAAATAATCTTGAATGCATGAAAAGTCACTTGGATTTAAAGAAATCAACTCATTTTCGAGTTGGTGACCTCGAATTTCATTGTATTTACCAAACACAGATTCCAACTTGTCCCAAGCAGCATCAGGTTCATCAATTCCAGATATGTGGAATCGCAAATCAGTAGAGATTGACATCCCAATCAATCCATGAGCTTCGTCACATCTATTTGCCCATTTTATTTTCTTATCATCATCAGTGGATTCTGTTTCTTTCCCTGAGGTAATTCTGAAAAGTCCCCTACTTCGTAGAACATCCTCCATACGAGATTTCCATGAGAAATAGTTGGAACTGTTAAGTAGAATATCACAAGGGGCGGCCATATTTATAAATTAATGGCTGTAAAAGCAGAAACCAATAGTATGGATGTGAAGAGCTCGAAAAAATAGGTGGTTTAAAAAAAAAAGGCACTGAAAACTGACTCTGGGGATTTTTTTTTTTTACTCTTCTTGCTCGGTTTGCGTGCTTGCCCTTTTTCCTGCAAAACACACCACAAATCGAAACAAAAAAAACTTTTCCACACTTGTGGAGTTAGATCTCGTTAGCTTGACCGGAAAGTCTACATTTTCTCTCTGTTTCTGATTTGCCGAGATCGCGCAAGGTGCACGGCAAAGAGCATACGCACCCGAGAAAAACCCTTTCCCTTTCTGTTTCTGATTTGCCAAGATTGCTCAAGTTGCACGGCAAAGAGCATACGCAGACGGGAAAGCAACAATCTGAAGCCAAAAAAAAAATCTAACAGTAAAAAATGATAAAATATGAGTTTTTTCTTTCTTTTAAAAACAGAAAATAAAAAAATGCGTCACTGTAACATTATACCTTCAGATCTGATGAAATACGCGTTTCTGGAGCAACTGGGAACCGTTTTCGATCAAACAAAAACTATTTCCCAATGGAAATGATGCTCCAGACGCAATGGAACAACTCCCATAGCCCATAAATGCACAGAAATACCAGAACCATAAACCCTTTTGAGTTTCAGCAACAACAGTTCAAGATCTAGATTCATAACCGGAAGCGACTCTTCATAAAAGCTCTGATACCATGTTCGGGTACACAGGGTACTACCAAAGGACCGAACACCAAGAGAAAACACTTCACACAAACAGATCACAGATCGACACACTGATGTTTTGACATGGTTTAAACCCTCTTGAGGGAAACACTCCACGGCCCCGGCCAAATAGCTTCTACGGGACAATTTATTATGCAAAGAAAGAAAGTTACAAATGAGCTTCTCATAATCGATCAACTAAACAATGACCCTCCATGCTCTTTAAATAGAGATCATGGACCAATCGGGTGTTAAGCCACAGATCAAGGTTAGGTTTGATCTAAGAGAAGTTGAGCCGTCAGATCACTCTATGTTGGGAACATATTGTGACCGTCGGATTAAGTATTTACAAATGCATACTAAAGAAACACACTATCCCTAACGGATATATTACACAAGTTGATCTTAACTAACTCCTAAGTGTCTAAATATCCTAACAAAAATCTGGTACAACCAAATCTACAACTCCTGTTTCATTTACCAACTGCAACTGCCCTGATTCCTGAGAAACCTGTAGAATGCCAACAAGAACAACACCAACATCCTTGCTCGAAATGATCCGAGGAACAAACGACTTAAAAATATTTATTGGCGCCAAGTTCTTCTATCCCACGTGATTTCTTGGCACCAATTTCTTCCATCCCACGTGCTTTCTTGGTAGCAGGTTCTTCCATCCCACAAACTAACTCTCTGGTAGCTTTTCTAAGTGTATCTCTTTTCATTTTCCATATCATAGAAGACTGATCTACCCACAGGGCTTCAATTTGTCTACAAAAGTTATTTATTGGTGTAATCAATCGTAATAGAGTTTTGGCAGGTTCACCCACATGGCAACTGCAGTCATGATTGAAGAATTCCTTCACCACATCCTGTTTCTGGGAAAGCTCAACTAATGAAAGCTGTATAAAACTATGTTTCTTCTTGGGTGCCAGAGCTTACCCAATTCCATAACGTATCTCATTGGACCTTTTATTTATTTATTTTGTGTTTTTTTTTTCCAGAATTTCGTACCAGGAAAAAGTGCTGCGAGAAGTGGGTCGCTCGAAAATTCAATGACATTTCAAAACTTCGACACCCAATTTAGAGAAAATATAGCTTCACCTTAATCGCTAAATCAGGTAGGGGATGACTAATGAGTTTATTGGAAGTGCTACAAAGAGCATAGAACTATAGTTATAGACACCTCTAATATTATGAGAAACCCTAAGCACTTGGGAAAAAACGACCGAGCAGGATCACGTATATAAACAAGTATTCACAGACAGGAGTTTCAGATCCATGAACTTTTTACCAAGCATACAGGAGGAACATGAGCAATCAAAGCAGCAAAGAATAGGGAAACGAACAATTTGGGCTGAGAAGAATGTAATAGATGCTCTGTAGCTAACAAACACAACACACGGGTTATATAGAATCCCAGCGATTGAGAGAAGGTCACTACAATTCTCAATTTCCACAAGAGACAAAAATGCCTTTAATAAATCCAAATCGGTGTAGGAATGGGCTCAGATACTTGCCCATGCATTGCATTAAACCATGACAATGATGAAAACATTAATAGCGATGATGTATCTTCCAATTACTAAGCTCGCAATAGAAGCAACGATTGATTCAAAACAATTGAGGCATCATTACATGCTGTGGCTTTATAAAGAAACAATCCCAAATTACAAGAATGCCATAATTTAAACTAGCCTACTAAGAATCCATTCACACAGCCATTGAGACACCATGAACAACAACGATTTACCCTGCCCAAACGGGAAAACCAACATTCAATGGGTTACATCAAAAAGGAGGAGAAGTCAGTTGTCCTACATTGGATAGTGACCAATATAGTCTTACCCCGCCTTATTGGCATCCTGTGGGTTCTCGGTATTGGAAATAACGTAACCTGAAACCAATCGTAGAAACCTGAAAAATTCTAAATAACGTAAGGACTCTAGTATGCCCATAAATAATTATACAACGTGATCCTTCGGCTATGGATATTATATAAATAAATAAATAAATAATTGCAAAACGCATTCAATGGAAGTTGCAAGCGATTGAATTGTTTTTAGTAGGTTCTATGTCCAAGAAGCTTTGATGGCTACCTTCACATTTTATTTCGTTCTTCCTACTATTTATTTTCTTTTCAAGATCATACAGAAGTGGTCCCTAGCTAATGTGATATCCGTTTAGACAAGAAAGCGATTTCTAATATATTTCTTTGGCCTTGTGTCCTACCCTTCTTTCCAAGCATTGAACATTTCAAAGCCTTGAAAATGGAACCCACTGCAAGTGTCCTACGCTCCCTGCCAGGTGCTTGAACATCTCGAAGTCATGAAGGTGGAAACCACTAAAAACGGTTGGCAATCAGTACAAGTGTATAATTTTTAAAGAGTATGCAGACAGGTGGTATTCATCTGCATGCATGATGCATGTGCCATTTTGGAGGAATCTTTTATTTGATGACCGATTAATATTCCTGTGCATGGAGCGTTTTTCTCCACAAATTTAATGTTGGGGCTTCCATTGAAGGCACTTACTTTGATTCCACCGTTGAGCTGTAATGGGGAAGCTGTAACTGTTGAACTGTAAGAATGTAGAGTCTCTTGAAATTAGAGCTAAGGTCAATATGCTTGCACATATTCCCTATGTAGGGAGGCACATTCTGTAGTATGGACAAGCATAGCCCATCTCATTGATTTACTCTTGTATTGTGCATAAATCTAATATAAAATGCACTTTTCACAAAATATTATATGTAATCATCATATACAAAGTAAAGAAAATGTAAAATATGCACATTGTCTTTAGAACATTCTTTGTTTATTCAGTATCATCCCCCTTGAAGAGAATTAAGATGCAAGGAGGATGTGCCTTCCAATTCACAAGAAGAAACCTTTCCTCGACAGGCTCTCCCTTCTTCGGCAAATGAAGTGTTTCACCAACCATTATTTAATAGAAGCAGGATGAGATTAGTTCTCTCGACATGGTAATCAAATTAAATGCCCATTCATTTATAATGATCAATCGTTATTATTTGGCAAACGGTCTAGGCTAACATAATCATTTGGAAAACGTTATTATTTGGTAACGTTCCAGGCGAACGTTATCATTTGTTAGAAAGGATGTATGAGGTATGGGACCATGATTGTGCTGGTCACGGATGAAATAATGACAGATTGGATCCAAGTAATCGAATTTATGGTATCTGGCCTAAGACGGGGCTATGTTCATTCTTTTTTTCTTTTTTACTTTTTATGAAGACATCTCGAACCGGCCCAGTAGCACGTGAGGAAATACAGAGTTTCGATAATGAATAAGGAGGCAGGGAGCTAAAGAAGAATGATAAAGACTCATATTATAAGCACGCCTCGCACTATTGGCTACCAAAAAAAAAAAAAAAACTAAAGCTCTGCCCGGAACATAGCCAATACCACAATATAACAGTGTTTTAGGGTTTTGGATGCAATAAGGTATGCAACCGGCATTTGTATTTTTATTTTTTTACAGATCTGGACTCGATTTCGACGTAGAAATTCTTGAGTGGCTAAGGGATTCCAAGCACAACTATGACTAGCAGATGGGAATAAGAGATTACAGATAAAGAGATTACATCTTTAAAATGATCACCAGAGAGATCACCGAATCCTAGATAGCTCAACAGTAATTGTTAATTAGAATCAGACTGTCTTCACACAGTCGTCTCCTGTCATCCTTACTTTGGATGCATGCACATATGCAACAATTTTATTTATTTATAATGTACATGAATAGGTTTATTACGGCTGTAGAGGAATTAGGAATCTATTGTTTTCCTTTCGGTACAGGAAATATAAATTTGTCATACTTCCAATCGTTCAATATAGGATAGAATTTACCATTTTTCAATTGCACCGTGATGGAATAAGAATGTTATTCGTTCTTCGATTTACAACAGGAAATAACAGGCTATCATTTAATGCATCATGCATATATTAATACCAATCTTTACAGTGATAATTGCAAGGTTTCATAAACAATTTCGATGTTCGGGTGATATCAAAGCTCTTGAAAACAATTTAATACAGATTCAAATAAAGGATCTACAACGCAGACTTTATGGATTTAATCTAAGAACCGTTAATACAGATTCAAATAAAGGATCTACAACACAAACTTTATGGATTTAATTTAAGAATCGTTAATACAGATTCAAATAAAGGATCTACAACGCAGACTTTATGGATTTAATTTAAGAATCGTTAAGGACCAGTGTTTGAGCCAATTGCTCTGATACCAAATGTAAGAACTGTAAACTCATAAAAAAAACAATACAAACAAATAACCAGAAGGAAAATAAGATCTTACAATGACTTAGATCTAATCCATAATAACAGATTTAAGACTCACAAAATTCATATAAATCTATAATAACACAAAGACCAACATGCAAATGAAACCATATACCAATAGTGGATCTGATAATCTCTGCAAACTCATATAAATCTGAGTAACAAACAATAAACACCATGCATAGAAGATCTGACAAGAAAGTGGAACTAATCAATATTAACAGAAATTATACTGTGAAAATTAAGGAGCCATACTTGTTAGATGACCTAGCAGCTACCATTACCTTGACAGCTCCAATAGTGCAATTGAAGGTGGGGGGACGACTCTCCTCCCAACCAACCCCCAGCCAAAGGTTGAGGCCCCCGAGCCCCCAACAATTAACCCTATGCCAGTGCTACCTTGCTTTCCTCTCCTCCAGAGCTCCTCTTCCAAGATGCAAAAGGACAAAAAGCCCCTTCTCTTCACTTCTTCTCCTCCTTTTATCCCCTCTTTCTCCCAATTTCTTAATTTCTTATTTAATTTCTATCTTTATGCAAAATTTGTTTTCCAATACTTCATTTTCATGTTTTTTTAGTTATTTACCTTATACTATATTACATTCTATCATATTGTATCAAATATTCCCTATATTTGTATATGAGGGTTGTTACAAACTTGCAATATTAGGGAAAATGATAAATAATACTTTCTCTTGCCAACCTGCGAGACTATACTAGTAGTTGTTAATCCAACATCATGAGTGTTGAATAAGGTTGTTATTGATGTCATATTCCTAGTGTATATATAACTCCAAAGTGATCCCCTTATGGCGTATCTTTAAACACGACCCTCATGGGAAGACACTTTGGGTTGTACACATATAGGGAAAAGTCCTAATGAAGTCTTTAAGGTTGCCCCTAAGCAATGTTGGTGAAAAAGGTGAAAAAAACCCTAAAATAGTGGTGTTGGGTCCACATGACCATGATGTTTGGGTCACATGATGCATGATGAAGAAGGCCCTAAAAATATCCTAAAGTGGGTCCAAAGGAATAATTGGTGTGAAGTATGAAAAATCCCCCAAAGTCATGATGATGGGTCCACAAGACCCCGAAAGTAAGGATGGGTCCACATAAAGTGTAAAGGAACCCCAGAAGGAATGATGATGTGTCCACCAAATATGATGAGGAGGAGAAGCCCCAATACCCTTTGTAGAAGTGATAAAGAAGGAAGGTTAAGATTCCATGATGAAACCATAAAGTGGGGTTTGACCTACTTAAGACCCCGTTAAAATATGGAGATCCACAAATTAAGGATAAGTTTAAGGAGACCCTAAAATAAGCTACAAGACTTCTTGGAAGGTATAAATAGAAGGTCAAACTTCTCATTTCATCATCCATCTAGTCTCTCTTTGCTAATGAAAAATATTGAGGAGAAGGACGAAGGTTCAAGAGAAGAAGAGTGAATTTTTGAGGAGGATCAAGTAGTTTCATGAAAACTTGCATAACTTTCTCATACGGTATCAGAATTAAAAACTTCTTGGCTCGTTGGAAAGCTTGTTGTAAGGGATATTGACGACATTATCTAGAGTTTCTTTTGGTGAAGGGTTTATTTCTCATTTATTCATCTTGTTAAAGGTACATTTCTTGTATATGGGTCTCTCTTGTGATGGTCAGGCCTCTCATGGATTAGGGTCCATCTTGTTGTCTTGAAAATGGTATGAATCTTGAGTATGTGTTAGAGGATTTTCTTTGGTGATATTGCATAGATATGTTATGATGATGGTATTAGCATATATCATGGTGATTATCTTGGAATATCCTAGGGTTTGGAAATGACTATGATATAAGGGTTTGAATATACAAATGAAATCTATGGGTGATTGTCTTTAGGCATTCTTAAAAGATAGATTTGAGGCATGTACAGGTTGACACATAGACAAAAACATTGATATAGGCACATGCTGACAGAGATAGTGATACATGTACAGGTTTATAGAGATAGTGATATAGGTACAGGTTGAAAAAGACATTGATACATGTACAAGTTGACAGATACATTGAAAATGGCAGGTTGATTCTCTTATTCATGTCAAGGTGGAAGGACAGGTCAAGGATAGAGGGTTGTAGCCTCCTTCTAGCTATTGTTGGTAAAGCTAGTAAGTTGGAGCTCACTAAGGATTGGAGTCCTCACTACATGTTGGAGCATGTGGTAAAACCAGGGGGTTGTAGCCTCCTTTCAGTTGGAGCTAATAAACTAGGGGGTTGTATCCTCCTTCCAATTGGATCTGGTAAATCATTTGAATGTAATCTTTATATTATATAAGAAAATACGCTTCAATGGTTTTCTCCCATTTGGGTTTCCACGTGAAATATCTTTTGTACTGTGTATGGTTTATGTGATGATGAATGTTGTTGTTATTTGTTAATGTTTACATCTGATATTTAAGTTTGAAATGGTAAAAAATGTCCAATACTGATTCACCCCCTTCTCTATATTGATAAATATTCCAACAATTGGTATCTGACCGGGTTACCTTCATAATATTTTAACCATTGGAAGGAAGATCATGAATAGATATGGATAAAAAAGAAGGATTCTCTTCAAGTGGTATTCAGATATTTGATGGAAATAATTATGCATAATGGAGTATTAGAATAAGAAACTACTTGATGGATTTAGGGGTGGATGTCTAGCTTGCTATTGTTAATAGCTACACTGCTCCAAAAATACCACCGAAATATGTGGCAAAAAAAGAGTTAAAGAAGAACAATGCAATGGAAATGGATGCCATTCTAGATGGATTATTAGATTCCGTGTAAAACAAATTAGGAAAGTGTAAATCAACTAAAGAAATTTGGGACAAGCTACATAATATTTACAAAGTTGAGGAAGAAGCAAATGAAGAACTGTCAAGTCCCCTCCCATCAGACTGAGCCAGGGAGAGAACGTGACACTAAATCTGGGCATCTAGCCCCATATCCATTAAGTAATTCATTGATAATAAAAGATATATACATATGCATAATGTAGAAAAACAACGGAATTAAAATCATGTTTAATACTAACATACATTCCACATTTTCATGACATCCATTAAATAAATACATTGCAGAATTTAACAGAAGAGAGTACTTATCTTAAAATAGAGTAGTCCCGAGCAAATGGCTATGCAACTGCAATGCTCCACCCAACCATAGGCTAGTTGTGCTTATCAACCTCTTGATACAACTGTCATCCCCGAGCTGGGCATGATTTCTACAAGGAAAAAGGGAACAACAGACTCACACATAGCCAAAATACACCGAAATCAGCCAAGCCAATCCAAAGTTGGGTTTATCAGGCTGCTAAGGTAATGGAAAGGAAGTATTGCTAAGCTAGTGAGCTCAACCATAGAGCTATGGATACCTCTACAAGATCTATTTAGCTTGGCACCCACAATGACTACACAGCCCACTCAAGGATGTATTCCCTTCACCAATACACAGTCCCTCAGGCCATACCTTCCATTCTAGTGTTGTCCAAGGTGTGCATAGAAGAGTAGCCAGCCCTTTTGATCTTTCTGAGAGGTTACTCCCCTCACTAGGTTTATCAAGCCAATTCTATCCACTACCACTCCAAATTTCTTGCTCACAGGTTCAAACCAAAACAGAGATGCACATAACAACAAAATCCCAAGTGCTGGGCATGAGGGGAAACATTTTTACAGTGGGATGTCCAAAAAGGGGTTTCCATCAGCCTTAGAAAAACGTGGGGCAACCAAAAACGAAATGGAAATTGGGGAATCAACCCTAGGAGAGAAAAATCGTTTCCAGAAAACGTTTATAGGCATTCAAGGGACAAAAACGGCCTCCATAAACCCCAAAATCGTGGCTCCCTTCCTCCCAGCCATTGTGCAATACAAAAACGAGTTCCTAGGCATGGAAAATGCATGAAAGTGGTGAAAAACGTGATGGAGAAAGCCCAGCTAGATCAGACTGCGTGAGAGGGAAAAGGCCATGGGTGAAATATGGCTTTGGGCACCATTTCGTGGGTTCTTTCTTGCCCAAGAAGAAAAAATATGAATTCCCAGGTAGATGGCTTGCCCATGCACGAAATTGGCTTCCATACCTCTCCATTCCCAAGGCATTAACTGCCTCAACCAACTCTTGGAAGAATTAAATGATTGGGTGCATAAGTCAAAATGGGTAGTTGGTGGTTTATGGGTTTTCTCATGAAATTTGGCTTAACACTATTGGCTCAAGGGTTTGAATAATTTCCCTCCCTATTCCTTGTGAAAATCATGCCCCATCTCTTTGTTGCATTGCATAGCTAGTTGTGGGTATTTCATTAAAATTTGTATTTACATGATGTATTAATTTACATTGTGCATTTCCAGCACAAGAACCATAGGCATCTTTTTTAATTGCCGATACATAAAACGCTAAATTGATGGCGGGGCCTTGGCCTTGAGCTCCTCACCATGATTAAATAATGATATTTACATCATTTACAATTTTAATGCAATAGGGTCAAAATCGGGATATTACAAGAACCATATGAAAAAGGTGAAGGAAGCTCGTCCAACATCAACACAAAAGATGAAGATGATGAAAAGAAAGAGACAAAGGTACCAAGTAAGTTACTATCTTAATGTTTTAAATGTGGAAGAATAGGACATGCTACTGTTGAGTGTTCATATGAAGAAGGAAAAGATAGTGATTTAGAAGAAGAATAAACTTTCCTCATGTCCATGATTACAAATCCTATTGATGAAGAAGATGAACTACAAAAATATCCTAAAGGAACATAAGACGAATAAAAAGAAGTTGATCTTGAAATAAAACTAATATGTGCCCTAGATCAAAACAAGAATCTTAAGAAGAAGAATGTGTTGCTAGAAGAGATACTAGAATAATCTGAAGGTAAGAAGCATTAATACCATGAAGAGACGGAGAATACTATTTCATCCCTAAAAGTACAAGTGGAAGAAGCAAAGAAAATTGAAGAAGTCCTAATAAGTCAACTAAAGGAGAAGGAATAAATTTTCCAAACCAAAGAGTTTGAGATTGTTACTCTACAAAAGAAATTGGAGAAGGGAAACTTCCACAAACTTGAAGTTTGAGAAGAGCACATTGATTTTAGATGGCATGCTCAGCCAACAAATATCTCCACTTGACAAAATAGGATTGAGTTATGATAAACATAAAAATGTTGAAGAAGGTGAAAGCTCCAAACCACCAGGAAATAAAGTTGAATGTTCCAAGAGAAATGAAGAGAAGGCTAAGAGTTATGCAAACATTATCATAATATCCCATCAAGGAAGAGACTACAAAGGAAGGATTTATCAAAAAGGTTTAGAGAAATATGAATACAAATATGTTGCATCACCAAGAATATCTTCTACACCAAGTATCTAAGCATATTTATTGGTAATTGTTTCTCTTCCAACAACTTTGGGCATAGGGCTAGAGATTGCAAAGATTATGAAGGAACTGTTCAAGCAAATGGAGGTGTCCACTTGAATTACAATGTTGAATGTTACAAGTGCCACAATTATGGACACATGGAAAGAAATTGTAGAAGCATGATGAATCATAATTTTGAATGCTACTAATTTCATGACTATGGACACATGGCAAGAGATTGTAAAAGCAACATAGCAATATATCCTAGAAAAAATAGTACAAAAGTTTGGAGAAGGAAATCAAAATATTTTCAGGGGGGAATAGCTTGAAAGAGAAGACATATTTTCAGGGGGAGATACAATTTTCCATTGATTTCAAATGGGGAGAGGAATATCAGGAGCATGGTCCTAGGGGGAGTATGATGGTTGTCATCAATGAGAAAGGGGGAGATTGTTGAATAATGTTTTCATTGATGTCAAAGTACTAGTGTAAATATAACTCCAAAGTGGTCCCCTTATGGTGTAGCTTTAAGCATGTCACTCACGGGAAGACACTTTGGGTTGTACACATATATATCAAACTCCTAAAGAATTCCCTACAGTTTCCCCTAAGTAATGTTGGTGAGAAAGGTGAAGAAACCCCTAAAATAATGGTGTTGAGTCCACATGACCATGATGTTGGGATCACATGAACCATGATGAAGAAGGCCCTAAATTGCCCCTAAAGTTGGTCCAAATCAATAATTGGTGTGAAGTATGAAAAATCCCCCAACATCATGATGAATGGTCCACATGACCCCAAAAGTAAGGATGGGTACACATAAAGTGTAAAGGAACACCTTAAGGAATGATGATATGTCCACCGATTATAGTGCTGAGGAGAAGCCCCAATCCCCTTTGGAGAAGTGATAAAGAAGGAAGGTTAAGATTCCATGATGAAACCAAAAAGTGGGGTTTGACCTACTCAATACCCCCTTAAAATATAGAGATCCACAAATTAAGGAAAAGTTTAAGGAGACCCTAAAATAAGCTACAAGGATTCTTGTAAGGTATAAATAGAAGTTCAAACTTCTCATTTTATCATCCATAAAGTATCTCTTTGATATTGTGAAATCTTGAGGAGAATGAATAAGGTTCAAGAGAAGAAGAGCGAAGTTTTGAGGAGGATCAAGTAGTTTAATGAAAACTTGCATAAGTATCTCATACGCTATCAGAATTACAAACTTCTTGGCTTGTTGGAAAACTTGTTGTAATGGACATGCGATTGCATTATCTAGAGTTTCTTTTGGTGAAGGTTTTATTCCTTATTTCTTCATCTTAGAAAAGGTATGGTTCTTGTATATGGATCTCTCTTGTGATGGTCATGCCTCTCATGGACTAGGGTCCATATTGTTGTCTTGAAAATGGTATGGATCTTGAGTATCTGTTAGAGGATTTTTTTTGGTGATATTGCATAGACATGTTATGGTGATTATGGTGATGATTATCTTGGAGTATCATGGGGTTTGGAAATGACTATATATAAGGGTTTGAACATACAAATGAAATCTATGGGTGGATTTTTATGTGCATTCTTGAAAGATAGCTTTGAGGCATGTAGAGATAAAAAATTTGACACGGGTACAAGATGACAGAGATAGTGATACATGTATAGGTTGATAGAGATAGTGATACATGTACAATTTGATAGAGACAATGATACATGTACAGGTTGAGAGATATTGTGACAGTGATAGGTTTATTCTTTTATTCATATTAGGGTGACATGATGGTGCAAGGACAAGGGGTTGTATCCTCCTTCCATCTAGTGTTGGTAAATATAGTGAGTTGGATCTCACCGAGGATTGGAGTCCTCACTCTAGGTTGGAGCCTGTGGTAAAACAAGGGGGTTGTAGCCTCCTTTCAGCTAGAGATGATAAACTAGGGGGTTGTATCCTCCTTCCAGTTGGAGTTGGTAAATCAATTGACTGTAATCTTTATATTATATAAGAAAAGCATTATATGATTTTCTCCTATTTAGGTTTCCATGTAAAATATACTCTATACTATGTATGGTTTATGTGATGATGAATGCTATTGTTAATGGTTAATGTTTACATCTAATATTAAAGTTTGAAATGTTAAAAAGTGCCCAATACTTATTCACCCCCCTTTCAGTATTGGTGAATATTCCAACAATAAGCATAAGCAAATGCATACCTAGCAACATATTTATAAGTTGATGTAGTTGATCCATCTAGTAATCAATTCATTTTTTCACAATGAAGGGAAGAATCACCCACCCAATCGAAGCCTTTGTATTGGTTAATTGACAAGGTAATCTACAACATTTTCAAGTTAAATTTTCACTGTCTCCTAAAGAGACAAATTTATATATTAAAAGGATCATCTCAATGCAAGAAATTTGTTGGTGAGGCTTTCAAAGTCAGATTTAGGAAAGTGCATTCTTCAAAGTTTACAATTTCTATGTTATTTCAGTGATTGATGGGCATGTTTGCTTAAAATGAATGATGTGAATATTCCGTAGCTTTATTGACAATATATTTATGATGGACTGACTTAAATATGTGACACAAATGGATTTAGTGCAGTTGATTCAATTTTGAGTGAATATTTCCATGAGTATGAATCTATATATTTGTATTTTCTATTGAAAAGAGTTACATATGGCATATTTAGTGCGAGAAAGAAGAGGTATTTTGTATGGCTTTAAAAATATCACAATAGCTCAATCTTGTGCAGGGTCTACATGGTTTCCATGAACTAGCACAATCCATGGATTCCAACATGTAGCTTTTCAATCCCAAGAGTGTACTAGAACTTTCTTCCTACAGACAAAAAGAAGTCCTCTTGGGATTAATTAGGTCTCTAGTCACCTACCCAAGACAGAAAGGAAAAAAATGGTAATCTACTCTCCTAGATCAAGCAATTACATAAACTATTAATCATTGAAGGAAAGGGAATGATAATGCTCTTACTATTTTTGTAGAACAAAAGTTAGCTTCATGTTTTGATATGTTTATCCAAACTAGGAATAGAACTATTGAAATGTCTAAAGGAACTATGAAATCAACTTTTGAATATTTTTGTAAGGTTTGGTAAATGAGCAAGATAGATTAATTTCTTATTTTCAATTGTCTAATAGTAAATCTCTAATGGAACATAGTAAAAATAATCTTAGTTGAATTTTTAATAAACCTTCTAAACCAAATAATCAAGGATCGACCTCTTCTAAGGATGATGCTTCTAACATAGTGTCTAATAAAAAGAAAGTGTATAATCCTTGTAAATATTGTGGAAAAACCAACCACCTTGAAAAGATTTGCTTTAAACAGGGACATGAACTTGCGAAAGAAAATAAGTATTCCGATGAAAATTAGGTAGCCTTGTGTGCCTATTCTATTTAACTTGGTAAATATTCTTCTAATGTGAAATGGATAATGGATTTTGGTGCTTCTAACTATATGTATAGTACAAATTATTTATTTAATTCTTATGACACTAAAAATCACACAACATATAAAGTATCCATAAATGGTGGTAATCATCTTTCAGTTTTAGGATTTGGTAATAGTAATGTTTCTAATGGTACTTTGGAAGATATGTTTCATGTTCAAGGAATTCCCATAAACTTGCTTTCTATTTATCGTTCGTGTCAGAAAGGTTATAAATTTGAATCTTGGCCTGATCAATATGTGTTAAAAGATATCAAATGTAACTTCAAAATTATTTCTTGTGGTCTTGTTGATCATAATGCTAGATTATATAAATTTACTGGTTTTAATTCAAGAAAAAATAAATTATTGTATTCCTATGTTTCTCATGATGATGAACAAAGTAAATTATGGCATGAAAGATTAGGTCACTTGATTTATGGTAAAATGAAAATGATGTATAACATGGTACTTGGCTTACCTTCAATTTCTTCCATTAAAGGTGTTTGTGAAGGTTCTTTTCTTGGTAAACTTCATAAGAAAATGTTTGATAAAGGTAAATCTTGGAATGCTAAAGAACCATTGCAACTAATTCATAGTGGTATTTATGATCTGATGGGATTCGGGAATGTTTACCTTTTTACAGGTATATGTACTAGAAGTGTACTTTAAATATCGACCAGGGAACATACAAACTTCAGAGGCACTCAACACTATATGCGTACTATTAGATCATATTTTTTGTTAAGTGTTCGATGTATTCTAAGGGATATTATATGAAAGCAAGAAATTTAATCTAAGAAAGCATTCACTTAATCTAAGAAAGCAGGAAATATTATTCTATGAAAGAAGGAAACTTAAATATCTAATAAAGCATTCACTTAATCTAGGAAATCAGGAAATGTTATTCTATGAAAGAAGGAAACTTAATCTAAGAAAGCATTCACTTAATCTAGGAAAGTAGGAAATATTATTCTATGAAAGAAGGAAATTTAATCTAAGAAAGAATTCACTTAATCTAGGAAAGAAGGAAATATTATTCTATGAAAGCAGGAAATTTAAGCCATGTTCAACCTAGTTCATAAAATCCAAATTGACTTCTATCCAAGAAGCATGAATCTAATTTAATGCAAACATAGATATATCTAACTGGAATCAAAGAGTCATCATTTCAAGAGTACAAGAGTATGAATCTTATCTAGGCTAAGAATACCATATCAAAGATAGAAATGTAAATCTGGAAATCGCATGCACAGATGATGGCTGCAGGACTACGGACACTGTGTATCAGAACTACAGATGCAGTATTACATAACTTCAGAAGAAAAATGCTTATGCGTAGAGTTTAAATCTAGTATCAAATAAGTGTTGAATTTAATCCACGCTCATTTACCCTAGAAATAAATAATAGAATGCATAAAAATATAGGAAACAAAGTACAGAACACCTGAGCTACGCAATGAGGGGGGCCTCCCCAATGCATATCACATGAGGAGAATAAAATTTATAAACTCACAGATTGAGAATAACGCTGGGTCTTCATTATAATTTCATAAGTTCCATCATAGTTGTAGAAATCGTAAACTGAGTATCTGAACTGAAAAATGCAAAATATTGTTTCCAAAGATGTGAGTTAGACCCCCTGCTACTTAGGTGTCTATATTTATTACAAACTTCTACCCTATTTTAACATTGGAAATCACGATCCCAAATTCAGGGGATTCTTTCCTGCAAATTAGGGAAAATAGGAGCATTGTGTCTCTTGTGATATTCAATCTGGAGCTCGGAATTTCCATTCTTCCTGTTTACCTACGCTATGTCCACACATGTATTTATTCACATGATTAGTAAATAAAAGATGCTAAAACACAAGAAAATATAATTACTATATCACTTCATTTAATTATCAATCAAATTGCATTCTTCCCTACACAAAGGAGTGCTTTTCTGATCATTTCTTCGCTTATGTGTGGCATAACAGAGTCTATGGAATACCTATATCTTGGAATCATCATGGTCCTATTAAAATTCCTTCTTTGTCTTATGCAATCTATTTTCTTACTTTTATTTATGACTTTAGTTGTAAATCTTGGGTTTATTTTTTGAAGCATAAAAGTGAAACCTTTGGTATATTTCAAGATTTTAAATCCATGGTTGAAAAATAATTTGGTAAAAGTATTAAGACTTTGAGGGCTGATAATGGGGGATAATTCACTAGAAAGGAATTTAATGCATATAATTTATGTAAGCATGGCATTCAACATCAAAATACTATTCCTTATACACCTCAAAAAAATGGGGTAGCTGAAATAAATAATACAACTTTGGTTGAAATTGTTATGCAAAATTTTTCCAAAAAGAGCAGAAATAGATCAGAAAGAGTACTCCACGACTTGATTGAAGAAAATATTTGAATAACAAACATCTTCGAGGGGGAAACCTCCTTATACAATGTATTAAGTACACAAGACAAGACAAGGAAAGATGCTCCAAATGAAAATGTCTCATTCCTATATATAGGAAACTAAGGGGTACAATCCCAACTAACTGACCCAAGTCGACGTAACTAATGTAACAATACTAATGACAATTACTACTAATGGACCAAATCCGACATCAAAACTAATGTAATGAACCAAAATATAGGGGGAAATGTGCCCCTATTGAGGGATTACCATGCCCCTCCCCTTCATACAAGTGTTATCCTCAATGTTTGATTAGTTGCGGATGCCTCTGTAGGAAGGACTCATATTCCCATGTCGAATCTTCAGCTGGTAAATTATTCCACTTTATGAGGTACTTAGTAATAGCCCGATTTCGTAGCTATTTGGTCCTTGTTTCAGTGATTTGTTCAGGTTCCAATATGACTTTTCCTTCTTCATCAAACTCCGACAAGATTGTTTGAATGGGGATCTTGTCTCCTATTACCTTCTTTAAGAAAGAAACATGGAAAAATGGATGTACTCTTGAAGATGAAGGGAGCTCCAATTTGTAAGCCATACTACCAATCTTCTGCAACACTTTATAAGGACCATAATACTTGTGTGCTAATTTATTGTCCGTATTTAGTTTTTTGAGAGACATCTGCTTATAAGGTTGTAGCCTCATAAATAACCAATCCCCTTCTTCAAAAATCCTTTCACTATGATGTTGATCAGCTTGTTGTTTCATCCTGCTTTTTGACATAGTCAGGTTGTCCTTAAGTATCTGGATAACTTCTTGCTATTGCTCTATGTGATAGCTTCCACAACTTGAAATTTATATTTTCCTCTTAAGGGAGATGTGATAGATGGAGGCTGGTACCCATAAAGAGCCATAAATGGAGACATTTTTGATGATGTATGGAAGGAATTATTGTACCACCATTATGCCAAAGATAACCATTTCACCTACTGTGTTTGTTTATCATATGCAAAGCAACGAAGATAGCCTTCCAGACACTTGTTCACTATATCAGTTTTCCATTCAAATTGAGGGTTGTAAGATGAACTATGAGCCAATTGAGTACCTAAATAAGAAAATAATTCAGTCCAATTTTTTCCAGTGAAAATTGGATCTCTATCACTTACAATAATATCCAGATTTCGATGTAAATTCTGAACAGTTTCCATAAAGGTTGCAGCTACTATACTTGCATTAAAAGGGTGAGAGAGTGCACATAAGTGTGCATACTTTGTGAGTCTATCAACAACCACCATAATAACATTCTTTTCTTCATACTTGATTATATCATTGTCGGAGTCCCTCAAGCCATCGTCACCGATCACAGATCACATTTCCAAAACAAGATAGTGGATGAACTAAGCGCCAAATTGGGTTTTCAGCATGAAAACTCAACCCCCTACTATCCTCAATCAAATGGAAAAGTAGAGGTCGTTAACAAGTTCTTGAAAACCATGATTCAGCTCATGGTGGGTATACACAAGTCAAATTGGCATGTGATGCTTTTTTTAGCCCTTTGGGCATACAAGAATTCCGTCATAACCGCCACTGGTTTCACACCCTAACAGTTGGTGTATGGACTAGAGTCAGTATT
The DNA here is from genome assembly GCA_027924585.1 of Larix kaempferi. Classification (NCBI taxonomy): domain Eukaryota; kingdom Viridiplantae; phylum Streptophyta; class Pinopsida; order Pinales; family Pinaceae; genus Larix; species Larix kaempferi. Next base: position 6,919,769 of record BSBM01000393.1, on the reverse strand, counting down.
TCCTATTGAGTGTGATATTTTTTCTTTAAGACTAGCTGTTAAACTTTTATCGAACACAACTGCTAAGGAAGAACGATTCTTATACTTAGAAAAACTCGACAAAACCCGTCGTGATGCAGCTCTGGACAACGAAGCGCATAATAAATGCATCAAGGAATAGTACGATAAATTCGTAAAACACCGAATCTTCAACGAGGGTGATTTGGTCCTTAGTTATGACCAAAAAAATGATAAGTTGGGGGCAGGAAAACTTGAGTACATGTGGCATGGGCCATATGTTGTGAAACAAGTTTTGGAAAAGGGAGCCTATGAATTAGTCGACTATGATGGAATATCCTTAGGGGATCCTCACAATGGGCTCTACCTAAAGCAACATTATGATTAAGTTATTTTGCATTATTAGTTTGTATATATTGTACATGACATGTGTTTTTGTTTGGTGTGACACTTTCTTTTAGTGTGCTAGGATCTAATCTCGATTTACGCTTATACCATGTTTTTCCTGGATGTGCAGATGGAAACCTGTTATGGATTCGCAGATGGCACTAGCCGGCACACCCACAACCTCGCCTCAATGACATGGGTACTCTATTCCCCTGCCAGTGAATTGATAAGCTCAGGAAGAACTTGCCTAGGTCTTGCAACCAATAACGTTGTTGAATATCACATGGTGATTGGATTATTGACCAAATATTTTTCCCTTGGTGTGGACTACGTTGTTATCTACCTCAATTCGCAACTAGTGGTATCTCACTTGAACCGTATCTACGCTATCTGTGACCCTATTTTACTTTGCTTTTTTCGGTGGGTACGTCTCTTGGAAAGGTCTTTTGAGTCCATTCAATACCTACATATTCCAAGAAGTATAAACACGGTTGTCGATTCTTTATCTAATTTTGTATTAGATTGGTATATTGCACATTCATAAACATTTTTATCAAATCTGCATAAATCGACATAACATGTAAATTATTCATAGTGTATAGGTAAGCACGCGTAAGATCCAAAATCCATCATAGAAAACACAGTGTATGAAACCGCTAGATAGTGTCATATATATACATACATATATATATATATATATATATCATGTCTAGAAAAAAAGGTTGTACAAAAAGGGGTACTAATACACAAAATATGAATCTCATAAGCTTTCAACAGGTTACATCTACAAAATTTGACGCCTATGGCTTTCAATACATCATCATATATGCAGCCTATCCTTGAGGATGCTCATGATAGCATATAATGGCCCTAGCCACCCAACGGAGTAGCCGACCAAATCGTCCAGAGACTCTAGTTGTCCTATGTTGGTAGTGCCGAGGAAGGTCATCTATGGAAATGTATGGGATATTAGTGGTCAACCGCTGGAGGTTCTCCTCCATCTGATCATGCTCCTCCACTTCCTCCTGATGAACCGATTCCATCTCCCAAAAAATACTCTCCTCTCAATCGGAACCCGCTGGTCTAGATGGGCCAATATATGCATAAACAATAAATGAGATATCAGTACTACACAAAAAAAACAAAAAATCATAAAATACATAAAAACAAAAGATTCTTTACCAATATCTCACCATTGCTCTCCATCCGGAAGAGCTAAATCAGGATCTCCTCTGAAATATGCACCTGCATAAGCATAGTCCTCAACCATGAGGAATTTCCCACGCAACCACTTGAAGAAGGTTGGCACATATGTGATCATAGGCCCACCGCCACCATGTCGGGCCATCACCTCTGACCACCTCTTCATACGCGGATCTCGCGGATTGAGATCATCAAGCTCAACTCGTGAACGAATAAGTGGAACCTTTTCCAGGAAGAAAGAGACCACGATGGAACCATACCTGAACTGTTTCAACTCCCCTCTACGACACTTGGTCAGTTGATCTTTTAGGTTCGCAAGGAACGCCTCGCACAAGTTGAACACAATAGGTTCCATACACTCTATGGCATATAACATATGGTCCTTGGTGGCCTGATGAGCATCTGTGTTTCCGGCCACTCGCTCAATGGTAAATAGAAAGGTCCTCAAAGGACGGTCCCGTACGTTTTTTATGGGAATTTTCCCACCTAACAGCTACGTGTCAATGTACAAAACTGTGCAATAAGGCTCTTAGTAGACTGGTCACTACCCCTAGGTACGGATAGTGACACAGGGGCCCTACGCGTGGACAATCCTGTTAAGAAATAGATGTCCTCGACATCCAAAGTAAGGATAGAAGCCCCTACCCTGAAGTACTGTTGATCCGAGTCCCATAACCGAATCAAATAGTCTAACAATTGTATCTAGGCCCTCATTCATTGGACATGGAATAATTTGAGCAATCCACACCCCCTCAAAGCATTGACGGAGTGAGGATCATTTGGGGTTTTTTCATCTTCTAACTCATTCTCATGCTCTTTCCACTGTACAATTTTGGTGGCCAAGACCTACATAAACATCAATATAATGAGTATTAGGTCCTTTCCAATGCTTTAAAACTTGTCTTTTGGGCCCTTTCCTCAACTTTCTGGGTCGAATTGCACCGATACACCCCTCCTTTGCAGACAGGGAGTAAAAAAGGTGCTTTTCCCATAGAGAAAGCGTGTCACTGCTGAGTGATGCACTTCCCGAAAGGGGAAACTGCATCACCTAGGGCGCACAGTTTCCCCTCCAAAATGAGTCCAAAAACCCAAAAGACTTGCATGAAAAGCTAAAATTCAACCATCAAAATCAAGAGGATGAGGTCTAGGATTACATGAAACTAACAGGACGCTCAATGGCTGACCGAGGCTTCCACAATCGTCGTCAAGAGATAGAGCTCCAAAGAGGTTTTTTCTCCACTATTCAACTTGGTAAAAATGAATTGGTAAATAATTTTTACTATTCACCCTTTTTATATAAAAAAAATGAATATTTTTTTTTTTTAATTTTTATTTGATGGGTTATTTACTATAGTTGATCTTGTTTTTATGTTTTAAATCCTTATAATGGATCCTAACTTGGTTCTTGGAGCTTGTAGGTAGAGAGAAGTATTTTTTTTACTATGTTGGTAACCATCATTGACTTTTCATACTTCTTATCGAATGTGCGCGTCTTTGAGCGTTTTTTATACCATTATTACGCTCGTTAAAACTAAGCATTAAAGGTATCGAGCTGAGTCTTTGTCACTTATCGTGCTCGTAAATACATGAGAATAAGTCACCGATTTATCTTTTATCTCTTTTTTAGGCTCGTAAAACTTCCACGAAAAAGGAACCCCATTGGAGTTTTTCTTTAAGATATTTTCAGACTCCCTAAATAAGAAAAGATCGTCAAGCGAACTTGATTCTTTCACGCTTGTAAGAGTATTAGAAAGGTCGTCTTTCTGGTGATAGCTTACCCCTTTTTCAGAACAATGAGACTATTTACGAAAAAGGAGCACTCTAGTTAATCACGAGTAGAAGAGTTCTCTCTCATTTTGTTTTATCATTTTTTGGGTGAGGATACTAAAATTTATGAAAAAGTACTCACTGGAGTCTTCTTTAGTCCTTTTAGACTCTCTAAATATGAAATGGCACTGAGTTTACCTTCTTTGGAATCATTAAAATATGAGATTGAAGGCCCCTTTCAGGGACGAACCCCTCCTATTTCAGGTTCGTAAAACATGTGAGATTGGACTCGTCCTAAGGATGATCTATACCAAGCATCTGTTACCCTCCTCAAGCTCGTTAATAAACAAAGAGGTACTCATCAATCATGATGGGGACTAAGGAAAGAGTTTACATTTACTTGTAGTAATGACAGTACTTATTCACTCTTGAACATGGCAATCGTTTACATTTCATTCAAACCGCTTGGATAATCTGCTTATCCTCGAGTCTCACCAATTCTTTGAGTCACTTTTACTCCTTTGAGTCATCCCAAGAATGCATCGATCATTAGTTGCATTAGGTATTGATGTCGATCTCGTCATGTCAATGTTTCCAAGTCATGCCATTCCATGTTCAAGAGAAGTATGTTGATTGAGTCAATATCTGCAGTCATTATACCTTCTATTATGTAGGTCACCCCCGAGTCAGTCTCGAACATTGCTCTATAGTATGATATAATTGAAACGTACTTGATCTTGTTTCGCGTCGATGATGAGGGAAAAATCATGGCCCTCCTTTGACAGGTTTATCCTTGTCAACTTCAACACATCATCCAAGGATTAAACCTAGAAACCAATCAAGTACCTTGGACCTGCATGTCTTAATGGAAGGTTACCTCGCTTTCAACAGTAAGTTCACATCATTGGCTTCTAATTGAAAGATTCAACCGAGTGTTCGACCTCAACTCATTGATTCACATTCGGCAGTATCTACTATGATACCTTGGGGATCATTGACATCAATGGTGATTTCCCTCGCCGTTAACTATGTACATTAATGACCGTTAATCAAGTAGTTTCTACCATGTTTGACTCCAAAATATTGTAATCACATGGTTAGATTCATATCATTGTGGTTTCATATTTATCATGTCCCCACAAAAATGAACATTGGAACAAGTTTTTAACCCAACCAATCCCTTGGTTTGAGGAGGTAGCTTCATAATCATGGGGTTAATTTTGGAATTCCTAGGCAATTAATTAATTAGACTTTGCAATAAATGATATCCTAAGTTTAATTATGCACATGAATTATTTAATTTATGCATTTAATGTTTTTATGTGGAATAAAAGAAGATAAGGCTCCATTAGAGCGCATAAGAGGATAAGGTTGACTTGATATAGCTTGAGGAGGAAGCAAAGAGAAAAGATGCCAAAGCTAAGAAAATCAGAAAGGTGGCAAAAGCTCAGCAAAATCAGCACAAAGCAGAAAGCAGGAAAAATCATAAATGAAGGAAAGCTCAGAAAAGCAGGAAAGTTTAGAAAAGAAGGAAAGTCAAGAAAATCCAGAAAAAGCAGAGAAAAGCAAAGGCAGAAAGTGGAAAAGCAAGTAAAAGAAGACAAAGCAAGAAAGAAGGAAAGCAATGCAAAGCAATGAAAGCAACCCTTCCTCATCCACTCACGGAGGGTGCATTAGTTTGTTTAAATTGCTCCACATGTCACCCTATCTCCGTAAATGACCCAGTGTGCACCACATTCACACATTTGTTCAGTTTGAAGAATTGTATGAGAGCAATCTTTGCCTCAGAGACTTGGGAGGTGTGCCCCTGGTCAAGGTTGGGAGATGTGCCCCAGCTTCCTGTGAGAGGATGATGGAATTCATACATTATCACTCTTATTATTTGAAGGTTATGTATCTGATCCAAGCTCTGGTATAAATTTAGAAATATTCTACAAGTCCGTGGTTCGAATCTTAGCTCCATTCATTGATTTCTAGTGTTGTAATGTTCAGTAGGAATGGAGAGAATTTTTTGTAATGATATGAGGATCCTCCTGGACCATATATTATGTATTTACAATTAAATTCATCCTCTGATATCAGTCAGCTTGAATAAAATTGCAAAACTCAGATTTATTCTCATATTTCTCTACCCTCTCTAGATTTAGCTAGAATTTGACTAGTTTCCAGTTTGCAAGCAATAAATGTATGAGAACGTATCCAAATGAAGTAATTCTTGTTCCCGGAGATAAATAATTTGCAAAAAATCACATCCCATGCTTCATTTCAGAAATTTGTGACCCTTTAAATCCTGTTTGGAAATATTGAATTCACACTAAATGAGATGTCCTAGAAGGTAATTTTGTGTATGGTTTTGTGAGACTTGCTCAGATCTCTTTTCAACTTTATGGAATGATGTATTACTATTTAATTAATGTTATTAAATGATATTTAACCTTTGTAATCTCATAAAAACCCATCTCCGGTGTTAAATATCTCACCCATACTAGTCTGTATATGCTGAGTAGCCCAAGACCGTTGGATTAGATTGCTTCTTGTTTCTATTGAAACATCAATGGTATCAGTACATTGTGCATAGGTATCAGAACACATCAAAACCTTCCATCCTTCCATATCCTCTGATCTTTTTCATGCCCAGCAGTTCTAGCTTCCTTAGCTATTGTTTTAATTAAATTACTGAAGAAATGAGTTTTTGTATCACTTGTATAATTTGGTACATTAAAGTGGTATAAGAGCATGGTCCTATGAACCTACTCTTAATTTGATTCTATGAGTTCAAGAAGATATACATATTCCAAGAAGAAAAATCCTTTGTCAGAAGGAGAAGAGGAAGACGAGATCAATTCCACTGAAGGAAAATTACAAGAAGAATCAGATATGTCTCATAATGAAGATAGGGAAGAGTTCAAACTCTTTGTTCAAGGAATGATGAAAGGGCTGCAAGACATCTCTCTCAATACTATTCAATCGGGAAAAGAAACCAAAGAGTTCTTATCTCAGCAGCTAGGAGCTAAGGTAGGAGAAGGGAGCAGCAATGGCACTCCACATGGCGAGAGGAAGAGCAGTGGTGGTCACATTTTCTCAAATACTGGGCCTCACAATAGGGCTAGTGAATTCAATATGGAGACTCCATATTTCTCAATTCCTACAATGCCTAAGTTTACTGAAGAATAGAGAGAAGAACCCGAGGGTCGAAATGGAGGTCTTGCTTCATGGGAGGACAAGTACATTGAGTACCTTACACTGAATGAAGAATGTAGAAGTGCTCTACCATTCAAAGAATTCTGTGATAGGCAATAAAATTCCAACCCAAGAGGAGTCTTCAAACTGAAAAATCAGAATTTTGAACTCAGAAATGTCATTGGTAAGATTTATTTACCCTATTTTGATGGTTCTCAAAAATGCATTGCTAACTCTTGGATTCATAAACTTGACACATATTTTCAGTTGAATCCTATGGCTGAAAGAGATGCCATCAAGATGGCTACTCTAAATATAGATAGAGAATAAAATGAGTGGTGGTTTCATGGCCTAAAGACTCTTGGGAATGACCAACTAACCACCTATGAAGAGTTTACAAGAAGGTTGGTTGAAAGGTTTGAAAGAAGGGATCTTGAGATTTCCTTCAAGGGACTAGCACATGTAAAACAAACTGGAACTCCAGAAGCCTACATATCTGAGTTCCAAAAGGTATATGTGATGGTCTCTGATATTTCAGAAGCTAGGATGATTTTATTTTTCATAGAAGGGTTGACAGAACCTTTGAAAGGCTTGGTAAAATACTACAAACCCAACACCTTGCAAGATGCACTAAGTCAAACCAGATATTTGCAAGACTCTCTTCCACATACCAGATTTCCTCCAAGGGATGTTGGTCCTACTTAGTTCAAGAACCAAATGCCACCCATGAAGAGTCCTCATGGAAATTTCAGAAAATATAACAATGCTAAGGACCGAGATGAGTTGAGAAGAAGGAAGTTGTGTTTCACTTGTAAGGAGCCATGGGTTCCTGGGCATAGATGTGCCAAAGGGAAGTCACATTACATCGAGGTCTACTTAGAGAGTGAAGCTAAGGAGGAAGAAGAAGAAGAGGACCCAATAGATGCAGAAGTGACCTATGAGTCTGCAGAAGAAGGACATCACCCTGAGTTAGGAAATATTGCAGTACTCTCAAGAGTACCTCGCTACCATACACTCAGATTCAAAGGAGTGGCTCAAGGACAATCAATTACTGTATTGGTGGATGGAGGAGCCACACACAACTTCATTGATTCAAACTTGGTCAAAAGAAGGAAGCTACACACTAAAACATTTGGAGGCTTCACTGTTATCATTCCAGGTAATCATTCTATGAACTGTTGTAGATGGATTCCTAAATTGCAGATTTGTATAGGAGAGGATACCATTACATATAGGTTTTATGTTGTTGATGTGGCTGATACTAACATGGTCTTGTGATTACAATGGCTGCACTCCATTGGGAAGCATTCAGTGTACTACCAAGTTCCTGAAATGGTCTTTAAGGGAGAAAATGGAAAAGAGATGGTGTTGAAGGGAATCAACACTTATCCCAAACAAGTGGTAAGTGCACACAGTATGAGGTCTATCATGAGGCATGGAGACATTTAGTGGGATTTTGAGTGCCTAATCACCACTAAGGGCATCTCATTCTAAGTATCTCATTGTCCTAAAGGCATTCAGAAGCTGCTCCAAAAGAATAAGAAGGTATTTGAGGACCTTCCTCACGGTAGGCTTCTAGATAGAGGAATAGAGCATAGGATTGAGTTGGAGATAGGAACCTCACCTATCAAGGTGCATCCATACAAGAACCCAAAGAGATTCAAGGATGAAATAGAGTGAACCATTAAGGAGCTACTTTAATTGGGGTTCATTAGGTCGCCGAGTTCAACTCCTTTTTCCTCTTCAGTAGTTCTTGTGAAGAAGAAAGATGGGACCATGAGAATGTGCATAGATTACCGAGCTCTTAACAAGAAGACTATCAAGAATAGATATCCGATTCCAAGGGTATATGACCTTATGGATGAGCTCCATGGGGCAAATTATTTTTCAAATATTGACCTTAGATAAGGCTACCATCAAATCAACATGAGAGAAGAAGACATGTAGAAGATAGCCTTTCGGTGCCACCATGGGAACTTTGAGTTTTTGGTTATGCGTTTTGGCCTAACAAATGCACCTGCAACTTTTCAATCTTGCATGAACAGAGTGTTTAGAAAACAGCTCCGTAAGTCTGTACTTGTCTTCTTTGATGATATTTTAATCTATATTAGGACTTGGGAAGAGAATTTGCATCATTTGGATATTGTACTAACAATCTTGGATGATCAATCTTTTTATGAAAAGATAGCCAAGTGTGAGTTTGGAATGACTGATATTTTGTATCTTGGTCATGTGATTGGTCAAGATGGAGTTAAGGTTCACATGGAAAAGATCCAAGCTATTCTAGATTGTCCTAGTCCTAAAAATATCATTGAACTTAGAGGGTTCATTGGGCTATGCACCTACTATCAAAAGTTTTTCAAGGGGTTTTCCAAGCTGACATCTCCTTTGATAGATATCACTAAGAAGGGAGCCTTCCATTGGCCGGAAGAATCTAAAAAAGTATTCAACGGAATGAAGGAGGTAATGAGCACTTGTCTTATTCTTTCACTTCTAGATTTTTCTCAACCTTTTTTTCTTGATTGTGATGCTTTAGGGAATGGTATTGGGGATTTCTTGATGCAAAATAAAAATCCATTGTCCTTTGAGAGCAGAAAGTTGCAGCCACATGAAAGGTTGTATTCAGTTTATGACAAAGAGATGCTAGCCATCATGCATGCGGTAGTCAATTTCAGACAGTATTTGGTGGGAGGCAAGTTTATCATCAAAACTGACCACAAAAGTTTGAGGCAGTTCTTAACCCAAAAGGAGCTGAATGATAGACAACATAAGTGGGTAAGCAAGGTACACGCATTTGATTTTGAGATTGAGTATAAGAAGGGTAAGATGAACATTGTAGCCAATGCACTTTCTAGAAAACCCACACTTGTACTGCTGAAATTTCAAGATGATTGGAAAATACAGCTTGGGGTAGAATACACCAAGAATAAGTTTGCTTGTGATTTATTTGATGGATTGATTCATGATGATGATTATAAGATTCTTAATTCTATCATTTATTATAAGGATAGGATCTTTATAGTTTCAGAATCCATACTCAAGAAGAAGATTCTTGAATCTACCCATGATATGCCTTTAGAAGAACATCTGGGGTTTGTGAAAACTTACAGGAAAGTGAGGGAAAGGTTCACATGGAAGGGGATGAAGAAACAAGTGATGGAATATGTCATATCATGTGTGGTATGTCAAAAAAATAAAGTAGAACATACTCATCCAGCAGGGCTCCTACAACCACTCCCCATTCCTGAGAAAAAATGGGAGAGCATATCAATGGATTTCATCATGGGGCTGCCCAAAATCCAAGGTAAAGACATTATTTTTGTTGTTGTTGACAGGTTGACTAAATATGCACATTTATTTTTTGTCACAAATAATATTGCAGCCATCCATGTGGCTTAACTTTTCATCAAAGAAGTCTTCAAACTTTATGACATACCCAAGTCCATCATCAGTGACATGGACAGTAAGTTTATTAGCAATTTTTGGCAAGAACTGTTCAAGCTAGTAGGGACAAGTTTGGACATGAGCACTAGATACCATCCACAGACTGATGTCCAAACAGGGAGAGTAAACCAATGGCTGGAAATGTACTTAAGAAACTATGTCTCTGGTCAGCAAAAGTCATGGATCACTTGGCTCCACCTGGGAGAATTTTGTTACAACACCACTTTTCATCTTTCGATTGGTATGACTCCTTTTAAAGCTATTTATGGATATGAATGCACTTAATTTTACTGATCTTATATTTGGTGATTGTAAGAAAAAAAAGGAAAAGGATTGGCTCCAAGAGACTAAAGACATACTTAGGAATCTCAAGGACAACTTGCAGGTAGCACAAAATCGACAAAAGGTGCAAGCAGAGAAGCATAGAGTTGAGTGAGCTTTCCAGGTTGGAGATATGGTATATTTGAGGTTGCAGCCCTATAGGCAACCAAAATTGAATCCTAAATGGGCTGATAAGTTGCAGCCAAGGTTCTATGGTCCCTACCAAGTTTTGAGAAATATAGGGGAAGTGGATTATGAGATAGAGTTTCCTCCAGGAAGTCGGATTCACAATGTTTTCCATGTGTCCTATTTGAAGAAAGCAGTAAGGAAGCAAGTCAAAGCTTCACCAGACTTTCCACCCCTTGGTGATGAAGGGAATTTGGTGTTGATCCCTGAGAATATTTTGGAAATCAGATAAAAGAAGTTAAGGAGCAGAATCCTTAAAGAATATTTCGTGCAATGGGAAGGACTACCTAGTGAGGATGCTACTTGGGAAGGACAACACATATTACAACATCCCAGTTTGAAATTGCTTGAGGACAAGCAATATTGGGTGGGGAGGGCTGTCATGTCCCCACAAAAATGAACATTGGAACAAGTTCCTGACCTAACCAATTCCTTGGGTTGAGGAGGAAGCTACATAACCATGGAGTTAATTTTGGAATTCCTAGGAAATTAATTAATTAGACTTTGCAATAAACGATATCCTAAGTTTAATTATGCACATGAATTATTTAATTTATGCATTTAATGTTTTTATGTGGAATAAAAGAGGATAAGGATTTACTAGAGTGCATAATAGGTTAAGGTTGACTTGATATAGCTTGAGGAGGAACCAAAGAGAAAATATGCCAAAGCTAAGAAAATCAGAAAGGTGGCAAAAGCTCAGCAAAAGTAGCAGAAAGCAAAAAGCAGAAAGCAGGAAAAAGCAGAAAAGCAGAAAAGCTCAGAAAAGTAGAAAATCTTAGAAAAGAAGGAAAGTTCATAAAAGCAGGAAAGTCAAGAAAATCCAGAAAAAGAAGAGAAAAACAAAGGCAGAAAGTGGAAGAGCACGGAAAAGCAGACAAAGCAAGAAAGAAGGAAAGCAAGCCTTCCTTATCCACTCAAGGAGGGAACATTATTTTGGTTAAATTGCTCCACAATTCACCCTCTCTCCATAAATAACTCAGTGCGCACCACATTCACATCTTTTGTCAGTTTGAAGAATTGTATGAGAGCAATCTTTGCCTCAGAGACTTGGGAGGTGTGCCCCAGCTTCCTGTGAGAGGATGATGGAATTATGAAATTATCACTGATTTTATTTGGAGGTATTGTAGCTGATCCAAGCTCTGGTCGAAATTCAGAAAGCTTCTACAAGTCTATGGTTCGAATCTCATCTCCATTCATTGATTTCTAGTGTTGTAATGTTCAGTAGGAATGGAGAGAATTTTTTGTAATGAAATGAGGAGTATCTTGGACCATATATGATGTATTAACATTGAAATTCATCCTATGATATCAATCATCTTGAATAAAATTGCAGAACTTAGATTTATTCTCATATTTCTCTTTCCTCTCTAGATTTAGCTATAATTTTACTAGTTTCCAGTTTGCAAGCAATACATGTATGAGAACGTATCCAAATGAAGTAATTATTGTTCCTCTAGATCACTAAGATGCCAAAAATCACATCCCATGCTTCATTTCAGAAATTCGTGACCCTTTAAATCCTGTTTGGAAATCCTAAATTCACACTAGCTGAGCTGTCCTGGAAAGCAATTTTGTGTATGTTTTTTGTGAGGATTGCTCAGATTTGTTTGAAAATTTATGGAATGATTTATTAATGTTGAATTAATTTTATTAACTGATATCTTTGTAAGCTTTATTAATGTTGAATTAATTTTATTAACTGATATCTCTGTAAGCTTTATTAATGTTGAATTAATTTTATTAACTGATATCTCTATAAGCTCAGAAACACCCATCTCCAGTCTCTAGTTAAATATCTCACCCATACTAGTCTATATATGCTGAGTAGCCCAGGAGCGTTGGAGTAGATTGCAGCTTGCTACTCTTGAAACATCAATGGTCTTAGTACATTGTGTAGAGGTATCATACCACATCAGAACCTTCCATCCTTCCATAACCTCTGATCTTTCCCATCCCCATCAGTTCTAGCTTCCTTAGCCATTGTTTTAATTAAATTACTAAAGAAAGGAGTTTTTGTATCACTTGTATAAGTTGGTACATTACAGGATTGGATACCCTGGTTTAACTTTTGTATATAAAACATACTACGATGGATATTTTTTTAGCCATGTCACACGGATCCACTATTTTATTGGTCGTGGCTATGTAATCATCTCATCATGGATCTATGCTTGTGTTTAGTAGCCATGATTGTGTTCATCCAGTCTATACTACCATGGATTTGAAATGTATTGGTCGACATTTGAGACATATATCTCAGAGTCTATTGTACTGCAGGAGTCTTTGTTCGTCACTCCGACTGATGATCCTTGCCTCGAACTCTCATATTTCAAAGCATCTCACCTACCCTATTTCTCTAGCTTCATGCTTTGGGGGGCATTCCGTTACACGAAAATATTATCATCATGAGTTACGTGTCCTCTATTTTCCCTAATTCCTAAAGAACTTGGGCCAAATTATTGAAAGGAGAATTGTTGTTGCTCCTTCTACCTTTTGTTGTCACCCTGACGCGTCCTCTCATTGAAAAGGTGCATCAGACCCTTGGTGACACACTCTACACATTGATAGAGCACGTCGGTGACGTTGGTTTCCTTTGCACAAGGTGCGTCATCCCTCAAAGACGCAGGTTTACTGTGTGCAAGGTGTGGTGCTGTTAGTTTAAAAGAAAAAAGAGAAGCTTCGAGCGGCTTCTAGAATCCTTGGTTACATGGGGGATTATCCCTATGAGCTAGGAAATGTGGCATTCGGTTCTCTTACCTTTTGGGATGATCCCTTGAGATTCTCCCACAAATACTCAACCTATCCTATCCATTTAGGCCTATAAATAAAAACCCTCTCTCCATGGTTAGGGGGAGGAAGATAGAGCATTAAAATCCTGGTGAAATTCTACTAGAATTGCTTCCCTTTCATCTATCAAGAGGCAAAAGCTTGGATCTTTGAGGCTAGAATCATTTGAAAGGTGTTACAACGTCAAATCTCGGTTGTAACTTCTCTCTATGTACTTTATTTGATTACATTAATGCAAATTATTTCCATAAACATCTTATCATTGTAAGGTTTTTAGAATTGGCTTCTTTGACTGCTAATCTAGATTGAATTATGTTTATATGCTATCACTACTTGCTTGTTTCCATCTGTCAGATGTTATTTTCCAATTGAATATCTGAAGATCAAGGACTGTATCAAGCAAGGAGATAGGAATTTCGTTCATAAGGTAAGTTATCTCTTTACAACCTTTGCAATTTTATCAATCTAGGAAAGTAATTTGTATTTTGTACTTCTTTTGTTCTAGATCCGAACCATTCGGACTAGGGAGATCAGTTTGTGTCTGCACGTACAGATTGTCTGCAAACAGGGGGGTTTAGAACTGCCCCCATAGGTACCTACTAGGGGAATTTAAAACTGCCCCCGAAGGTACCTACGAGGGGGGTTTGTAACCACAGCCAAAAGTTTGTAAGAAGGAATTTTTTGGGGTTTGAGAACCGCCCCCAACAATCACTTTTAGTGATGGTTTTGATCTCTTCCAGAAATGCCCCTAAAAGTCCAAACTTTTAGCATCGGTGTTATTGGGAGGGGGGTTGTAACCGCCCCCAAAGGTTTGTAAGAAATAATTTTAGGAGGGGTTCTGAAATGCCCCCATAGGTGTCTATAAGAGGGGTTTAAAACCCCCCCAAAATTCACTTTTTTGGGGGGGGGGTTGAGAACCACCCCCAAAAGTCACTTTTAGGGGTGGTTTTAATCTCTTCCAAAACCACCCCTAGAAGTCCAAAATTTTAGCGTCGGTGCTATTAGGGGGGGGTTTTGTAAAGACCGCATCCAAAGCCAAAACCACCCCCAAAAGTGACTTTTGGGGGCGGAAGACAACCCCCCCTGAAAGTAAAATTTGTTGTAGTGTTACTTGGATGCCTATCCCCCTAACTACCAAATTGTTTTGGTCCTCAAGTGAGGTTTAATGTTGGTTTAGTTAAGGTTAATTTCAAGGATCTGCTTGTGGTTAGGAACCAAGTGCTTGAATTTAAGGTGTGAGTTGTGTGCACAAGCGGTGTGTATAACCCAGAGATATAGAAGATAAAAGAAATCTTGAACTGAAATGATAAATAATACCAAATAAATGATTATATAAAATTCTATGTAACCAGGGTTGGCAGGCGCGGGGTGGGGGGGTTCTCAAAGACCCCGATGGAAACAAAATGAACGACTACGCTTGGGGAGTTGGTCGGCGAACGAACAATGAAGCTGAGTGGCTCGCCTTAATAAAAGGAATGGACATAGCCAAAAAGAATGAAGTCCAAAATTTGACAGTCTTTGGTGATTCGGGAAGCCAGGGAAATGGCAAACCACCGCCGGAAGCCTACCACAACCCTGCATGATCACTTCAACCTCCTCGTCAAAGACTTTCACTCCATCTCTCTCCTTCATATCCTAAGACACAACAACAAAAGTGTCGATGCCATGGCCAACATTGGAGCTGGATTGAACTCTGGTCTAGCGATCATGCATGGCCAAGTCTATGAAAATATTTGGGTTCCTTAATGCTTGATCTTCTGCTTGGGTATCCTGTCTCCCCTTTTTCCTACCCTTCCTCTTCTCCCCTAATGGACCTTCACAACCTAAATCTAAACATCCCTAGGTCTAACCCTCCTCGAATCCCTTGCATTAACTACCAAACTACCCCATCCCCCTAAGCAATCCCCTCACGTCTCCTCACCTGATCTGGCGGCCACCCTTAGTCCTCTCCATCTGGCTCGCATGCGCGTATTTAAGATTGACAAGGCCCAAGGAGCCCAAGCTCTATTTCAGGCCTGAAGGTGGTAACCTCTCTGTAGTCTTCTCGTCTTCTCACTCTGTCTGCAGCCTACAATTCTTCGGAAAAGGTGGCGTCCACCACTAGTTTGGCCCCTTGTTCACTAACCTGCTCTGTTTACTTTTTCGATCTGCTCGGTTTAGGTGCTCTGTAAGCATGGATGAAGGAAAGCTCTGCCCCCCCACCCTGAATTGTCATAAGTGTCGTGGGCAGGAGCACTCTGGGGGGAACAATACTAAACGGTGCCTGTCGGATATTTTTCATGGTAATGGAAATGTTGGTGTGGAGCTCAACTAATTAGGCCCGTCAAAGAAAACTTGTCGCAAACAACCTACTGCAGACGAGGTGGATAAGTGCAGAATATGGGTTCCTCTTGAGCCAAGTCTGGGACAAGGCTTCAGAGGTTTTGGGCTCATTGGTATTGATTCAAGTCTGTTTAATTCAGGGGTTCACGCCGCTCAAACTGATGTAGGACATGGGCCACTCATGCAGCAACCTCGTGGGAGCCCCGTGGAACCATGCAGCAAAAACTGGCAAAAATTTGTGGGTGATAATGGTGGCTGGTTGATGGAATCTCCTCGCGGCCAAAGCAGTCCCTCCCCCGATTTTCATCTGCAAGTTTCAGACCTGGAAGCTCAAGTTCGCTGGCTTAGAGGCGACCTTATGGATATGAAAAAATCGATTTCTCACCTGGCCACCTTCGTTCAAATCTCCATCTTTGAAGTCCGCAATAGCACGGGTAAGACCAAGGATCACTATGAAAAATTACTTGGCAAATTTGAGTCTCTTTACAGTTGTCTTAGGATTGTGGAAGCTAAGGTCGATTTCATTCGCACTAACAGTGGAAACAGTCCCTCTATTATCCTGAATCTTGAAGATGAGAACGCAGGCACCATTACTGGAAGCAAAGAAAATAAATCTCGCTCCCACCATGGAAATTAAGACATTCTACTCTGTTTTTGTGTTATGATAGCCACTTATGGCTCCGACAGTTATGTTGTTTACTAGTTTTCAGCCATGTTTGTATTTTGCTGGGTCGTTTTAAGATAGTTTGTTAAAGTTTACAGTTGTATTAGGCTTATAACGTTTTTTGAAAAACAAAGACTGGACAGACAGAAGCAAGAACCTTCAGCTTCTATTGTGAGGGAACAGTATCCCTACCGCTATGTACTTCGTCCTCTTTTTTAATATAAAGCTCTTCAACCGTTTGTGTAAAAAAAAAAATTCTATGAAAAATTTCCTAAATCTAATTGCATATTTGGATTCATTGTGCAAAAACACCCAAGTTATAAAAAACAAATTGTCCCAAATGGAGTTTGGAGAGGGAGATATGGGCATTTTAAAGTTGGGTCACCATTATCGAGCAAACAGGTGCAACTGGGTCTCACTCTTTGAGCAAAAATGCACGAATTGGGTCATAGAAAATGGGCCGACAAGTGTGACATGATCAAAATTGTTTTTTTTTAAATAGAGGTTCGCCAAGGTCGAAACAAATGGTATAGGCCAGTTTTTTTGTCCATATTTGACTGATGGTGACAGATTGGCTCAAAAGAAGGAAAACCCAACAAAATAAAATGGAAAACAAATGGGTAAGGATGGTCAAATGAAACCAAAGATATGCATAGATTGAACCCGGTGGGAGTCACCAAAATTGTCAACTCCCCAATGGAGTCGCCAAAACTGTAGTTAGTGTTTTGACACTAGCTGGTGCTAAAGAACACCTTTTAAGACTTATGGAAGTCTTAATAACAGTTCGAATGGTAATAAAAATAATGAAAAATAAACTAGATCTACACTAAACATGCATTAAGCTAACATCAATTTAAAATGGTTTTAAAAGAGCACAATCTAGGACTATAAGAAATACCTGGAAATAGGGGCCCTTGCAGCCTTCTGAAGTAATGTGTCCTTGGTCTCCTAGAAACTCCACACTCTCCACCAACACGTCACAAGAGGTACCAAATATCAACATATGGGTAAAAAGGACTCAATGGAATTTTGGCAGAGTAACGACATAATTGATGTTCAGAATATATGTTATGTGAAATGGGAAACCTTCACATGTATATATAGATATTGTGACCCATGGTATTTGGTGGACCATGGGATTGACAAATGGTATTTGGATAAAAGTTATGAGTGGATTAGATCCAACTTCTTTTTCCCTTTTTTTTGGAATTTTTCTTGTTTGTGGGAATTTCGTTTTTGGGGGGATTTCCCCCTTTTCCCATTTTTTAGGAATGTGGCAATTTCCCTCTTTTGTGGAAAGAGGAAATAATAAGGATGAGTCATTTATGATATTTTTTCCATCTGAAGGTCAAAGTGGTGGAAATGGAAAGTGGACATAATGTATGATATGATGTGGCTAGTGAATAAACAAAATGGACAAACTTTTGGTGTTAACATTATATATGCAACATTAGAATGTACATTGAGCCTTTAATCTTTAATAATTTTATATTTCCAGTATACCTCTTATTAAAACAAATTTGAATTAGTTATGCTTGAAAATGTGTAAATAATTGAATTTTAAATTAATTAGAATTAGGATTAAGTGTAATTATATCTTAATGTAAAAAAGCTTAAAGAAAATCAAATTAATCTTATTAACAATAATAAAAAATCCTAATTAATAAAAAATATTATTAATTAATTTCTTCAATTAATTTTGTATGAGGTTCCATTAAAACAAATTTTAATTACTTATGAATATATAGAATCCTCAGATAAATGTAGGGAAGAAAGAGAAGCTAAACTCTAGATAGAGTTAAAAGCAATGATAATAAATTTACATCCTTTCAAGAAGAGATCTAAAAACAAATAGATGATAAGATAAAAAAATTAGAGAACAAGGTAGAGATAATGGATATTAGACTACATGCAATGGAAACACAGAAAACACCCGCCGAACAAGAAGATGCACATACGTTAGAAAATATTAAGTTAAAACATAGGATTAAAGAGTTAGAAGAAAAAATAAATCACAACCTAACCCTAAATAATATAGAAGTTAAATTAGATATCCAACCCATTAAAGAGGAAATGAATAAGTTGATAGCTTTAGACCACGAGTGTAACAAAAAATATTTGAACCTCATAATTTTTGGTATAAAAGAGGAGGTAGAAGAGGATACATTAGCCATTGTCAAGACAGAACTTCACAATATATTACAAATTGAAATTATTGGTCTCACTGAAGCAACAAGGCTTGGAAAATTAATTGAGAATAAATAAAGGCTAATACGGGTTAAGGTTAGCTCTACCAAACAAAATTATGATATACTTAGTAAGACCTCAAATTTAAAAGGATCAGGGATATTTATAAATGAAGACCTCATTCCAAAGGATCATGTCGAACTAAGAAAGGAGGTCTAAAAGGTAAAAGAAGCTAGGAAGGAGGGGAAATGGGCATTAATTAAAAACAGGAAAGTTGTTATTTGACATAGAAACCAAAATAGTAATAAATAGCAATTTGACACACTTTGGATCCTCTCCTGAAACTGCCAAGGCTTTACATGGAGAAAAGGCCCCAAGTTAAGTTGGACCCTGAGTGAAATTGATATTATATTATTGGTTGAAACTTGGAAGCACGAGGAATCCAATGTCCCTGGTATAGACAGATATGTCCTTTGGTCGATATGGAATAAACGTTCATGTCATAGAGGCATTGGGGGTATAGTCTGCTACATTAGGAAGAACATATCCCCTCATGTTAGGCTTTATAATAAAGACCCTTACAACCAATTTATTTGGATAGAGATCACAGACATTAATAATGAAAAAACCTACATAGCCATTTGTTATTTTGCCCCTATTAATTCCAACTTCTATAATAAAAAAAATTAGATAAAAATTGTCCTTATAATGGTTTAGAACATGATATTTCTAGTCTAAGGAAGGAAGGAAATATCCTTTTGATGGGTGACTTCAATGCCCAAACTTCGAGTGACCAATCTATTCTTTTAAGCAATTATTCCAACCCTAATCCTCTTTGGTTAGATGAAGACCTTGAGCTAACTAATTGGTACAAAAGAGGTTCTGAAGATCTAGGTGCAAATTTATTCGGCTCTGAGATAGTGAATTTTTGTAGTAACCAAGATATTATCATTTGCAATGGACTAACAAAATGGCCAAATTCTAGCCGGATGACCTGTATTCATGGGCTTGGAAGTAGTGTGGTAGATTATGTTATTTCTGATATCCCTTTATAAACCAAGTTAGTGGATTTCGACATCTTAAACGACCATGAGCCTGAATATGATCATAGGCCTTTAATTATAACTCTCAATATTTCCATGCATAGCAATCCCAAAGACGAAAACTATCATTTCCAAAAGCACATGATCTTCAATAAAAATAAAACCGACCTTTTTCTCCATGATTTAAAAAATGATTTGTTTCCTTTGTCTAGTATGGAGAATATAGAAAATCTCTACCATATTTTTACCACATCCCTCTTGTCTTCCATTAGCAAGTTATCTATTGAAGTCTCGGTTAAAAAGAGAGATAGTATAACCAACCCTTGGTATGATCAAGAGTGTAAAAATGCGAGAAAAGAAATTAAGAAAGCTATTGCAGAATCGATAAAATTGGACAAGATAAATCACTACAAAATCCTAATTAAAAGAAAAAAGACACTATCTTAGTAAACGGAAGGAAAATCTCTTACACCTCTCCAATGTGGCTCCTAAGAAATTCTGGAGGCAAATTCTAACTCGCAAAAAAAAAAAAAGATAATAAGATTGCTTTAAAAGATTGGAAATCTTATCTTAAAAATCTTTACGAATCCTCGGATATCAGAGATAACATTCAAACCCTCCTTACAACGAAATAATTTTTCTCATTAGAAGACATAGATTTCGGGGTTAAGCGCTTAGAAAATTAAAAATCCAAAGGCATTGAAGGATACCAAGTAGAAATATTAAAAATTGGGGGGCTTGTCCTCATCCCGCACATCCACAAAATATTTAATTTAGGAGTCAAACAAGGGTTCCCTACACCTTAGAATCAGAGCCTCATTATTCCTATTTTCAAAAGTGGCGATAAAAATAACCCCTCTAATTATAGGACCATTATGATTATCCCCCTACTAGCCAAGTTATACGATATTATCTTAGAAAATAAGATCAACAAATGGCTAGAGATGGAAGGTAAGAGGGCTAAAGGCCCTGTAGGTTTTAGAAGGAGTCATTCAACCACGGACCACCTCATTACACTTAGGATCATTACAAAGGATTTTCATAATAATAAGTCAGATCTTTTTTGTTGCTTTGTGGACTTTGGAAAATCTTTTGATACAGTGCCTAGAAATAACTTGTGGAATAGGCTAGAGGAGCTTAATGTTCCTTTTGAATTGAGAGCTATCGCGATAAGGTTATACGAAAATGTCATTTCCAAGTTTAAGAATAACAAGGGCCGGTCAACGAATATAAACTGTAATATTGGAGTTAAGCAGGGCTTCCCCCTCTCCCCTACTCTTTTTGGCATTTACATCGATAAACTAGAAAGGTGTTTAGAAGAAGCAGGTTGTGCCGGCACAATATTAACCGGGGTAGTTATCATCCTTCTGCTTTATGCTGATGATATTGTTCTTATGTCAAAGTGCCCCTTTGATCTCAATAAACAATTAAGAATTCTCAAATATTTATGCTCTAACATGGGTAACACTGTTAACACTGACAAGACAAAAGTTATGATTATAAAATCTAAGAAAAACACCTACGCAAATTTTATTTATGATAACAGTAAATTAGAGGAAGTGACTTCTTACAAGTATCTTGGAATTCATATTCATCACAAGATCAATTGGAACCACAACATTGAGAAAAGGATTAATGGAGGATGGAAAGCTTATTTTGGTCTTGAAAATAATTGTAAATCATCGAACCTGGTCATGTGGAATAAAAACAAGTTCCTCTTTGAAACTATCGTCATCTCCTTTATCTTATACTGTTATGAAGTATGGGGGTGCAACATTTCTAGAGAATCTTGGATAAATATTGAGCAAATCCAGAAGCGGTTTATAACTTATAAACTCAAAATTAAAAGAAACACACCTTATCTTATTCTCCTCTTAGAAGTGGGACTTTCCCCATTGAGAGCATGGCTATGACTAGGTACTTGACGTACAAGCACAAGATAAATAACATGGAAAACGAGAGACTTCCTAAAATTGCTTTAAATTCAAGTCAAAAGCAATTATGCCTCAAGCGGAGTTGGTGTAAAGATACGATGGCTTGGTTAGACCATTGGGACATTGATGAAAATGACACTTTGCAGAATATCGATAATGTCAAAAATATTATTTCTTCTTTAAGTTTAAAGAGAAATTGTGGTGCGAGGAAAATTTAGCGATTAAGAGAAAACTAAGATACTATAAGAAGGTCATAAACCCTAATTTGGAATATCAGAATTATCTCTCGGTAGTAACTTGTTCAAAGAAGAAAATGAATATATCCAAGATTAGAACGAACTCTCATGAGCTCCATAGAGAAACAGGGCGTTGGTCTATTCCCAAAACTCTGTGGGAGGAAAGGGTTTTCTATCTTTGTGAGTCTATGAGCATTGAGGATGAAAATCACTTTCTCTTAGAGTGTCCTACTTACACCCACATTAGATATGAGTTTCATAGTATTTGCTACAATACAAACCTTTCTAACCTCCTGACATGCCAAAACTATAGTGATTTTAGAAAGCTTCTTTCTAATCTTTTTGAGCATAGGAAAAAAAGTTTAAAGCAAACCAAGTAATAACCTTCTTACGATCCGATAGACCAAAATTGGTCTCAGTAGACGTTAATCATCATCATCATCATCAATTAAAAATGTGTAAATAAGTGAATTTTAAATTAATCACAATTAGGATTAAGTGGAATTTTATTTTAATGTAAATAAGTTTAAAAAAAGTCAATTTAATCTTATTAACAATATTAAAAAATCTTAATTAATAAAAAATACTACTAATTAATTTTAATCAAAAGTGCAAAAGTATCTTTAACCTTGATTTTTATTTATTAAATATTTCAAATTAAGAATTAGCTTTCAAAATAAGTATCATCCCTAAATTTTATGTTTTAGTATCAATATAGTGTCCTACATATTATATTTATTATAACATATTCAAGAACATATTCCTTAAATATTTTTGCAATTTTTTCTTAAAACTTATTTCATACTTAAGGAATATTGAGTTTAATATTGAGTTTTATAATTTATTTAAGATTATTGTTAATATTAATTATTATTATTCATATAATTATTAATAGATCATTATAAATTTATTTTAAATTGGGATTTATTAAATACGGATACAAATTCTCTTTATCTTAAATTTTTTATACATCAATAATTTATATAACATGACAAACTTAACATCTTCTTCATAGTGGATTTTATAAGTACCTCTCTACTCTCAATACCATTATATTATATTTTAAAAATTATATTAGATCGTAAAATAATATTTAACATAATAAATTAATCATATTAAAAAAGGTAAAGATAAAGAAATTCTTCTTATCAATATTTTAAATAGAAAACTATATAAATATTAAATCTTACCTTTATACTATATGTTGGAAAAAGGCTATAATATATTTTATTACAATTTTCATTTCTTATCTTTATGGTATATGTTATAGGAGGTTTTTTTAGCCAAATTATATGGAATTATTATGGAAAAGAATATCAACATATTGCTAGAAAGGCATAGAAAAAAGAGCTCAAGGCTAGGTAGGATTTTGGGATATCATTTAACTGTGGACCACCTCGTTACTCTTAGGACCATTGTTGAGAAGTATCACGATAATAAAACTAATCTTCTATGTTGCTTTGTTGACATTAGAAAATCATTTGATGTAATGCCCAAAAGTAATATTTGGAATATATTAAAAGAATTAGACGTCCATTTTTGAGTTGAGAGCTGCTGTGATAAGGATGTATGAGAAGGTGATTGCCAAGTTTAGGAACCATGAGGTTTGGTTAAAAGAAATCAATTGCAATATAGGAGTCAAGCAAGGTTGTCCCCTATCCCCTACCCTTTTTAGTATTTACATTAACATGCCAGATGGTTGTTTGGAAGAGGCAAGTTGTGCTTGCACGACTTTGGCTAGTATAGAAATCATCCTTCTTCTCTGTGCTAATGATATTATTCCTATGTTGAGAAGTCCCTATGATCTCAAGAAGCAAGTAAAAATCCTCAAGGATTTTTTCTCTAGTATGGTATGACTATTAACAATGATAAAACAAAGGTTATGATAATCAAATCCCAAAAGATCACTTATGATAATTTCATGTATGACAACAACAACTTGGAGGAAGTGACTTTGAATATAAATATCTCGGAATCGATCTTCATCATAAGCTTAACTGGAATTATAGCATTGAGAAAATTATTATTGGAGGATGGAAAGCTTATTATGGACTTGAAAATAGTTGTAAATCATAGACCTCTAGCTTTGGGATAGGAAGAAACTCCTCTTTGAGACTCTCATCATTCTTGTTATATTATCTGGTTGTGAAGTTTAGGGTCTCAACATCTCTAGTCAATCTTGGAGAATGATAGAGAAAATCCAAAAATGCTTTATAACATATAATCTCAAAACTAAAAGAAATACGCCCTATCCTATCCTCCTCATAGAAGCGAGTTTCTCCCCGATTGAGAGCATGGCTATGACTAGGTACCTAATGTACAAACACAAGATAAAGAACATGGGAGACAAGAGGCTTTCTAAGATTTCCTCATACTCTAGTTAAAACCACATGTGACTTAAGCTAGGTTGGCATAAATATGCCAAGTCTTGGCTAAACAATTGGGGATTCGAGGAAGAGGTCACTCAATAGAATAGCGATAATATTAAAAGTATTATTACATCTAAATTTAAGGAAAATATGTGGTGCGATAGAGTTAGAGGATAAGAGAAAATTAAGATATTATAAGGAGGCGATTCACCTTAATCTACAAGATCAAAAGTATCTCTCTATTTTAACTAGCATAAAGAAGAAAATCAACATTGCTAAAATAATAACAAACTTTCATGAGCTCCATAGTGAAACAGGGCATTGGACAATTCCTAAAACGTGGGATGAAAGAATCTATCATCTTTGTGACACAAAGAGGGTTGAAGAGGAAAATCACTTTCTCATAGAATGTCATGCATACACCCATATTAGAGTGCAATTTCAAAACATATACTACAATACTGAGCTTCCTAACGTTTTAATTCATCATAACTATTGTGAGTTAGGAATGTTTGTCTTAAAGCTTTTTTAGCATAGAAATAAAATTATAAAGAAAACCAAGTGACTCCTTTCCTTCTTAAGATCCAATAGACCAAAGTTGATCTTAATGGATGTTAATAAATATCATCATCATCATCATATTCATTTTATTGATACAACTTTGTACTTTCAAACAATCTAATTTCTAATTTAAGCTTTGTAAATGATTTTTATAAAAAACAATTATAACAACATACAAGTTTTAATAAATTTTTCTAAAAATTTCAATACAACATTTAGGACTTTACAAATTATTATTTATATTACACAAATCCTAAATTGATGTTAAAAACAACAAAATCTTTATTTTCATCCATATTATATATTCTATTCAACAAGTGCACACAAAATGCTACATGAAACTTCACCTCCATGTTAAGTTCAATAATTTAGAAAGAAATTATTTCATCTTCTCAACCATAATGAAGAACATTTTTTTTTAACCATGGGAACTTAGCAACCTCCCAAGGGTATATCGAGCACTCCGCAAGCCAGATATACCTGTAATTCATGACTCAGCAAGGGTCGGTTCGAGACGTCCCAAAGCCCACCAAGGTGAGTCACTATTCCAGGGATCGCTTACCCTTTGAGCCTTGTCACAATGGACCAATGAGCAACCCTACCCCCCATCGTTTTTTTAATTTAATTGTGACCTCCACTCACACAAATATGGATACGCACTCACGCAAGTTATGTTGTAATAATGCTCTCAAACTCCTCAATTCACATATAACTACTTTTTATACAACCATTCATTAACTAAATTTGAGTTTTTTTTTTTTTAATACATTGATGCTTAAACCTTTCTCAAGTAATGCATAAAATGTTACATAAAACCCCAAACTTCTCTATTCATATATATATAACTATTTTTCTACCAAATTTCTTATATTAACCCTTCTTTTATTAATAAATTAAGGCAAACCTTTTTCAACAAATACACAAAAGCTTACATGAAAACCCACCCATATTATTCTATTAGGATCCTTTAGAATATACTTGTTTCATCTACTTGAACATAATGAAGGACAATATGCACATCCTTATATACTTACTCTCAATGGATGCTATCAAACTTATGAATCCATATACCTAGAGAAAAAAAAAAATCTAACTTTGAAAAAACATATAGATTATTGATTTGCAGATGAAATAAGCAAAATCTGTTGAATGCTCTTATCACCTCGTGTGAAGTGCAGTGAAGAAATTAGTTTCATTAGAAACCAACCAATTTCTTTTAATATTTGAAGATCAGGAATCAACACATTTTCTTTTAATATTTGAAGATCAGGAATCAACACATTTTTTTAAAGTAAATTTTTAAAGATCAAATTTTTGGGTAATTTTTTATTTTAAAAATAGATTTTTGAAGATAAATTTTTATTTTAAAAATAGATTTTAGAATCTTCAGAACATAAAATCATTACACCAATATATTCATTATAAACTTAACATATCACTTATAAAATAGATTTTAAGCGAAAAGAATAACACTCATCTGCCCAGTCTCAAAAAATGAATAGATACATTTAAACAATGTTAAAACAAACAAATTTAAATGATCGATTATCAATTTAATAACCTTGCAACTGGTTGGTAATAATGGTAATAAGAAAGAAAGACAAACACCATGGCACTTAAAACAAATAATTATATCTTTAAAAGCTAAGCTAAGAAAATGTGTAGGTATGCATGTGAATCCTGAAAATCCAAAGACATTGTAGTCTGCTAATTTACTAATAATTCTGTTCTAATTATTACATTGACAGAGCCCACGCAGATCTATATGTTCTAATAATTATGAGTTTTATACTTTGAAATATAAGATCATTAACAGAAACAGATTGAGTTACAGTTTGTCAAGACAGGTACGCTACACATGTCCGAAGATGAACATAAATAAGATGAAAAGCAGGAGAAAGAGAATAGAGTGAAGCAGAACGGCCGCAACGCTCGTCTTCAAATTGGCAAACTGTATTGAGCGGCGTTTGCCAGGTGCCTGAAACAACAGGCCCGGAGACAACAATATGAAAAGTACAAATGCAATGATGGGAGATGCCCAGTAACCCATTCACGCATATAACTATCTCTCACTTCACTGAAGATCAAATCTGGAAACTGAAACTGAAACTGAAACTGGAAATGCTTACAGAGTACAAAGCAGGTCCTCCGCACTGGAAAATTGATGGGCATTACAAGAAAATAAGGGGATCCACACATAACAGTAGCAATGGTCTTCAAATACTTTATTTTCCAGAGACCAGACAAGACGAATCTCTTTTCAAAAAGCGAAAATCTCTTCAGCTTTAATGCTTTTTTCTTTTATTCTTTTTCTTTTGTACCCGTCAAGATTCCCAGCTTTATTTCCACTGGATGGACACATCACAGCTACTACAGTTCCAGTGAAATTATTGGTAGCAGAATAAGAACTTGACCCCGCTAGTGGAGTGGTCCGTAATTGTGAATGAAATTTGTTCTAATTAAATAATCAAATCATTGACGGTGCTTTTCCCTTCATGGAACTTATCCTTATCAAGTAATTAAAAAATTATAAATAAATTTATATGTTACAGAATAAACATTAATATAATATATATTAATATGATAAGAATACCAAATTCTTTCATCATAGTTATACTCATGAATGCAAAATATCACCAAATGTATAGGTGATCCAATCACTTAGAAAGATTTTAGAGATTCAAGATGAGATTATTGGAAAACTATCCTACAACATTAAGGACATTCATAAACATGGGGGCTAAATTTGATAGGATATTAAACATTAGGAAATTATATTTAAGATCAACTTAGTCTACTGTATTATGGTCAGGTGTGTTTATCTACTAGTACAAGTCATTGTTTGGATGACTTACTCACTCAACTTGTACTATTCTCGATAGATGATCTTACCATTATCCTAAGATAAGAGAGAAGATCAAGATAGTTGAACTCCTGACTTCTAGTTGACTTTGTGTATATCTAGAAAATCTTGAGTGAGCCTGTTATGCCCTAAATGTTGGCACATTACCCACTATAAAGTGGCACATTACCCAATATATGGTGGTGCATTTCATATTATTGATGTTGGCTTGGGTCTATTAGTTTTTATTGTACACATTTGTCTCCTATATATAGGAAGGAGATTTATTCATTTTAGTCACCATTGTATCTTGTCTTGTCTTATGTACTTAGTACATTGTGTAAGGAGGTTCCTCTCTCGAAGAGGATTGTTATTCATCTCAGTTATTCATTATTAAGGCGTGGATTAATTTCATCTAGTCTATTTATGTTATTTTTATGCTATCTCTGGAACTTGGTTGCATAACATTTAGTATCATAGCTCTTTCCTTGGGACTGGTTTCTTCAAAACGAGTCACCTTGGTATTTTCGCTATAGTTTTTTTTATACAAGGATTCAGAAAGCGATATTAAAAACCCATCTCCTGAACAGGCCAAGCTATCTGTGGTCCAATTTTAAGATCCCGCGATCATACAAGTTCGGAGATATTTTTCTTGGAAGATAGGGTTTTTCACTAGTCCAAAAACTAGTCTTAAACATGTGTTATGGGGAAAAAGGTCATATATGTCGAATGAAAGATCAAATTGAGTAAGAACCATTGCATCAGAAAGAAGACAAACCACAGTATATGTGGTGGGGTTTTAAATCTCAGATCCAAAATATTGGACATGTGGAAGACTGTACAAGTTCGCTCTTCTGGAAATACCAAAAATAAGAAGTGTTGGGAGATCCACAATAACTTCTTATTGGTACATCAAAATTAGGTCAGCCCTATGGCATTGGAAAAATGACACGTCAGGCTACCTCAGGCTAAAGTTTCATACCTGGAGGAGTAGAAATTCAAATTTACCTCAGTTACAAGTCATCCATAAAACAATCTTCCAATCAGGGTTTTAAAAAGGTGCGTCATTGTAAATTTGAATAAATTTGAGTAGAAGGATATAATTGTGGTGAAACCTAGGGTGTGATATCTATTTATATTATTCAAAATGCCACCAAAAAGGAAGTGTAAAAACTCACACTCCCCTCAAACCACCAGAGGATCCATCCCTGACGTAGGATGAAAGGGAAGACCTATCTTTTCGAGTGTCCCAATTGGGAGATATGATTAAAGGAACTGTGAAAAAAATTGATTTGGTTAATTTAGAGGATAAGTTGAATAAAATGGAGGAAAATATGAAAGGTTCGGTGAGAACATCTGATTTACTCAATTTAGAGGATAAGTTGAACAATATTGCTAATCGATCCCATACAAAATCCAAGGGATACTCCTGCTACAGGTGATGATGTGTTCCAGGATACTCAGGAGGATACAGATAATTTATGTGTTGAGAAACATTCCATGAATAAGAATATTCTAAGAGGAAATAATTCTAGTAATGGAAGTCATCAATGATGATTACCAAAGGGTACCCAACTTCCTAAAATTGACATGAGAAAGTTTGATGGAAATGATCCAATAGCTTGGATATTCTAGATGGAGCAATTCTTTTATCTACACTAGGTGCCAACTTTGCAAAAGGTAACTATTGCATCATTATATTTAGAGCCTAATAACTTTGAATGGTACCAATGGCTTTGTGACTGTAAAAAAGACTCTATTGTCTCCTAGTATATATTCACAGAAGAATTGATTGGACATTATGGGAATATAAATAGCAACACCTTCTTTAGCCAGTTGGTAAATCTAAAGCAAAAAGGCCCAGATACAGAGCACATCAAGCAGTTTCAGAAGCTAAGCCTCAGAGTGAAGAATCTTTTAGAAGATAATTTGTTGGATCTCTTTATTGGAACTTTGAAGGATAACATCTAGCATGAGGTTCTCCTTTGGGAACCAAAGTCCTTGGAACATGCATTTAGGGTGGCAAGGAAAGTTGAAAACAAAATTATGGAAACAAGGAAGTCTACCACTTACAACTATAAGGAAGGAAGTGTGGTCTCGATTCATCCACAACCTACAAGGTTGACACAACAACAACTAGAGGAAAAAATACAAGAGGGCTTTGTTACATTTGTGATAACAAATATAGTAAGGGAAACAAGTGCACTCGGAAGAAACTATTTTACATAGATTATAAAGAAGAGGAAGAAAATGAACAAGAAGCATCAAAAGAAGAGTATTCACACCAGGAACCAACACCAAGGATTGAAGCAGAAGAAATTCACCCCACCATATCTTGCAATGCTTTCGCTGGAATTACCACTCCTCAAACTATCAAGATAGAAGGCTATATCAAGAAGAAAAAGGTAATAGTACTAATTGATTCTTGCAGTACTCACAATTTTATTAATTGTAAGATAGCACTAGCTTTAAATTGCTTTATATATCCAGCACTAGATTTTCAGGTGATGGTTGCAGATGGAGAAACTATAAGTTGCTTAGAAAATGTCATAAGATAGATCTCTCTATGGGAGAGTATGTCCTAAATAGTCCAATGATCGCCATTCCAATGGGTGGGATTGGTGTGGTCCTAGGGGTCCAATGGCTACAATCCCTGGGAACATTAGCTTTTAATTTTCAAGATCTTTTCTTGAAATTTTTTTAGGGAGGAAAAAAAATTGTGTTAAGAGGTATCACAGGGAGACCTGATAAGATAATCAACTCTAATGGCATGAACAATATTTTTCAGAAGGAAACACAGGGTGTAATTGCACAATTTTTCTCACTAGATGTTCAAACACCTAAATTGTCCATCTCTCCATATCTATAGCAGGTCCTAGACAATCATTCTAAGGTATTCGATAATATTCCACATGTCTCCCACCTACTCGAGAACATGATCATGCTATTCACTTGGTTCCAGGAAGTGTTCCGCCCAATATCAGTGCTTATAGATATCCCTATGCCCATAAAAGTGAAATTGAGCATATGGTTGGAGAAATGTTAGAAGTTGTAATAATTCAAGCTAGCCAAATTTCTTACTCTTCTCCAGTAATATTGGTGCACAAAAAAGATGGCTCATTGTGTATGTGTGTATATTATAGAGAGATCAACAAGCTCACTATTAAATATAAATTCCCCATTGTGGTTATTGATGAATTGTTAGATGAATTACACAGGTCAATTTACTTCACCAAGATAGATCTTCGCTCAGGCTATCATCAGATCATGGTGAAGAAAGAGGACATTCCAAAAAAATCTTTCCGGACTCATGAAGGCCATTATGAGTTTTTGGTCATTCCTTTTGGCCTTACAAATGCACCTTCCACATTTTAAGGTTTGATGAATTCCATCTTCAAGCCCTTTCTTTGAAAATGTGTGTTAGTGTTCTTCGATGATATGCTGATCTACAGTAAATCTTGGGAATCCCATGTTCAACATGTTGATAAGGTTCTCACACTATTGGAGGAACAATAATTATATGCAAAACACTCCAAATGTTTCTTTGGAGTATAGGAGGTGGAATACCTAGGTCATATCGTCTCTCATGAAGGTGTTAAGGTAAACCCTAATAAAATTAAATCAATCCAGGAATAGAAGATCCCTACAAACCCAAAACACCTTAGGGGATTTCTCGGGTTGAAAGGATATTATCGCAAGTTTTTCATAATTATGGGCGAATAGTAGCACCCTTAACAACAGTACTAAAAAAGGATGCATTTTCATGGACTCCAAATGCAACTAAGGCCTTTGAAGAACTCAAAGAGTCCATGTGCAGAGCTAAAGTCTTCGATACACCTGATTTCACAAGAACCTTGGTTGTGGAATGCGATGCATCAGGGAATGGCATTGGCGCTGTTCGAATGCAAGATGGAAGGCCCTTTCCTTTGAAAGCTGGCCAATTAAGGGGAAGAATATACAAAAACCAATTTATGAGAAGTAAATTCTAGCAATTCTACATGCTTTGAAGCAATGGAACCCCTACCTCATATGAAGACATTTCAAGGTTAAAACTGATCATGATAGCCTTAAATATTTCTTGGAACAAAGGCTATCTTCATAAGAGCAGCAAAAATGGGTAAAAAAGATGTTGGGATATGATTTTGAAATCATATACAAAAACGGGAATCAAAATGTTGTGGTGGATGGAAAATCCAGGAAAGATGAGGATGTTGAAGCATTTCTCTATGTTATCTCCATCATCCAACCAGATTGGATAACTGAAGCAAAGGATGAATGGAAGAATGACTAACAAATATGGACATTCATTCAATATATGCAGAAGGATCCTGGTGCCTCTAATACATTTTTGTGGAAAGATGACTTGCTATGGTACAAGGATCGCTTATATATTTGTAAGAGTTCCCAACTCAAGCAAAAGGTACTTCTAGAATTACACTCTTCACCTGTAGGAGGACACTCGGGTTTCTTAAAAACCTACCACAAGGTCAAGAAAGTTTTTTTTTTGGATGGTCTTAAAATTGATGTTCGAAAATTTGTGACCGAATGTTTGGTTTTCCAACAAAATAAAGAGGAAACAATTATGACCCCAGGTCTTCTACAACCACTTTCCATTCCAATCCAATGGTGGATAGAGGTCTCAATGGATTTTATCATAGGTTTACCAAATTCTGAAGGAAAGAGCGTCATCATGGTGGTGGTTGATAGACTTACTAAATATGTACACTTTTGTGCACTATCTCACCCTTTCAAATCTAGCAAAGTCGCCAATGCTTTTATGGAGACATTCCAAAAACTACATGGTACTCCAAATATTATAGTAAGTGACAGGGATACGATTTTCACTAGCAATTTTCAGACTGAATTATTTTCTTGTTTGGGTACTTGACTGAATCATAGCTCATCTTATCATCCTTAGTCTGATGGGAAAACGGATATAGTGAACAAATGTTTGGAAGGATATATTTGATGTTTTGTTGTTGATAAACAAACACAATGGATCAAGTGGTTACCCTTGGCAGAATTGTGGTATAACACTTCCTTTCATACATCAACAAAAATGACCCCATTTATGGCACTTTATGGTTATCATCCACCATCCATCACATCTTCACTAAGAGACTCATCTAAGGTTCAATCAGTTGCATACCACATGGATCATCAACAACAAGTTCTTCAATTGTTAAAGGACAACCTAACTTTGGCACATAATCAAATGAAACAAGAAGCAGATCAACACTATATTGAATGAAGCTTTGATGTGGGGGATTGGGTGTTTTTAAGACTACAACCATACAAACATATATCCCTAAAGAACACCAAGAAGGATAATAAACTATCACCTAAATACTGCAGTCCCTATAAGGTGCTACAAAAGATTGGTAGTATGGCCTACACATTGGAATTGCTTGCATCTTCACGAGTCCACTCAGTTTTCCATGTTTCATGTTTAAAGAAGGTAATCGATGACAAGCTACCAGTTCAAACAATATTACCAGAACTTGATGAGGAAGGAAAAATCATCTTGGAGCCTTAAGCAACCACTGAAACAAGAATCAAACAGCTTTGGAATTGACTAATTCCAGAGTATCTCATTAAATGGAAGAACCCACCCATGGAAGATTCAACATGGGAAGACAAGTCCTTTATACAACAACATCCAGAACTACTTCAACATTGAGGACAACACTTTTTGAAGCGGAGGATCATGTTAAGCACTAAATGTTGGCACATTACCCCCTATAAAGTGGCGCATTACCCACTATATGGTGGTGCATTACATATTATTGATGTTATCTTGGGTTTATTAATGGGTTTATTAGTTGTTATTGTACAAATTTGTCTCCTATATATAAGAAGGATATTTTTTCATTTTAGTCATTATTGTATCTTGTCTTGTCTTATTTACTTAGTACAATGTCTAAGGAGGTTCCTCCCTTAAAGAGGATTGTTATTCGTATCAGTTCTTCATTATTAAGGCGTGGATTACTTTCTTCTGGTCTATTTCTGCTATTTTTATGTTATATCTGGGACTTGGTTTCATAACATAGTCATTACCACAATCATCAATAGGAGTAGTTGAACTGGAGCATGTTTTTTATTATTAGAAAGCTCTCCTTAGCACTATGATTCTTATCTAAGGTAGAGTGCTATGAGAGAATTAATTAGAAATGAGCAATCTAAGAAATAAGCATTAGACATAGAACATTTGATTCATTGCACCAACAATCGATTTTGATTTAATGTAACGCAAAATAAGAGAATTCAAGTATGTATAGTTCATGTGATATATGCCATGTATAGAAGCATTTTATTCCTTTGGACTATTCTCTCATCTTGATGGTATACATTGATGGCGTATTCTTCTTTATCATGAAGCACTTTTTCTAGATTTTATGTTGGCATCATCTTCTACTTGAAGAATTATGTTGATAATTATCATAGTTTCTCCATTTTGTTCCTTTGTGATAGATCTTCATAAGATTCAATACATTCAATTGTCTTCATAGATTTGTTGTTTTCTTCAATTCCAAGAAGCACTTTGTCCATCTTTTATCTCGGCACCATTTTTTTCTTGAAGCACTTATGGTTGGTTGTCAACAAGTTTTCCATTTGGTGCACTTGTTGTATATATTCTTCAAATTTGGTGTATATCTTCTACATAGGACCTTAAAACTGAAAATGAATTGTGCCAATTCATTCTTGTCATAAAAATTCCTAGTTTAAAAAATTGTTAAAAAATGTCTTATTATGAGCAAGATATGCCCCTCATAAGGTTGAAAATTAGGGATGAGGCATGGTTTCTTTGAGAAATGAAGACTTTTATGTAGCATTTGAAATAATTTTCAAAATATGAAATAATTAATGAATAGATAATGAGCAAATACTCATAATTATGACATGGGAAAGAGATAGGGTGTTTACTTTATGTTAGTTGTGTATTTGGCATGGGAAGTTGTTCGATGCATATGCATGGAAAAGTAAAAATTAGTGCATATGAGACAATTGATGAATGATGCGTAATGAGTAATATAACATGTAAGCATTGAACATAAAGTATTTGATCCATATCCAACCAAAAAAAGTATTTGATCCATATATTATCAATCAATTCCAACTGATGTAAGGAATAGTAAATCTTTTGTCATGCTCGATTGCTGTTTCCTCTTTTTTCATGCTCGATGGATGTTTCCTGCTATGAGGGTTTTACTGGGTGTGTCTAGTGTTTATTTCTAAGCTTGTTTTGTGTTCACTCCTATGACATTAATGTAAAATTTTATACATGGTACTAGATAATTTTGATACAAGTTCTAATCAATTATAAAAATAGATATCCAAATAATTCCAATGAAAAAAAATTATATCTCTTTTTTTGGATTTGAAATCAACTTTCAAACCCTTCCAAATTTGACCTTGAATACTCGTGGGTTCTCTTCATAACTATACAAATTTATTCACTTTGGTCCAACTGACATGCGCATCTAGAGTGTTCTAATTAGTTAATATCAATGACTAGATAACCAAATTTGGTCATGATTTTCCCCAAAGGTGGAGGATTTTCTCCAATTGACATGAAACATTCATTTTGCTTAAGGCATTTTTGAAATTATTTTTTTAAGAGCTATAACAAATAATATCCATGTTAAAAAATATTGTTTTTTTATTGGTTTATGAGAATAAGCTACGACTTAAGGATAAATGAGGTCTTGGGTTTCAAACCATTTGCATCTTAATCTCAACTAATTATTTTGTTGAGATAATTGCCACTTCATTCATTTATCTCAACGTTATATTACTAGAAATAAAAATTAATTAAAAAAATTTACATTGGCTCATAAAATAAAATAAAATGAAAATAATTAAAAAATCCATGTTGGCCTATAAAATTAAAAAAATAAAATAAAAACTTAAACATGGATCTATAAGTATGAGAGGCATCAAATTTCTAAAGTTTAAGACATTAAAAACAATTACACCTCAAGAAATTGGATCCCTCTCGATGCTTGATAGATCCGATTTTAAGATGAACCTATGTTAGTATTTTCTTAATTTTGGTTCTATTTTGTGATTAACAAAAATCTAATATAATGAAATTATTATTAAAATCCTTAGTGATTTTTTGTCAATTGTTGGAATATGAAGCATTGTATTTAAAATTTGAATTATTAAGATAGTTGTAAAGCCAAAAGTAAAGGAAAAGAAACATAAACATGAAGTTTGTAAAAATTATGGAGGGGGCTCCTTGATTCCCCTATGGATTCTGGTCATTGTTGATCCCTTTCCTTAATGAAAAAAATATGAAAAAAAGGTAAATACATGGAAGCCTTTTGATTTTCATTATTATTATTTCATCACTATTTTAGTGCGTACAATTTTATAGTAATATAGTATAAGATAAGTTAATTTTCTTGGACTTTTTCAAAATGCATATAAGTATATAGATATTTTCACATTGATAAGAGTGATAGGTAATGTTGTTAAGTTTTTTATGACCTCCAATATTTAGAGCTTTGACGGATATTGGAGCTTTTACCGATAGGAGATTAGTCAGCACTAAAGTCATAGAATATTATGTGCTTGCAAGTAATGTGTTATAAATGATGGAAATATTCAATATTATGTGCTTGCAAGTAATGTGTGATAGATGATGGAAGTATTCAAACATTTTCTTACCATGTATCAATATTAATATTAA
Organism: Larix kaempferi; assembly: GCA_027924585.1. NCBI lineage: Eukaryota > Viridiplantae > Streptophyta > Pinopsida > Pinales > Pinaceae > Larix > Larix kaempferi. The sequence continues at coordinate 6,883,641 of BSBM01000393.1, read as the reverse complement.
TGCAGCACTTATTTGAATTAAACTAACTTTTAGTGATGGATGGAATTAATCAATAAACTCTCTCGAGCCTTTTCAAGCTACTCGACAATGAAACAAATAACATCCCTAGATATAAACATTTTGTATAAACAACTTCCATGTTGCATTGATATCAATGATTTGATTTCATGTTATCTTGCATTATTATAATTCCTACCCTAATTACCCTAAAATATGAACCTCATGTACGTGTATAAATTATTAGGCAATGCTCAAATTCTTATGTTAAATCAACTTTCCATAGTTACAACTCATGGCTCGCCCTCTTTTCTCCTTTCCTAATTTTAAGTGGAAGCCGCCAGTAATGGATGAGTAACCACTTTGCATCGAGAGATTTGCTAAGAGTAGAACCTTTGTGTTGCTCACTATTGTATTAATATTGATGTAAGATCATTTTAATGGTGTTGATGGTTTTGCTTCATTGATAAATTGTGATTTTGATGGTATTGTTTTAATGGTGATTATGAATTTAATGATGTAGATAATATTGATTTTATAGTATTGTTTATCTTGATGAGATTTGATGATGGTGGTGGTATTGGTTTGATGATGTTGATTATATTGATTGATGTTGATTGATAATGATTTGATTTGATGTTCTTAATAAGGTTGTTTATATTGATTGGTAATGGCTTGATTTAATGATCCCAATGGTGTTGTTTATATTGATTAGTGTTGATTGATAATTATTTGATTTGGTGATCCTAATGATGTTGCTTATATTGATTATTGTTAATTAATAATGATTTGATTTGATGATCTTGATGATGCTTGATGTTGATGAGATATATTGATAATGATTTTATTGATGATATGATGATGTTTTTGGTATTAGTTTGATGATAGTAATAATTTGAATTTGAAGGCTTTGATGTTCTTCATGGCTTGATGTTTTTTTCATGATATTAATGATCTAATGATTTTAAAATAATTTATGCTCTTTATGGCATTGATGTGTTTGGTGTTAGTGATTCTCTGGATGATTTGATGTTGTTGATGCTTTCGATGATATTAATGCTATTGATGGTCTTGATGATATTGGAGCTCCCGATGATATTGATTATTTATAACTTTGATGATACTAATAATTTGAACATGTCATAGGTATTGATGATGTAAATGTTAGTGAATTGATGGTGTTAATGATTTGATGAAGATTTCGATTGATTGGTGATGGTTCAATGATATTAATGTTGTTGAATAAATGTTTGATTTGGTAATGTTAATGATATTTTCGATATTAATGATATCGATGATATTAAATATTTGTTAGTGATTTGATGATGTTGATGCTATGGATTTATTGTTGGCTTGATGATAATAATGATGTGGATGAAATTGATTTGAAGTTAAATGATGTGATAACATTGTGGATAATGTTGATGTTTGGGTGATGATTCCTTATTTGATGATCTTTGATGATGATTCAAGGATAATGATGCTTTGGTTTGATGATATTTATGACATTAAGGATATTGATGATAATTGTATTAATTGGATTTGTTGACAAAAATGACAATTTGGTAATGTTATTGAAGATTTGATGTTATTGATAACCTTGATAACACTAATGATTAGGCAATAGTTTGTTGATCTTAATGAAATTATTTAGATGACACTATTGGTTCAATAATGTTGATTTGAAGGTATTATTCATTTTTTCAATATTTGTTGAATTAATGATATTGGTATTGATTTGATTATCTCGATGATTAGATAATTATTTGTCTCTATTGATGATGTTGATTTGCCGATGATATTGAGGATTGGATAATGATGTGCTGATATTGATAATGGTGTTGAATTGATGATAGTGATGGTATTGATGACTTGATAATGATATGTTGATATTGATAATTTTAATGATATTGTTGATTCAATGATATTGATCTTGTCGATTTTGATTAATTTGATTATATTGATTTAATGTCATTGAATTGGTGTCATGATGGTTGAAGATATGAAGGAATTTAAGTGATATTAATGATATTGGTTATGAATTATTGGACAATATTTGAAGGTGTGGGTCATTGAAATGGTTACATGCATGCTAATTGAATGTTGATGTTAGATTATCTTCTGATTGATTGTGATAATTTGAATAAAGGCTCAATTAGTGTGATAGTACCAATGGATTTTGTATCATATTTCATATGGGAATTATGTAGGATTGTGGTAAAAACAATGTGGCATGTATGGCTACTACATGATCTCCTACGTCCTCTGTTATGATCTAATATCCACTCCCTGTCTCTTGCTCATCTATGGAACAATACAATAATACCATAAGAATGGAACCCTTTGTTCTTCTAGTGGTCTAGTATTTAACAATGTTTTGATAGTCATCTAGGGTTATTTTTTAGGGTTTTTGCATGCCTCAACTCTTGATTAGGGTTAGGGTTTTGGAAACTATAAAATTTTCTTCAAATTCCACACATGACTAGGCATAACTTCCTCATATGAGCTCTGATTGAGGTGATATTTGTGTCGTTGGAAATCTCTCAGAATGTAGAACAACATCAAGGGGGTAGGAACTATGTTCATAATCTTTGTACCCCAAATTTACATCATTTAGTCCCTCAAATGGGCCTTAGAAGGTTCTAGACCCCAAATCTGCAAAGTAAGACTTTCCCCTAAAATGGGCCCTACAAGCCAATTCATCCAATATTTCCACCCAGAAAGAACCAAATAGATGAAAAATCATTTATTAATCCATTTTATATCATAGATGGAAGAATTTATATATTTATAATTTACCTTTCTAGGTGGTAGGAGTCATTTTTGTTGCCCTTGAACAAAGCAGTGAAGCACCTATTTTGAGTTCGTTTTCTTTTCAATTGGGTTTTTAGTATTTCCTTAGGACTTGTACTATGATTTTGATATTTTACTCCTCTGATTGATGACTCTTCAAATCCTTATAGAATATAACCTATGTCAGCTATTCTTTATATATATTCACCATATTGGTAGTATGTTCTCTCAAGTTACTATCCAAGCAATCAAATCATGTTTATGTCTATATTCCATGTCGATTGATGGGGGATTCCTCAGTTCCCTCCTTCTAATAGATATCTTCTTATCGATTCAAACTTATTACTTAAATAAGTAGATTAAGATACCTTTAGAGTATGGGTCTTGTAGTGACTAGTCATAGGTTCCCTTGCACTCAACAATGGGTTCACAACAATGACGCTTAATCAGTTGATTCTACAAGTGTTCAACATTAACAAATTTATTCACACTTGTTAGAATGTACTAAATGCAGTAGTTCCCATTATCATCATCTTTGGGTTATCTCACATCTACCAATGGTATATATCAATCATTGGTTGTTAGATTGTTTCTCCCATGTTTGACTTTATATCATTTATTTGCATGGTGTAGATTTATATTTACAGAGAGTTTGGATATAAAACCTCCGGTTATTGTAGCATCTAATTTAGTGGTATCACTTGAGTTTATGATACAATACCACTACCTCATTAGTACTTTTGGAGGATCGTTTTGCACCTTTGATAGCTTTAATTGTTCTCCTAATATACAATGAGACGTAGATCCTTTGTAATATTGTATCTACGCATCGCTATGATCTTGTTTAGACATGGATCCTTTATGTATTCTTTTGTAGCCATGATTTTTCCTAATATATACTTCATGGATCCATAGTGTACTGGACTTGGTGGGCAGCGTTATTTCCACATAAGCATGGGTATGCCTACCTTGGGAAGAGATTCACTTGATACTTTGGTCTTTGTGTGTAGGTATCTTCTATATCCTTAATCTACTTGACTCCTCCTTATCCCACTTGTTAGTCTACTCTCAAATTTATAATATTATTCATCCATTAGATCCCCTTCTTAACTCACACTTTAGGGTTAATCTATTATACTTATATTTTGTCACACTTAATCAAATTAGACAAGTCATGACATATTGTATACCCTATCCAAAGGTTTATATAACATATCCATATTACTTTGATTCCTTTACCCTATGTGCATGGGTTGCATTGGTGAAACTCATGAGAAATTCACTTGATTCCAATTATAAACCCACAACCATCCTCAAATTCCAATTATAAACCCAAAATTTGTGCATGGTGCATGTGCCCGGAGCAAATTTCATGGATGTTGTGCAGCTATATTTCCCTAATTTCTCTTCTAAACAACTATTACAACTCCCTACTCATATAAATAGGGGTTCCATGGTTGGGAAAAAGGACACAACACCCTTATGCTAGAGAATTTTTAAGTCTTGTCTAATTGTCTTTTCCCCTAGTTTCTATCTACTTGAGTAGAGACAACACTTATTTATCCAAGTTGTGATTGAAATTTGTATATATTTTGTCTAGACACTCACTGAATACTATACTAATGTAAAATTGCATGTTGATTCAAAAGTACATGTGGTTGAGAATGGGAGGACTTGAGCTCTAGCATAGGAGGTGATGTAGCAAGGTTCATGCATACTTGTAATATTTTGAAATCAATAATATAGATTTATCGTATTCCATTCCCACAATCCTTGTGCATTTGTCAAATCTTGTTATGAATGAATCATGGAGTTGGTAGAAGATTGGTTAGCATGAAGATAAATTAGGGTTTTATGTTTTGCAATTTCTATTGTTTATTTGAATCAACATGTTGGAAATGAGAAAGGTTATATTTGCTTGATTATGTGTATGCCTATAAAATATTTTGATGTTGGAATTGGATCAATTAATCTACTAACAAGGTCAGGAACAAACAATAGTTCAAGCGGTATTTATCGCATTCCTTCTATTTACATTTAACTTATAATAATGAACCCTAGGGAAACATAGGTAGTTGATTATTTCTCTATCTATCGGTGATCCTAACCCTCTCAATAGAAATTTTCATTTAGTGTAGGTATAAGTCCCATCAACATGTCCAAGAATGGCACAAGATCAACGAGAATGCATTTCCAACCTCTCTAATTACTCAACATAAATAAACTCACTCTTCCTCGAAAATGAAATCAATGGGTCATAGATTAAACTAATCAACATTTGTGTGGTGGAGAGGCATTTGGAATTACAATAGCCCCATATTCCTTGGGGTTATGGTATGTAGGAACAATTAGTCTAGCTCCTAGTGTCATATTACCTCTAGTTGTGGGGCTCCTTTAATTTACAAGGACCATATTGTTCCACTCTATATTTTTATGTGTCACACAATGGATAAAATACACTCTAGCTTCTGACACATCCACTTTTGGAGTCTGAAGGGCCCAAAAATAAATATTTAGGCTCAGAGAAGAGAATTAGTACTCCTAGTGGAAAATTACACCCCCATTTTCATATATCCACTTAGAAAATGTTAGAGAAATTATTAGACTTCTCCCATCAAATCATAGATCCAACAATATCTCTTTAAATACAATAGTCAACAACAATCAACAACAATCTAGCCCTCACACATAAGGAAAAGTCCTTTATTTTTTTATTTCACTAAGTAACAACTCATCCACAAGAAAGTATATTGGCTTCCTATGATCCCCTTTTTAGTATAAACAAGGTGAAATTAGGTTAGTAGAAAAATTATAAGTATAATAAAATAGATATTAGGTTAAACCATAATGTTGCCAAGGTCTTGAATTCTTTGTTGTACACTCTTCCAAGGGAGAGTACACATGTTGTATTCTTGAGTACACTTGCTACAAAAAAAAATATTGCAATTTGTTCAATTATTCCCTCCCTACTTTTCAAGCATGTCATATTGTGATACTATTGTATTAACATAACATAACCCTTCACAAGCAATTGTCTAGGTATTATGGTGTCTCTCTATCCACTTGCTAGAGAGAATCATTATTGACATGTATGCCCCTAATAAGAATGTACCACTCCTCTTGTTTATCCCTTGCAATAGATTTTGAACATTTGGTCCCTATCAAATTACCATAGTTACCATTACAAAAAAAACATATCCATCTTGTAAGCTAAGTAAAACTTATGCATTAAATCACAACAATTTTTTATTCAATAAATCCTAGATAAAGATTTATGCATGAATTTACAAATTTATAAAATTATTGTGTTGTTGCACATAAAACTTTGTTTTTTCTTTACTGGGATGTAATCAAGATGCCTAACTACATTTTCATTTTATAGTGGTTTAATGGTAACTATTGTGACAATGCTTTGTGAAAACTACAAAGTTGTGAAAATTGGGAATACTTTGTCAACTTCCACATGATGATGATATTTTTAGGAAAATATTATATCATGGAAATGGGGAACACTATAATATATTTGTCTCAACCCTTTGAAATTGCTTTTTTTTATATTGTAATTATGTTTTTCATTGCTATATTTTGCTTCATACCATTTTGTAGACTTACCATGATGATTTTAAAGACATATAAACATTATCATTTTTAATTTAAAGGTTCAAAGGTTGACTGGTGGAAGAAAACCGATGGGGGATATGAGTCCATTAAAGGGGAAAGTAAGGGCATCTAAGTGGGAATTTGATCAATGTATCATGGTTATTAATATAACCTATCTATAATCTCCTTCATGTGATTATCTTATTATTATTTCACCCTAATGTTTATGCTATAACAATTCAGAGCCTAGTAAAATGATTAATTACTTCAAGTAATTATTTCATACTCTGAAGTACCTACCTCCTATATAAGGAAACCAATTCCTATATTCTTGCAATCAAGAAGAGTTCAATTAGGACTATTGATTCCTATTCAGATCCTAGTAAAATGATTAATTACTTTTAGTAATTATTTCATACTCTCAAGTACCTGCCTCATATCTAAGGTAACCAATTCCTATATTCTTGCAATCAAGGAGAGTTCAATTAGGTCTATTGATTCCTATTGTTAATGAAGTGGAAGAGTTATTTATCACTCTTTGTTTTCCTCTCCTTTATTCATGCAAAAGAGAAAATTTGAATTAGGAAGAGCAGATTGAGAAAAATGAGTTCTTGAGGAGAGAATAGAGTTTCTAATGAAAAATAGAAACCTAGTTATTATAGGATCCATGGATAGATGAAAGAGGAAATATAATGTGGAATTAGACACCAAGATTGAGTATGGAAGTAGCTTCTTAAACCTCTACACTTTTCTTGTCTTTCTTGGTTGGTTTGGAAGCCTTTGGTAAAGAGAAGAGTGATTTGGAAGCTTTAATAAATCTTATTTCCTTGGTGGTCTCATATCCCATCACAAGAGTCATATTCACAAAGGATTTTCCTATAGTTGAGAGGAAAATGGTTCACCCATAATTAGTTTCTTGGAACTCAATTTATAGAAAGATAGTTTTTTTCTCCCTCTTTCTTATGAATTCAATCTTTGCATGATGAAGAATATAATGTCATTATTAGTTACAAGGATAGGGGCAAATTTTAAGGATACATAATTTTCTTAGAGTGTAGAAATCTTGGCGAAGATTAATGATTCTTTAATTTCAAACCATAAAATGTTTGGAGATATTTTGTAAAATACCCAAAAATCTAAGGGTTTTATATAGTATATGGACAATTTTGGTGATGTTTAAATTAAAAACAATTTATTCCATGGAATTTGGGCGAATCATTTTAGAAACAAATGGAAATTGATGAAGCTTTTTTTTACAAAAGACATTGAAAATTAGCCCATTGGCTAAATTTCACCCCTAAAATTTTCTCTAATGAGGGTTTGCATTACAATTTTCTTGTAGGTTTGATGAATAAATAAATATGAATTATATTGTATGCAAATTGTTTGTAGAAATGAATTATGCATACAAGTCTAAAAACCAACTTATTCTTTTTAGTACAATGGTGTCATATGAAGTTGAATGAATACCATGTTTGGATTGGGAATAGTTGCCACATATCAACATTTGTCCACCATAAATCAATGTTAGATTTTCCTACATGACCTTAACAAATAAAAAATTGTTATAGATGAAATCATGATAAAACTACATTATACAATGTCCATTAGAATTCAAATTTTAACAAATGTCGATAAAAATAATATCCATATTCTCACCAACAATCAACTTCAATTTTGTTTGTATGACCCTTAAAAACACAAAATGGTTGTTGATGAAATTTTGATGTAACTTGGCCATACTTTGTACATTAACATGCAAATTTTAACAAAAAATAGTTGACATAAATATCCATATGGTCACTAAATTTCAAAGTTAGATCCATCCATTTCATTCGCTAAAAAGTGAAAACATAGTTAAATCAAGAAAGGAAATTCAAACCCTCCATACCCTACACAATTTGTGCTTGTTGTGTATGAAAATTTTGGGCATATGATAAATGTTTTTAAGGGATTAATTGATATGGATTGATTTGAACCATGTGTGTTCTTACATTGGCCTCTTGAAAGGAGGAGGATGCTAGATTTCCCATACCCCTAAAATCATATAAATCCCATGCATAGATTATTGTGGAATCGTTTTTTTAGGCCATGGGAATCAATAACTCATTGGGATTACCTAGGCTAGGCCTAGGTCCAAAGTTGGTGGATACCACTATAACCCAAGAGTATATCGAACAACTTGCAAGCTATATATACTAATAACTTATGACTTAGCAAGGGCTGAGACATCTGAAGACACACCCAAGTGGGGGGGCCACTCTATGGGGCACCTACCCTTCTAGCCTCATCACAACAAAATGATTTTGAATATTGTTGTGAGGTATTTACCTTTTTCATATGATGGGTTGTATTAGGCTTTGGCCTCAACACCATGTGTGCCTATTCTATAAGGCTTTGTGCCATTCTTTATAACCATGTATTTTGTGGATAATGAGGCAAGGGGTGTGTATATTAAATAATCATTTGGAAATAAACTTATGGATTAAATAATCATTTCATTAGGTTTATTATAAATCTAATGATCATGGAATAATAATTCTAATCAACGGACTCAAAGTGTTATATGAATGAGATTAAAGATATTAGTCGCAAATCTGAAGATTGTCCTCCTTTAAAGAGAACAAGACCTCCATCTAAGAGATTTTAGGGAATTGACAAGTTGAAATAATTGATGAAATTATGAAATAGATTTAGTATGTGAATAATTTTCTTATGCTTATGGAAATATGGTTATGATATCTACACCTAAGTGTCACCACCTTGAAAAATTATTATGTGGCAAACTATAAAATTGACCTTGATTTTGTTGTCTAGACATTACATTTAAAGTTTAAAAATCTGACCTTATCTTAATGAATATAATGCCAAACTCTTTTTTTTCACTTTGAAAAAACTCTATACTATTATGAATATAAAATTATGAAAAAATACATTTTCCTCAGCAGTTCAGAAAATAATCCACAGAGTTGTCCAACATCCTCATGACCATCCATATTACAAAGAATATCCCATGCACAGGGATTTTACAACCTAAGTAAAATATAAACCCAACTGTCAACCAGATATCACAGAGGGAGATAGCCAAAAAATAAAGTAAAAAAAAAAGAGAAAAGATAATGCAGGAAACTAAAGCCGCTATCATCTGCTATATGTGTAGATATTACAAAAAGGAACAACAAAAGAGAAGCAGCATACAGACATGCCACTAGACCAGAAATATTGGTAGAGTTTCAGAGTCCCTGAGTAAATTATCATCCCAGAGTTCCAAGAAGATACTTCCCTCTCGAGCCAATAGACCAAGCCTAGAGAGCATATCTACCTGAGTATTATCAGCATGATAGATGTGGTGAAAGTTGATCCCGTGCATATCCAGAAGAAGCCTTCGTATCTAGGAAAACCAGGAGGAGAGTGCGATAGCATGAATGTCTCCCTGATTACTTACCCACTTAATGATAATCAATTAGTCCCCTATAACATGGATAAGTTCTATCTGTCACTGATGGGAAAATAAAATCACCATCCACATAGCAACCAATTCTCCCTTGGTGTTGGATCCATTTCCACAACTCATCCACAAATAAAAGCAACTGCAAGGGTCCAAAAGGATGACTGCACCAACTCCACAGCGGTTACCTGAATCCTGTGAGGCACCATCAAAACTTGTTGAAACACCCAAAAAAAAAATATGATGGAGCTTTTGGAGTTTTCTGCAATGGATTCTTTATACCCCACAATAGCTTTCCCAGCACACCTGAAAGGATAGATAAGCTTGTTTTCAAAAATATGAAGGTTTGGGGCCTTCCATGTTTTCGAGATAATATAATAGGCTAGCTCCCCTAGCCTCCCATTTAATCTAAACCAGTAGAGAAGGCACTCCTGTAGGAAATTACCAATCCAAGACCTGATATTTGGATAAGATAACCCAACAAACTGCCATAACTGAGATATATACTAACATTCTAGAAAAGGATAGGTGACTGAATCTTCTACAAGTTTGCATAGTTAGCAGATGTTTGGTCCAATAAAGCCACGTTTCTGCAAGTTTTTCCATGTAAGCAGTTTGTCTTCCAGAGCTAACCAAATAAAAAACTTTAACTTTGCAGGAAGTCTCCACTTCCAACACGCTCTATGCCACCATGCCAGGTTTGCAATATTTTCTTGGAATAATACCTCATATGCCAGCTTTGCAGTCAAGAAACCTGTGTGTGTATTCCATGACCACACAATTCTATCACCAATATCGGATAATCTGACATTTCCATGATATAGACCTAGTACATATGAGTGCCACTCCCCAGCCATAACATCCTGGAGGCCGATTTGTTCAGCAATCAACCAGTTTTGACAGGAATATACAACTTGGACTGCCGAAGTAGCGTGCTGGAGGGTGAAATTACCACGTGAATGCAACATGTGTAATAAATCTTTTGAGAGCCTATAGCAATGCGGGCCACCAACAATGGGATCTTCCCCTAGCATAATAGACCGCTCATTACCCAACACCATGCAATTCAATATACCAACATTGAGAAGGCCGATATCATACCCGCCCTGATATTGGATATATTCTTTGCATATCTTTTAGAGGAGTGAAGCCACTGTATAACATAGAGACCCCAGAGATACTTGTCCTTAATTATATCTCCCCATAATCCATTCACCATAAGTGCTCACCAGAGGATTTTTTCCAAAAGAGCAGTAGAGAAAGCATATATATTCTTAACATACCATCCTCCATTAACGAATGGGATAGAAAACTTACGCCACTCCACTAAATGAATTTTATGGAGATCATTTCTCGACCAAATGAAGTTATGGATTCTCCTCTTGATGCCTAACATAATGGTATTTGGTACCTTACTCAAGGACATCTAGTATAATACCAGGTTCTGCAGAACCGATTTGGCTAGGGTAACTCTATCCCCAATGGACAGTCAACACCAACACCATTGATGAATCCTTTGGTCAAGTCTCTTAAAAATCCAGAACCAATCCTTTATGGAGTATGCATTTGGCTTGATGAAGTAACCCAGGTAACAAGTTCCACTTACTAAATCCGTCATTTCAAATGGCATAAGTACTTGAATGTCCAACTTCATTTCCAAATAAACCCTATGTTCCAGAAAAATAGATTTTCTACCATTGATATCCATACTGGTGGCGGTGCAGAAAAGATCCAAAATTTTCTTGATACATTGCCATTCAGATTTATTGTCTCCCCCGAAAAGCATCACATCATCAACAAATATTTGATGCGTGACCACTATATTTTGGGTAACCCTGATGCCAGTGATACATTCAATTGCCTTAGCTTTGATGAGCATCCTACTCAAACCTTCAATGACAATCAGAAAGAGGAGAGGAGATAAGGGGAAGCCTTGTCTAAGGCCATGAGAGCATGAGAAAAAAATCAGTGGGGCTCCCATTTATCAATACTAAGTACTTAACCAATGTTACACAGGACATTATCCACTTCATTTCCTTCCATGGGATACCTATTTGAATCAATGCCAACCGAAGAAAACTTCAGTTAACTTTTTCATACGCTCTGGATAGGTCCAATTGGAGAATGAGGGCCTTAAGATTCTGATCTTTTATACTATGAAAAGATTCTTGGGCCACCCCAATAACATCGAGGATCTGTCTGTTGTCTAGAAAAGCAAATTGTTCTTTAGATAGACAGTTTGATAAAACCGGCTTGATACGGTTTGCAATGATCTTAGCAATTATTTTGTAAGCCAGATTACACAAGGAAATGGGTTTTTACTCATTGAAACATGCCGGGTTGGAAGATTTGGGTATAAAGGCAATAAAAGTAGAGTTTAATGCCTCCGGAATCCTTCCCATAAGTCTGGTATCTTCCACCATAGCTAGTAGATCAGCCCCCATAATGTCAAAAAATTCCAAAAAAAGATCCACGGTCCATCCATTTGGTCTAGGGATTTTTTCTTTTGCAATTCCCAACAAGAACTTATGGATTTCCTTTAATGTAACCTGTTTGAATACCTCCTCCCCTGCATGATTCGAGAAGAAGTGTGGAAGTTCACTAATCACCTTAATTTGTTCCCCCACATCACGACCCTCCGGATCCAGGTAGTATTTTTGAAAGTGTCTAGTAGCTTCCGCCTGTAAATCTTCTTGTTTGTTGATCCAATCCTCTGCCTCCGTCTTTATAGACCATATAGAGTTTTGAATCCTCCTTCAATCAGCAAATTTATGAAAAAAATATTGTTATTGTCACCTAGCATTATCCATAGAGCATGACTCTTTAAACGCCAAGACTCTTCATATTTATGCATTATGCTTAGTTTTCTCTGCTCCAATTCCAATAAGGTAACATTAAGATGGCCAGGGAAAAAACCTCCAATATGTTGTTTATGGATATTGTCAATATCATTCTCTATCTCTATTAGTTCATATTTTAGTTCTGTTTTCCTGTTTCTCCCACTTAATGACCCCCGATTTCAATTGCTTAAGTTTTTTAACCAGATAATATGATGGAGGATCAAAGTATAAGTTCTCAAATTCCATCCAAACCTGATGTACTAATGTATTGAATGTTGATTCATTTTCCACATATGATTGACCTTAAATGGGAGATAGGATCTTTTTTCCACAAAATCTAATTCCATAAATATCAGTCTATGATCCAATATGGGAGAGTTATTAATCCAAGATCAATATCTATGTGCAACATCCACTAGTAAATTCCCCATCAAATACTAATCAAATCTCTTTGATATCCTATTAGGGCCTTATCTTCCATTACTCCATGTAGGGCCAAGTGGCAAAGGTTCGATATCCACTAAACCTACAAATGAAAATAATTCCATGAAGAAATTACTTAGAGGATCAGTTCTAGCAGATGATCCCCATATTTCAGCTGCCGATAAGGATAAGTTAAATCCCCCACAAGCAACAGGTTATTCACTTCAAATATTGCCTGGGCTTCAACATTTTCCAATTATGCCTTATGGTCGTGATATGGTGCATAGAAATTAATAAAATTTATTATTCCTACAAAACCATATACATAACCTGTTAATTTGATACCGAGAGCAGAAACTAAAGCCAGAAGTTTACATGACCTAGGATTCCAGGCCGATAGGAGTCCACCCAATTGGCCCATTGCATCCGTAGATACTACATCCCAGACCCTCTTAAGTCTATAGAAGAATTTCCTATACTTATCCGCTGTAACCATGCTCTCTTGAAAAAATAGCCTATCTGATTTCTCTTTCTCCATTAATATCTTGAGGGTTAATATTTTTTGAGGGCCGCTAATCCCTCTGATGTTGAGAGACACTATAATCATTTCTTAAATCGTGTCGGGGATTTCATTCCTCTAAGTCCCCTTTTGGATTCCAAAGATAATGAAACGGGATCATCAGCAGTGGAAGCAAATGTGTTAACACCCTTAGTGGCCAGTTGTTTACCTTTCCTCGCACTTCTCATTTTGATAGGAGAAAATTTTTGAACCAGACCCCCCTGGAAAATCCCTTTTGCATGTCACATATCATGAGTCACATGTTCCATATCAACAGTGACCATTCCATTCCCAATGTAGATAATAAGAGCATGGTTTTTTGCAATATCACAGTAAGAGGGATTGGTCAGTGGAAGCTCAGAGGTCTTGTAGGAAGGAAAATTTAATGACTGTGTGCCTTCCCCAACAACATTCAATTCCTTATGCAGATTTCCATAATGTTCTGTGGATCGAATAGTGTCACTAAGAGGATCGTCCCCAAGAGTCAGTGGAGGAAAAGATGGGTTTTGTTCCAAAGATTCAGGAGTAGGAGGAAAAGACAATAGTGTGGCTACGGGAGTCAAAGCAGATTGATTGGTAGTCAAATATAGAGGTAGGGCTTGAGTAACAAAATCTGGTGATGTAGCAAGGATCTTCTCATTCTCGGAAGGATTCAACTCTAAATCTGCTACCATAACCCCATGATGAAAATACAGGACCCCACCAATGACATCATCCCCTATCATAGGGCCCTTTCCCTCTAAGACTTGTATAAATTCCCTTTCTGCAATAGATAATGAATAAACAAAAATAGGAGCCAAGATTTGTAGCTTATCTATTAAAGAGGACGGATTTGAAACCCTTTCACTTCATGTGGTGGACGCAGGTGGATCAGGAATTTCCTATAGCTCCGAAAACCCCTCTGATCCAGAGTAGTCGTCCGATGTCCATGCATAAATCTCATCCAAAGACCCCACCTCTTCTAACTCTGAGCTAGACTCATTACATTCCCGCCATAAATGACCTACATCTTTACATTTCGAGCATCGAAATGGCAGACCGCGGTAGTCAAGTGTTTGTGTAAATTTCCTACCACGCCATTAGATGTCAAGTTTTTCCAGTAACCCTTTGGACATATCAATCTCTACTAGCACTCGTCCAACTCGTCGATCCATGCCTTTTAGAGCTTCCTCCCTAATATGTATAAATATGCTGGTGTGGTTCGCAACAGACGTAAAAGCCTCCTTATTCCAAAGTGCTAAAGGGAAGCCCGAAAGATGCACCCATAGATGTTGAAACCTAATACGCTACAAATCTAGGTCGAACCCAGTATGCCAATGTTTCATCATGAGGCTACCATGACCTTTGATCCAGGTTTTCTCCGAGATGAGGGATGCATGCTCTTCTGTTCTAAAATAGAATCCGTACCAACCGTTTTTCAACATTAAAACCTCTGGTTTATACCCTATAAGTGGAGACCAAGTAGCAGTGACCCAGTCACTAATATCACAGGGATTCATTGCCCTATAGTTGAACTTGCCTACGAGGCCTTTCAGGGATAAGGCTGCAATCCCCTCTAGACCAATGTTACTACCGATAGTCATACAACCCACCTCCTTTCTCAGGTGTCACTTCCTACTTCTACGAACCGGACCCTCACATCTAAAATGCATCGAATGATGATAGCGATATGAAGGGAACCCATTATTTGGTTTGTTGACATGTGTCCTAGGATTTGCAGTGGATACTCTGTTCGAAGTCCATGGATCCTGGGTCCTAGATTGCATAGTATCACCACTTCGGCCATTTGCCTTTGATGGTCCCCCCACTGATTCCGGATTTTTAGAAGCTTTTGCAACTTTATCCTTCCATAAAACCCTATATTATTCGTCTATCATTTGTAGAATATCCCATGCCGACCCCTCATCCTACATGCCTTTCTTGTCAACTTTGGAACACTCCCCCACAGAATCCACTTGTTTGTCATCCATTTTATATTACCCCCACTAGCACGTGAATTTCCTTACACCCCCACAGGTCACTATCCCCCATCTAACAGGTAGCTCATACAGACAATTTAAAGCCCAGTAGTGTATAAATCCCACCTAACACCGATAAAAAACATGGCTGACAATATCATCTTCACAGTTCCTTAAGTTTGTGCATGATAGAGTTTTGGATATATTGGCAAAGCCCCATTTTTTGTGGATTAATCCCAGCGAATCCATTCATTACTTGTCCCTACAGTATACCCGATCTCCCCATTCCTAAATACCTAACAACCAAAAATTACCCTTACTGGAGCTTCAGTTCCAGTCCAATGGGTCATCTCTCTGTGTCTAGGGCTTGCAACTTCCATGTAATGTCAAACTCTATGAATATAGAAGATATTTGTGTAAATAATCTTACATTATTGAAATTTTGATTTATTATTATTAATGAAATGTTAGATCAATAAACCTTACTTGTAATATTAAGAATTAAAATACATTATAAATATTTTTCAATTTCTATGTTATGATGATATTTTTGAGACAAAATAAAAAAATTTAAAAAATATATATTAAAAGGCCAAGAAAATCTGAACTTTAGCTTAAGTGTGTATATTTGGTGTTGAGTTCAATGATGTGTACATATAACGATTTAAAATTTGGCCATGTAAGATCTGCAAACTTAAACCGGATGTGTTAATTTGGTAATAATTATAGTTGATCATAACATTTTATATTTTTATTAAGTTTTTTTAGTTAGTATATAATATGTGGGGTGAACGTTATTTGATTGTAACATGTATATTTATTGATTAACTAAATTGAATTAATTCATTGAATTAGTGATATGTTGATTTTTATTTATTTATTTTTAATTACATTAATTATTATGTTAAATTTAAGGATTTATTTTATTTAAGTTTTATATTAATTATGTGAGGCTTTTATCCTTTAAATGTATTTGGGTACTTCCATTGCATGACCACTTTATTTGTCATTGGCTGACATGAACTTATGTACCTTGAGTTGGTTGGCTGAACAAGCTTGGGTGCCCTTGCATAAGGGCAAAGTTAGCCATAAACTCACTTAGTAGAGTGCACCATAGATAGTTGAGGAACCTCACACAATAATAGGGCACACCAAGGGAAGCTTCGTAGAGAGATTGGACAATGCACAAAAAGTTGGGTTTTACTGCAAGTTACTTTACATAGATTGAAAAAAATATGGTTGGTTTTATAGACTTGGATGCCTTAGGCAACATGTAGACCCAAGGAGATGGGTTCTCCATCACTTGGTGTTGCATCCATTGGATGAAATTGATGGGTGCAATGGATGGATGCAACCATTGGACACAAGATTGTTGGATACATGGGCACATCAATCCAGGTCACTAAAGGGCGTAGAGGCACCATTAGGCATAAGCAATCAACATACATAAGTCACCTTTGGGCACACAAAGCCAAAGATAGAAAATGAATGGTACATTGGGTCCACTTTGGCATGGAGTGGGTTGCAAGGCATCTTGCATTGAGTAAATGGATCTTATATAAAGAGGATGCGTCAAAGGGCTAAGTCATTGATTCATTCAAGCTTGGTCATTCACACAAGAGTGGACAAAGAGATTTATAGGTGTGCTCAATCTAGGGTTGTCACTGTGGATTACTTGGACATTGGTGGAGTGAATTGAGGAAGATTTAGGACTTGCAAGTGGCATGCCTACATCCACTTTAGGGGTTGGAGTGTGCAAGTCTTTTGGGTAGTAGGAAATAGGCAATATTACTTTGGATTGAGTGTGCATCAATAAAAAAGTTGCATGCAGAAGATCACACTCCCTTGTTGTATATCTATAACACTGCTCATACTAATAAAGTCAATTCACCCGCCTTGGGTGCCACCTATACATTTGTGTTGCTTATTATTTATGCTTACTATTCATTGGATTGTGTTAAATGACTAAGTGTTATTGAATATTGGACTAGTGTAGATTTAGGATGCTTTAAGGCCATGGGTGGATGTGTGCCTATTGTTGAACTTAGTTGTAGATTTAGCCAACTATAGATTAGAATGAAGTTAGCATAAACTAATATAGAATACCTAAATTGATTGAACCTTTGCACCCAAAGCAATGCAATGCCACACAACCTTAAGTGTTGAAACAATGTTGGGGAAGCCCCAAGTCTACAAAGAAAAATTTGGTCATATGACAACTTGCATAGTATTTAATACTACTAATAATAATCTATTTTCTTCTACTAATAATAATCCATTTTCTTGCCCTGTGGCGTGTCCTGAAAGTTGCCAGTATATTCAGTATTGATGATCTGGAGATTTTTGGGGACTCTAGAGTCACCATCAAATGGGTGCAAGATGACTATAATCTTAAAGTGTTATCTCTCGTCCACTGGTGCAACAGGATAAAATTAGCCATTCGCCTCTTTAGAAATATCTCACTGGAGCACATTTTCAGGCATCACAATCAATTGTCAGATAAACGTTCTAAGCAAGCTTTGGGAAAAGAATTTGGTGTTTTAATTTTGGAAGAAGTTCATAATTCACATATTGTGAACTTGGGCTCACTGAAGTTTTTTTGAGTAATGTATGTCAGTTGGGCTATGTATGTCTTTGTATTTTTTGGGAGGACAATTATGATGTCTTTGTCAATATGTCAGATTGCTAGTGTTTTGTTATTAGTGGATTATCAATATATGTAGGCAGGTCTTCATGCCTCGTTTCAGTTCAGTCTCTCTGAAGACTTGGTTAATCATGCACCTTTTGATTCAATAAGAATAACATCGGTATGCTATTTTCTGCTGGAAAAAAAACACTCAATGGAAATGAGTTTTACTTAGGAGACTAACCTCGATGGACACAATAGATCGAACCCGCGACCTCATGACCTCATGATAGAGGGCCAACAACTTGGAAAGGGGCTTCGATCGATGAAGCTACCCATCAAGGCTAAAATTAGAAACCATAATGTTCATTAGAAATATATAAAAATTTTCCCTTTTCATTTTGTATGTATCATTTTAAAGGAGAAGGTATTTTGTGTGATTGCAAACCCTTTTATTTGTATGTGTCACTCCTCATGAGAGGAGAGGAGACTGATATTGAAATAATACTCCATTAGCACATCCAATTTTCACACGTCCATCAGTATTAAATTTGAACAGTTTTCATTTGAATTTCCCTCTTCTGAGCTTTGGAATCGATAAAATATCATATGGATCTCGGAATCGATAAAATATCATACGGAAAGAGAGTAGCATCAACAACAGGATTCGAACCTGTGCACGCAAATCCCAACAGATTTTGAGCCTGTCTCCTTAACCACTCGGACATGTTGACGTAATTGATAATTAAAAACTAATATTTAATATTATCTTTTCATTCCTAATATTACACATCGTATTACTCTATCTATTGTGCTTTTGGAGAGGAAAAGAGACATTGGAAGATTTCTCGACACATCTAAAAGCCTCTAGAACCACATAAAGTCCACCAATGAGGTTTCCATAAAATTCACTTTCACATATAATAAATTGCCTGACAGAATGGCCTTTGGTACCTTACTCAAGGACATCCTGTATAATCACAGGTTCTGTAGAACCGATTTGGCTAGGGTAACTCTACCCCCAATGGACAGTCAACACCAACACCATTGATGAATCCTCTGGTTAAATCTCTTAAAATACCATAACCAATCCTTTATGGAGTATGCATTTGGATTGATGAAGTAGCCCAAGTAACAGTTCCACTTACTAAATCCTTCATTTCAAATGGCATAAGTCCTTGAATGTCCAACTTCATTGCCAAATAAACCCTATGTTCTAGAAAAATAGATTTTCTACCATTGATATCCATACTGGTGGCGGTGCAGAAAAGATCCAAAATTTTCTTGATACATTCCCATTCAGATTTATTGTCTCCCCCGAAATGCATCACATCATCGACAAAGATTTGATGCGTGACCACTATATTTTGGGCAACCTTGATGCCAACAATGCATTCAATTTCCTTAGCTTTGATGAGCATCCTGCTCAAACCTTCGATGACAATCAGAAAGAGGAGAGGAGATAAGGGGAAGCCTTGTCTAAGGCCACGAGAGCATGAGAAAAACTCAGTGGGGCTCCCATTTATCAATACTAAGTACTTAACCAATGTTACACAGGCCATTATCCACTTCATTTCCTTCCATGGGATACCTATTTGAATCAATGCCAACCGAAGAAAACTCTAGTTAACTTTGTCATACGCTCTGGATAGGTCCAATTGGAGAATGAGTGCCTTAAGATTTTGAGCTTTTATACGATGAAAATTTTCTTGGGCCACCCCAAAAACATCGAGGATCTGTCTGTTGTCCAGAAAATCAAATTGTTCTTTAGATAGACATATTGATAAAACCGGATTGATATGGTTTGCAATGATCTTAGCAATTATTTTGTAAGCCAGATTACACAAGGAAATGGGTTTGTACTCATTGAAACATGTCAGGTTGGAAGATTTGGGTATAAAGGCAATAAAAGTAGAGTTTAATGCCTCTGGAATCCTTCCCACAAGTCTGGTATCTTCTAGTATATCAGCCCCCATAATATCAAAAAATTCCAAAAAAAGATCCACATTCCATCCATCTGGACTAGGGCTTTTTTATTTTGCAATTCCCAGCAAGACTTTATGGATTTCCTTTAATGTAACCAGTTTGAATACCTCCTCCCCCGCCTGACTCGAGAAGAAGTGTGGAAGTTCACTAATCACCTTAATTTGTTCCCCCACATCATGACCCTCTAGATCCAGGTAGTATTTTTGAAAGTGTCCAATAGCTTCCTCCTGTAAATCTTCTTGTTTGTTGATCCAATCCTGTTGTGCGGGAATATACACTATAGTGGGGGAGATGACACTACCAACTTACATGGGTTTACAGGTAAATACTTTATGCTTTGCGTTGATAACTATGAATGAAACGAGATTAGGATTCCGACAATAGTACCTTTTTAACGACGACTGGTCCTAGCTTTCGCCCAATCTTCCACAGTAATGTGCATGCAAAAACAAATCAACCTTCCTCAGCGTATCTTGACTGTAATTTATATAATAAAATTGAAAACAATTTAACATCAATCACAACAAGACATTCAATAAAATAGACATTCCATTGGGACGGGAAGGGTATTTCCACCTTTTATTGTCAAAGAAATGTAGTTAAGTACATATATACCTGATCTATCCAGACACTTCTACAACCAAGTCCTGTGTTCCTGCTCCTCACAATGACTTAGAAAATCCTTTAGTGCAACAGTAGCTTCTTCTTCATTGGCCTCTCCCTCATGGCTTCCCCTTGTATTTATGGGACAAGGCAGGAAGTTAGATTCGTGAGGCAGTTGAATTGGGAGGTTGGGGGAGTTACAGAACCAACCTCAACCAATCCCAATTCGTAAATTTAATATATTTTTCCATTCATCTTAACATGTGCGCAGGTATAATAACAGTAAACCAGCGCATAGTATGCAACTATTGTTCTTTACAACTAGTGCACACATATTTTAAGGTAAGTGCACGGATTCTCTTTAGCAAAACCAACATTTAGAATGCTAGATGTCAGTGGCAATAGTAACGTACACATAGTGAAAACTGCAAAAGAAAAAAAGAAAAAAAATTCAGCTGAAGATGTGTGATCTCAACAATAACTCATCCAAGGTCAATCCAGCGCTTCCATCCATGGTGTCCTTTTGTGTAATCGACAGTGCAATGTGAACACGAATAGAGAAGTGCAGATTTGACCTATAACAGATGCCCCCTAATGTGTGAGGTCAGAGGGAAACGATGGCCAAAATACATTATAATTCCAAGTCATAGGAAGAGAAAGAAACCACAGAACCAAGTCACAAAAGTACCTGAAAACAACGATCAAGGTCAGTGAGCAATTACAATCTTGACATCATATAGATGTTCGGTGTGATACAACATGATCTCCAATATATAACTGGGAGATGTATATATAGCATGGCCAGTGAAATACAAGCGTGGATCCATATCAAAGATAAGAGATCATAGCCATAACAACAAGTTGGATATATGTCTCATGAAGAGCCAAAATGAGTGTGGCTCAGTCATGCACAGCTTGGGTGATAACATGAATATGATGATGCTATCAGAGTCCCAAGGTCTTCATCCAAAACATCCCAAGGTACGAACCCTATCCATGCGAATAAATGAGCTGGAGTCAAACATGGGGGGTACTGTTTGATTATTAGTCATTGATGTATACCATTAACAAATGCAAGGGATTCCATCGATAGTGATAATGGGGCCCAAGGTACCTAGTACGTTTCAACAAGTGTGAATAAGTGGACTTGAAGTCGAACACTTGAGAAACCTGTCGAATAAGAGATATTAATGTATTCCCATTATCCAACAGCGAGGGAAACTGCCACTGATGACTGCAATCCCCAAGGTACTATTGAAATATTGTAACTTCAAAGAATATTATATTTGTACTTTATTATTCCGGAGATGTTTCATTCCTCCGTGGAGATCTTATTGTATATCCGGAGATGTTTATTCCTCCGTCGGAATGTGGTAACTTGGGTTATTAGACTTCCCTAGTGGGGGTCGGCCCTATATGTGTTATGTGGGTCAAAGGGTTGTTAGACCACCCTAGAGGGGTCGGCCCAGTCAATTGCAATGGGGTGTTTAACCCAATGGTAAAGTTGGGGCTGACCTAGTTAATATATTGTACAAGTTGGAGATGTGTATAAATAGAGGAGGTGAGCTCCTCATTTGACACACTTTCCTCACTCAGAATGTAGCGCACTTGTGGAGGAGAGGTCTGCTATGGAGGAGGAGGAGATCATGTATTTGTTTTGCATCTTTGTATATTGCTGGTCATCTATATTGAGGGGGTTTTCTATCCCATGAGGGTTTCCCAGGATAAATCTGTGTCTCTTGTGTTTATATCATGCTTGTTGTTTCTTCAGTGATCCTATATATGCTATTATTGTGAAATGGAATGTAATGCTGCTATTTTATGTCTTATCATATTGAATCTTAAAATTGTATCAGAGCTAACCTGAAGGAAGGCAATGTATGGCACTTACGACACTTGCTTCTCTTGCAACAATTTGAAGGTTAGGGTTTTATATAGCAAAAACCAGTCATCGTGGAACTTTCGCTATAAATCCGTTTTGGAGAAGGTTCAGGATCTGAAAAGTTTACAGGTCGTAGATAACATTCCCATGTACCTTGTGTCCAAAGGGAACTCTCATATTCGTTGTACTTTGTGAGTTATGATCAGTACAAGTTAGGGTTTCTGCCTCTTCCAGATCTCAGTCATAATCAGGTGACCTTGGAAAAAAGGTCATAACTTGGGCTAGGAAGATCCAAATGAAATTTCGTAAAAAGTGACAGGTAGTACACAGAATTTAATATCTCAAGAGACTTTTTCAGAGGCCAAAGTTGAACCCGTGACACGTGGCACTCTGTACAAGTTCGCTCTCTTGTTTTATCCCATAAACAGGTCACGTTGCAACACTTGGCATAACTCTCTCTCAGAACATCCAATTGAGGTCAGACCTATCGGGATGGAAAGATGACAGGTCAGGCTACCACAAAAAAGGTTTTCAGACCCTGTGGATCGAAACATTCGGAGTTACAATAGAAACAATCAGGTACATATTTCTGTCAAAACAAAATTATTTTTGGAGCACCTCCATTCATGGCTTCCGGAATTTAGGGTTTCGGAGAAAGTTAGAATTTTTGGAATCAGAGTCCATGGCTGAATGCTACTCAGGAAAATCAAAATTTAGAGACCAAGATCGAGTTTTTTGGTTGGGTAGAAGACCGCGCTTGATCAAACCCCAGTTCAGGATTTTGATCGAAAAGATGGAAAATTAGGGCTTCAGCAAAAGTTGGAATTTTTGAAGTCTGTGACCACGGTTGGAAGATCCTTAGAAAAATAAGAGTTTAGAGCCTTGTATCAAACGTTTTGATTAGGCAGGAGGGTGGGATTCATGAAACCCTAGTTCGGGATCCTGTCCAGAAGATCTAGAAGTTTTGAAGGCAATTTTGAGGGGTCAAATTTTGGAGATTTCAAAATTGAAGTATGCAAGTTTGATCAGCTCAGCAAGACACATCCTTCCATCCATTCAGAAGTGTGAAAGTCAAAGATTGAATTTTTAGGGTTTCTCTAACAAACCCTAATCAAGCTCCAGATCAAGTTTCAGGGGGATTTGAGGCTAAGGCCTTACATAAGAATACTACAAGAAGTCTCGATAGGTATGCCTTAAGGAGGTACAGGTATGTCTTGAAATCTGATTCTTGATTAAGTTCATAATATGTTTGTCTTCATATTATTTATTAGTACAATCTTGATTAATGTTAGATTTGTCTTATCATCCTAATAAAAGTATGAATACATGTGAATGATAGAAGACATTCATTGATTAGGGTTATATGACTGTACTAATGCACTATGGTGTTGCATGAGGTTGATGTTGTCTGCTAACAAGATATAGGTACATCACGAAAGACAAATCAAGTTTCATGACCATGACAACATGAAGACAAAGGCTCATCCATAATCCTTGATCACACAGAAGTTCTACTTACGAGGTATGTATGAATTTGTTCTATTATGATTAACCTATGCAGGTTTCAGCACAGGATCTCTAAATCATTGAAGAGAACAAAGAAGATATTGATTAGGTATGTTAGACATAACTAAGCAGGTATACTAATCCAGGTATGTTTTCCTATATCAAGTTAGAATCTTACTTTGTGTTAGGATCCCTTATATAAGTATACTTGGTATGATTGGTTATGCTTATTCATAAAGTTAGTAATCAAGGGTTTATGAATATTATGTCTCTTATCCTGATTGATGCATGAGTAAAAGAAGACTTCCCTGAAACCTTGAATACTAATGTTTATTATCTATGATCATGGCTATACATATTCAAGATTACAATATATTAATGAATCTATGTTTGTGTATGAGATCACGAGGATGACACTAGTGCACACTTGAGCATGCACAGTGGTACAGAATGAATAGAAGTTCAAAAGACATATAGAAGATCAAGCAGGAGGCAACCACACAAACATAAAAGATAAGTATTTGAGTTGTTATTTGAAATAGTAAATGATATTTCCTGTAATAGGTTGTATGCATATTTGTATTCCTAGAATATATCATGCTGAGTGTAAACATTCATAGAGCATTGAACAATATACTACTAATATGCATATGATTGGTAAGTTGGACAAACACTCCACTGTTGCTTGTATAGAATGAAACCTCTTTGCTGACATGCTGAGAGCTGTGCACACTCTCGATAGTATGTTCTGGTAGAGATGGAAGGCATCTAGATAGCTAATGTATGCATACAGGATATGGAAAAGTGTTGTGCCAAAGTATTGGTCAAGATAGTTGCATAACTACGTAAATGATATCTGTATGCATAATAGGTTATCATGTCAACATGATTTCATGATTATGAAGTATTACTAATCATGTACTTAATTTTGATATGTAGGAAAGATCATGAAGAATGATGAACACCGAACAAGTGATGGATGTTCAACAAGAAGATTTACAAATCAAACAAAATATAGAAGGCTCGTGGCTAGAAGATTCTCTTAGAAGGAGGAAGAGAATCATGACGAGATGTTTGCTCCAAGTGACTAGATAAGACCATTCTCTTAATGGTGTAATTAAAGAAGAAGTGTGAATCAGGTTCTGTATGGGTACCCAGGATCGATAGTCAATTGATGAGCTTAATGAATGGGTGATGTGGATCTCAACCTTTGCTACAAGGTTGAATATGGTTTCTATACACATATGACATGGATGCAAGAAGGAACTCACCACAGAGTTCGAATGATATTGAGGCTCATATCAGTAGACCCATCTGACGAGAGATGGCACAGATAGATGGCTGCAGAAATGAAAATGAAAGATCTCAGATTGAAGCATTAATTCCTAGTTCTGGAAGTATGGAAAGGATCAGAAGGAATCTTTCTCAACCAGGGAAAGTATGCCGAGAAATATTAAAAGGACTTGATATGTTGGAATGACCACTCTCATGGATTCCAACTTGATGCTGTTAGTGGATGACTCATCAGAGTTAGTGGATATAACTCTGTACAGACAAATTATTGGGTCATTGATGTATCTAACGAATACTAAGTCAGATATATGCTTTGCTGTGAACACCTTGAGTCAGTATCTAGTGGAAACTAGATGTGTTCACCTGATAGTTGCAAAGCATGTGATGAGGTACCTAAAGGATACAATAGACTTTGATCTATGCTATCTTGGAGATCATGACTTCAGATGGCTACACAGATGTCGATTGAGCAGAAAGTGTATCAGTCAGGAAGAACACATCGAGAGGATGTTATTGTTTGGGATCAGCCATGATCTCGTGGTT
This sequence comes from Larix kaempferi, assembly GCA_027924585.1. Lineage (NCBI taxonomy): Eukaryota > Viridiplantae > Streptophyta > Pinopsida > Pinales > Pinaceae > Larix > Larix kaempferi. The sequence goes on along the minus strand of BSBM01000393.1, from coordinate 6,857,584 downwards.
TAGCTGGAAGTAGTCTAGTGTGGCTCTCAGGACAAGCGGAATATATGGCTAGTTGCTCTGCTAGTTGTGAAGAAGTATGGCTTCTGGATTGTTTGACTTAGAGATAGACCCAACTTTGATCCTATGTGACAAATAGAGTTGTATCAAGATGGCATAGAATCCAGTGTTCCATGATATGGCACAAAAAGGAACTATAAATTTTGAATTTGTGGAAAAGTTACCGATGTACTAACCAAACCTCTACCTCAAGTAAAGTTTGAGTATTTTCCAAGACAAGCTTGGTAGGACCCTACTCGAGAGGGGGAGTGATGTTGTCACTTATGATGAGATTTCCTGCATCGACAGTAAAGTCGATGATGTGGATACCTATATTGGTGATGCCAACAGATAGGTTGGTGGATAGTCCTTAGACAGGGTCTAAGTTGACAAGGGGATTGCATCATCCTTGAACACATGATCTAAAAGAATCTGTAGATATATATCTCCATGAAAGAAGAGGGATTGCATCATCCTTGAACACATGTTCTAAAAGGATCCGTAGACCTATGTCTTCGAGAATGAAGTCCGTTGTGGACAGGTGGGGATTGTATCGTCCCCGGACTTCGGTCCCTTGAATCGATCCGTAGACATATGTCTCCGAGAATGAAGTCCTTAGTGGACATGTGGGGATTGGATCATCCCTGGACTTCAGTCCTAAAGTGAGCCATAGACATATGTCTCTGAGAATGAAGTCCTTAATGGATAGGTGGGGATTGTATCATCCCCGGACTTCGGTCCCTTGAATTGATCCGTAGACGTATGGTCTTCGAGAATGAATTCCTTAGTGGACAGGTGGGGATTGTATCGTCCCCAGACTACGGTCCCTTGAATTGATTCGTAGACGTATGGTCTCCGAGAATGAATTCCTTAGTGGACATGTGGGGACTAATCATCCTTAGACCATAAATCCCATAATTTAGAAAGGAAGGATTGTCTTAAAAGAGATTGAGTGGGACTAATCATCCTTAGACCGTAAATCCTGTAATTTCAAAAGGAAGGATTGTCTTAAAAGAGATTGAGTGGGACTAATCATCCTTAGACCGTAAATCCCATAATTCTGAAAGGAAGGATTGTCTTAAAAGAGATTGAGTGGGACTAATCATCCTTAAACTGTAAATCCCGTAATTCCGAAAGGAAGGATTGTCTTAAAAGAGATTGAGTGGGACTAATCATCCTTAGACCGTAAATCCCATAATTTCGAAAGGAAGGATTGTCTTAAAAGAGATTGAGTGGGACTAATCATCCTTAGACCGTAAATCCCGTTATTCCGAAAGGAAGGATTGTCTTAAAAGAGATTGAGTGGGACTAATCATCCCTAGACCATAAATCCCGTAATTCCAAAAGGAAGGATTGTCTTAAAAGAGATTGAGTGGGACTAATCATCCTTAGACCGTAAATCCCGTAATTCCGAAAGGAAGGATAGTCTTAAACATGATTGTGATGGATCTCGTAATAGGACTGTATCATCCCTGGACCTCGGTTCAAAAGATACGTGATCTGGATTGTATCATCCATGGACCTATGTCCTAAAGAGAGCGGGATTGATCATCCTGTAATATGATCGTGTGTGTTGTAGAGTATGCTACTATTGTGTATACTTGACTGATGAGGATACTTGTATTGATGAGGATACTTGTATTGATGTATTGATACTTGTATTGATGATATGTATTGATGAGGATATGTATTGATGAGGATACTTGTATTGATGATATGTATACTTGTATTGATGAGGATACTTGTATTGATGATATGTATACTTGTATCGATGAGAATACTTGTATTGATGATGTGTATACTTGTATTGGTTTGGATACTAATACTGATGATCTAGATGATGATGCTGATGATCGTGTGATGACGATGCTGCTGATCGTGATGGTCTAGATGACGATGTTGATGATCGTGTGATGACGATGCTGTTGATCGTGATGGTCTAGATGACGATGTTGATGATCGTGTGATTACGATGCTGATGATCATGTGATGACGATGTTGCTGATCGTGATGGTCTAGATGACGATGCTGATGATCGTGTGATGACGATGCTGATGATCGTGAGGACCCAGATGTTGATGTTGCTGTAGCTGTTCGAGTGCTACAGAACATAAAGACTCAGTACTGAATATGTTGATGTTTCAGTATTGAAGATGTTCCAGTAACTGCTTGAGTTACTGATGATGTTGAGAAAGCTTCCAATGATTTATAGATGTATCATATATGATTTCAATGACTCCTTGCTCGTGCAGATATTGTTATAATATCCTTCTCGTTAAGGGGGAGTGTTGAAATATTGTAACTTCAAAGAATATTATATTTGTACTTTATTATTCCTGAGATGTTTCATTCCTCCGTGGAGATCTTATTGTATATCCAGAGATGTTTATTCCTCCGTCGGAATGTGGTAACTTGGGTTATTAGAATTCCCTAGTGGGGGTCAACCCTATATGTGTTATGTGGGTCAAAGGGTTGTTAGAACACCCTAGAGGGGTTGGCCCAGTCAATTGTAGTGGGGTGTTTAACCCAATGGTAAAGTTGGGGCCGACCTAGTTAATATATTGTACAAGTCGGAGATGTGTATAAATAGAGGAGGTGAGATCCTCATTTGACACACTTCCCTCACTCAGAATGTAGCGCACTTGTGGAGGAGAGGTCTGCTATGGAGGAGGAGGAGATCATGTCTTTGGTTTGCATCTTTGTATATTGCCAGTCATCTATATTGAGGGGGTTTTCTACCCCATGAGGGTTTCCCAGGATAAATCTGTGTCTCTTGTGTTTATGTTGTGCTTGATGTTTCTTCAGTGATCCTGTATATGCTATTATTGTGAAATGGAATGTAATGCTGCTATTTTCTGTCTTAGCATATTGAATCTTAACAGGTACTAACTGAAACTCTAAACTTCATTCCCAGAGTATAATGAGTTGAAGCCGATGGGAAAAAGACCATTGGAAGGAAGGCCTTAATGCATCCTCCATCATCTAACACGAGGGGAACTCAAAAGTTTGATCTAATTTGGAGTACGACAAGTAGCAAGACGAAACAAACTGAAACCAGGATGGCCGACACATGAATTGAAGGTAACTATGGAATGGCCGACACAGACTGTATCCTTGAACAGTGAGCACGACACAAAGTGACTTAGGAAGCTATTAACAGAAGGGGAATGTGATATAAGCCTGCAATGTAGGAGACATTAGAAAAATCTCCATATGATTGGAAGAATAACCAACCGGAGGAGTAAAAACTCTGAGATCATGTTCACCCTAAGGTCAAAAACTAAAACCCAACTGAAATGATGGACTCAAATAGGTGATGTATTCAAGGACATGACTGACTTAGCTACCTTTGAAACTGAAAAGATGTAAGATACCCTTCTCTTCCCTTATTCTTTTTGTCAAAATAATATCCTTCTTGTTGTTTTAATGAGACCAAGAAAGCAAACTCAATAGTCTTTCTTCATTTTTTACAGAGTTTGAAGAAAAGATAGACGAATACTCTATAATATTGATCTCTGGATTTTAATATCGAGCTGAGATATGTTCTTGCTCGCCGGTGTTTTCTTGTTTATAGAGTCTGAAAAACTTAAACAATCCTCTATATACCCTCTCGTGGATTTCACATTGAGCCCGAGTAGGTGAATGCTCGATTGGTATTTTCATGTTTTAAGAGTTTGAAAACCTTAAAGAAGACTCCACAAGGTCCTTTTTCGTACAATTAGTCTCCTCACCCGAAAAAGTGTAAAACAATGAGAGAAGAACTCTTCTAGCCATGGATGACTAGAGTATTCCTTTTTCGTAAGTAATCCGCAAAAGTCCGGAAAAAGGGTTAAACTTATACTTAAGCGGATGTTCCTTCAATTCCTTTAACGATTCTGAAGGGAAAAAGTATGCTCGGCCATCTTGTTTGTTTTTGAAAAGTCAAACAAGAGATTCAAAATGACTTAAAACAGCTTCAGGAATCATAAGTTCATAACCTGCCAGATGACAGAATTCTAGACAGCCAAATTAGTAATATATCGCAAATTCAAAAGAAATTTTCTCGATGACATGAAATACTGGGCAACACATACCTAATCTGACATGTCAATGAAGGAGACACACCTTGACGGGAAAAAATATAGTGAATTTTTTCCATATATGATTCACCTAATTCACCAAAACTCAAAAAAGATATTAGTGAATTAAATGGTCATTTAAAAAATAAATTGAAACTATACCACATTGAATAAAGTGGGTAAAAATTTAAAACCCAAATTATATAAATAATCTCAATTTAGAAACATAATTCACCATTTCAAGTTTTTAGGGCAAGGTGTGGAGAAAAACCCTCAAGCTTCTTTTGCTCATTGCGATCAAAACAGGCTACCAAACCGACTTCTGCTTTCACCAAGTAAGTTATTCCATCCTGCCTTTTCATTTACATGCAAATTTTTTAAATTTTAGTGGTCAATTTCATTTTTTATGAAGGTTTTAAACTCGTTTCTGTGTGAGCGCTACTAGTTTTGAACAAAACTAGCGCACTCAAAAAAAGTGCGCTAGTTCACTTTCAACACAGTGGCATTTAGGACGCTACTATCTATTTAAGACAGTAGTGTTCACTGCAAAGAATAGGGAAAAAAATAAAAAATGACCAACGTTTAAATGGTTGCTTGGCAAGATGGTGCTTGTATGGCGTGAAAGGGAACATGAGGAGATGGATCGACATGCTTTGAATGATCCATTGACCTTGCATGCATTAAGAAGATGTGGTTTGTTAAAATTCTATCGAACGGTCAACATGCGGCACAAATCTGATTGCTCGAAAGGTTAGTACAGTATTGGGATGCCAATGCATTGGTGTTCGATCTCCAAGGGGAGATTCTGGAACTAACTATTGATGACATCTACTTCATTACGGGTCTCTCTCGAAGGGGATATGTAGTGAATCTAAAAGGTTCCTCTCGAAATGTGGGTGCCTTTTCCGTGCAAGATTACATCAATACCTACTATGTGGTGGGTACCAAAAAGATAGGTAGCCAAGATCTTATCTCCACCGTTGTGAGCCTCCCACTAAAATTCATCGTGAGTATTCTAAACCGGATGGGAGGAAGTGCAACACAACACTTGGCTTTGAGGAACTATATGCATGTGGGCACTGAATGCTTGCAAGGGACAGTGTATGACTGGTGTTCTAGCTTATTGGAAAACATGAAACTTCAACTTTCCGGGTGAAAAACTGGGAGGATGAAGAACTTTGGGTACAGAAGTATACTTTGTACCTTTTTCTTTGAAAGGGTACCTGCATTGAATCTGGGGATGGCCTTGCCCCCACTTAACCCTCGTGAAACTATTATGTCTCGTTGGGGAGAAATATTCCTACGCCGGTGTGGTGGCGAGAGAAACTTCTGCTATCATGAAGATGATTTCTGGGCATGGTGGGACCGGAAGGCACCGGCTCTTGAGCAGTTCCCTTATGTGGGTATAGACTTCCACAATGATCCTGAGCTGGCTCTTCCTCCAGGGGCAGCCTGGGGAGAGATTGGTAAGTTTGTTTTTTGAAAAATTATTTAATTTTTTCATTTTATATATATTATTTTTAAATGAGTTTGAAATACTAAACAAAATGTCTTATGCAGATGTTGGGCTAGCGTCCTAAGGGACACCCCCGTACCTTCGTGAGACCAGTCATAGTAGGAGCAGTTGACGCCATGTTTGCGAACATAGAGGGGAATATGAGTCGATTGACTCATGACATTCCGACATACAAGATCGAGAGGATGTTGCTCGAAATGCAGGAGGATGTTGTGGGCGTGCCCCCATTATGGATTTGGCTACTGAGGAAAGTAGCTAGGATAGTCATCTGCTACAGAGAGGCTATGGTAGAGATGGCAGAGGCAGATGAGGCCCCTCCTTATCCATAGGAGAAGGACATATATATGTATATTTTTTAGGCCTTCGAGCCCATTTTTGTATATTATGACATTGTGACAGACTTATGACTCAAACTCATACATTTTTAGATACGGCGTATATATACAGTATCGGCTTTATTTACATGTGTGTTATTATCTATAAGCATGAATTGTTTATTATGGATGTGTATGATGTATATGCCAATCTGAAACATAATTTGCATATGAATCAGCTAATGCATTTAAGTTCCTTGGAATATGTTGATAAGTAATGTAATCAAATTGTCTCTCAAGTAACCTAACTTGCAAGAACTGACGTAGAAAAACATGATCTCTAACTTGATATTCACCCATTAACTGAAACACAACCAGCTGCGAGTCGAGTCTTACCACTAGATGTGAAATTCCATGGTAAAGAGCATCACAGAGTAACTCTATGGCTGCGTTGTATTCAACTACATTATTCGTTGTGGGACCTAAACAAGCCCCTCCTGAAGAGACCAGTTGACCAGTCGGTGAGTAAATAACCCAAGCAACTACAGCCAACTGACGGGTGTGGCGACTAGCGCCATTAGTAAATCCTATAAAGTGTTTAGTCGACATCTGAAACACAAAGCAATAGACACATAAGACGTAACAACAACTATAAGCAAAGCTAACTCTACAAAATGTACAGCTATAATACATGAAAAAGCACAGAGGCCTAAGCGTAGTACTTCTTCAAGTAGAGCCCATTTCTAAGCTCAGGCAACTTATTACCTTCATAGTCCGTTAACTCATAAGCACCCTTCTTCAGAACCTTAGAGACTATGTAAGGACCGAGCCACATTGACTTAAAATTTCCAGCTCCTAAGGGTTCCTTGTCTTGATCATAGAGCAAAACAAGGTCTCCTTCGAGAAAAACCCTAGGTTTGACTGACTTATGGTATTGACCTTTAACTCGATTCTTATGTGCTTTGTTTGAGGTGAGTTCATCACGGCGCTGCTCATCAAGATGTTCTAGGTGCAGCAAACGTTCTTCTAAGACTGAAGTGTCGGGAAGTAGTTGGACAGCCAACTTCAATGAAGGAATCTCGCATTCAACCGATATGACTACTTCTATCCCATGAACAAGTTGAAAGGGAGAGAACCCGGTGGCAGTCTTGACATTAGCTCGGTATTCCCAAAGAGATGGATACAGCATGATGTGCCAATTGGTTTGACTAGGATTAACGGTCCTTTGTAAGATGGTCTTCAAAGTTTTGTTAACTGATTCGACCTGACCATTCGCTTGTGGATAAAACAAAGACGAATGTTCCTGCGAAAAACCTAACATCATGTATAATTCGGTCATCATGTTGTTCTGAAAGTGCCGACCATGGTCAGTAACAATCTCTTTGGGTACACCAAACCTAGCAATGATCTGGTTGAAAACGAAATAAGCAGTCGTTTCCCCATATGCTTTGATAGTAGGCATTGCATAGGCCCACTTGGTGAAGTAGTTGACGGCAACAATAATGTGATGATGACCTCCAGCCGAAATTGGATTACAATTCATGAAATCAATCCCCCACTTGGTGAAGGGGGCTGCTGTAATCACAGGATGGAGAGAAGCTGGGTGTGCTCTCATCTTTTTGGTGAAAAAATGACATCGCTGACAGCGTTTCACAGCTTCCACACAATATTTGAATATCGTGGGCCAAAAATAACCAGCACGCAGTATTTTCTGGGTTGTTGCCAACCCAAAAAAATGACCCCCACAGGCTCCACTGTGAGCATCATTCAATATTGTTTCGACTTCTTCTAAGTTCAAACAACGGCGTAAAATATAATCTATCCCACGTATGTACAAAGTGTTAGAAATGATGAGATAATTCTTTGCATGACTCTTAAGTTTCTGTCGTTCATCCCGAGAAAAAGCAGGGGGACACCTCAAAGTCTGGAGATATACCAAAATATCCCCATACCATGGATCAGAGTACGCGATAAGGAAGATGTGTTCATCCAGGAATGATGACTCTTCCTCATGGTGTACTATGTCACTAGGAAATTCAAAAATCAATTCAGTGAAAACCAGTGATTTCTTTGACTCAGCGGACTAAAAAACCAAGTCAAATTCTTGCAGGATTACAATCCATTTATTGAATTTCCCACTGATGATACGTCGAGTGAGAACATATTGAAACGGGTTGACCTCCGCAACCACTGTGGTAGTTTGCCATAAGATATAGTGACGTAACCTTTGAACAGCATAGACAGCAGCTAATGCCAACTTCTCCACGTAAGGATACTTAGCCTCAGGAGCTATTAAGGCGCGCGACAAATAGTAAATGACATGCTCTTAGAGCTTTTCATCCTCCTGAACAAGTACTATACTGATTGTGTACATGGATGCATCCAAATATAAGAGGAATTCCTTTGTATAGTCTTGTGGGCTCAACAAGGGGGCTGATAGTAATGCCTTTTTCAAGGCCTCAAATGATGTCTGAGCAGCCTCATCCTGAAGAAAGTAGGTGTCTTGTTTGAGCAGTCTCATGTAACCTTTTGTGATTTTGGCATAGTTAATGATGAAATGTCGTAAGAAGTTGGACATGCCCTGCAAACTTTGAAGTTGTCTTAGGGTTCGAGGAGGAGGAAGATTTACAATAGCCTCAACTTTAAGTGGATCGACCATGATACCACGACTGGATACAATGAAACCCAGTAAACGTCCAGACTCGATGCAGAATACACATTTATTAGGATTCAATCGAATCTTGTAATATCTCCACCGTTTAAACACAAGTCTTAAGTGATCAGGATGATCCTGTCTCTTGTGAGATTGCACTAGGAGATCATCAAGATAAGGTTCAACTACGTGTTTGATATCGTGAAAAGCGAAGTTCATTGCACGCTGAAAGGTAGCTCCAGCATTCTTCAAGCCAAAAGGCGTCTTCCGATAGGTGAAGATCCCCCAAGGATAAATAAAAGTTGTCTTGTGTTGGTCTTTAGGTTTAATCTGAATATGGTTATACCCTGAAAAACCATCCATGAAAGAAAACATTTCATGGCCCGCACACGCATCGATAATCTGATCTATGAATGGTGTGGGGTAGTTGTCCTTAGGAAAATCTTTATTTAGATCCCAGAAGTCTGTGCAGACTTGAATGGTTCCTTGCTTTTTATCTACTGGAACAGGGTTTGAGACCCATTCCGTCATAGCAATTGGATAGATGAATCCAACTTTAAGCAACTTCTCAACTTCCGCCTTAATGGTTGTTGCTTTTCTAGGATTGACTTGACGAATCTTCTGTCTCACAGGCTTAGCATTTGGATAAGTTATGATGACATTCTCTACAATGGCGGGGTCGATGCCTAGCATCTCCTCGTAAGACCAGGCAAAAAAATCACGGAATTCCTTAAACAGATTGGTATACAAAGTGATCTCCTTGGGAGAACAATCTTCCCCAATGAAAAGGTTTTCCACGACTCCAGGTTTGATGGAAATGTTGATCGAAATGGTTCTCGATATTTTTTCCATATTCCCTTTGGCGTAAACAGCTTTTGAAGTAGAAGGGATAGCAGAAAATCAACATTATCACCGGGTCTCATAGAAAACTCTCCTCTCTCTATCTTGTCCATATCGGGAAGAAAATAAGACCTATGGTGCATGTGTTCCCAAGGATGGTCTAGGCCTATCATTGCTTCCAAAATAGCCTCATCAGAGGGCAAAATAGTATCTAGACAGTCAAAAGAGTGGATGGAGTCCACTGACCATGCCGGTGCATAGTCCATATCTGACTCGGCAGATACCAATGGAGTCACGATATGTTCTATTGCAGCATGTTGTAAATATAAGTAGGCCACCTATGCAACAAATAGGGGCACAACTGGTTATGATTGAGTGGGAAGAATCCATGGATCCATTGTTGGATAGACCATGAAAATATCAGACAATGAACACTCCTCAAAACCAATAAAATGAACAGGAGAAGGTAGGTCAAAAGTACCCATTAATGACCCATTGAGCCCTGCTCCTAAACTCTCAGTAGTTGGGTGAGATTGATCAACCAACGAAATTGTTGAATCCGATGAAGTCTGGTTATTCTTCCGAGCAAACGAAAGTCGATCAACTGTTATGATCTTGCCTTCATGAGGGAACATTAAAACTCGGAAAACGGACGATGGCACTGCTTGCATTGCATACATCCATATCCTACCTAATAACAAATTGTAATCAAGTGGAGCATCTAGCACTTTAACCTCTACAAACACTAGCTTACCCGCAAGTTCAACATCAAATGATGGTAAGACTCCGTGTGGACGGAAAGATCTTCCATCAAAGGCGGTAAGCAAGGTGTTCGAGGTGGCTAATTCGGGTGAGCCCAAAGCCTTCCATCAAGAAATGGACATTACACACATAGACGCGCCCTCATCTACAACAGCTCATCCAATGGTATTGGGACCACGAACTACTTCTATTTGGAGAGCGACGTGATACGGCAACTGGGGTTTGATATTCAACATATCAAAACGAGCAAGCATATTGGATGAGTCTACGCTCTTGATCGCTGTGAGATGTGCACTGCGTTGTAATGGACAAATTTGCAGTACTTCCAAAGTGGACATGGCACAGGGAGTTTTGGTTAAATCTTCTACAACATTGTAATTGGGAGCATCCCGCGCGTTATGATTGTGCACAGCCTGTTTGAAGACACCTTTCAGAATATTCGACAGCGCATATACTGGTCTCTCGATGTGGAGAGGGGTAGAAGATTCAGGAACATCCTTATCTCTTTGCTGCGAGTCTAGAGTATAGTTTCTAGCTTGAGTTTGTAAAAGCACATCCAAATTAACCATATTAATAAACAATTGATCAGCGGATGAGGCATGGGGAGTGCCCCCAGCACTAGAGTTTCCAGAAGCTGAACCTTTCCCGTGAGTGAATGGGTCTTTTAAGACAACTAGTTTCTTCTCACGGAGTAGCTTCTGGGATTCCTCCATCAGAGGGCATTGATGGGTGAGGTGGTCCTCTTTGCATAGCTTGCAAGGGAAATTCACTTTATTTTTATCCTTTTTTCCCTCCTCGTCATTTTCTGTGTTCTTGGGATTTTGGTGGTTCCCCTCCCCTTTCTTGCCCTTCTTTTGGTTTTTTTGGGGCTACCGAGGGCCCTTTTGATTTGTCTGCACTTGTTGTACAGATTCCATTTGCAAAGGGGGGTTGCAACTGAAGTTGCTTCCGCAGCATACTGTTTGAAAGATAAGGCATGAACCTGCTTAGTTAAAGCTTCAAACGCTGCATAATCTAGTGAACCCACGATGCCATCAGCATGTGGTCCAGGCTTGGGTTTACCTAAATCTATATTAGATCTCGGCGTGTCAGGAATAATCTCATATAAGAGCCCAGACTGAGCATATACTGGGTCAAGCTGTTGGGTTCTTAGGATAGCTTCCTCTTCAAAGGACACCCTAGAAGTTGCTACTTCCTTAGAGATATAAGGAAGGAGTGATTTGAGATACCACTCTAATAAGAACTCTGGAGGAATGTCAGCTTCAATGAGCCTCTTTCTCCTTTGCCACTCCTGAATATGGTCAGATAAGTGAGTGGCTTTGTTCTGTCTAAAAGTTGACAGAAGGTCTATGTCGTCATCATACCGGACAAGAAGTTGAAAGTGATTCAGAAAAATTGTAGCCATATCCAAAAAGTTATCATAAGCAGCTGCAGGTAGTTCAATGTACCATTTAGTTGCAGCACTAGTTAAGGTTCTCTGAAAGAGCCTCAATTTGATGGAATCATCGTTCAACGAATTAGAAGAGCACCAGAGATGGAATGTAGTCACATGGTCCCCGGGATCCTCCCCAGTCTTACCTTCAAACTTTGGAATGTCAAAAGGTAGCTTGGTCGGGACAGGTGGCCATGCGGGGTGATGCTGCACCAGATCGTTAGTGAGTTTTGAAAGGTCTGACAAATTCAGAGTTGCCAGAAAAGGTAAGTGAGGTATTGCCGATGGCACTTGGTTAGCAGGATTTTGGTAGGCAGAACCACCTAAATCCTGACTCGTGTACTTCTGGTTGGGGTTGCCTCCAGCCACCGGTTGTGAAGTAAACGCATTGCTAAAATTGCTCCAACCAAAAGAGAGCGGGTTACTTCCTTGAGTGTGTGTCCATTGTGGTTGGGTATTAGCCCCTCCGTAATGTGGGTTAAACACGTTACCACCTACTCCACTAAACAGTGAAAAAGGGATACTCCCTACAGGTATATGAGATGTCTACACATTGGAATGATGTATAGTCTGACCTGTGTAGGAGTTAAACCCAGGTGTAGATGTAATGGACGACACAGGCATCGAGCCTATTATAGCTGTGGATAGAGTGGGCATCGAGCCTACAAAGGGCATGGAGGGAGCTATGTGCCCTCCAAACCAAGGAAAACCTTGAACGAAAGGAGCAGTTTGTGGAATGCCCTGGGATTGTTGCATGAAAGGAGATGAAGTAGACGGTATCGAGGATATCCAAGTGACAGGAATTTGAAAAGGTCCAGCAATGGCACCAAAAGGGGTAGCTATCGTCGAAGGTTGAGAACTAGACATCCCTATGGTACTAGTGCTGAAACTAAAATAAGGAGTTGCGGTAGATTTAGCCTGCAACGAGGTAGATACCAACGTGCTTGCAAAAGAATGAGAAAGAGCTCTCGTGACCATGGCTACAGAAGGAGTTTGGGGAACTCCAGTTTCATCTCCGGAACTAGCCATGTGATAACCAGGGGTAAACCAGTACGCACTATACTCGGGTTGGCCTAGAGAGTCTACAGTTATGAGTAACGGATCGTTTGGTCCAGTCAAGGGAGGGCTAAACGGAGTGCTAAACTCTTGAGAAGTTAAGTCCTCAACCTCAATAGTATCAAAGACCTGTTGATCCTGAAATCTGACATGTGGTTCTCCAGGTAATTCAGTTTTTCCCGTAAGTTCGTATGAACCACGGGAATCCATCCTCCGGCATCGCGGTGGCAGTGGAGGCTCCACAATGAGTGTGGGAAGGTTTTGCAACCTCTGAGACCTACGAATAGGTTGGTCCTCCACAGCTATATCAAAATAAAACTAAGTATAAAACCTAGTGGCCACTAAAACGACTAGGGAGCAAACATCATACCACTAAAAAATGCCCTAATTGATCAAAGCCAGGCAAACAAAGCTAATACTCTTAGAAGCAAGTCTTGGATGATGAGGGCCCAGAACAAACTAATAGAGTATCAACGGTTAGTTACGCGGCGTCCAATGGAGGTCCTCTGGGTGCAAGCATTTGAATCACCAAACCGCCCTCCTGGGATTACTGCAAAGGGTTACCTTCCGTGTTTTTCTGAGGTGAAGTGGAAATAGCCTTCCACTCTACCTGTGAAGAGCCATAAATGGTCAAGATACTAAGGGTACCAAAAATACGAAAATACCTGGGGGAACAGTCGTCAGCCTAGCCAAGACGCATGGGCAGGGTAGCAAAGCCTGAAATCCAAAAGCACTTAAAAGTACTAGTGGACCCCCGTATGCAAATCAACTCTGGTTTATGTTTGAAAGGAAAGTGAGGGGGTATCCTCAACAGTTCCAGTCGCACACAGCCTCGTGTTTGACTCTGGTTTGAGTAGAGCATTCCTAGGATATTTTGATATAGGTGGATTTAGCTAAGAGATTGTCTTACTACGATTATTGAGTAATGAAACTGATTTAGAGTAGTTTAAGGTGATTCACCCCAAAACCCTAGCCTAAGCTAGTTGATGAAGTGTAAAACCTAAAAAGAAAAAGTTGTTAATTAATTTTATTAAATTTTCTTTTTAGGGGCTACTTTTTACTCAAGAAGGGTAGTGAACTGTGTGTAATGGTTTCGACAGAAAGCAAAGTGTGTACAAATGACGCTTTTAAAACTTCACAAAGACTCTTTTTGTTTTTTCATTTATGTTTTTCAAAACAAGAAAGAGGAAATCCTAAGCATAAGCATTTTTTTTCAATTTTCTTTCTTAATTTCCAAATCAAATAGCAAAATAATCTATCCTACTTCGAAACAATAATGGCAAATCTTACTACTAAGCTACCAATTTTCACTTTTTGATCTTTTTCTTCTACTTTGCAAAAGAAAATGAATCTAAAAAAGGAAACAAGCAAGATCTAACAAGAGTGTGGGTAAAGATGAAAAAACTAAAGCCTTAAACCAAACAAATCAATAGACTTGACAAAGACTTTACCTACAGAGTTGTTCGAATGAAAAACTCTAGATTTGGAACGAGATGTAAAAGAGAAAAAAAAGGAAAATAGATGCATGCAACAGGAAAAACAAACCAAAAGGTTGCTCCTAAGCATCAAAACCCAAGAAAAACATCTATCAAACAAATAGGGTAGGCAAGTAAACCGAGGTAACTCTACCGCCACACAAACTCAAAGGAAAAGCTAACCAGAAGGCTTCAACCAGTTCAGACTGACCTGAACAGGAGTTCAGAAGGTATCCAGACCAATAAACCTTTCAAAAGCCACCCAAAAACTCAAACTGGGATCAAACCCTAAAAAAAAAGACAAAACTCAGTAAAAGTCCGCAGGTATTGCAATAGACAACAAGCGTTGAGTGTGCAGGTTTGTATCAATGGAACATGTGTCTAGGGAAAAAAGTGCGCTACTATACCTAACAGAGACTCGCGCATAGCTTCAAAAAGGCCTAAGAAAAAAGAAAAGACACCTAAAACAAGTGCTGAAGCAAGTGAAGCAAACCAAAGGGACTTTCAAGAGGTTAAACAAGACTCATAAAAAACAAAGATGTCTTAGTAACAATCAGAGAAGCAAGGCAAATGCCAAAATTAGACCCAACGACCTGGAAACCAAACCCTAGTGGAAGGCTTATACCTACAGGAAAAATGCGCTTCTGTCTGGTATAACAACCAGCGCCTGCAAAAAAAAAATGCGCAGCTATGTTTCAAAGAAATTAGTGCACAAGGCAGAAAATGCGCCTCTGTATGCACAGAAGACTAGCGCACAAGGACTAAAAGCAATAACCGAGATTTTCTGAGTCAAACTGAAATGAATCAAGATAAAAAGGAAAAGCAAAGTAACCTATAAGAACCTCTTAGAAAACCAGCATAATGTAAAACTGAAAGAAAACCTAGACAAGGTCCCCAAAGCAGAAACAACTGGTGCTCCCCAGCGGAGTTGCCAGTTCTGTTGTGCAGAATTATACCCTATAGTGGGGGAGATGACACTACCAACTTACATGGGGTGACAGGTAAATACATTATGCTTTGGGTTGATTACTATGAATGAAACGAGATTAGGATTCCAAAAACAGTACCTTTTTAATGACGGTTGGTCCTAGCTTTCACCCAATCTTCCACAGTAGTGTACCTGCAAAAACAAATCAACCTTCCTCAGCGTATCTTGACTGTAATATATATAATAAAATTGAAAGCAATTTAACCTCAATCACAAAAATACATTCAATAAAATAGACATTCCATTGGGATGGGAAGGGGATTTCCACCTTTTATTGTCAAAGAAATGTAGTTAAGTACAGATATACCTAATCTGTCCAGACACTTCTGCAACCGAGTCCTGGGTTCCTTCTCCTCACAATGACTTAGAAAATCCTTCAGCATAACAGTAGCTTATTATTCATTGGCCTCTCCCTCATGGCTTCCCCTTGTATTTATGGGACAAGGGAGGAAGTTAGATTCATAAGGCAGTTGAATTGGGAGGTTGGGGGAGTTACAGAACCAACCTCAACTAATCCCAATTCGTAAATTTAATATATTTTTCCATTCATCTTAACATGTGAGTAGGTATCATAACAATAAACCAACGCATAGTATGCAACTATTGTTCTTTACAACCAACGCACACATCTTTTAAGGTAAGTGTGCGGGTTCTCTTTAGCAAAACCAACGTTTAGAATGCTAGATGTCAGTGGCAATAGTAGCGCACACATAGTGAAAAACTATAGAAAAAAATAATTTTTTCAGCTGAAGATGTGTGATCTCAGCAATAAATCATCCAAGGTCAATCCAACTCTTCCATCCATGGTGTCCTTTTGTGTGATCGACAGTGCAATGTGATCACGAACGGAGAAGTGCAGATTTGACCTATAACAAATCCCCTGACTTCGTCTTTATAGACCATATAGAGTTTTGAATCCTCCTTCAATCAACAAATTTATGAAAAAAATTATTGTTATTGTCACCTAGCTTTATCCACAGAGCACGACTCTTTAAACGCCAAGACTCTTCATATTTATGCATTATGCTTATTTTTCTCTGTTCCAGTTCCAATAAGGTAATATTAAGATGACCAGGAAAAAAACCTCCAATATGTTGTTTATGGATATTGTCAATATCATTTGCTATCTCTATTAGTTCATATTTTAGTTCTTTTTTCCTATTTCTTTCCCACTTAATGACCCCCGATTTCAATTGCTTAAGTTTTTTAACCAGATAATATGATGGAGGATCAAAGTATAAGTTCTTAAATTCCATCCAAACCTGATGTACCAATGTATTGAATGTCGATTCCTTTTCCACATATGATTGAACTTAAATGGGAGATAGGATCTTTTTTCCACAAAATCTAATTCTAGAAATACCGGTCTGTGATCCGATATGGGAGAGTTATTAATCCAAGATCAATATCTATGTGCAGCATCCACTAGTAAATCCCCCATCATATACTGATCAAATCTCTTTGATATCCTATCAGGGCCCTATCTCCCATTACTCCATGTAGGGCCAAGTGGCAGAGGTTCGATATCCACTAAACCTGTAGATGAAAATAATTCCATGAAGAAATTACTTATAGGATCATTTCTAGCAGATGATCCCCATATTTCAGCTGCCGATAAGGATAAGTTAAATCCCCCCAAAGAAGCAGGTTATTCACTTCAAATATTGCGTGGGCTTCAACATTTTCCTAGTATGGCTTACGGTCATGATTTGGTGCATAGCAATTAATAAAATTTATTATTCCTGCAAAACCATATACATAACCTATTAATTTGATACCGAGAGCAGAAACTAAAGCCAGAAGTTTACATGACCTAGGATTCCAGGCCGATAGGAGTCCACCTGATTAGCCCATTGCATCCATAGATACTACATCCCAGTCCCTCTTAAGTCTATAGAAGAATTTCCTAGACTTATCCGTTGTAACCATGATCTCTTGAAGAAATATCATATTGATTTCTCTTTCTCCATTACTATCTGGAGGGTTAATATTTTTTTAAGGCCACCAATCCCTCTAATGTTGAGAGACACTATAATCATTTCTTAACTCGTGCCAGGGATTTCATGACTCTAAGTGCCCTTTTGGATTTCGAAGATAATGAAACAGGATCGTCAGCAGTGGAAGGAAATGTGTTAACACCCTTAGTGGCCAGTTGTTTACCTTTCCTCGCACTCCTCATTTTGATAGGAGAAATGTTTTGAATCGAACCCCCCTAGCAAATCCCTTTTGCATGTCACATATCATGGGTCGCATGTTCCATATCAACATTGGCTATTTCATTCCCAATGTCCATTGGAACATTACCAATGTAGGTAATAAGAGCATGGTTTTTTGCAATATCACAGTAAGAGGGATTGGTCAATGGAAGCTCAAAGGTCTTCTAGGAAGGAAAATTTAATGGTTGTGTGCCTTCCCCAACAACATTCAATTCCTTATGCGGATTCCCATAATGTTCTGTGGATCGAATAGGGTCACTAAGAGGATCATCCCCAGGAGTCAGTGGAGGACAAGATGGGTTTTGTTCCAAAGATTCAGGAATAGCGGGAAAAGACAATAGTGTGGCTAATGGAGTCAAAGCAGATTGATTGGTAGTCAAATATAGAGGTAGGGCTTGAGTAACAAAATCCGGTGATGTAGCAAGGATCTTCTCATTCTCGGAAGGATTTAGCTCTGAATCTGTTACCATAACCCCATGATAAAAATACGGGCCCCCACCAATGACATCATCCCCTATCATAGGGCCCTTTCCCTCTAAGACTTGTATAAATTCCCTTTCTGCAATAGATAATGAATCAACAAAAACAGGAGCCAAGATTTGTAGCTTATCTATTAAAGAGGACGGATCTGAAAGCCTTTCACTTCATGTGGTGGACGCAGGTGGATCAAGCATTTCCTGTATCTCCGAAGATCCCTCTGATCCAGAGTCGTCGTCTGATGTCCATGCATAAATCTCATCCAAAGACCCCACCTCTTCTAACTCTGAGCTAGACTCATTACATTCCCGCCATAAATGACCTACATCTTTACATTTCGAACATCAGAATGGAAGGCCCCGGTAGTCAAGTGTTTGTGTAAATTTCCTACCACGCCATTAGATGTCAAGTTTTTCTAGTAACCCTTTGGACATATCAATCTCTACCAGCACTCGACCAACTCGTCAATCCATGCCTTTTAGATCCCTCCCTAATATGTAGAAATATGTTGGTGTGGTTCGCAACAGACGTAAAAGCCTCCTTATTCCAAAGTGCTGAAGGGAAGCCTGAAAGATGCACCCATAGATGTCGAAACCTAATACGCTCCAAATCTGGGTCGAACCCAATATGCCAATGTTTCATCATGAGGCTACCATGACCTTTGATCCAGGTTTTCTCCAAGATGAGGGATGCATGCTCTTCCATTCTAAAATTGAATCCGTACCAGCCGTTTTTCAAGATTAATACCTCTGGCTTATACCCTATAAGTGGCGACCAAGTAGCAGTGACCCAGTGACTAATATAACAGGGATTCATTGCCCTATAGTTGAACTTGCCTACAAGGCCTTTTAGGGATAAGGTGCAATCCCCTCTAGACCAATGTTATTACCAATAGTCATACAATCCACCTCCTTTCTCAGGTGCCACTTCCTACTTCTACGAACAGGACCCTCACATCTAAAATGCATCGAATGATATAGTGATATGAAGGGAACCCATTATTTGGTTTGTTGACATGTGTCCTAGGGTTAGCAGTGGATACTCCGTTCGAGGTCCATGGATCTTGGGTCCTAGATTGCACAGTATCACCACTTGGGCCATTTTTCTTTGATGGTCCCCCCACTGATTCCGGATTTTTAGAAGCTTTTGCAACTTTATCCTTCCATAAAACCCTATATTCTTTGTCTGTCGTTTGTAGAATATCCCGTGCCCACCCCTCATCCGACATGCCTTTCTTGTCGACTTTGGAACCCTCCCCCACAGAATCTACTTGTTTGTCATCCATTTTATATTACCCCCACTAGCATGTGAATTTCCTTACACCCCCACAGGTCACTATCCCCCATCTAACAGGTAGCTCATACAGATAGTTTAAAGCCCAGTAGTGTATAAATCCCACCTAACACCGATCAAAAACCTGGCTGACAATATCACCTTCCCAGTTCCTTGAGTTAGTAGTGCATAACAGAGTTCTGGATATACTGGCAAAGCCCCATTTTTTGTGGTTTAATCCCAGCGAATCCGTTCATTACCTGTCCCTACAGTATACCTGATAACCCCATTCCTAAATACCTAACGACCAAAAATTACCCTTATTGGAGCTTCAGTTCCAATCCAATGGATCATTTCTCTGTGTCTAGGGCTTGCAGCGTCCATGTAATGTCAAACTCTATGAATATAGAAGATATTTATGTAAATAATCTTACATTATTGAAATTTTGATTTACTATTATTAATGAAATGTTAGATCAATAAACCTTATTATTAATGAAATTTTAGATCAATAAACCTTACTTTTAATATTAAGAATTAAAATACATTATAAATATTTTTCAATTTCTATGTTATGATGATACTTTTGGGACAAAATTAAAAAATTAAAAAAAACATATTAAAAGGCCAAGAAAATCTTAACTTTAGCTTAAGTGTGTATATTTGGTGTTGAGTTCAATGATGTGTACATATAACGATTTAAAATTTGGCCATGTAAGATCTGCAAACTTAAACCGGATGTGTTAATTTGGTAATAATTATTGTTGATCATAACATTTTATATTTTTATTTAGTATTTTTAGTTAGTATATAATATGTTGGGTGAACGTTATTTGATTATAACATGTATATTTATTGATTAATTAAATTGAATTAGTGATATGTTGATTTTTATTTATTTATTTTTAATTACATTAATTATTATGTTAAATTTAAGGATTTATTTTATTTAAGTTTTATATTAATTATGTGAGGCTTTAGCCTTTAAATGTATTGGGGTACTTCCATTGCATGACCACTTTATTTGTCATGGGTTGACATGAACTTATGTACCATGAGTTGGTTGGTTGAACAAGCTTGGGTGCCCTTGCACAAGGGCAAAGTGAGCCATAAACTCATTAAATAGAGTGCACCATAGATAGTTGAGGAACCTCACACATAGGGCACACCAAGGGAAGCTTCGCAGAGACATTGGATAAGGTACAAAAAGTTGAGTTTTACTGTAAGTGACTTTGTCTAGATTGACAAAAATACAGTTGGTTTTATAGACTTGGGTGCCTTGGGCAACATCTAGGCCCAAGGAGATGGGTGCTCCATGGATGCAATGGATGGATGCAACCATTGGACACAAGATCGTTGGATGCATAGGCACATCAGTCTAGGTCACTAAAGGGCGTAGAGGCACCATTAGGCATAAGCAATCAACATACATAAGTCACATTCGGGCACACAAAGCCAAAGATGGAAAATGAATGGTACATTGGGTCCACTTTGGCATGTAGTGAGTTGCAAGGCGTCTTGCATTGAGTAAATGGATCCTATATAAAGAGGATGTGTCAAAGGGCTAAGTCATTGATTCATTCAAGCTTGGTCATTCACACAAGAGTGGACAAAGAGCTTTATAGTCGTGCTAAGTCTAGGGTTGTCACTGTGGATTACTTGGACATTTTTGGAGTGAATTGCGGAAGAGTTAGGACTTGCAGGTGGCATGCCTACATCCACTTTAAGGGTTGGAGTGTGCAAGTCTTTTGGGTAGTAGGAAATAGGCAATATTACTTTGGATTGAGTGTGCATCAATAAAAAAGTTACATGCAAAAGATCACACTCCCTTGTTGTATATCTATAACACTCCTCATACTAATAAAGTCAATTCACCTGCCTTGGGTGCCGCCTATACATTTGTGTTGTTTATTATTCACGCTTACTTTTCATTGGATTGTGTTAAATGACTAAGTGTTATTGAATATTGGACTAGTGTAGATTTAGGATGCTTTAAGGCCATGGGTGGATGTGTGCCTATTGTTGAACTTAGTTGTAGATTTAGCCAAATATAGATTAGAATGAAGTTAGCATAAATTGATATAGAATACCTAAATTGATTGAACCTTTGCACCCAAAACAATGCAATTCCACACAACCAGGAGTGTTGGAACAATGTTGGGGAAGCCCCAAGTTTACAAAGAAAAATTTGGTCATATGACAACTTGCATAGTATTTAATACTACTACTAATAATCTATTTTCTTCTACTAATAATAATCTATTTTCTTGCACTGCGGTGTGTTCTGAAAGTTGCCAGTATATTCGGTATTGATGATATGAAGATTTTTGGGGACTCTAGAATCACCATCAAATGGGCGCAAGATGAATATAATCTTAAAGTGTTATCTCTCATCCACTGGTGCAACAGGATAAAATCAGTGATTCGCCTCTTCAAAAATATCTCACTGGAGCACATTTTCAGGCATCACAATCAATTGGCAGATAAACTTTCTAAGCAAGCTTTGGGCAGTGAATTTGGTGTTTTAATTTGGGAAGAAGTTCATAATTCACATATTGTGAACTTGGGCTCACTGAAGTTTTTTTGAGTAATGTATGTCAGTCGGGCTATGTATGTCTTTGTATTTTTTTGGAGGACAATTATGAGGTCTTTGTCAATCTGTCATATTGCTAATTTTTTGTTATTAGTGGATTATCAAGATATGTAGGCAGGTCTTCATGCCTCGTTTCAGTTGAGTCCATCTAAAGACTTGGTTAATCATGTACCTTTTGATTCTATAAGAATAACATCGGTATGCTTTTTTCTGCTTGAAAAAAAAACACTCAATGGAAATGAGTTTTACTTAGGAGACTAACCTCGATGGACACAGGAGATCAAACCCGCAACCTCATGACCTCATGATAGAGGGCCAACAACTTGGCAAGGGGCTTCGACCGACTAAGCTAGCCATCAAGGCTAAAATTAGAAACCATAATGTTCATTAGAAATATATAAAATTTTGCCTTTTCATTTTGTATGTGTCATTTTAAAGGAGAAGGCATTTTTGTGTGATTGCAAACCCTTTTATTTGTATGTGTCACTTCTCATGAGAGGGGAGGAGAGGAGACTAATACTGAAATAGCACGTCCAGTTTTCACACGTCCATGAGTATTAAATTCGAACAGTTTTCATTTGAATTTCCCTCTTCCGAGCTTTGGTATCGATAAAATATCACAAGGCATTTTTGTGTGATTGCAAACCCTTTTATTTGTATGTGTCACTCCTCATGAGAGGAGAGGAGACTAATACTGAAATAGCACGTCCAGTTTTCACACGTCCATGAGTATTAAATTCGAACAGTTTTCATTTGAATTTCCCTCTTCCGAGCTTTGGAATCGATAAAATATCATAAGGAAAGAGAGTAGCGTCAACAGCAGGAATTGAACCTGCGCAGGCAAAGCCCGACAGATTTCAAGTATGTCTCTTTAACCACTCAAACATGTTGACGTAACTGATAATTAAAAACTGATATTTAATATTATCTTTTCATTCCTCATATTACACATCGTATTACTCTATCTATTGTGCTTTTGGAGAGGAAAAGAGACGTTGGAAGATTTCTCGACACATCTAAAAGCCTCTAGAACCACATAAAGTCCACCAATGAGGTTTCCATAAAATTCACTTTCACATATAATAAATTGCACTTTTTTAACGTACATTCAATCGAAAAAGGATGATGGCACGTTGGGTATCAACTTTCAAGTATACAGAAATAAATCTTACAAAGATAGCTACTTACACGCCAACTCACTCAATCATAATAATGATTAAAATCGAGAATCAAGAGGTTTGTGAATAACACTTCCATACATTAAGGGAATTACCAACTAGATTACAAAGATAAAATCTGAATCGATGGAACAACATGGTAGCTTTTGTGTTTCCTAACACTATTAAGGGATTATTTTCAGTAAGGTAGGTGTACAATGGGGAAATTGGGTGTTCTTATGATACTCCTTTATGTATTATGTTTGAATTCAAATGATTGTAGGGGATGATGTTTTCGACTCTATGTTTCCTGGTCAATGTATTAATGATGATTGATTATGATTACCCTTATATGATATTTTGTGAAATGATGACATTGCATATATACTTGTCTATTGGATTAACATATAGCAAGGAGACATTGTTGATGGAAGGGGAATCATAACCAAGGCCAGGGCTCATGCTGCAACGAGTGTGACATCATATCCTGGAGCTTAGGAAGCCATGGGGAAGGGAACAAACGTGTGAAAATGGCCTCCAAAGTTAACTCAAATAAAAAGACAAAAGGGAAAAGGGTTATAATTCACTTTTGTGTAGTTCTTAACACTTGTAAGCTCCCTCATAAGTCAAATTTCACCATAGATGAGTTAGTTGGTAGAAGGGAATGTTGTTACACTTAATAACCAATTGAGAGTGTTATAAGAAGGGAAAACTTCTTTTGAGAAGGGGGGTCTAGGAAGAATTTATGGTGATACCTATGGAGTAAGTGATAGATATTTCCAAAGAGAGTACTTGAAATTCTTTTATTATGATTTATGTTTCTTTTGGACACCACTGCAATAGGGTTGATAGTGGTAATAAAATCCTTATAGGACAAAGAGGACACCATTGTCTAGGAATTTCATTGAGGTTACTATAGCAATAATAATATCATGTTGAGTTATTCCTAATGTGACTTGGATACTAGTTCTAATTCTCATTGGGATTAAGTCCTACTTGTAGGGAAACACCTATGAAGGTGGTTCCATTGGTTGGGTGGAAAGTCGACCCTTGGGTGTGATTTCCCCTTCATGATCGATGGTTGGTTCATGGGATCGAGAGCACTAGTTGACCAACACTTGGACTCTATATAGTTAGAGGCTAAAATTACATGTTCTTTACATTTATTCTTTTAGTTGTATATATTTTATTAATTTGCTTGAGTAACTTAGTTGTGTGTATACTCCTCATGGATTAATGTCAGAATAATTATACTATGTACTTGTTGGACACTTAGATTTGATTTCTTGATGTTGACTTGGATTTCCAAGTAGAATTATTAATTTTAGAAAAGAAATTTTAGAGGAACGCCTTGATAGGTTGTTGCAGTGCTTCACTAGTCCGTCTCAAAGAGAACAATGGATACATAACTCAAAATTATATAAGTAAGCATGCTCTTTCAAAAGATTCTCTCAAGACAAAACAACAAATTCACATGGAAAGTGGCATTTGATTGAGAGAGAACAACAATATTTGAAATGAAAACTAGAAAAGCATTAGAGTTAGAGAGGCAAAAAAAACTTTCAAAACATATGAAGGTCAATTTTCAACATGATCATAATTGCTTGAATCCAAAAAGTAATGACCAACTTATAAAATTCTTATTTATAAAAATAAGCCAACCTTTCTTTGACTAGATAAACATTCAACCTTCATGCAATATTGAATTATCAAATTCATAGTTCACTCATCAGAATCATAGCACTCCAATCTCCATAAGGATAGTCTTTACTCTTAATATTTGAAATGTTAGATTTAAAAACAAAACATAATTTTGTATTTCTTTCGAACTGAACACCCATTAGAATGAATTTATATTTACAACTAT
This sequence comes from Larix kaempferi, assembly GCA_027924585.1. Classification (NCBI taxonomy): domain Eukaryota; kingdom Viridiplantae; phylum Streptophyta; class Pinopsida; order Pinales; family Pinaceae; genus Larix; species Larix kaempferi. The sequence goes on along the minus strand of BSBM01000393.1, from coordinate 6,832,872 downwards.
ACAAACTACAACTTAAACAAGGCTCATAAATGTTCATTAAATTTACTAGATTTACTTAACATGAATAAAATTAGTTTATATATATGCATGTGTGTGCACATTTTCACTCATGGGAGAAAGAAAACTTCTACATATTTTTTACTTGTATGTCAAATCTCACAAATATGATAATATCTCTGAGTAAATTTAATATATAGTGAATATAATTTAGAAAAATTGGAGACTTATCGATTTCATTAAGAATTAGCTAAAAATGTCCCTATATTATGCCAAATCTCAAGTATGATAATATTTATGAGAAAACTTAATATACCATGACCATAATTTAAAATTTAGAGACTTTCCAATTTTGTTAAGAATTAGCTAAAACTATCATATAAAATAAAATTATTATAACCATTGTCATTTGTTAAAACAAGGAAAACAATCCCAATAATATCAAGCTTCAAGGCTTCTTTGCAAGGCTATATCTTGCTAGATATAGGAAATGGTCCTCCATAACTAGTAATCCCTTTCCATCTTCCACTTGTATTAGGTCTCATTGAATAGAACCATAGCTTCTCAAATCGCCTGGTAAAGCAAGCTTTAAGCCATGGAACTGGATGGGCGAGGTGAGTCCTAGTTGAAGCCTTGTGTCTTGGACCTAATGGAATTGATGGTTCGTCGATCCGAGTCTTGGATTGCATTATATGGCATGTTTTCACTTGCATCCAAAAGTCATTCAAGGACACATGTTGATTTGGTATTGGGTCCTAAAACAAGAACTGGACAACATAATTGAGTTTTGAAACTCCCAACAGGTGTGTATTGGGATGGTGGATGTCATGACATCATCCACCTTGCCTCAAGGTAGAGTTTCGTGCTTTTAACCCCCCAATGCAAAAATTGATTTGGTCTTGGGGCCTAAAACCAGAACTGAACAACAAAATTGAGTTTTGAAACTCCCAACATGTGTGCATAGGGATGGTGGATTTCATGAAGTCGTCCACCTTGTCTCAAGGTAAAGTTTCATACTTTTGACCCCCTAATGCAAATATTGCATTGGGTCTCACTGAAAAAAAACCCTAACTTCTCAAATTGCCAAGTAAATCAAACTTCGGGCCATGGCTTTGGATGGGCGAGGGGTATCCTAGCTGAAGTCCCGTGTCCTAGATCCAATGGAATGGATGGTTCATCGATCAGAGTCTCATATTTCATTTTATGGCGAGTTTTCACTCGCATCCAAGAGCCATTCAGGGACACATGTTAATTTGGTCTAGGGGCCTAGATTTAGAATTGAGCAGTAGAATCGGATTCTACAACTTCTAGTAAGTGTGTATAGACTTGGTGGATGTGATGAAGCCATCCATGGTCTCTCATGAAAGAGTTTCATGAATTTGACCTCCCAATGCAAAAATTACATTGGATTTCATTGAATGAAACCGTAACTTCTCAAATCAACAGGGAAAGCAATCTTTGGGACATGGCACTAGATGGGAGAGGGGTGTTGTGGCTGAATACCCATGCCATAGACCCAATGAAATCAACGGTTCATCCATCCAAGTCTCAAATTGCATTTTATGGAGAGTTGTAGCTCTCAACCAATAACCATTCATGGACACATGTTGATTCAATCTAGGGTCCTAAATCAAGAACTAAACAACATAATCAAGTTCTGCAACTTCCAATTGGTGCGTATAGGCCTATTGGATGTGATGGAGCCATCCATGGACTCTCGGGAAGGATTTTCATGAATTTTACCCCCAATGAAAAATTTGCATTAGGTCTCATTGAAAAAAACACTAGCTTCTCCAATTGCCATGTAAGGAAATATTTGAGCCATGGCACTAGATAGGAGAGGGGTGTTCTAGTTGAATCCCTATGTCTTGGATGCAACATAATCTACAATTCGTCGATTCGAGTTCAGGATTGCATTTTATGGTGAGTTTTCACTTGCATCCAATAGCCATTAAGGGACACATGTTTATTTGGTCGAGGGGCCTAGATCTAGAACTGAGAAGAAGAATCAAGTGTTAGAACTTCCAGCATGTGTGTATAGTCTTGGTGTATGTAATGTAGCCATCAACAAGATCTTGGGGAAGAGTTTCATGAATTTGACACCCCAATGCAAAAATTGCATTGGGTATCATTAAATAGAACCCTAGCTTCTCGAATCACTTAGTAAAGCAAGCTTTAGACCATGGCATTGGATGGGCGACATGTGTCCTAGTTGAAGCCTTGTGTCTTGGACCCAAAAAAATTGATAGTTCATCGATCCATGTCTCGGATTTCATTTTATGGCGAGTCTTTCACTCGCATCCAAGAGTCATTCAACAACACATGTTAATTTGGACTTGGGGCATAAAACCAAAACTAAATATAAAAATTGAGTTCTACAACTTATAGCAGGTGTGTATAGGGGTAGTGGATGTCATGGAGCCGTCCACCTGATCTTGAGGAAGAGTTTTGTGTTTTTGAGCCCCCAATGCAAAAATTGCATTGGGTCTGATTCAATAAAACCCTAGCTTCCCAAATCACTACGTAAAGCAAGATTTGGGCCATGGGAATGGATGGGCGAGGGATTTCCTAGATAAAGTCTCGTGTCCTAGACCCAATGGAATAGATGGTTTGTAAATCAGAGTCCCGGATTGCATTTTATGGCGAGTTTTCACTCGCATCAAAGAGTCATTTAGGTACACATGTTAATTTGGTCTAGGGGCATAGATCCATAACTGAGCAACATAATCAAGTTCTGCAACTTCCAACAAGTGTGTATAGGCTTGCTGGATGTGATGAATCCATCCATGGGCTCTCATGAAATATTTTCATGAATTTGACCTCACAATGCAAAAATTGCATTAGGTTTCATTGAATGAAACCCTAGCTTCTCAAATTGCCAGTTAAATCAAGGTTGGGGACATGGCATTGGATGGAAAAGGGGTGTTGTAGATGAAGACCCATGCCACAGAACAACATAATCAACGGTTCATCAATCCAAGTCCTAGATTGCATTTTATGGCGAGTTGTATCTCTCAACCAATAACCATTTAGGGACACTTGTTGATTCGGTCTAGGGGCTATATCTAGAACTGGGTAGTAGAATCAAGTTTTGCAACTTCCAACAGGTCTGCATAGGCTTGCTAGGTTAGATGAAGCCATCCATGGGCTCTCCAGAAAGACTTTCATGAATTTGACCCCCAATGCAAAATTTTCATTGGGTTTCATTGAACAAAACCCTAGCTTCTCTAATTTTCAGGTAAGGCAAGCTTCAAGCCATGGAACTAGATGGTTGAGCGAAATTCTAGCTAAACCCCATGTCTCGGCTGTAATGGAAATCTAACGTACATTAGCTTTGATGACAATGTGGTTGTACTAGAAGGAAAACTACCATATGAAAGCTAACATTGTGTTAGCTTTCATTCACTGTGCAATGTTGTTATTACAAGGAAAGCTAACACATGTTAGCTTTCATTCACTGTGCAATGTTGTTGTTAGACTCTAACATGGGTTAGCTTTCATTGACCGTGCAATATTTTTATTAGAAGGAAATATATCATGCATTAGATTTCATGTTGTTGTTATTAGGAAATCTAACATGTGCTAGCTTTCATACATTGTGCAATATTGTTGTTAGAAGGGAAGCTAACATGTGTTATATTTCATGTTGTTGTTAGGAGGAAAGCTAACATGAGTTAGATTTCCTTCATGGTCCTAAAAGGAAAACTACCATATGAAAGCTAACACATGTTAAATTTGATGACAATGTGGTTGTGCTAGAAGGAAAACTACCATATGAAAGCTAACACCCATTAGCTTCCATTCACAGTGCAATGTTGTTGTTATAAGGAAAGATAACATGTGTTAGCTTTCATTCACCATGCATTCTTGTTGTTAGAAGGAAAGATAAGATGCGTTAGATCTCATTCATGGTGCTTGAACGAAAACTACCATATGAAAGGTAACACGTGTTAGCTTTTATGACAAAGTTGTTATGCTAGAAGGAAAACTACCATTTGAAAGCTAACACGTGTTAGATTTCATTCACCGTGCAATGTTGTTGTTAGAAGGAAATCTAACATACCTGAGCTTTGATTCACCATGCAATGTTGTTGTTAGAAGGAAAGTTAACTTAGGTTAGCTTTAATTCATGGTACATTGTATTTGATAGCAATGTGGTGTTTCTAGTAGGAAAGCAAGTAGGCATTAGCTTTCATTCACTATACAATGTTATTGTTAGAAATGCCCTTGTGCTTGTGCTCGAAGGAAGGCTAACATGCGTTAGGTTTCCATCATGCTGCAATGTATGTGATGACTATGATCTAGATTTATGTGGAACGAAATGAAAGAGCATATATACATGCATATACACAGATATACGGCAAGAAACACAGTGATACAATAAAAACTTAGATTCTATTAAATGAATGAAACATAACAAACTATAAAATAAAAGCAGCTAGAATGGTGGTAGCTATATCTCTAAGAAGAAATGTGGCGACTACGCTCATTCGTGACAAGATGAATACAAAATGAGGCTAAAAGGGCCTATTTATCATAAACACGAGGGAAAGAATGCTAAACGTCCAAAAAACTAACCCTGGGATATGAACCGTCATAAAGTTTGCGGCCCTAATGTGTTTAGTTGAACAATCAACTTCCTGGGGTCATAACTTTTGCATACGATCTCCATTTGGGGCACTCGATAGACCATTGGAAATATCTATCTGAGGAGTACAAAATTGAAATGGACCCAGATTAAATCCCATGGCCTCTTACTTCTTCTCTTTGATCTTTGGTTTGGATGCTTGTTTCCATAACTTTGACATGCTTGTCCAAGGAGGCATGTTTACCTAATATTCTCTCTTTTGTTGCCTCATCCTCTCTACGTTGATTTAAATTTCTTCTTCCTGCTTTTTTTTTTCATAGATCAAACTTCCTCCAATTCATCTATGGATTCCTCCTATGGTTTCTTGGCTTTATAGAGAGTGATTACCCTCCCATTCTGGATGCCTCACTACCGTGAGAGATATTTACTTATTGGTATTATTCTTGAGGAACAAGAGGGGTATAGTTTTCCATACATATTTCTTCAAGGATCAAGGTTTCTGCAGAGGCCTAGAGGAAATATTCCTTAGGGAGATTCTCATGAATGTATTGAATCGATGCTTCTTCCCCTTCTGTGTTAGGTACCTTCAAGCTCAATTCTACTAAAACTTTCTATTAATTCCCCTACTCCCCAATCTTCTTTGCCTCATCTGCATTAGATAAAATTTGGAATGTGTTAGTTGAATAGGTCATTAGGGAGTCCTTTACAGAGGGGCCTGGATTTCACCTTTCCTTTTTTGAGACATGATGCCATCCTCCCTCTTATTCCCTAACTGGTTTCTTAGATGGAGCTTTTGGATAATTTATCGCAAATTGGCTATACTCACAGCAAAATTTACACTTGAAAGGAAACTATTTATAATCAAGCTTCTGCACATGAGTCCAACCTGTTATACCTCAAATTGTCACTTTGAGTGCCATTTCGAGTCGTCGTGTCCTATCACCATGAAGAATGTAATGGTCGTACCTCCTAAGAAGTGTTGAGAGCCATCTTCACCATGTTCGTCCCCTCCCTAGTCTTACATGGAGACAAATCCAAGCCACGATGGTCGAATGCCACCTCATCAATCCCACTTTTCCCATATTTTCGCTCCCTTCTAGTGGTGCAAGACGCGAAAATACAACATTTTTGCGCTCTGCATGCTTGCAGGGGTGCGAAAATCTCAACATTTCGCGCTATGCTCAGTCCCGAGGGTGCAAAAATCCCTCAACAACCATGTTGCTTGGATTTTGGATCTTGACTCTGGAGAATATTTTTGGGATTGGGATTGCCTTAGAATCTCACCTCACTCTCCCTCTTTAGCCTGGTTCAATTCCTTGATCCACCATTTACTCACCTAGATCCATCATTCTCTCATAGTGGTTGGCATCCCAAATCCTATAAGAAGGAGGCCATCCATGAGCTGGAAAAAGAACATTTGGAGGCATCAAACCTATGGTCTTAGGAGTTTTGCAGAGGTAGCAAGAGGAGAAGTTTGGAAGGAAATGCTATTGCTTTGGACATCAGGGTATAAATGCTTGTAATTATCTTCTTTGGTTTCTCTAATAAGATAACTTAGCCTATTCTTCCCATTTCCATGCCTTTAATGGTGAATGCATGAGATTGTCTATGTTTCATAGTTAAATATTTGCTTATACATATACTACTTTGGAGAAGGTATTGTCTTCTATTCGTTAAGAGGTTCTTAAGACCATAATTGAACACCGGAGTTGGAGCAATTCAGGAGAAGCAAGGACAACCATCAAAGTTAAGGTATGTCATCTATCTGCTTAACTTTTCTATAGCCTGCTAATTCATGTATGAACTGGATTTAGGAAGATTTTAGTGTTTATTTGTTTTGTTTATGTCATAGATTAAACACTTAGGAGTCCAGTTTGATTTATGAGAGAGTTTAACTATCTGTAGGAGGAATTCTCTAACACACAACCATCCATAATAAGATTTATATCTTCCGAGAGTCATTTTTCCAAATCTACTTCCACATATATTTGAGCACATGAAAACATTAGGGGCTTTGGCTTAGATCTATCAATGTATTTCCCCAACGAGATGCCTATAGTTTCCAAATATTCATCTAAATAGCAGTGAAGACGCAAATGGAGTAGCTTCACCCACACTAGAACAACTGAGGGAATGCCATTTTCTGGATCAAAGGACATATTCCACCTGTTGAGATACATCTCTTGAGGACCCATAAAGTAAGGGCCATTTCAAAAAATGAGATGTTTGTCCTCCTTCCTCTCAAAAAAGTAGGTGTAGTATCCTTGACCACAAAAGTGATGGTTCATCCTCCCAGATATAAGAGGGCACATTTTTGTCTAAACAGATCTCCATGCCTATAGGGGAAGGCCATAAATTGATAAAGAGTCTCACCAATCCTTGTTCAGATAAGCTAAGAGCCTTCCATTTTGTTGTTGGAGAGGAGAGCTTGACCTGTGACACTAAAGCCAATTTCATGAATCTTAAAAAGGGGACCACCTCTCTAGAGGGGGGAGGGGGTTGAGAGGTGACCAAAAATCTAAATGCTTCATCAATAATCCTATTCATTACCCTAGGGTCAAGATCAAGGGGTAGATCCATGAGCAAGAACCTTGTTGCAGATGACGAGACGTGCTGCCACAACTAGGGTTTTGCAGAAAGCAATCGCTTTCTTTCGTATGTTTGTAAGTTTTGAAAAAAATGTTATTATAGTGCTATTATTATTTTTAAATGTTGTTTTCTTATATATATTGTTAAAAAGTTTGTTTGATATGTTATTTTATAATATTGTTTTAAAAGTTTTTTTTTAATTGGGTGAATGTCTCTTATATTTTGTATTTTTGTTCAGTTTGTTTTTAAATGTGTTTTTATTTTTTGTTTTGTTTTTGAGTAGTTAAATTTTTTTATGGGTTTTTAATATGTTTTTAAGGGAGAGTGTTTTTAAATGTATTTTTATTTTTTATTATTATTTTTGAGTTGTTAATTTTGTTATGGGTTTTTAATATATTTTTAAGGGGATAATGAGGGCGAGGACGTGAGTATGATGATTTTGTTTATATAATATTAGTTTTTTATGTTATGGTTTTAAAAGTGTTGTTATTCTAATTCAATAAGAAAAAATGTGTTAATATTAACATTTTTTTTCAATATAGGGGTTGATTTTAAATTTGTTGCAATGGTATTATTTGTTAAGGATGTGGTTTGAAACAAATTGTAATTTTAACCTTAAGGAAAATGAAATGGTGATACTTGTGGTAATGGTTTTCAATTAGAGAGTTGATTTTAATATTTTGAGTGCAAGAGTACCGGTTGGTCTTGAACAAGTTGTAATTTTAACCTCCCAAAAAAGAATGGTGCTCCTATTAATACCATTTTTTTATTCGATGATTGATTCTAAGTTTTTTGTTAGCAACATTAACAGTCATGACTACTTAAGGTTGTAATTTTAACACCAAAAAAAGGTATCACTAGGAGCACCACTTTTCAAAACAAATATAAAACCTACCACTAAATGCAACCTCAAAAAAAGAATTCCAAAAGATTCTCACTACATTAATAACTATGTTATGTTAATGATATTTATTGTCATGATGGACTTCCTTATTGCCCTCTACTTTGATGTCTAATGTTGTTTCTTTAACATCTACATCTCCTTGGACTTCCTTATTGCCCTTTGCTTTGATATATAATGTTGTTGCACTTAGATGAGTGAGGTGTTGTACAACCTAGTATGGGGGTGATGTTGTTAGGTACGATAGCGTAATGTTACATTACAAAACCAAAAATAAAAAATAATTCAAAAAATTCAAAATTATGAAAAATAATTAATATATATATATATATATATATATATATATATATATTGGTCTATAATAAAAATATTAAAACTTAAACATGTATCTATCAAGAAAAGAAGGATAAAATTTCATGAATTCATAATTACAAAAAAGAAATACATCTCTAAAAATTGGATCCCTCCCTAAACTTAATAGATCCAGATTTAAAATAAATCTATACCAATTTCTTTAACATCCATATCTACCTCTATCTCTATAGAATCCACAAGATCATTGAATCAATTGCATACACCAAGGGAAAACCAATTCTAACTAACCAAGATCCAACTAGAAGGGAGTACACCAACCCAGCTTTAAAATCAAGCCGATGCCCTGTAATCTAACCACTTGGCTTCCACTCAATTTCTCTACAAGCGCATCAACAGCAGGATTCGATCCTGCGCTTAATGTTCACAAAATCTAATATAAAAATAAATCACACGTCAACAGCAGGATTCGAACCTGCGCAGGCAAAGCCCAACAGATTTCGAGTCTGTCTCCTTAACCACTCGGACATGTTGACGTTACATCAAGTCTGGCATTTTACGTTTTTATAACTAATTTAATTTAACATTATGTCACCTTCACATGTTCGCGCGCATTATGTTGTAGAAGTTGCGGGTCATTTTCTTGTTCCGCAGTTTATAATTTTTGTGAGCTAACATTTTCAAGGAATGTTTTAAAACACTACAACTGAGATGAATTTTAAGAGCGGAAACCATGATTTATTAACTTAGTAAATGTAATTATGACATTGAAGTTAGAGTGATGTTAATATTGAAATACAAGATTTTATCACTTTAATAATAATTAAAAATATTTAAATATTTATTTCAAAATTAAATTTATATGGTTAAAATTAGATAAAAATTAATTTCCACAGACAACATACTTTATTGAAAAGCAAAAAGTACGAGGAAATTAATGGAGTTTATAACGAATAATTGAATACAACGACGAAAAAGATTTGCTCATATAGAAATGCCAAGTCATATTTAAAACACTTAGAACAAGAATTAGTTTACTAGAAAAGAATTTCTAAAACAAGAGTTTTAATAATGGCTAAATACATAAAGCAATCCACATTAACTAAGAAAACCGTAATTATCAAAGTCTAGAGACAAAATGTGCATGACGACATTGCCATACATTAAAGGGACCATCATCTTAACCATAAAATTTATGAAGAAATGAAACATAATGGTAGCCACTACATCTCCTAAGAATTTATAAACTCAAGAAAATACCTAATGGATCCTAAGCAAAAAAACAAGTGGGAGTTTATTCCATCCTTTGCTCATGTGGTAAGGTGTATAATTAAGAGACAAAGGATTCTTTACAAATTTGTCACAAAGAAAACAATACATAATAACTCATAACTCTCATTACATGTGGTAAGGTGTATAATTGGGAGACAAAGGATTCTTTATAAATTTGTCACAAAGAAAACAATACATAATAATTCATAACTCTCATTACAAAACAAGAAATTTGTGTGGAAAAGGAAGAAATGATTACAAGAAGAGAACCTTATTTTAAAAAGAAAACTATACAAGTGTTAAAACTAGAAAGGAAAAACAACACTATAAAAAGATATCCAAATCATAAACTAAACAATTTATGAAAACTAATTACCAACATATTAAAAATTACCTAAATCAAATAAGTAATAATCAACTTGTTTATTAAAATAAGTCAACTTCACTTTAACCAAATAAACAGTTAAACCTCATGCTATATATTGAATATATAATAGTTCACTCATCACAATCATAACATTACAATCATAAATTTTACTTTTTTTTTTAAAATATGAAATATGGAATTTAAAAATATAACATTGGCCTTGATTACGAAGCCTAATCTCAAAAAGATTAAGAGATTTGAACTGGTGAATTCTTCAACTTTTTAGAAAAGAGATCTCACATCTAACTCGTAACCTCTTAACTTATCTCTTTATATATATTAATGAAATTTTTTAATACTAAGTAAATATAATTTAAAAAATTTAATAATTTTTCTATTTTATTAAGGAATGATTAAAACTACTTTATATTTCCATATTGCCACATATTAAAAGAGGGAAAATAATCCTTCAATAACTTTTATAGTATCTAGCTTCATGGTATCTTTCTTTGTCTCAAGCTAGCTAGACTCAGCCTACCCCCCTTAATGACAACTTCTTGAACTCCTGACATAGATTGAAGTGTGGAAAACTTTACTTATGTAAGATACTTTGTGAAAATATCTACAACTTGATCATTTGAAAGTAAAATGAGCACTTCAAGAATGCGATATTGAATAAGCATTTTGATCAAGTGCATGTGTATTTCAATGTGCTTTCTACATTGATGTTGAATAGGATCTTCGATGGGATTAATGACACTCTAATTTTCACACCAGAGTGTGGTCGGATGTTGTTTCTAGAATCCAAACTCTGGAAAGATCTATCGAAGATGCAAGGCTTCTTGAATTCCATTAATTGTCTAAAAAATATGCTTCTAATAAATAAACAAGAAGGGCTTGTTGATTCTTTCAATCCCAAGTAACAGGGCCATAACCAAAATTGAAAACATAACCTATAGTAGACTTATAATCATCAAGGTTGCTAGCCCATTTAAAATCAGTCAAACCAACCAATAGAGGACCCCACATCCTCTCCCCTCTTTTCCCCTCCCTGCTATATTATATGTCAAACTAAATTACACCCTGGATATACCAAAGTATCATTTTTGCTACTTTCTAGTGTCTCTCATGGGGTGTTTAAATATGCAAGGCAACAAGACCAACAACAAAGGAAATATTAAGACAAATATGAGTGAAATACAAAGGCCTACCAACTAACTAATGTTACGAAGTGGTATCTACTTCAATTGTAGTACAGGTGGCAACAAATTTGAATTCACATTGGAATTGAGATGGGGTTGGTTGACAATCTTCCATGTGAAAGTGATGAAGAAGGTCACATGCATAATTAGTCTAGGAAATGGAAATTCCTTCATTAGTTTGCAAGACTTGGAGGCCAAGAAAATAATGCAAATTATGTCGTAAGCATGTCATTTAAAATTTCTTCTTAAGGTTAGATTTCACATGAGTTAAAAGTTTGGGGGCACTACTAGTGAGAATATACTTATCAACAAAAAGAACATGTATTATGAGATGGTTACCTACTTTCTTGGTATAGACATTGGGATCAAAATGGCATTTAGAAAAGCATTGTTAAGAATAAAGCTATCTATTTTAACATACCAAGATCGAGAAGCTTGCTTAAGGCCATAGAGAGATTTCTTAAGGCACAAACAATACTATATTCATTATGATTGCCAAAAGTATTGCCTCTACTTGCAAGGGTTGCAATAATATATTATAAAATAGAGGTATATTACACCAGTAGGGATCCATTATGTGATAAATATGAGGAAGAATATCATTTAGAGACAAAAAAATTGTCTTCTATAACATACTTCAGTTTTCCATAAATGTTGGGGTCTCCCAATGATGAGTTTGATAATAACGGTGCTACCTCTTTATCCTCTAAATTGTATATGCATATATAACAAAGATGCAATGAGAGAAATGAATACATTAAATTAGATGAAAATTTTGACAATATTGAAGAGATTGTTGTCCAAAGAAATTGTGATTCTCTTATACCCTCTAAATCTATAAGAGATTCACATGAAGATAGGGATTTCCAAGCAAATCATGTGGCAATCCAAATATCTTATAAGGGTTTAGCTGAAGAAGAAGAAAAAATTGTGGCTTCTTGATAATACCAAAAATAGTGGGGTTTTTTAAAGTGCCAAGACTTTTCCCAAAGCACATGTAGAAAAACCATTTGAAGAGGTGAGAGAGATTGAAAAAATAGTCCATAATACGTAACTTCAACCAGCAAGCATCTTTGCAGAACTTGAATGGATTACAGTGCCAATGGGTTGTTTTGACCATATATTCATCTCAACAAGATGTGAACATGTTCAATTTTGGATGGATCAAGAAAGCATATATACAAAGTTACATCTTCAGAGGTGAAGATGGACATTTTTCAGGGGTGAATTTGATGAGAGACCAATACACTATTGGAAACAATTCAACCTCACCTTATTTTAGTCAGGGATCAAGCAAAAAGGCATACTTCATGAGGCAAATAAAATATATGTTTAGCTCCACTTGTTATACGATTACTTCTATTTTATATTATTCTGATTAACTAGAAGTAGGATTGATAGAGTTGTATATAAATAAAGTCATGTTTGAGAAACATACTATTATTCGCAAACATTTTTGATTGGTTTTGGTAGAAAATGTCTCTACCTTCATAACTGGACAAAGAGAAAATGTTGGTTCAAAAAATATTGACACCATGCTCAAATATAGAAGGCATAGGTCTATAGTTCTTGACGCTCCACATGGAGGCATCATCCAAAGTTGGAGCTTTAAAAGTTATCCTGTAAAATTGAGTCTTGGGCCTTTGATAATGTCTTTGAGCCAGCTTTGTCCAACATGTAGCAAATTTTTCCAATGGAGTCCCATGGTTTGAATTTTTGGGAAAATCTCTTCAAAATTCCTTTATGAAGCATTGGTTATAAATGGATTTACATCCCATGGCCATTACAACCAACATGCCATACCAATTTGGGGGGCTCTCTATAGTTTTCCGAAACTTTTGTTAGTTCCTCTGAATCTATTCAGTGGATGCCAAGTGGTAAGTGGTTTTACCATTTCAAAGACATATGGAAAATTAAAAAAACATATAAATGGAATTTTTGAAGAAAAAAAATTGACACATGTTAGAGGTAGCTCACTATATTCAAGATCCATGGTCAACTCTTATAAACCAAAGGAATCCACAATCTAGGAGAAATTCTCTTTGTTTTGGTGACATTGTGGGCACATAGACAACATAATGAACAACATAGGAAATTAACACCTCTTGTGAACACAACTCAAGCACTAGGTAATGTTGTATTATGTGATGATTATAATCGTGGTGCTTCTTGAATATAGAATACATGCCTCCAAGCATTTATAAAGCACCAAAGGGGAAATTTCTGAAAGGAATTATTCAACTTCAAATTCAAATTGAAAGTTGGTTGAAGGATGGTGATTGAAAATTTGTTGAATAGAGAATAAACATTTTAGTGATTTGCTACAATTTGGTAAATATCCAAGATATGATGAATATTGCAATTTCATGAAAATGTTGATTACCAAAGGGGGAATCGATAAACAAATGTGTTCACTTGGAATGCCTCTCATTGAAAATATTTTGGAAATAAAGAAGATCAAGAGTGTTGGGTGTGACCTACCTGTAAAATTAGTCACAACAGATCTAATGAACAAGTAAATCAATCACAATAGATGAAACTCAGAAAAATGGTGTAAAACTGTGCAAAACATGCATCAGTGCTCAATATCCCAATGAGGGTGAATAATTACAATACAATATAGTAACAATGACTGAGCAATTAGAATTGACTAAGAAGGTCATTCGAATTACTGAATGGTGTAGTTTGACTCCAACTAGGAGTCCTCATCATCAATCAGTGGTGGTCATCAATGCACAAGAACCAGTCATCCAGGTGTCAATCTGAGTCTAACTGAGTGTAACTGAAGTGTGCAGCACTGATATAGGGAAGGAGATTCAGTGGAGGGCACATGGGAGGTTAACTGAAGTAAGAACAAGTCATCTAGTCAATCCGGAGGTCCAATGGAGTGAAACAGTCAGTCGGGAGTGAAACTAGCCTCAAATCAAGGAGAATCGGAGCTAACTGAGTGTAACTAAAGTGGAACTGCAGTGGTAGGTGAAGAAGTGCGCCCTTCTCTGGAAGTAGGTGAGAAGTGGGTGCCTTCATGACTAGGAGGGATAAATAACTGATGTAAGAAGCTCCCAAGTGCTAGAATAAGGTGGGTAAGGTGCTGGAGGCATCAACCTGGTGACTGGGATGCATGCAAACCCTAATTGCATGCAAGGTCCTAAAAATGATGATGTGGATATCCGAACACCCCCCCTCAAGCTAGACTATGATGTGCAAAAAATAATGTAGGGCCCTGGTAACTAAGACCAAAGGTCACCCCAATACAATAATCCAAAAAATGCTGAAAATAAGCTAAGTGAGGAAAGAGGGAAAAGCCAGTGGGAAGAAAGCCCCCCCTCAAGCTAAGAACATAATAATGGATCAATCTGTCTCCACCATGATGGAACTCACCCCCAACAGTGAACGGAGGTAAGAGAACTTCTTCTCAGTGAAGCTCTTGGTGAAGATGTCTTCAATTTGCTCATCAGTAGGGCAATATTGCAGAATGATGGTGCAATAATGCACCAACTGTCGAATGTAGTGCATATGAATCTCAATGTGTTTGGTCCTCTGCCATTGAACTGGATCTGTGGAGATCTTGATAACACTTTTATTGTCACAAAAGAGGACAGTCGAAGTAGTGCCACCAAAACCAAACTTGGAAAGAATACCCTGCAACCAAACTGCCTGAATGCAGGCATTGACTGCCCCTCGATACTCTGCCTCTACTGAAGAAAGTGCAATGGATGCCTGCTTTTTGCTTGACCAACAAATAGGCCCATGTCCAATCATGAAAACATAACCATAAGTGGAATTCTGATCTATGCTATCACCTTCCCAATCTGAATCAGTAAAACCAATGAAATCAAGCTCAAAATATGCAGCATAATGTATGCCAAAATGTTTCATACCTTGCACATACTGCAAGATCCGCTTGGCTGGCCGCCAATGAAGCTCATGGGGTTGCTTCATATACCTTGACATGGCACTCACGGCATATGAAATATCAGGCCTTGAGTGTGTCAAGTAAAGTAGTGAACCAATCAACTGTCGATACATACTGCAATCTGCAAGCGGTGTAGAATTTCCCTCCTCAAGACTGATTCCTGAGAGGAATGGGAATGGGGCTGCCTTACATTCAGCCATATTAAACTTCAATAACAGGTCGGAAGCATATTTTTTCTGAGATATAGTGATCCCATCAAAATTTTGAGCTATCTCCAAGCCCAAAAAGTGACTCAGCAAGCCCAAATCGCTCATGTCAAAAGCTAGATTTAAGGTAGTTTTTAGCTTGTTTATTGAAGCAAGAGTGCTACCAGTAATGAGAAGATCATCAAAATAAAGTACAATAACCAACAAATTACCTTTAACTTTCTTAAGATACACATTCGGATCAGATTTGCATCTTTTGAAATTCTGAGAAAGAAGGAAGGAGTCCATCTTTGCATACCAAGCTCTTGGGGCCTGTTTTAACCCATACAAAGATTTCTTCAATCTGCAAACTAATGATGGATCTGATGTGTAGAATTCTGGATGTTGCATATATACCTCTTCAGTAAGGTCTCCATGTAGAAAAGCACTCTTCATATCCATGTGGTGCACTTCCCAGTGCTTGGATGCAGAAATTGCCAAAACAAGGCAGATGGAATCCATCTTTGCAACTGGTGCAAAGGTCTCAGTGTAGTTCACTCCTTGGACTTGGGAGAAACCTTTTTCCACCAACCTTGCTTTGTACTTGCTGATAGAGCCATCAGTAGAAAATTTCATGCGGTAGACCCATTTACATTTGACTAATTTTCTTCCAGGTGGAAGAGAAACTAGCTCCCATGTATTGTTCTTTTGAAGAGAACTGTACTCTTCATCCATGGCACTTTGCCATCTCGAATCTCGGTGGGCATGATAGTATGTTGTGGGATCTGAACCAGTCATCAAATAAAAAATCTCAGGAAGTAATGGATCAAAAATAGAAAGAGCCATACCTACTCTTTGAAAGTATGCTCTTGTTCGTCTCGGATCAGCAGGATTTCCAAGGTTCGAACCAACAGATTGAAGAGTGTTTTGGGCCCACTTTGGTAATTGAGGAGGATCATAATGGTCGGATTCCAAACCTGATATGTCATGATCATCATGTGCTGCAACAATATCATAAATATCAGAACCAATAGATTCATTATCGTTGCCCAAATCTTCTTCTGATGAAGGCAGTGAAACGATAGTTTCTTCTTCGACTAGTTGCAATTCTTGAAGTGGTTCTTCAAATTGCACACTGCGCTCTATGGATATATTTTTGGATCTGATATCCATGAGTTTATATGCTTTTGATTCTTCCCCATATCCTATCAGTATGCACTCAATACTTTGTGGATCCAAAGCTTGTCTCTTCTTGGAAGAAATTCTAGCCCATGTAGTAGAGCCAAAAACTCTCAAATTTGACACATCCGGTTTGTGACCAAAGAATGCTTCGAAAGGAGTCATACCTTTCACAGATGAATGTGGAACTTGGTTCTGAATGTATGCAGCAACATTGATTTCTTCAACCCAAAGATTTGCAGCCAAACCTTTTGATTCAATCATGCAAGTAGCCATCTCTTTCAGTGACCGATTTTTCCTTTCCGCTACACCGTTCTGTTGGGGTGTGTAGGGAACTGTATGTTGGATCTGAATTCCGCTTTGGGCACAAAGTTGAAGCAACTCGGCCTTTATATATTCTCCACCATTATCATATCTAAGAGCTTTGATCTTTCTCTCAGTGGTGGTCTCAACAGAAGCCTTAAAATCATTGAATTTTCCAAGCACTTCTGACTTGTTTTTTGAGAAAAAATACCCATGTAAAGCGGGAAAAATCATCAATAAATGTCAAAACATACCTTGAACCATTTAATGACATATTGGGCAGTGGACCACTGATATCAGAATGTATCAGCCCCAAAACTGTAGAAGCTCTGCTAGCTTTACCGCGGTTGAACCTGTGCTCAGGGTGCTTTCCAATAATGCAACTGGTGCATATTCCCTTCGAGGAACGGAGTTGTGGAAGACCATCTACCATGGATTTGTTTGATAACATCAGAAAATACTTATAATTAAGATGTCGAAATATCTCATGCCAAATCCTACTAACCTCATTACCATGTGTGCGAAGAGCAGTGGGCTTTACAAGTGGAATAAAGTGTGAAAACTCATAGCATTTTGCAGTGTGGTTCGCCTTTCCGACTGCAATAAGTTTTCCACTTTTGATATCAGAAATTTCAACTGTATTAAGGCTGAATTTAACTTGCTTCGGTTCACCAGTTGTGTGTCATTTGATACACAGAAAGAAGATTTGAAGCCAAGGAAGGCACATAGAGAACATTCTGAAAGCTTCCATGATCAACATGGATTGTACCTTTGCCCTTTGAAGAAATTTTTGAGTCATCTCCCAAATGGATGGGGATGGAGATGTTTGGATTGAATGAAGAAAAAGAATCAATATTTGTAGCCATATGATTCGAGGCACCCGAATCTATCAAAAGAGTAGTGGGCTTCGAAACAGTTGCCATGAGTGCTTGTCCTCTTTCATGATCATCATTCCTATCCTTCTTCTTTGCACCGTCAGGAAGAGTTATGTTATTCTTTTCCAAAAGGAGGGCCATTTGATCTCTAGTCTTCTTCATGCATGAAATTTCGGGATGAAAGCCACGGTTGCAATAAGTACATTTGGATTTTTCCTTACCCTCTTTACCCTTTTGCTTGAACTTTGAACTGGATGGTACATCTGTCTGCTTGCCTTTCTCTCTTTGCTTGTGAGGTTCGAATTTGGGCTTCTCTTTCTTTTTCTTTCCTTTACCATTTGAATTCTTGGGTCCTTGAACAAATAGGGATGAATCTTTGGAGTTTATGGACCCCATTTGAATCAACTTATCATGCTCTTTTGTGACGGACTCAATGAAGGCATTCAAGGTAGGCATCTTCCAATTCGGGGTAGTTAGCCGACCGGAATTGAAAGTAGAGATAAATACCGAATAGTCTTTACCAAGCTTGGTGAGAATAGAGAGGATTAATTGCTTATTCTCTTTGATAACTCCACTATTCTTAAACTGCAATGTCAAGTGCTTGAATTTTGTGAAAAACTCATTGATGGTCTCGAAATTCTCAGGACTAAGAGCAATCAATTCATTCTCTAATTGAAAGGCCCTAAGCTCGTCCTGCTTGCCAAATAATGTTTCAAGTTGCTCCCATATAGCTTTTGGAGTCTTCAATCCGCTAAGATGGAAGTGAAGATATTTGGAGATGGAGAGACAAAGAAGACCATAAGCTTCATCAAGCTTGTTGTAGTGTTTGGTTCTTTCTGACAATGTGCTTGGCTCCAATTCGAGGCCAAGTGTGACTCTATAGTATCCTTTTGAACGTAACATGATCTCCATATCTTCTTTCCAATCAAAATAATTGAAAGGGGTGAGGATAGGCTTTGAAGAAGAGTATTCCATTTTTAGGAGCGAGTGCACTTTGATGTAAAAAGACTTGCCAAAGCAAGGTAGTGAATGCAATTGAAGGAGACAATAACCTGCAAATCACAATCAATACAAGAACTGTAAGGTCGAACAATCCACCCTTTTAGAGTTGCATCACACCTGGGATTGGAGATCAAGCAATGTTGAATGGGTCCAATGTATCAAGTCCAGGATTTATGTGGAAACTCAAGCTTCTGGAGTGGTATTGGAAGTATTTTTAAGCTTTTCATGCACAGGAGTGAATGCTCTTGAGATCTTTCATGCCAAACTTTTTGTAATTTTGGGCAAATTCACTCAAATCTCCTTGTAGAACACCTGTAGAAAAGAGATCTTGTCCCTGCAATGGCTCTAATACCATGTAAAATTAGTCACAGCAGATCTAATGAACAAGTAAATCAATCACAATAGATGAAACTCAGAAAAATGGTGTAAAACTGTGCAAAACATGCATTAGTGCTCAATATCCCAATGAGGGTGAATACTTACAATACAATACAGTAATAATGACTGAGCAATTCGAATTAACTAAGAAGGTCATTCGAATTACTGAATGGTGTAGCTTGACTCCAACTAGGAGTCCTCATAATCAATCAGTGGTGGTCATCAATGCACAAGAACCAGTCATCCAGGTGTCAATCTGAGTCTAACTGTGTGTAACAAGTGTAATTGAAGTGTGCAGCACTGATATATGGAAGGAGACTCAGTGGAGGGCGCATGGGAGGCTTAATTGAAGTCAGAACAAGTCATCTAGTCAATCTGGAGGTCCAACAAAGTGAAACAGTCAGTCGGGAGTGAAACTAGCCTCAAATCAAGGAGAATCGGAGCTAACTGAGTGTAATTGAAGTGGAAATGCAGTGGTAGGTGAAGAAGTGCGCCCTTCTCTGGCAGTAGGTGAGAAGTGGGTGCCTTCATGACTAGGAGGGCTAAAGAACTGATGTAAGAAGCTCTCGAGTGCTAGAATAAGGTGGGTAAGGTGTTGAAGGCATCAACCTAGTGACTGGGATGCATGCAAACCCTAGAGTTTGCATGCAAACCCTAATTGCATGCAAGGTCCTGAAAATGATGATGTGGATATCCGAACAAAAAAAATTGACACATGTTAGAGGTAGCTCACTATATTCAAGATCCATGGTCAACTCTTATAAACCAAAGGAATCCACAATCTAGGAGAAATTCTCTTTGTTTTGGTGACATTGTGGGCACATAGACAACATAGGAAATTAACACCTCTTGTGAACACAACTCAAGCACTAGGTAATGTTGTATTATGTGATGAGTATAATCGTGGTGCTTCTTGAATATAGAATACATGCCTCCAAGCATTTATAAAGCACCAAAGGGGAAATTTCTGAAAGGAAGTATTCAACTTCAAATTCAAATTGAAAGTTGGTTGAAGGATGGTGATTGAAAATTTGTTGAATAGAGAATAAACATTTAAGTGATTTGCTACAATTTGGTAAATATCCAAGATATGATGAATATTGCAATTTCATGAAAATGTTGATTACCAAAGGGGGAACCGATAAACAAATGTGTTCACTTGGAATGCCTCTCATTGAAAATATTTTGGAAATAAAGAAGATCAAGAGTGTTGAGTGTGACCTACCAGGTGATATTTGTAATTTATTTAAAACAATTCAAGTCAACAGGTGGAGCTATATTATATCAAATGATGTAATATCCTAATTTATACTTTTTCAAAATAAAATTTCATACCTTGAAAGGAAAAGTAATATCATATCCCCAAATCACTCTTCACACTTCACACTCTTTGTACTTAGATGCCTTGGACACACATTGAATCTAATATTTTGGTTGAGAATATATATACATATCTCGGGTGAAAGATCGGTCAATCACATCCCTTGAATGCCAGGTAGATTTGGTTGGACCATGGGAAAACCTTCAGAAAACATCTCTCGCCCCAGAGTTTTTAAACGTCTCGTCCAAGAGTTTAACACCATAGTTAATTTGAACCATGGGTTGTAAAAACACTCATTTGAGACATTTAAAAACTCTCCCCCAAGAGATTTTACAACTCTCGCTCGAGAGTTTTTCTCGGTCGAGACTTTTTGGTCAACAGAAAAGCAGAAGTTTTCTGCATTTTTTAGGAACCTGCAACTTTGAAAAGCCTGCAAAATCTAAAGGTTATCTATCGTATTTGGTACCAATGGATTTATATCCGAATATATTTTCTAATGATATAAGAATTGCTTCCTTTCATCAATCATTTCTATTTATTACTAATTTTATACTAAATTTTATCACTTTATGATGGTACATTTATGAAATTTCCTTGAAATGAAAATTCAATAAATTCAAATTGGCAACACGAAAAAAATAAGAAAAATCATAGTGCACTTCCTCTCTCTATCCTCTTCAAAAGGGCATTTTTATTTTTCTTAGTGATGACCACATTGAAAAGAAAATTGTTGGCTCATAGAATGCGCTGAAACATCATTGTTTGTTTGTTTTAGTCCATTTCATTAAATAATAAAAAATAGTGATTGAATCTGAAAATTCCCCAAAAATAGTCCATGCAATAGTGCACTTAATGTAGATTGTGATGGTATATTGTTTTTCCAAAAATTGAATAACCATCTCTAAAAACCATGGTGCCTCATTTAGTCACTCATTATCCTTGCCTATAATTTTCAAGTATATGCAATTAGTAAACACCAAATTTATCCTGCTATATGTCTATAATTTTTTTTTAAATGAGTATGGAGGTAAGATAATTCTCTACAATTTTTTTTAACTCAAAGCAAAATTCTTAAAAAAATAAGAGTTTAGAGGGGTTGAACTTGTAAAAACATAAAAATTTACAATTTTCTACGTCATAAAAGGGAAAAACGTGTTTCCCAACTTTGTGTTTCCACATAGGTTTAAGAAACCATTACAAGATATTGTGGTCTCCTTCTAAAACCCTCACCTCTTTACTTGAATTCGATGCTTTTTTTCCCTCTTGGGGATGGATTTGGGAGGGGTATAGCCCCCTTCAAATGAGGTTGTTATTCGGTTTCATTTGATGGTTGGTTCTTTACGTAAACCCCCCAACTCACAATTTGTAAATAAATTCAATGTCACTCCAAAGGTTCAACTTCCAGTTGCGGCTCCTTGCATTAAATCCCTAGCTCTTGTTGAGAGGGGGCTAGTAGGTCATTTCATAAGGCTATGAGCCTCCCAAACTCGATGAACATTTTGATGTAGAAGATATGGATGACAATGATAAATGGTTAACTCT
This sequence comes from Larix kaempferi, assembly GCA_027924585.1. NCBI lineage: Eukaryota > Viridiplantae > Streptophyta > Pinopsida > Pinales > Pinaceae > Larix > Larix kaempferi. The sequence goes on along the minus strand of BSBM01000393.1, from coordinate 6,810,943 downwards.
TTTATTTCTTTTGTGGGCATGAGTTCTATGCTATTTTTTTTTAATTCAAAGAATACGTGGAACTCATCTAAGGAAATGATCCTTACTTCATGGGCTCTAAAGGCATGTATTTAAACCAATGGGTTCCTGATCTTGATCCCAAAATCAATGTACCCTATATAATTTTGGTTTGTGTTAGATTACCACACCTCCCCCTCCATTGTTGGAATTATGGCTCTCTTCAAACAATAGGAAATGCCTTGGGCATGTACATGGGAAAATCTAAACCAAAATATAGTATGTTTGTTTGTGTCAGAATATGTGTTGAATTTGATCTAGATAAAGGTCTCTTTGTCTCAGCTACCAAAATCAACCTGGACAATTGGAGTCATATCCAAAAGATGGACTATGAGCAATTCACCTTCAAGTGTAAACTATGCCACGAGTCTGAACATTTTATAAAATAATGTAAGAAATAAACTTCCTTTTTAGCACCAAAAGAAAAGGAGGAACAATGGGAATGGTAAAAAATAAAAAGTGGGAAATAAAACATATTTCCCATTGTCCCATCAAGACTTGAAAGAAAAACCCTCTAGTAGTAATAGATTTAATTTTATTTCCCGGGTTGAAGAACCCTCTACCTCACCAACCTATCCTCTTGAGAACTTAGTCCTATCTCATATATCTCCAATCCTTCCTCAAATATCTCCCTCTAGTGTGTGCCCCATTGTCTCCCCCCCAACTAAACCTATGGAAGAAGTAGTGGACCCCTCTTACCATCTTCATCCTTCAAATGATGTTGCATGCCCCTCCCTTTTTGTATACCCCCCTAGATATTCCATTCTTTCTCCCTCTCATGTTTTGATTTTAGGTTCACGAGATGTCTTTGAATCATATGGAATCCTAAATCACGGAGCACCATCCATGATAAGTGATCAATCCCAAGATGATGAGGATCTAGAGGAAGAATAAATTTCGAAGAAATTAGGCCAAAATATGTCTAAAGAAAAAAGAGAACAAGCAGTAATCAAGGAAAATAACGCAGGCCTCCAAACCTCCATAGATTCCATGCTCGCTAGTGGAAGTATCCTAACTAAAATCTCAAGAATGTAGTGAATGGTAAAGCCCTAGGTCCAAATGGGTTCACTATTTCTTTTTATCGATCTTCTTGGTTTATAATAAAATTTGATCTAGCACTCAAAATTTTTATGGTGGACCAAAAGTAAAAACAAAGTGGGGGGAGGCATGGACTCTTCCTTTTAGGAATTAATCCGAAAAGAGTTCAAACCTTCCTCTTCCTCCCACTTCCTCCCAATTTCCTTGTGCTACGCCTCTTATAAAATTTTATCTAAAATATTAACGAAAGGTTAAAGAAATTTCTCCCAAAAATATATCACAAAATCATGGCAATTTCATCCAACAATGCCTGATGTTGGACAATATCATTCTTGCTCAATAATTTATTCACTCTAGCAAGAGCATAGTATACAAGGGCACGATCTTCAAGATGGACATGGCCATTTTCTTTGACAGGGTAAGAAGTTATTTTCTATTTTCATTCATGTCAATTTTTTTTAGACCATTTCATTAACTAGATTAATCCTACATTGGAAAACCATAGATTGCTCCTCTAGTCAATGGGTACACTTCTCAAATTTTTAAAAATAATTATGAATTGAGGTAATGTTGCTTTCTATGTCCTTTCTTGTATGTTATTATGGAAGACACTTTGAGCAGGAATCTTGAAATTGAAAGGTTTCCAGCATATGTTCAAGGTATTTCCACAGTCCAAGGCACGAAGGAAATCGATCAATTCCAATTTGTGGATGACACACTCCTTATAGAAGGAGCATCCATTATCAAATTTGTTGAAAGACTTAAAGGAATTCTAGATGTATATGTGAATGCATTAATGCAAAATATCAACAAGAGGAAGAGTAGCCTATATGGTTAAAATGTTTGTGACATGCTATTGAATAAATGATAGCCATGATTCTAGAATTTATGCCTATTTATTAGTGACCCTCCATGTATTTAGGCATTTTGATCCATCTTGGGAAACCCAAGTCTTCATACTGAAATAATATTATTCAAAATATGCAAAAAATAATGCATCAATGGTTAAAATCAGTTGATTTTCTTGTCCTTATATCCTCAGTCCTCTCTATCCTTCCAATTTACCAATTCTTAGCCCTTCTAGCTCATTCTAGAGTAACTTCTCAAATCAATGTTGCCAATAGGAAATTCCTGTGGAAGGGAGGTAAGAGTAATTCCAAACAATTTCATGTGGTCAAATATGAGAAAATCACAACCAAAAAGGAGTATGGAGGCCTCATTAGAGAAAATTTAGGGTCTAAAATGGGCCTCATAAGGAAAATAATAAACTAATAGTTAAAATAATAAAATAATATTTAAGAATTTTCCAAGAAAATCGAAAAAAAACTACATTTTTTCTTCGTATTTTCAACTTATCTCCCTGTGATTTTCTGAAAATCGAGCAAGAGCACTCGTTGGATGCGGATATTTCACATCCAACAAGTACCCACACTACATACGTTTGATGGACCCAACATGTCACGGATTCGATAGCCGCCTCACTCACTCAAGCTCAAACTTACTGACGGGCTCGACCAAAAGTCTTAAGTATGTGCATGGGCACTAGCACGGCATGGGATCATGCCACATTGAGTGTGTCAAGTCATGAGTGTGGCACACACGAGAGTTAGCAAATGGGAGAGCACAACATCAAAGTGTGGGAAAGAAACCAATGGCAAGGTAGAGGTGGCGTGACGGCAAGCCAAGGCTAGGCGCATACCCATACCACAGTGTCCAGTTAGAACACAGGTTAGAGTCCCAGATGCATTAACATGGCAGGAAAGGCAAGTGTGGCCCGTCGACGTGGAGAGTGTAGATGGGAACATCTAAACAAAGGGTGTCAGTAAGTGTAGCGAGAATTCGGTTTGGAGCACATCAAGTGGGATCGCACTCGGCAAGAAATCAAGTGGCACGTCAAATGGACATGGCGTGGGATGCAAGCAAATGAAGCTGATCACTTAGCATGTTGTCCAAGTGACACGTATATGTAGAAGCATGGGAGTTGGCAAGAAGGATCACCCAAGAAAGACTTGGAAAGGAATCAAGCATGAGGGTGACTGCAATCAATAATGTGTTTGTTGGGGAAAAGGGCAGGATGCAAGGGTGAACCTTGCCCAAGTTGGGAGCATATCTTGGATAAAGTCATGCAAGATATAGAGGCTGCAATAGGCAAGTATGTGGAAACAACAGAAGTTGGTTAAGACAACATTGGTAGGAATTTTGGGTTTTCTTGGGAGTTTGCCGAGCAGGGTGCTCCTATGGATAGGTTAGCTTATAGGTTCCCTCCACACAACTATAATATTGTAATATGTTGCATCTTGTTTTTATATAAGAATCAGGGCGCACCTGGTTTGAGGTGCCCAACCATATAAAATATTCTCTTGTATACTTGTTTGTTGTTCTTTGCAATGTCATGTTTGTTTATTGGCTAAGTGCAAGAAATGGCTAAGTGTTAAATGAACATAAGTGTAACCAAGTAACAAGTGTAAAAATAAGTTAAAGTTTTGAGATTTTGTTGGGGAAAAGAGTTAGGCGTAGTCTTTTGGCTACCTACCGGGATGTTCACGCCTTGAGAAAGGAACCCGACAGTGTTGCATGGACCCTTGAGATGGATAAATAAGTTGGGAGATAGGCTGTCCCATGATAGGTGGTATCAAAGCACAATTGGTGCGGACCAACACAAACGAATCTGTGATAGTTAGGCATCATGGTTCAAGTTGCAGAAGTTGGACTCGTGACAAGTGAGTCAAGCCATTGTAGATTGGTTTGATCTCTCTTCCATGCTCCTGGCTGGTAGGTGGTGGAAGAGTTGACAGAAATGAAGCTTGTTGAAGTCTTTACCTCAGACGAGTTGGTGATGTGTCATAGTAGAGAGTGGTGTAGGAATTTAGGTGACGAGAGTGGTCACTTTGCAAAGTGCACCCGTCTCCATAGTCACTTCCCTAGACAGTGCAGTTGGATGAAGTATGATAATACCGAGCGCTCGATGAATTGTGAAAGTATAGGGAAGATTAGGTGGAGAGATATTTGTGGAATCATGCTAGAGGTGCCAAGGTTTTCGAGTGTTGAAGGATGTGGCAGGGTCATTGAAAGAAGTCATCATTGAAGTGCCTGGAAAACCTATAGACACCTACAAAAAAAGTATAAATGATGGTAACAAGTGCATGCAGTGGTAGTGCGGAGGTAGAAGAGCTCCCAATTTGCAACAAAGAAGTCTGTGAATGAGTGACATAGAGGTGCCTAAGTCATGTAGGAAGCACGCACTAGTCAAGAAATGAGTAAGGAAAACTGGCAAAGTGTTGGAGCACTTGGTGGAGTGCATCCAGAGATATGAGTTCAGTTAGACATGATGGACATCTTGAGGAGGAACTATGAGGACAAGTCATGGAAGGATTTATCAGAAGCATCAAAGAAGAGCTTACAGAAGTTAACTTGCAAAATGCGGAAGGTGTTTTAGGAACATGAAGAAAGAACAGAACAGGTGGTTGCACTAGGTAGATGGGAGATGCATAGATTGAAAAGGTTGTTAGACCAAGTAGAGACTTGGAAGAAAACAAGGAAGGAGTCACTCCGTGGAATGGAGAATGTCCTTGAGGCAATGCATCCCGTGGAATATCAAAAGTTGAGTGAGGCAACAAGTTGTTCTGTTGGTCAAGGTGACCATCCTGCAAAACAATTCTAGGGAAGGAAAGGTTGGAATCTTGATTGGGTGCAGACCAAGACGATCCAACCATGATGCTGGTAGCCATGGATGCAGTCCAGGAGCAGAGAAATTAAAAGGAGTTTTCAAATGCGATAGAGGTAGTGATGGAATTCCTAAACAACTTGGCAGTAGGTCAAGGTGCGACTTCACAAGAGAAATATTAATAGGGTCTAATCTTTTTGGGTGTAACAGTGAGTGGAGTAAAGGTGGCATCATTGGTGGACACTGGTGCCACTCACAACTTGGTGAGTAGTAGAACCGTGACTTCACTTCATAATCAAACTGAGTCCAGTGAGGATGAATTCAAGGTGGTGAACTCAGTCGTGATGATAGTGATAGGGAAGGCTTGTGCAACTTCGGTGAGAGTTGGAGAATGGAATGGTAAGATGGACATAGAAGTTTCTCCTTTGGATGATCATGTGATGATATTGGGGCAAGAATTCTTGTAGATGACCAAGGTCATTCCAGTCATGTTTACAGATTGTTTTGTCTTCTTAGATAATTCTATAGTTTGGAGCATGTCGATGACGCACAAGAGAAAGTTGGGGTGCTGGCCAAGGATGTCTTCAATATAGTTGATTGGATCTCTTGACAAGCCCGAAAAATGTGCCTTAAGGTGTCATGTGTTAGCATCAGGGTCAAACAAAGGAGAACAGGGAAAATGTAGCAAAGCAAGCTTAACAGTCGGTTGAGAGGTTGGATTCATTGAAAAGAAGATCATACTTAGTCGCAGAAAGGATTAAGTCATAGTGTGCTTCGGTAAACTTTCCGCAGTAGTGTGGTGGCAAGTCATAGCTTGCACCAGCAAAGGAATCCAAAGTTGTGGATGGAAGCACTTCCAATAAGTCATCAAGTAGCCAAGGACATGAAAACCTAGACTAAGGAGCTTGTGAGGAGATTTCACTTGGGAAAGATGAGTCAAGTCTTGATGCAGACTAATGTGAATAGGTGTTGGACCAATATTGAGAATAGTGGGTGGTGGATCTGGTAAATGATGCAGAGGAAGATGAAGTGGAAAAGGTTCCTTCAGCAAGCACAAGTGCGGATCAAAGTGATGGTTAAGGTGAGGAATTCCTGACATGAGATGTAGCAGACTGTTGATGTATTTGTAACTTCGGAAGATATTCTTCTATGTATTACATTTGTAGTTTATTGTATCCCCAATAGAGATGTATTATTCCTCCGATTGGAAGTGTCGTCATTTGTATTTGCAAGTGTCACAAGTATTATTGTAAGTGTCGCAACTTATATTTGATCGGTTATTAGACTACCTTGCTGGGATCGGCCCTGTATGAGTTGTGTGGGTCAAAGGGTTATTAGACCACCCTAGTGGGGTCGGCCTAGAGTCATTTAATGTTAAGTTGTTAAGTTGGGGCTGACCTAGTTGAGTAAAGGTCAAGTGAAAGTTAGTGTATAAATAGAGAGTGTGTCTCTCTCATTTTACACATTCTATTATTCACTCACTTCGCATTAGTGAGAGAAGAGGAGGGTGTGCACAAGTTGAGGAGGAGCATGCTACTGAAGGTATCTATCTCTTGGGTTTGATCATGGTGATCCTTGTATTGATGCTTATTCTATCTCTGAGGAAGTTGCAGGGTTTTTCACCTTCTTGGTTTTCCTTGGTGAAATGTTTTGTGTCTCTTGTTTCTTGTCTCTTATGCTTTATATGCTGTACATGTTATTCGTTCAGTTAAGATCCTAGATCTATTGAATTAAATGATGAAAAACTAACATGATATCAGAGCTATCCTGAAGGAAGGCATGGTATGGCATTTATGAGAAAGTTGGATTTTTTTGAATTGGAGAACACGGTTGAATGCTACTCATCAAAATCGAAATTTAGAGACCAAGATCGAATTTTTTGGTTGGGAAGAAGGTCGAGCTTGATAAAACCCTAGTTTTGGATTTTGATCGGAAAGATGGAAAATTAGGGCTTCTACAAAAGTTGGAATTTTTGAAGTCTGTGACCATAGCTGGAAGCTCCTTAGAAAAATTGAAGTTTAGAGCTTTGGATCAAACCTTTTGGTTGGGTAGAAGGGTGGGCTTTATCAAACCCTAGTTTGGGGTCCTGTCTAGTGAATCTGAAAGTTTCAAAGGCAATTTTGAGGGGTCAAATTTTGTAGTTTTCAAAATTGAAGTATATCAGCTTGATCAGCTCAACAAGCCACATCTTTCCATCCATTCAGAAGTTTGAAATTCAAAGTTTGAATTTTTAGGGTTTCTCTAACAAACCCTAATCCAACTCTAGATCCAGTTTCAACAAATAAAAGTGGATTGGGTTAATCCTAGAAAAGAGTGAATTGGACACTTGCATAAGTGAAGAAGTTCCAGTTCTAGAGGGAGATGAGGCTGAGGCCTTACATAAGAATGCTACAAGCAATCTCGACAGGTATGAATTGAGGAGATACAGGTATGTTTTTGAAATCTGTTCATGATTAAGGTTATGATATGTTTGTCTTCATATTATTGAGGTTAGTACAATATTGATTAATTTTAGACTTGTCTTATCACCCTAGTAAAAGTATGAATGCATGTGAATGATAGAATACATTCATTGATTAGGGTTATGACACTTATGATTGTACTAATGCATTGTGGTATTGTATGAGGATGATGTTGTCCGCTAACATGAAAGGTACAAATCAAGTTCTAGATCAAGAACATATGACCATGGTGACATGAAGACAAAGACTCATCCATAGCCATTATAGAATCTCTACTTACGAGGTATGTATATTTTGGTTCTACAATGGTTAACTTATGAGTTATGCAGGTTACTAAGCACAAGTCATTGAAGAGAACAAGAAGAAATTGTTTGGGTATGTTAGACATAACTAGCAAACATGATAACCAGGTATGTTTTTCCTATATCAAGTTAGAATCCTACCTTGTGTTAGGATCTTATACCTTTGTATGAATGATTATTCTTGAAGTTAGATGTTTAAATAATCAACAGTTTATGCATATTATGTTTCTTACTTTGATTGATGATATGACTAACTAGAAGAGTCCTATGGTCCATAAGAATATGCATAAGTAATAGAAGTCCTCCCTGAAACCTTGAATACTAATGCTTGTGATAAATTACCTCTGTGTGAAATAATCATGACCATATATGTTAAGTTTACTTAGGATCATAATGTTTTTGATAGTATTGAGATTATACTAATGGATGTATGATCATGTATGAGGTTTTGAGGATGACACTAGTGCACACTTAGGCATGCATAGTGATCTAGGATGAATATAAGTTCAAGGATAGGTAATCTAGGAAGCAAAGATCAAGAGGGAGCACACTCCAGTAGTTCTTGCAAGGAAGCAAAGATTGAGAGGGAGTCCACACAACAACTAAACAAAGTTGTCTTGTAGGAAAGACCGTTTACCATCACCTACAAAATAAGGACTACAACATTTGTTCCAAAAATGAAGTTCAAGAAAACTAGCTATTGAAGATATTGAAGAATCTGAAGTTCCCAGGATCTGGGATGCAGTAATGGAAGAATGCCATGATCGAGGAATACCAGTCGATAATGAAGAATGATGTTTGGGATGTGGTCCCAAGACCTGAAGGGAAGTCTGTTGTGACTTCCAAGTGGATTTATAAGATCAAGCATGCTGCAGATGGTAGCATAGAGAAATACAAGGTGAGGTTTGTAGCTCGTGGCTTCTCCTAGAAAGAGGGGATAGATTATGAAGAGACTTTTGCTCCTGTATCCAGATACACTTCCATCAGAATAGTACTTTATCTAGCTGCAGTGATGAAATGAAAGATACACTAGATGGATGTCAAGACAACCTTCTTGAATGGTGTAGTCAAAGATGAAGTGTAGGTGGAGTAGCCACTTGGTTTTGAGACAAATGACAGGAAGTCATATGTGTGCAGATTGAAGAAAGCCTTGTATGGCTTGAAGCAAGCTCCTAGGACTTGGTATGGTAGGATAGATAGCTTTTATCCAGCTTGGGATTTACCAAGAGTAAAGCGGATTCCAACCTTTACTACAAGGTTGAGGAAGGCAATCCAGTGATACTACTAATGTATGTGGCTGACTTGTTTGTTACAGGTGAGGATAGATTGATTGCCGACATGAAGAGGAAGCTTGCTGCTAAGTTTGAGTTGAAGGACTTGGATATGATGCATTACTTTCTAGGCATGGAGGTGTGGCAGAGTGAAGATGGGATATTCCTTGGACAAAGGAAGTATGCAGTAGAGATCCTGAAGCGGTTCGGGATGTTGAACTGCAAGGCCATGGCCACACCTATGGCACCGAACCTGAAGCTTCTGTGTGATGCTTCATCAGAGTCGGTTGATGCCACGATGTATCATCAGATGATTGGGTCCTTGATTTACCTGACAAACATGAGACCATATATTTGCTTTGTGGTGAACACCTTGAGCCAGTTCCTGACGGATCCTAGACATGTTCACCTGATTGCTGTAAAGCATATTCTGAGGTACCTGAAGGGTACGGTTGATTATGGGCTCAAGTATGATGCGAATCAAAAGGTTAACCTGGAGGGTTATGTTGATTCATATTGGGAAAGAAGTGCCGCATATAGGAAGAGCACTTCAGGGTGCTGCTTCAGTATGGGATTAGGTGTGATATCCTGGTTTAGCAGGAAGCAGTCCTGTGTAGCACTGAGTATAGCCGAAGCAGAGTATGTCACAGCTTGTTCGGCCAGTTGTGAGGCAGTATGGCTTAGGAAGCTACCATCTGAGTTATTTGATCTCCCGTTGGATGCTACCTGTATCTTCTGTGACAACCAAAGTTGTGTGAAGTTGTCTGAGAACTCGGTATTCTATGACAGGTCAAAGCACATCGAGATCAAATATCACTATATCAGGGATATGGTGCAGAGAGGAGCAGTGAAGCTCCTATATGTTGCGACGGACGAGCAGATAGCCGATGTGTTGACCAAGCCGCTGGCTAGAGTGAAGTTTGAATACTTCAGAGAGAGACTTGGTGTACTTCAGATTGAGATTCCCTCCAAAGGGAAGTGATGATTTTGGAGGCACAGATGCACATGAGCCATTCTCACATAGTGGTAGGTAGGTCCTCCTATGGTGTAGATGTAAGGGCTGGAGCCATTCTCACATAGTGGTAGGTATGTCCTCCTATGGTGAAAATATAAGTGTTGGGGCCATTCTCACATGGTGGTAGATATGTCCTCCCATGGTGCAGATGTAAGGGCTGGGCCATTCTCACATGGTGGTAGGTATGTCCTCCCATGGTGAGATGTAAGGGATGGGTGTGGCTTTTTCAACATGGTGGCAGGTGTGTCCTCCCATGGTCGTTGATGTAATTGCCGATCCTTTCCGACATGGTGGCAAGTGTGTCCTCCCATGGTCGTTGATGTAAGTGCTGTGCCTTTCTGACATGGTGGTAGGTGTGTCCTCCCATGGTTGTGATATAAGTGCCGAGCCATTCCTGTATGGTGGTAGGTAGGTCCTCCCATGCGAGTGTATGTAAGTGTTGTGTGATGTGCATCTGGGTTGTGCTCCGTGGACTATGAGGTGATTTGAAGACGATGAGGTGATAGTAGGGTACACAGGTTTTGCAGAGGCATATAATTATTCCTGAGATGCTTTTGCAGGTTTTGCAGAGGAAGTGTAATCTGTCCTGGGAGATCTTGCAGGTTTTGCAGAGGCAGTGTAATCAGTCTTGAGGTGTACCTACTTGATGGCTTGCTCGTAGAGATAATGAAGACCTACATGGAGGCTAGGCCTGCATCCAGCATGAAAAAGGGATGGCTCTTTAGAACTTCCTATGATGAGAAGAATTGAGAGATAGCACCAGTGATTGAGATGACGAGTACAATAGCAGTGACAATGATGCTTCCGTGATCCAGTGACCATGATCCAGCTCCAGAATTGAAGACTTGTGCCTATATGTATTGATGACTTGTGTCTAGAGAATACCTTCCTAGTTAAGAGGGAGTGTTGATGTATTTGTAACTTCAGAAGATATTCTTCTATGTATTACATTTGTACTTTATTGTATCCCCAACAGAGATGTATTATTCCTCCGATTGGAAGTGTCGTCATTTGTATTTGCAAGTGTCGCAAGTATTATTGTAAGTGTCGCAACTTATATTTGATGGGTTATTAGACCACCTTGCTGGGGTCGTCCCTATATGAGTTTTGTGGGTCAAAGGGTTATTAGACCACCCTAGTGGGGTCAGCCCATAGTCACTTTATGTTAATTTGTTAAGTTGGGGCCGACCTAGTTGAGTAAAGGTCAAGTGAAAGTTAGTGTATAAATAGAGAGTGCGTCTCTCTCATTTTACACATTCTATTATTCACTCACTTCACATTAGTGAGAGAAGAGGAGGGTGTGCACAAGTGGAGGAGGAGCATGCTGCTGAAGATATCTATCTCTTGGGTTTGATCATGGTGATCCTTGTATTGATGCTTATTCTATCTCTGAGAAAGTTGCGGGGTTTTTCACCTTCTTGGTTTTCCCCGGTGAAATGCTTTGTGTCTCTTGTCTCTTGTCTCTTATTCTTGATATGCTATACATGTTATTCATTCAGTTAAGATCCTAGATCTATTGAATTAAATGATGAAAAAATAACACAGACATTGTGTATTTATGCATCCATGCCATAGGAATCTCATAGTCCTAGCTAATGCAAGACAAGTTGGAAAAGTTAGGATGCTAGCCACAGGAGGTGGAGGCTATCCTAGTCCAGTTAGAATCCAAGAGTTGTGTGCCAGAGAATTCAGATGAAGGAATTCTAAGGAGGTAGAAGTTGTGTTAGGTACCCTTCGGATGTGTGATAAACGACAAGAGAATCCAATAACAATGGAGAAGCTGCAAAACCATGTAGAAGGCGTGGGAAAAAATTTCATCGATTTCAAATGAATGAGCAAGGGAGCAAAGCGATGGGCTAGAAAGAGGTAGCAACAAGCAAAGGTGTAGGTGACATATTTAACATATGCAGAAGACTAATGTGTGGAGGTAGAAGACTTGAGCAAGTTAACGCGTGGGATCGCAGAATCCAAGTTAACAAAGGCCCAATTGGAGGGATTGGGGTCAACTCTATAGGAGCTGAGGCAGCATTGAAATATTTATGCAATTGGCACAAGGAGGATGGTTTTGGGATATTTGGAGTTGGTGGCCTTTGGAACCACTTACCCTTCTGTACAGGATGAAAAGTGAGCTTGTCGGCTTACTACCTTTAGCATAGGAAGTGAGGTTGTAGGCACCTTGCAGAGGTGGAATTAGAAAAAATTTAGCCAAGAATGTGCAGAAGCATACATGGGACCGAGCAAGAAACATTGTGAAGTGTTGAAGTTGTGAGTAGGAAATTTAGTGGCAAAGAGGAAGAAGTAAGGACTTTTCCTAGTTTCAACAGTTAACTTGAGGTAGACTGAAACATAGTAAGGAAAGATATTGTGGCTAGATGAAATTCATTCTCATAGTGACAAGTGTGACAATTGGATTAGCTACCCAACTAGTCTACAACATGAGGCACATAGTAGATGGAGGCTTGTCAGATTTTGTAGAGTACTGATGGAATAATAGGTGGGGCAGAAGAAAGAGCTAGAAGAGCTTCGATAAAGGCTCTAAGTTTCAACAATATTTTCGGATCTACCAAGGGGTAGTGGTGCGACAATTATCACAAAGGCAGAAGTTGCAACAGTTTTTAGAGGTGGTGGAGTGCCTTGGAGACATTGTCAAGGATGAAAAGTACTTGAGGTGGGGGAGGATGTCATGGCTTCAGTAACTTCCTCACTCACTCAAGCTCAAACTTGCCAAGGGGCTAAAAAAAAAGGCTTAAGTATGTGTACTAGAACCAGAATGGCTTGGAAGCATGCTGCATTGGGTGTGCCAATTCATGAGTGAGGCATGCATGAGACTTAGCATATGGGTGATCATGGAAGCGAATTGTGGGAAAGAGACAAATGGAAAGGTATAGGTGGCATGATGACAAGACAAGTCTAAGCACATCCTCATACCATGGTGTCCACTTAGAAAATGGGTTGGATGCCCAAAATACTTAGCATGGCAAGCAAGGAAAGTGTGGCACATCGGTGTGGAGAGTGTATCTGGGAACATCTTAATGAAGGGAGTCAGCAAGTGCGGTGAGAAGTCGGGTTTGAGCACGTCAAGTGGGTGCGCGCCTGACAAGAAACCAAGTGGAACATAAAATGAACATGGAGTGCGATGCAAGCAAATGAAGGTGGACACTTAGCATGTTAGCTATGGGGAACCATAAGTCTTTCCTTGGGCACGCCATTAGAACAAGTGACGCATATAAGTAGCAGAACAGTAGTTGGAAAGAAGGATCATCCAAGAAAGGCTTCGCAAGGCATCAAAAATCCAAGAGGGTGGATGCAACCAATAATCTGTTTGTTGGGGTAGAGGGAAGGCCACAGGGGAGAGCCTTGCCTAGTTTGGGAGCACATCTTGGACAAATTCGTGCAAGAGACAAAGGTTGTGGCAGGAAATTCTATGGAAATAGAAAAATTTGGGAAAGACTACAGTAGCAGAAATATTGGGGTTTCTCGGGAGTCTTCCAAGCATAGTGCTTCTATGGATAGGTTAGCCTGCAGGTTCCCTCCTATTAATGTATATGTAACTTCGGAATGTATTTTACCCATGTGTATTGTATTCCTATAGAGATGTTATTATTCCTCTATACGAAAGTGTTTGTATTCCTATAGAGATGTTATTATTCCTCTATACGAAAGTGTCGTCATTTATTTTGTAAGTGGCGTAATGTATACTTGATGGGTTATTAGACCACCTTGATGGGGTCGGCCCTGTATGAGTCATGTGGGTAAATGGGTTATTAGACCACCAAGTGTGGGGTCATCCCGGATTAAGTTAACCATGGGTTATTAGGCTAAGCTAGACAAGTCGGACCCATTAGTTTATTGGGCAGGACATGACAATTATAAATAGAGATCGGGAGATCTCTATTTGATCAACTCATTCTCACACACACTCTTTGGATAGTGGCACACTTGTGGAGGAGGAGAAGTTGCTGCTAGGAGATGTCTATCTCTTATGCTTGGGTTTTATCATTGCTCTATCTATCTCTGAGGAAGTTATTGGGGTTTTTCACCTTTATGGTTTTCCCCAAGTAAACTCTGTGTCTCTTGTGTGCTTGCATTATTGTGTCCATGATTGATATGATGTAAATATGTTGTACATGTTGTTCTCTCAGTTAAGATCCTAGATTAGATTGAAGTAAATTCTGAGAAACTAACATGGTATCAGAGCTAGCCTGAAAAAAATCCTGGTATGGCATGTATGACACTTGTTGCACTTGCGATGCTTGGGCTTGATATAGAAAAAACCAGTCATCGTAGAACTTTCACTATAAATCCATTTTGGTGAATTTTTCAGATTTGAAACTTTTACAGGTCAAAGATCAGATCCCCATGTACCTTGTTTCCAATGGACAACTTCTAATTCGTTCTAATTTGTGTTTAGGATCTGTACAATATAGGGTTTCTGCCTCTTCCAGATCTGAGTCATAAACAGGTGACCTAGGAAAAAAGGTCATAACTTGGGCTAGTAAGCTCCAAATGAAATTTCGTAAAAAGTGACAGGTAGGGCACAGATTGTACTTTTACAGGTTGAAGGTTCAGAGGCTGAAAGTGAACCCGTGAAACGTGGAAATCCGTACAAGTTCGCTCTCCTGTTTTATCCCATAAATAGGTCACGTTGTGACACTTGGAATAACTCTCTCTCAGAGAATCCATTTGAGGTCCGACCTATGGGGTTGGAAAGATGACAGGTCAGGATACCACAGGAAACACTTTTAGGCCCTGTGGATCGGAAATTTTAGAGTTACACTAGAAACAATCAGGTGCATATTTCTGTCAAAACATAATTGGATTTTGAGCACCTTCATTCATGGCTCCAGGAATTAGGGTTTCGGAGAAAGTTGGTATTTTTGTAATAGGAGACCATGGCTGAATTCTACTGATCAAAATTGAAATTTAGAGACCAATATCAATTTTTTTGGTTGGGTAGAAGGCCGGTCTTGATCAAACCCTAGTTCGGGACTTTGGTCGGAAAAGTGGAAAATTAGGGCTTCTGCAAAAGTTGGAATTTTTGAAGTCTGTGACCACGGCTGGAAGCTCCTTAGAAAAATTGAAGTTTAGAGCTTTGGATCGAACATTTTCATTGGGTAGAAGGGTGGGATTTATCAAACCCTAGTTCAGGATCCTGTTTAGAAGATCCAGAAGTCTGAAAGGCAATTTTGAGGGGTGAAACTTTGCAGTTTTCAAATTTCGAGTATACCAGGTTGATCAGCTCATCAAGGCACATCTTTCTATCCTTTCATAAGTTTGAAATTCAAAGTTTGAATTTTTAGGGTTTCCCTGAAAAACCTCAATCCAGCTCCAGATCCAGTTTCTGCAAATCAAGTGGATTGGGTTAATCCTAGAAGAAAATGGATTGGTCACCTGCATAAGTGAAGAAGTTCCTGTTTCAGAGGGAGATGAGGCTAAGGCCTTACATAAGAAGATTACAAGCAATCTCGACAGGTATGACTTACATGTATGTTTCAAATTCTGTTCATGGTTAAGTTTATGATATGTTTGTCTTCATATCATTACGGTTAGTACAATCTTGATTAATTACTAGACTTGTCCTATCACCTTAATAAAATTATGAATACATGATAGAAGATATTCATTGATTAAGGTTTTTACACTTATGATTGTACTAATGCATTGTGATGTTGTATGAGGTTTATGTTGTTCGCTAACATGAAAGGTACACCAAGAAAGACAAATCATGTTCTACTTCAAGAACATATGATCATGGTGACATGAAGACAAAGATTCATCCATTGTCATGGATCACATAGAAGATCTACTTACGAGGTATGTATAACTTGGTTCTACAATGGTCAACTTATGAGACATGCAGGTTACTAGCACGAGTCATTGAAGAGAACCATAAGACATCATGCGGGTATGTTAGACATAACTAGCTAACATAGTAATCTAGGTATGTTTTTCCTATATCAAGTTAGAATATTACCTTGTGTTAGGATCCCTTATATAAGTATACTTGGTATGATTGGTTATGTTTATTCATAATGTTAGAAATGTAAGAAATCAATGGTTTATGCATATTATGTCTCTTATCTTGATTGATGATTTGACTAACCAGAAGAGTCCTATGATCAAATAAGATGCATGAGTAAAAGAAGTCTTCCCTGAAACCTTGAATACTAATGTTTATTATCTGTGTTTGAAATGATCATGACTATACATGTTTAAGATTATTGTGTTTTGATAGTATTAAGATTATACTAATGAATGTGTGATTATGTATGAGACCTCGAGGATAACACAATGATGATACTAATAAGCATGCATAGTGATTAAGGATGGATATAAGTTTAAGGACAGGTAATCCAGGAAGCAAAGATCAAGAGGGAGCACACTTCAGTATTTTCTGCAAGGATGCAGATATTCAGAGGGAGTTGACCACTTCTCACAATCCACATCAGAATGGAGTTACAGAAAGGAAGCAAAGACTGAGAGGGAGTCAACCCAACAAACAAACAAATATAAGTATTTGAATTATCATTTCTTGCATATTTGATTGTTTAAATAATACTGTTTAATAATGTATATACTAATGTTCCTAGAATTAGGTTGTGCATATTAGAATAGTTGCATTGATGAACAATATTACATGGGTAAGTGGCCTATGGCACTGTACAACATTCCATTGCTACTTATCTAGAATGAAACCTCTTTGCTAACATGTTGGGAGTTGTGCACACTCTTAACAATGTTCTGGTAGAGATTGGAAGGCATCTAGAAAGTTACGGGATATGGATAAATGTTATATTGAAGCATTGGCTAAGATAATTGCATGACTGTATGACATATTTATTTATGTGTAAGAATTTGTTTTGAAAACTATGAGATGTTTTCTAATCATGCAATTTAACTTGTTTTGTAGGAAAGATCGTATACCATCACCTACAAAAGAAGGACTACAACATTTGTTCATCAACAAAGTTATCTATTGAAGATATTAAAAATATTGAAGTTCCCAAGATTCAGGAAGAATTCCATGATTGAGGAGTACCAGTCGATCATGAAGAATGATGGTTGGGATGCAGTCCCAAGACCAGAAGGGAAGTCTGTTGTGACTTCCAAGTAGATTTAAAAGATCAAGCATGCTGCAGATAGTAGCATAGAAAAATACAAAGTGAGGTTTGTAGCTCGTGGCTTCTCCCAGAAAGAAGGATTGATTATGAAGAGACTGTTACTCCCGTGGCTAGATACACTTCCATTAGATCAGCACTTTCTCTCGCTGCAGTGATGAAGTGGAAGATACACCAGATGGATGTCAAGACATCTTTCTTGAATGGTGTAGTTGAGGAGGAAGTATATGTGGAGCAATCACTTGGTTCTGAGACACATGACAGGGAGTCATATATGTGCAGAACTTGGTATGGTAGGATAGATAGCTTTCTATCTAGTTTGGGATTTACCAAGAGTAAAGCGGATTCCAACCTTTACTACAAGGTTGAGGAAGAAAATCCATTGATACTACCTTTGTATGTGGATGACCTGTTTATTATAGGTGAAGATAGATTGATTTCCGACATGCAGCGGAAGCTTGCTGCCGAGTTCAAGATGAAGAACTTGGAGATGATGCACTACTTTCTAAGCATGGAGGTGTGGTAGAGTACAGATGGAATCTTCCTTGGACAAGGGAAGTATGCAGTAGAGATACTAAAGAGGTTTGGGATGATGGAATGCAAGGCCATGGCCACACCTATGGCATCGAACCTGAAGCTTCTATGTGATGCTTCATCTAATCCGGTTGATGTCACTATGTATCGTCAGATGATTGGGTCCTTGATGTACCTGACGAATACGAGACCAGATATTTGTTTTGTGGTGAACACATTGAGCCAGTTCCTGATAGATCCGAGAGGTGTTCACCTGGTTGCTGTAAAGCATATTCTGAGGTACCTGAAGGGTACAGTTGACTATGGGCTCAAATATGAGGTGAATCAAAAGTTTAACTTGGAGGGTTATGTTGATTCAGATTAGGCAGGCAGTGCCATTAATCGAAAGAGCACTTCGGGGTGCTGCTTCAGTAAGGGATCCAGTATGATCTCTTGGTTTAGCAGGAAGCAGTCCTGTGTGGCACTGAGTACAACCGAAGGAGAGTATGTTGCAGCTTATTCGGCTAGTTATGAGGCAGTATGACTCCAGAAGTTACTGTCTGAGTTATTTGATCTCCCGCTGGAGGATACTGGTATCTTTTGTGACAACCAGAGTTGTGTGAAGCTGTTTGAGAACCCGGTGTTCCACGACAGGTCGAAACACATTGAGATCAAATATCACTATTAGGGATATGGTGCAGAGAGGAGCAGTGAAGCTCCTGTATGTTGCGACGTATGAGTAGGTTGCAGATGTGCTGACGAAGCCACTAGCTAGAGTGAAGTTCGAGTACTTCAGAGAGAGGCTTGGTGTTCTTCAGATTGATGACACTTCAAGGAAGAATTGATGGACACATTTGCAGGAGCCATTCCAAGCATGGTGAGAGGAGGATCCTTCCCATGGCTGTGGTTGTAAGCACTGGATGATGAGAATCAGGATGATGCTCTAGTTACTGCTCTGTATATGCATTAGTTGGATGCTTTGATCAGTGTGATCATGTATTTGTATATGCATCATGTTGGATGCTTGATATGATCAGTTGGATCATGTATTTGTATATGCATCATGTTGGAGGTGGATGCATTGTATGATCAGGTAGATCATGTACTTATGTATGTATCAGGTGGATGCATTGTATGATCAGGTAGATCATGTAGTTATGTATGATCAGGTAGATCATGTACTGATGTATGTATCAGGTGGATGCATTGTATGATCAGGTAGATCATGTACTAATGTATGTATCAGGAGGATGCACTGTATGATCAGGTAGATCATGTATGATGATATGTATTAGGTAGATACTTTGTATGCATCAGATGGTGATCAGGATGATCACAGATGATGAGCTTCAGGATGTTTCTCCAGATGATATGCATCAGGTTGATTCTATGATGATGATCAGGATGATCATAAATGACGAGCTTCAGGATGTTGCTCCAGATGATATGCATCAGGTTGTTGCTATGATGATGATCAGGTTGATCATGTGATGATGTACATCAGGATGATGTATGGTGAGTATCGGGTTGATACCTTGTGGCCATGGACAGGTTGTGCAGGTAGCATAGAAAATATCCTTTAAAATCCAAACAGGTAGAGTGGTGTGCTTGTCACATGCTAGGATGCTCTATCCAGATCCAGACAGGTAGAGCGGTGTGCTCGTAACATCCTGGGATTCTCAGAGTAGGTTTTGCTACAGGTAGCATAAAAAAGACCCTTTAAAATCTGGACAGGTAGAGCAGTGTGCTCGTAACATCCTGGGATGCTCTATCGAGATCCAGACAGGTAGAGCGGTGTGCTTGTAACATCCTGGGATGCTTTGAGTAGGTTTTTCTATAGTTTCACATAGAAAAGATCCATTAAAATCCGGACAGGTAGAGCAGTGTGCTCATAACATCCTGGGATGCTCTATCGAGATCTAGACAGGTAAATAAATTTTCTTGTAACATCCTGGGATGCTCTGAGTAGGTTTTGTGAAGGTCAACATGTAAAAGATCCTGGGAGATCCGATAGGTTGAGCAGTGTGCTTGTAATCAGTCCTGGGATGCTCGTTCGAGGTTTTGTTGAGGCACGTAATCAGTCCTGAGTATTCCACAGTATGGGCAGTGATGATGAAGACCTACAGGTGGTGGGCCTACATCCAGTATGAAAAAGGATTGGCTCTGTAGAACTTCCTATGACGAGTAGATTCAGAGATTGATTGAGATAGCAGCAACAGTGATGATGACGATGATTCAAGGACGATGATTCCCTGATGATGATCTAGAGAAGAAGACTTGTGCTAGCAGATCTGTGTCAATAAATACCTTCCTAGTTAAGAGGGAGTGTTGATGTATATGTAACTTCGAAATGTATTTTACCCATGTGTATTGTATTCCTATAGAGATGTTATTATTCCTCTATACGTAAGTGTTTGTATTCCTATAGAGATGTTATTATTCCTCTATACGTAAGTGTTTGTATTCCTATAGAGATGTTATTATTCCTCTATACGGAAGTGTCGTCATTTATATTGTAAGTGTCGTAACTTATACTTGATGGGTTATTATACCACCTTGATGGGGTCGGCCCTGCATGAGTCATGTGGGTAAATGGGTTATTAGACCACCAAGTGTGGGGTCGGCCCGGATTAAGTTAACCATGGGTTATTAGGCTAAGATAGACAAGTCAGCCCCATTAGTTTATTGGGAAGGACAGGACAAGTATAAATAGAGATCGGGAGATCTCTATTTGATCAACTCATTCTCACACACACTCTTTGGAGAGTGGTGCACTTGTGGAGGAGGAGAAGCTGCTGCTAGGAGATGTCTATCTCTTATGCTTGGGTTGTATCATTGCTCTATCTATCTCTGAGGAAGTTATTGGGGTTTTTAACCTTTATGGTTTTCCCCAAGTAAACTCTGTGTCTCTTGTGTGCTTGCATTATTGTGTCCATGATTGATATGCTGTAGATATGCTGTACATGTTGTTCTCTTAGTTAAGATCCTAGATAAGATTGAAGTAAATTCTGAAAAACTAACACCTTCACACTATTGTAATATTGTAACCTATTCCATCTTGTTTTTATATAAGACTCAGGGTGCGCCCAGTAATAAGTGTAAACATAAGTTAAATTGTTGAGTTTCCATTGGGAAAAAGAGCTAGGCGTAGTTTGTTGGCTTCCTATCGAGTTGGCCACGCCCTTGACAAGGAACTAGGAAGTGCCGCATGGAACCTTGGGATGGCTAAGTAAGTTGGGTTCTAGGCAGTCCCGTGACACCACCCCACAAAAAATAAGAAATACATTAAAAAAGTGTTACTTGAAAGTAATACGTTTATTTATGTATTTATCATTTTTCATGGGGTGGGGTCCATCAAAAGTATGCAGTGTGGGTACTCGTTGGATGCAAAATTGAATTCCTAATCCAACAAGTGCTCTTTTTCTAAATTTGGGTAAAAACATAGGGAGATAATTTGAATATACAAATTTAAAAAGTAAAATTTTAATGACAAGTATGACAAGTATGCCAAGTCAACAATTATCGTTGACTCTTTTTCTTGGAAATTCTATTAGTTCTTGAATTCCAACTCATCAATGGCTCTTTTTATTATGAGGCCCATTTTAGACCCCAAATTTACTCTAATGTTCCGTAAAAGAACCAAAATTTATGAATTGGGTCGTCAATGAAAAAATATTTTGGTGCCTAATATTAGGGAAATTCACACATTGGAAAATGGTTATTGGCAAAAAATCTAAATGGAGCTTGTATAGGTTGTTGCTGAAAAACAGGTGATCATTGATATAGAAGCTATGTAAAAACTCAACAACACTAACTTATGAAAATGTGTCATGGATCCCAGTGAACAAAAGCAAAATTGAAGTGCAGGATGATAAAATAAATGGACAACAACCTTTATCTTTAAATCCCAATTTGAGAGATCTAAGAATATGGATAAATGATAGTCATCTGATCACCCTTTTCAACATCTATTAATGGGATGAAAATGGTTCTTGGCAAGCCTAGAACGTACCACATCTTCCTAGTCATCTTATTGACTAATGGCATCTTTTTGTCCAAATGCTTTGTGGGGGAGCTCCTCAAAGCATGCATGTGAGATACTTTTGAGGATGGGGTTTTCAAGGAGGGGAATACACAATGGAATGGGGCTACAACTTTATACTGGAAGCCAAAAAATAGAGAACAAAATCTGGTATTTGGAAATCCGTATGGAAGAGTGATGCTCTCCCTAAAATCAAAATATTTTGTTGGAATTTGTCTCACGGGAAAATTCTTACTACTAAAAGATTGATAAAAAGTGGATTCAAGGACCCACAAGATACCCTATATTTGTAAAAGAATGAATAATCAATATCACATCTCTTTTTTGAGTGCAAGTATTCTAAAAGCACTTGGATAGAGCTTAGGAAATCCATTGAAGCTTTCAAGAATTGCAATGAAGCCTTTCTAACCTTGAATAAGAACTATCCAAAATCCTTTAAGCACATGTTTATTATAAAAAGATTTTTGAAAGATCTCTCATTATTCCTCATCTGCAAATTATAGATGCACTACTAGATTTGGGGTAAAAAATTGACGTTTTTACCGACGTATAAAGTGAAAAGTTACTTTACATGTCGAAAAAAATGTCAATTTATCGGGTTTTTTTAGAATGCACTTCAAAAATCACTATATAGCGTCGCTCAAGCGGCGCCAAAAAATATGCCGCTTAAGTGACGACATATTGGGTTGCTTAAGCGACGTCCTAAGTGCAAACATCAGCCCAAGGAGCTATAGTTTATTAATGTTGCTTAAGAGACGAGTAAAAGCCAAATGTATTTTCCTCTTTTTCGGTTAAGGTCAGCATGTTTTAAAACATATTCGGACACAACATCTATTTAGGTTTTTTCTAGTTCAATTGGACAAAATCTAACACATATCTAGGTTTTTTTATTGGGAGGTTTTTTTTGGTTCAATGGGACAAAATTTAATACATATCTAGGTTTTTTTGGGGAGGTTTTTTCCGATTCAATTGGGCAAAATTTAACACATATTCAGGTTTTTTTTTGTGTTCATTTCAGCAAGAATACTTTGTGGAAGAATTTTGGAGCGAGAACATCGATTTTAGGTATAAAAAAATTGGATTAATGAGATTATCCCTTGAATGAATTTCTTTTCATTCGGTTAATGGTTTTTTTGTCTTGAGGTCAAAATTTAACATATCTAGGTTTTTTTGGGGGATTTGTTTTTCGGTTCAATTGGGCAAAATTTAATGCATGTTTGGGTTTTTTTTAGTTCATTTAAGAAATAGAACTTTGTGGAAGAAGTTTGGAGGGATAAATCTGATTGATGACACTTCAGTGATCTTTTGATCACTCCATGAAGGATAATTCGAATTGCCACCTTGGCATTCGAATCCTCATGCATTGTACTACTTATTTGTCCATATTGTGATTAATTAATTAGTGTGTGAAGTATTTTTGCTTCTATCCGAGTTCTACTATATTATTATTCTGTTGCTCATCTTACTGCATTGACCACTCTTAATCTTATTCCTAAATTCTTTCATTGTGAGGTATACATCATCTCTTAGATCTGCTATGAGGATTTTCACAGTGTTCTCCCAGCAGAAAGAGTATATGTTGGACAGAGTGCCTACGGTTGGGTGGACAAGCACTCTTACATAGCCAGTTGCTTGGATCTCTGTTGGATAGATAAGCATTCTTATGCATTTGATTCTGAAGTGTCTTTGATTCATGCCTGTAATTTTATGCTTGTGTATTTGCATGCCATATGTGTGTGGATAGATTTTAATTCTACTGTGCATGTTTATTTGCATTTACGCACACATTTTTTTGTTAAAATTCGTATTATGGATCTGTGAAAATTTTTGAAATCCCAGATTTGGCCAGTGTCCCCTCCCAATGGTTGGATTGGGTGAGGGTGGCATTACAGGTAATTAAGGTCAACCCTCTCTTCAACCCAATTTTCCTCATAACATTTTTCAATTCAATAGTTGAAGAATTGTAGCTATAAATTTGGACTCTGAACTTTCAATGGTAAATGTGGTATAATAAAAAGAAATTGCTCTAATATACAAATTGAACAACTTTGAAATGGAAACTTTTTAAGGCTTAATAGGGATTTTGAAATGCAAAACGTTCATCAATGAAAACATAAAATAATCCACATCCTTTAAGATCCAAGATATTCGACTCCTTTAGATGGTTTCCAAAAAACTAAGACCACATTAGTTGATTCCTACATTATTTATAAATCATTTTGTTGCAAAAATAACAACACTAAAAGTTTTATACTCTATATACAATTAGCAAACACTTTACCAATATTCTAGTGAATGTGTCAATAGATGTGACAACTAATGAAATGCCTCATCACCCAGAAGTCTCCTTCCAACCATTAGACAAATTGGGATGGGACTTTGTGGGACCAATTGAACCTCCTTCCAATCAACATAATTATATTTTGGGATACACATATTATCTTAACAGTTGGTTGAGTTCAAAGTGTTTCCAAATGCAAAAGAATACAAGGCCATGATGAGCTTTTATATGAAATTATTTTCACCAAATTTAGTGTTCCGTGGGAGTTAGACATGACAAATCATGATTCACAATTCACTTCACAACTATTTCAAAGTTTGGATTATTATCACAACCTTCATCATAGGAATAGTAAATCGTACCATTCATAGTATAATTGGAAAGTTGAAGCTATAACAAGGAGATTGAGAAAATTATTACCAAGACAATTTAAACACAATTTTCATACAACACAATTTGGAAAAAAATATAGGATTTACATTCTATGAGATAGTATAGGGAAAAAAAATGTTGTTTCCCATATAATTGAAATCAGAACTCTATGTAAAACATTAAAAGTAGGACTTGAACCTTATATAGCACATATAGAATGAGTCAACCAAACCAATAGATATTACCAACAATTAATAATTTAGTTCCAAAGGACATCGTTTAAGTGACACCCTACCAACCCCAATGTTATTCGATTGACGTGTATTTAATGACGATATCATAACTCTATCATCGGTAGGGCATTGCTTAAGAAACATCCTTTGGAACTAAAATATGGAACTCAAGCTAGATAGGCTTCTAGAGTCTATACAATAGGAGTTAGGGGTGGTGCAGTTAGGGGTGCTAGAGAGAGAGGGGGGTGTTCGGAGGTTGGGGTAGGCCCGGAGTTGGAGAGAGATAATTAAGAGAGGGTGGGTGGGTTGGGGGAGTTTCTTTATATATTCCCACCATAGTGAAAGGAATTCATTACATGAATTTGTATTATAATTCACATATTCTAAATCAAACAAGTCCTTATGTTTTTGTAAAATCATGTCAAAGTTACCACAAGACAAAGAGTGACTAATTTGAAACGAACATTTTACCTTAAATTTAAGTTCAATTAAGGAAATACTTGACAAAAATTGACATCCTTTTCAAATGCAAGGAAGTTACTTTTGTAATGGATGTTGTGGAAATGAGTTAACCAATTAGTTGTGAAGAATCATGGTTCTTGCTGCTGCTGATGATGATTACTGGCAACGACAGCGCCCACGATGATGATTCTTATGATGGCCATGATGTTACAATGTAATCTTCCACCTTGTGAGAATCAACACTCTTTGGCCTAGAGGATCCATTTCACTGACTCAGAACCAATTTATATCCTTCAGACACTATTTTTCCCTATTTTTTCCTTATACGCTTGTTGCATCATTACAGTGGGCATACCCGCGAGTTGCATCACTATAGCCCGCGGGTAGCATGTAAAATGGTAAAAATCACTAGTTTATTACTTTTTACTCCCAAAAAGAGGTCATTGGGTGACCTCTGACCCTCCATCTTCCCAAGAAACGCCTTGATCTGTCCTTTCACTTACCTTTGAGAGGACTATATATTGAGCACATATGGCTTATGGACGGGAGGAGAAAGAAGAGCAAGAGAACTCTAGTGGATTTTTTCCCTATCTTGAGTCTACACTCATTGATCCTTGTAGTTGTGAACCCCTTATGTTCACCTTCCAAACTCCTACCATAGTTTGATTTTTCCATTCCATGGAGGATTGAAGCGGTGGAGGCGCATGTGGATTGACCTAGATCTTGGTTCAGATTGGTTGTCGGCAAGAGGTCGTATCACATTGTACTTCTTCTTGTTTATTAATAGAAATACTCATATTCTCATCCATTAATGTTGTAAATGTTGTTTATACTACATTGGGTTGCATTTACTTGTTATATCATGGGCCATTGCTATTGATGATGTTAATGCCATTTATATATTATATGTGCTTGTTGTATATTGGCTGTCAAGACTAATTTGCAAATTCAAGTGCACGGATTGAAGATCTCCAACGGGGATCTACATCAAATGTTTGGATCGAGGTTGGTTATATTCTTCATAATCTTAGCATTGTAATTTATATAGCATAGCATTGGGAATTGAGTTGATTTCTGGTAGTCAGCTGTCTGTTGTGGTCTACCCCAATCCATAGTGATTTTTCTCCAATACAGAAATGGCGACCATACTGGGGAAGGAGGAAATGCTGGTGAGGACTGTAAACCTAGGCGTAAGGTGAAGTTTCCTTGTAAGCTTTGCGGGGAAGATCATCTTACTCACTTATGTCCTCGAATCGAAGAAGCATTGAAGCATTTGGCACAGAGCCAAGCTGTGTTAAAGGATCCCCTTCCTCATCATCAAAACATGGCTTCACATGCTCCCACCACTGGTTATGGACCTACTGAGACGACAACGTCTTCCTCCAATACTGGTGGGTATGGATGTGTGAATATGGTTCAATCGGAGGTTAGTGTTGCCACTCGTCAACGTGATTATGGTGCACCACAACCTAATATGGGGAATGAGCCTCCCCCTCCTCCTGAAAATTCCTTGCATATCGAGAAGCACTCAAATATGCCGCAGATACTGAAAGGTGTTCTTAAGCACTCTACACATAATCCTAAGGTGTTCTTAAGCACTCTACTCCATCGTGGAAGATTTGGGCCAAACTCCATGTGCCATGTCGGCTCTTGAAGTTTTGCAGGCCTGTCCTTCTCAAAAGCATGCTCTTTTGAGTGCGTTAGGAGTTCAGGATGGGGGAAGTCCCAGTGTTATCAAGTTTGACAGTACTGATGTTCAACCTCGCTTACCTTACCACATGGCTTTTCAAATCTAGGTGGCGTGCCTTCAGAATTTTGTCAAACATACGATGGTTGATGAAGGTGCTTCTGCATTAGTAATGTCGTTAACTTGTTGGAAAGCTCTAGGCTCTCATCCTCTACTCGCGTCTAGAACCACGCTCACTGCATTCGACAGTCAGTCATTTAAGCCGCATGGAATTATCCCTTCCCTTGTTGTCTGCTTGGGAGGTAAATCTGTGCCTATTGAAGTCGAGGTGGTTGATGCGCCCATCGACTACAACCTTTTAATGGGTCAGAATTGGATGTACGCTATGAAGGCTATCACGTCTACTATATTTAGAGTTATCTGCTTTCCTCACGAAGGAAAGATTGTGACCATCGATAAGCTGGATTTTGTTAATTCCCATTCCACAGCATCCACGGGATCCATAATCCGGCAGGTTACTCATTCTCAGCCGGCAACTGGGAACATGGGTGTTGGTATGTACCCTTCATTGATGGGAACTCATGATTTTGCCGCACCTGTGAATTTTATTGGAACCATTACCGATGATGCATCTCCTCCTTCACATAGTATGTCGTTCCGGACTTCCTATTTTAATGATCCATGGAATTTACCGTCCACAAGTTCCACGTATGGAGACATTATGCATGTCGAGATGTCTATGCCACTGTCTGTAGCTGAGCTTGCTTACCAGCATATTCAACAAGCCACTGTAGAGCCAGATCTTTCTTCTTCTCAAACAATCGAGGAAGATCCCGTTATGTTGCCAATTTGGGAAGCCAACTCGTCTTGTTCACACGACTTCCTTGATGATACTTTACCTTTATATGAAGCTATTATGGAGGCCATGTGTGGTAGTGAGAGACCTTGGGAAGATATGCACCATCGCTCTTATTTCCTTCCTAACCTTGAGCCTATTGAACAAGAAGAGTTTAGAATGACTCTAGCAGAGATGGTTGGTCACCCTGTGGCTCTTTTAGAGTCACATGATATTTTTGTGGAGCGGAACATGGCTAATATTTCCCTGACTACGTCGATCAACATCTCTTGTACTCCTGGAAAGGTCGAGAATGTTTACATCAGTGACGATTGCACTCCTGAGGAGATTGCTATTTACACTGAATTATTTACAGAACTCTGGGAAGCTTTCACCTGGTCATATGAGGAGATGCTAGGAATAGACCCCTGCATTGTTGAACATGAGATTAGAACATATCCCAACGCTAAATCGGTTTGACAATGTTTACGTGCTTTGAAACCTAAGAAAACAGCCGCTATCAAGGCAGAGGTGGAGAAACTGCTCAAGGCCGGTTTCATCTACCCCATTCCCCTTACCAAATGGGTGTCAAACCCCGTTCCTGTGGATAAGAAGTAGGGAACAATCCGTGTATGCACTGATTTTAGAGATTTGAACCATGCATGTTCGAAAGACAACTTCCCCACACCATTCATTGATCAAATCTTGGATGCTTGTGCGGGAAGTGAGATTTTTTCATTCATGGACGACTTCACAGGGTATAATCAGATTCAAATCAAACCCGAAGACAAGCATAAGACAAATTTCATTTGTCCTTGCGGAACATTTGCATATCAGAAAATGTCCTTCGGCCTTAAAAATGCTGGAGCTACGTTTCAGCGTGCCATGACCTACGCCTTTCACGATCTTAAAAATACTATGGAGGTTTTCTTGGATGATCTTGCCGGCCATTCTTGCAAGAGGATGGACCACCCCAAGCACCTCCGCATGATTCTCGAACGATGTATGCGATACAAGATTAGATTGAATCGTAACAAATGCATCTTTGCTGTAAGGATGGGTCACCTTCCGGGCTTCATAGTTTCGAAAGAGGGTATTAGAGTCGATCCTCTTAAAGTTGAGGCAATACTTCGGTTGCCTCCTCCGCGCAACTTGTTACAACTTCAGAGCCTCCAAGGGAGAGCCATTTTTCTACGTCGTTTCGTAGTCAATTATGCTAATCTTACCAAAGGTTTCGCGCGCTTATTGAAGAAAGACACACCCTTTATCTGGGATGAGTGAGCCCAGCATTCTTTCGATGCCCTTAAGAAAGCTTTGGTATCAGCCCCTGTGCTTAGTCCACCAGACTTCGCACGAGATTTTATCCTTTATGTGGCCGCATCTCAAGAGACAATTGACATGGTATTGGTTCAGGTTGATGACACGCTTGTCGAGCATGTCATCTATTACCTTAGTCGAAATCTAGTAGACGTTGAGCTAAGATATACTCATGTGGAAAAGCTAGCACTTGCGACTGTTCATTCAATCCGGTGGTTACGACATTACATTTTGCTTAGAACAACCACAGTTGTCGCGCATATCAATCCATTTCAGTTTGTGCTATCACGACACGTTATAGGGGGGAAGTACAATAAATGGATTGTGATCCTTCAGGAGTTCGATCTCGATTTTGCTTCAGCAAAATCAGTGAAATAATTAGTGTTTGCTGAGCTTATGTTGTACCTTTCGAGACTTGATGAGGATGTCATTCATGAAGATTCCTTTGTGGATGAGCACTTATTTCTCATCTCGTCTGAGGACCCTTGGTATGGGGATGTCATTGTATATCTCCAAACTTTGAAGTTTCCTCTGCACTATTCACGAGACGAGCGACGGCGTGTGAAAGATCACGCTAAAGATTATACTATCATCGGTGACAGTCTGTATCTCCGAGGAAAGGATTCTATTTTCCATCGTTGGCTAACTCATGAAGAAGCAGAGTGGCTGCTTAATGATTGCCATGCCGGGGCGTGTGGCGGTCACTTATTCGGGCTTGCTACAACCCAACGTATCTTGCGAGCTGGTTATTTTTAGCCCTCAATAATTAAAGATTGTATTAACGCCGTGAAGAGATGCCACCCTTGCCAGGTGTTTTCTCGGAATATACGCTCGCATCCAGCACCCCTTCATTTGGTCATCACCGTCGGTCCCTTCACCAAGTGGGGGGTGGATTTCATGGATTGCAAACCAGCTTCGGCTGGGGGGCATCACCATATTATAGTGGCTGTGGAAAATTTTTCCAAATGGGTTGAGGCCATGCCTACTGTAAAATCTGATGGTGCTACAACAGCCCATTTCGTGTTCAATCAAATTATCACTCGGTTTGGTATTCCGAAAGAGATTGTCACTGACCATGGAAGTCACTTTCAGAATAAGATGATGGAGGATTTGTCTCTCAATAGGTTTCGTCAAGAACACTCATCTTCTTATTATCCCCAAGCGAATGGTTAGGTTGAAGCAGTTAATAAGTCTTTGAAGACCATTCTCCAGCGTACCATCCAAAAAAGCAAGACCAATTGGTATATCATGTTATATCCTGCTTTGCATGCATATCGAACCGCAGTCAAGACTGCCACCGGGTTCTCACCATTTAAGTTAGTTCACGGTGTGGAGTCACTTTTACCGATTGAATGCAAAATCCCTTCTCTTAAAATGGCCATAGAGCTCCTCCCTGATACGACGAGTCTTGATCAACGTTTAATCCACCTTGAGCAACTTGACGAGCAGCGTCGAGATGCCGCCGTGGCTATAGATGCCAACAAGCGTCGTGTTAAGGTTTAGTACGATAGGTCTATCCGTCCCCGGCAATATGCTGAAGGTGTGATCCAGATTGTATGAGCAGAACGAAATGAATACAGATTATTATCAGATGCTTAACAAAAAATAACAGAGATACAGTAAAACTGGTTTTCTATTCAATAAGGAAATAAGCTAGAACTGTAAAATGCAGCGGAAAACAAGCTTGCTGGAATGGTGGCGGCTTATCTCTGAGAAGAGATGTGACGGCTGCGCTCATTTCGCAAGACGATGGTTACCGTGAGGCGCTCAAGGCCTTTTACAATAAACAGGAATGTCAAAAACCCTAGACACCCAAAAACCTAACCCTAGGAGATAAAGCGCCAAAAGTCATGTGGGCCCCATTTGGGTAAGTTAGTACATCAACTTCCCAGGGTCGTAACTTTTGCAGACGATCTCCGTTTGGGGCGCTCGGTAGCCCATTGGAAAGGTCTATTCGAGATTTAAAACTTTTGAATGGGGCCAAATGCATGCCGACGGTGACCATTTGGCCGCCCAAATTGCCAAAAAAGGTCATTTAGGGCCTCAAAATGGCCCCGAAAGTTCAGGACCCGAAAAACTGCTAATAATAGTACAATACCAAAATTGCCATAAAACTGTTTTGAGCCAGTTGGAAAGGTGGGTGGCCACCAATATCCACCTGGATCAATCCTCCCTCCTTAGGAAGCAATGGTCTCCATTGCGTTGAGTTCCCCCATCAGATGAGGAAATTTCTGCTGAATTTGGCCTCGGGTGAGTCACTTGCCTTGGTGCAGGAGCTGCCCTGCTTTGACAACTCGATAAATCTGAATCCTTTGATGTCGAGTGCCCTTGATCTGTGTTTCTGCAATATGATCACTGTATGCTTGTTGTAGGCAGTCAGGGTTGAGCTCTGTTGGTGTCAACTTCTCTGCTATCTCTGACGTGTCTAATAGTGGTGGGAAATATGGCCGAAGGAGAGCCATGTTGAAGATTGGATGCAGACCCAGGAAGGGGGGAATGTTGAGCTCAAAAGCATTGTCACCCACCGCCTTGGTGATGGTGTATGGCCCATAACAGAGTGGGAGAAGATTTCAATGGGGCCCTGTAAGGCGTTCTTTCTGCAAATGCAACCAAACTTTGTTGCCCACCTAAAACTTATGTGGCACCCGATGTTGATCATGGCACTGCTTGTACTTGGAAT
Source organism: Larix kaempferi (assembly GCA_027924585.1). Lineage (NCBI taxonomy): Eukaryota > Viridiplantae > Streptophyta > Pinopsida > Pinales > Pinaceae > Larix > Larix kaempferi. The sequence goes on along the minus strand of BSBM01000393.1, from coordinate 6,779,594 downwards.
TAGACTTCTGTAGAATATCCTGAACCTGTTGGTGGATATGCTAGATCCGTTCAATGAATTGGGCGGCTTTGTCAGCTTCTGGGGACGAGTCGGCCGAGGTGGTCACAAGGGGAAGTGCAACATCCATGGGGCCCAATGGTTGGAATCCCAACCCCACCTGAAAGGGGCTGTGGCCAGTTGAGCTATGTAGGGCTCGGTTGTAGCTATGTTGGGCATAGGGGAGACTCTCATCCCATGTGTGGGGGTGTGTTGAATTGTACATGCGCAGGATATGTACGACCATCCAGTTGGCGACCTCTGTTTGTCCATCGGTCTGGGGGTGGAAGTCAGTGGATTTGGTGAGCTTGGTATCTAGCAGTGACAAGAGGCTTGACCAGAATGAGCTGAGGAACCGACTGTCACAGTCTGAGATAATGGTCTGTGGGATACCAAAGTGTACCCATACTCGTTCAAAGAAGAGCTTGGCAGTGGCTTCTGATGTGATGTTCTTCTTGCAAGCGGCTAGAATCGCCATCTTGGAAAAGCGATCAACAACCACGAAAACACAGTCGTTTCCCCTCTTGGTGGATGGGAGGCCCGACATGTAGTCCATTGAGATGGATTCCCATGGCCTGTCAGGAGTAGGCAGATGAGTGTATAGGACCTGTTTCTTAGTGGCCGGTTTGGCAATAGCGCAAGCGGTGCAAGACTTGATATACTTGCCGACATACTGTCGAAGTTTCAGCCAGTAGAAATGTTTCTGCAACACTGCCACTGTCTTTTCGACGCCAAAGTGTCCCGCCACCCGACTATAGTGACCTTCCCAAATCAGCTTCGCACGCTCGCTTGATGGAACGCAGAGATGGCCCAGATGACACAACAACCCATCCTGAAGATGGAAATTAGCAACCACTGAGTTGGTGCTCAACATCTGATAGGTGGCGGAGAAGTCAGGGTCTGTCTCGTAGAGGTGGGGCCATCCGGAGGTCTCGTGGCCAAGAGAGTCTAGCACCGTGGTAAGTGCCGCGACTGGAGGTCGACTGAGGAAGTCAGCAACTCGGTTGGTACTCCCTGTTTTATATTTGATGTTGAGGTGGAACTGCTGTAAATATGTTGACCACTTCTGATGGCGGTCATTCTGCAAATTTCCTTGGGTCTGCATGAACTGTAGTGGCTTGTGATCAGTGTGGATGATTGTCTCCTTCCCAAGAATGTAATGTCTCCACTGGCGGCAGGCTTGTACAATGGAGTACATTTCTTTGTCATAGGTAGGGTACTTGCGAATAGCATCTGATAGTGTCTCACTATGATATGCCACGGGGTGGCCGTTTTGAGTGAGAACGGCACCCACAGCATAATCTGAAGCATCTGTCTCGATCTCAAAGGGATGTTGCAGGTTCGGTAATGAGAGTACCGACGATGAGCACAAACGCTTCTTCAAGTCATCGAAGGCTTGTTGTTGGGATAGGCCCCACACAAATTTTTCCTTACCACCAACCCTGTTCACTTGGCTGAGGGCCCATGCGATATGAGAGAATCCCAACACGAACCGGCGATAGAAATTGGCGAGGCCCAAGAAGCTCCGAAGTTCAGTGAGTGTGGTTGGGGCTGGCCAGTCACGGATGTCCAGGATCTTGGATGGATCCACAAGAACACCATGTTGATCAACGATGTAGCCTAAGTAATGGACCCTGTCCATGCTGAAGGAGCATTTTTCCAAGTTTGCATATAGTTTGTGCTTCCGTAGGGTGTGCAGAACCTACTGAATATGCTGCAAGTGTTCCTCCCAAGTCTTGCTGTAGATGAGGATTGCATCTAGATACACCACTACAAAATTGTTGGTGAAAGGTCATAGGATATCGTCCATCATCCTCATAAAAGTTGCTGGAGCATTTGTCAAACCAAAAGGCATGACCAGCCATTCAAAAAAACCTTCTTTTGACTTGAAGGCAGTCTTCCATACATCTGTCTGTTCTATTGGGACCTGGTGGTAGCCAGATTTCAGATCAATCTTACTGAAGTATTTGGCCCCCGTGAGCTGATCAAGGAGGTTGTCGAATCGGGGAATTGGGTACCGGTTACGGCTGTGATTTTATTCAGGGCCCGGTAATCACTGTAGAGTTGTCAGGTCCCATCTTTCTTCTGCACCAACACGATTGGGCTCCCACAAGGTGATGAACTGGGATGGATGTGCCCCTTGTGGAGCAATTCTTGGATCTACCTCTTGATCTCCTCGTTTTCCAACAGAGAGTGGCGATAGACTGGCCCATTGGGTAGCGGGGTGCCTGGGGTCAGATCGATGGGATTCTTGACCTGGCAGTGTAGAGGTACCCCGATCGGAGAGGAGAAGATATCTGAGTATCCTTCCACCACCTTATCCACTTGCTTCTGTTGTGCGGATAGATCGGTCGTGGAGGCTCGGGATGTGGCTGGAATCTTTCTTTCACTCTGAGAGTGATTCACGAAGAAGACAAATTTCTCGGTCTGAGAGATGACCTTCCTGCATTGCTTGGGAGAGATCAAGGAAATAGCACTAGGAGGGACTGCCTCGGGTATCCTATACAGTTTCCTGTTCAAAGAAATAATAACACTACGAGGCCTAGACTCATATACAGCATGACGTTTCCATAAATAGGGTTGGCCCAAAAGAACATCTGAAACTTCGAGAGGAGCAACATCACAAATTACCTTGTCCTTGAAGGGCTTAATGCCGTATGGCAGTTGGCACTGTTGGGTGACGCGGAGATCGCTTCCTTTACGGAGCCATCCAATGCTGTAGGGTTGTGGGTGCGGCGTTGTCGGCAGGGCCAGGCGCTTGATGACCTCTGCTGAGATGAGATTCTTCTGGCTACTGCTATCAATGATGAAATGTAGTGGGGTGCCTTTTACCCACATCTGTGAATGGAAGAGGCGTTCTCCTTCTTCTGGCTCGTCTGGTTCATCAGGCAGGAGATTGGTGGTAGCAATGGTGGAACTGGGTTCCGCGTCAATGATCCGTCTTCCCCTTTCTGGTTCAGACTCAGAGTCAGAGCCCGCATCTGATTCAAATGCTTTCACTTCGGCCACCAGCGACTGCTTTGAGCGGCAATCAACAGTGTTATGCCAAGGGCTCTTATGGAAGTCGCACCACTTCCCTGTATCTTTCTTTGTCGCAGTGTGGTCCATTTGGTATACAAGTCGTCATAACTTCCAACAGGGTAGTATTGTTCCTTAATAGCATCCCTGAAGGATTCCCAAGTGGCCGTGACTGAAAATAATGAGGCTTCTTCTGTGTCCTTTTGCTCGCAGAATGTTTCCCACCAATCTTTGACATGGGGAACGGCTTTGAGGAGCGCAAAAGTAATATTTTCTTTATTCGAAAAGTTATGGAAAGAAAAATACCCTTCTAGTAGATTCAACCACTTATCTACAACATCTGCGTCTATCTGTCCCTCAAATATAGGGATATCGAAGTTGATTTGTACCTTGAAGGGGGTGGCGCCTCTGCTCGAGGAAGATGCGTCGCTTGTTGGTAGTCGCCGAAGGATTTGCGCGAAATTATCCATCATCTCATTCCTTTGCTGCATGAGGGCTTCCTCAAGCAACATTTTGATAGGATCTCCTGTCCCGTCATCTTTCTTTTCTCCTGCCATGAGAGGTCACTTGGGCGTGCGAGAGATTTTGTCCTCAAGAGAAACAAACTCGAGACCCAATTCTTTGTACCCTGACCTCGTTGGGGACATGCATTAAGACGACAAGGACTAGACCGCTCTGATACCACTGATCCAGATTTTATGAGCAGAACGAAATGAATACAGATTATTATCAGATGCTTAACACAAAATAACAGAGATACAGTAAAACGGGTTTTCTATTCAATAAGGAAATAAGCTAGAACTGTAAAATGCAGCGGAAAACAAGCTTGCTGGAATGGTGGCGGTTCATCTCTGAGAAGAGATGTGACGGCTGCGCTCATTTCGCAAGAAGATGGTTACCATGAGGCTCTCAATGCCTTTTACAAAAAACAGGAATGTCAAAAACCCTAGACATCCAAAAACCTAACCCTACGAGATGAAGCGCCAAAAGTCATGTGGGCCCCGTTTGGGTAAGTTAGTACATCAACTTCCCGGGGTCGTAACTTTTGCATACGATCTCCATTTGGGGCGCTCGGTAGCCCGTTGGAAAGTTCTATCCGAGATTTACAACTTTCGAATGGGGCCAAATGCATGCCAGTGGCAGCCATTTGGCCCCTCAAATTGCCAAAAAAGGTCATTTAGGGCCTCAAAATGGCCCCGGAAGTTCAGGACCCGAAAAACTGCTAAAAATAGTACAATACCAAAATTGCCATAAAACTGTTTTGAGCTAGTTGGAAAGGTGGGTGGCCACCAATATCCACCTGGATCAATCCTCCCTCCTTAGGAAGAAATGGTCTCCATTGCGTTGAGTTCCCCCATAAGATGAGGAAATTTCTGCTGAAATTGGCCTCGGGTGAGCCACTTGCCTTGGTGCAGGAGCTGCCCTGCTTTGACAACTCGATGAAGTTGGATCCTTTGATGTCGAGTGCCCTTGATCTGTGTGTCTGCAATATGATCACTGGATGCTTGTTGTAGGCAGTCAGGGTTGAGCTCTGTTGGTGTCAACTTCTTTGCTATCTCTGAGGTGTTTAATAGTGGTGGGAAATATGGCCGAAGGAGAGCCACATTGAAGACTGGATGCAGACCCAGGAAGGGGGGAAGGTTGAGCTCAAAAGCATTGTCACCCACTGCCTTGGTGATGGTGCATGGCCCATAACAGAGTGGGGGAAGCTTTCGATGGGGCCCTGTAAGGTGTTCTTTCTGCAAATGCAACCAAACTTTGTCGCCCACTTAAAACTTATGTGGCACCCGATGTTGATCATGGCACTGCTTGTACTTGGCATTAGACTTCTGTAGAATATCCTGAACCTGTTGGTGGATATGCTAGATCCGTTCAATGAACCGGGTGGCTTTGTCAGCTTCTGGGGCCGAGTCGGCTGAGGTGGTCGCAAGGGGAAGTGCAACATCCATGGGGCCCAATGGTTGGAATCCCAACCCCACCTGAAAGGGGCTGTGGCCAGTTGAGCTACGCAGGGCTCGGTTGTAGCTATGTTGGGCATAGGGGAGACTCTCATCCCATGTGCGGGGGTGTGTTGAATTGTACATGCGCGGGATATGTATGACCATCCGGTTGACGACCTCCGTTTGTCCATCGGTCTGGGGGTGGAAGGCAGTGGATTTGGTGAGCTTGGTATCTAGCAGTGACCAGAGGCTTGACAAGAATGAGCTAAGGAACCGATTGTCACAGTCTGAGATAATGGTCTATGGGATCCCAAAGTGTACCCATACTCGTTCAAAGAAGAGCTTGGCAGTGGCTTCTGATGTGATGTTCTTCTTGCAAACGGCTAGAATCGCCATCTTGAAAAAGCGATCAACAACCACGAAAACACAGTCGTTTCCCCTCTTGGTGGACGGGAGGCCCGACATGTAGTCCATTGAGATGGATTCCCACGGCCTGTCAGGAGTAGGCAGAGGGGTGTATAGGCCTTGTTTCTTAGTGGCCAGTTTGGCAATTCCGTAAGCGGTGTAGGACCTGATATACTTGCCGACATCCTGTCGAAGTTTCGGCCAGTAGAAATGTTTCTGCAACACTGCCACTGTCTTTTCGATTCCAAAGTGTCCCGCCACCCGACTTTAGTGAGCTTCCCAAATCAGCTTCGCATGTTCGCTTCATGGAACGCAGAGATGGCCCAGATGACACAACAACCTATCCTGAAGATGGAAATTAGCAACCACTGAGTTGGTGCTCAACATCTGATAGGTGGCGGAGAAGTCAGGGTCTATCTCGTAGAGGTGGGGCCATCCGGAGGTCTCGTGGCCAGAAGAGTCTAGCACCGTGGTAAGTGCCGCGACTGGAGGTCGGCTTAGGCAGTCAACAACTCGGTGGTACTCCCTGTTTTATATTTGATGTTGAGGTGGAACTGCTGTAAATATGTTGATCACTTCTGATGGCGGTCATTTTGCAACTTTCCTTGGGTCTGCATGAACTGTAGTGGCTTGTGATTAGTGTGGATGATTGTCTCCTTCCCAAGAATGTAATGTCTCCACTGGCGGCAGGCTTGTAAAATGGAGTACATTTCTCTATCATAGGTAGGGTACTTGCAGACAACATCTGATAGTGTCTCACTATGATATGCCACGGGGTGGCCGTGTTGAGTGAGAACGGCACCCACAACATAATCTGAAGCATCTGTCCCGATCTCAAAGGGATTTTGCAGGTTCGGTAATGAGAGTACCGGCGATGAGGACAAACGATTCTTCAAGTCATCGAAGGCTTGTTGTTGGGACATGCCCAACAAATTTTTTTCCTTACCACCACCCCTGGTCACTTGGCTGAGGGCCCATGCGATATGAGAGAATCCCAGTACTAACTAGGGATAGAAATTGGTGAGGCCGAAGAAGCTCCGAAGTTCAGTGAGTGTGGTTGGGGTTGGCCAGTCACGGATGACCTGGATCTTGGCTGGATCCACATGCACACCATGTTGATCAAAGATGTAGCCTAAGTAATGGACGCTGTCCATGCCGAAGGAGCATTTTTCCAAGTTTGCATATAGTTTGTGCTTCCGCAGGGTGTGCAGAACCTGCTGAATATGCTGCAAGTGTTCCTCCCAAGTCTTGCTGTGATGAAGATGTCATCCAGATACACCACTACAAAATTGTTGGTGAAAGGTCGTAGGATATCGTCCATCATCCTCATAAAAGTTGCTGGAGCATTTGTCAAACCAAAAGGCATGACCTGCCATTCAAAAAGACCTTCTTTTGACTTGAAGGCAGTCTTCCATACATCTGTCTGTTCTATTGGGACCTGGTGGTAGCCAGACTTCAGATCAATCTTACTGAAGTATTTGGCCCCCGTGAGCTGATCAAGGAGGTCTTCGATTCGGGGAATTGGGTACCGGTTACGGACTGTGATTTTATTTAGGGCCCGGTAATCAATGCAGAGTCGCCAAGTCCCATCTTTCTTCTGCACCAACACGATTGGGCTCCCACAAGGTGATGAACTGGGACTGATGTGCCCCTTGTGGAGCAATTCTTGGATCTGCCTCTTGATCTCCTCGTTTTCCAACAGAGAATGGCGATAGACTGGCCCATTGGGTAGCGGTGCGCCTGGGGTCAGATCGATGGGATTCTTGACCTGGCAGTGCAGAGGTACCCCAATCGGAGAGGAGAAGATATCTGAGTATCCTTCAACCACCTTATCCACTTGCTTCTGTTGTGCGGATAGATCGGTCGTGGAGGCCCAGGATGTGGCTGCAATCTTTCTTTCACTCTGAGAGTGAATCACGAAGAAGAAAAATTTCTCGGTCTGAGAGATGACCTTCCTGCATTACTTGGCAGAGATCAAGGAAATAGCACTAGGAGGGACTGCCTCGGGTATCCTGTACAGTTTCCTGTTCAAAGAAATAATAACACTACGAGGCCTAGACTCATATACAGCATGACGTTTCCATAAATAAGGTTGGCCCAAAAGAACATTTGAAAGTTCGAGAGGAGCAACATCTCACAATACCTCGTCCTTGAAGGGCTTGATGCCGTATGGCAGTCGGCACTGTTGGCTGACGCGGAGATCGCTTCCTTTGCGGAGCAATCCAATGGTGTAGGGTTGTGGGTGCGCCGTTGTCGGCAGGGCCAGGCGCTTGACAACCTCTACTGAGATGAGATTCTTTTGGCTACCGCTATCAACTATGAAATGCAGTGGGGTGCCTTTTACCCACATCTATGAATGGAAGAGGCGTTCTCCTTCTTCTGGCTGATCTGGTTCATCATGCTGGAGCTTGGTTGTAGCAATGGTGGCACTGGGTTCCGCGACAATGATCCATCTTCCCCTTTCTGGTTCAGTCTCAGAGTCGGAAGCCGCATCTGATTCAGATGCTTTCACTTCGGCCACCAGCGACTACTTTGAGTGGAAATCAACAGTGTTATGCCAAGGGATCTTATGGAAGTCGCACCACTTCCCGGTAGCTTTCTTTGTCGCAGTGTGGTCCATTTTGTATACAAGTCGTCATAACTTCCAACAGGGTAGTATTGTTCCTTAATAGCATCCCGGAAGGATTCCCAAGTGGCCGTGACTGAAAATAATGAGGCTTCTTCTGTGTCCTTTTGCTCACAGAATGTTTCCCACCAATCTTTGACATGGGGAACGGCTTTGAGGAGCGCAAAAGTAATCTTTTCTTTATTCGAAAAGTTATGGACATAAAAATACCCTTCTAGTAGATTCAACCACTTATCTACAGCATCTACGTCTATCTGTCCTTCAAATATAGGCATATCGATGTTGATTTGTACCTTGAAGGGGGGCGGCGCTTCCGCTCAAGGAAGATGCGTCGCTTGTTGGTAGTCGCCGCAGGATTTGCGCGAAATTATACATCATCTCGTTCCTCTGCTGCGTGAGGGCTTCCTCAAGCAACATTTTGATAGGATCTCCTATCCCTTCAGCTTTTTTTTCCCCTGCCATGAGAGGTCGCTTGGGCGTGCGAGAGCTTTTGTCCTCAGGCGAAACAAGCTTGAGACCCAATTCTTTGTACCCTGACCTCGTTGGGACATGCATTAAGACGACAAGGAGCAGACCGCTCTGATACGATTGATGCGGATTTTATGAGCAGAACGAAATGAATACAGATTATTATCAGATGCTTAACACAAAATAACAGAGATACAGTAAAACTGGTTTTCTATTCAATAAGGAAATAAGCTAGAACTGTAAAATGCAGCGGAAAACAAGCTTGCTGGAATGGTGGCAGCTTATCTCTTAGAAGAGATGTGACAGCTGCACTCATTTCACAAGAAGATGGTTACCATGAGGTTCTCAAGGCCTTTTACAATAAACAGGAATGTCAAAAACCCTAGACATCCAAAAACCTAACCCTAGGAGATGAAGCGCCAAAAGTCATGTGGGCCCCGTTTGGGTAAGTTAGTACATCAACTTCTCGGTGTCGTAACTTTTGCATACGATCTCCGTTTGGGGCACTCAGTAGCCCGTTGGAAAGGTCTATCCGAGATTTACAACTTTCGAATGGGGCCAAATGCATGCCATTGGCAGCCATTTGGCCCCCCAAATTGCCAAAAAAGGTCGTTTAGGGCCTCAAAATGGCCTTGGAAGTTCAGGACCCGAAAAACTGCTAAAAATAGTACAATACCAAAATTGCCATAAAACAGTTTTGAGCCAGTTGGAAAGGTGGGTGACCACTAATATCCACCTGGATCAATCCTCCCTCCTTAGGAAGCAATGGTCTCCATTGCGTTGAGTTCCCCCATCAGATGAGGAAATTTCTGCTGAATTTTTCCTCGGGTGAGCCACTTGCCTTGGTGTGGGAGTTGCCCTGCTTTGAAAACTCGATAAAGCTGGATCCTTTGATGTCGAGTGCCCTTGATTTGTGTGTCTGCAATATGATCACTGGATGCTTGTTGTAGGCAGTCAGGGTTGAGCTCTGTTGGTGTCAAATTCTCTGCTATCTCTGAGGTGTCTAATAGTGGTGGGAAATATGGCCGAAGGAGAGCCACGTTGAAGACTGGATGCAGACCCAGGAAGGGGGGAATGTTGAGCTCAAAAGCATTGTCACCCACCGCCTTGGTGATGGTGTACGGCCCATAACGGAGTGGGCGAAGCTTTCGATGGGGCCCTGTAAGGCGTTCTGTCTGCAAATACAACCAAACTTTGTCGCCCACTTGAAACTTATGTGGCACCTGATGTTGATCATGGCATTGCTTGTACTTGGCATTAGACTTCTATAGAATATCCTGAACCTGTTGGTGGATATGCTAGATCCATTCAATGAACCGGGCGGCTTTGTCAGCTTCTGGGGACGAGTCGGCTGAGGTGGTCGCAAGGGGAAGTGCAACATCGATGGGTCCCAATGGTTGGAATCCCAACTCCACCTGAAAGGGGTTGTGGCCAGTTGAGCTATGCAGGGCTCGGTTGTAGCTATGTTGGGCATAGGGGAGACTCTTATCCCATGTGCGGGGGTGTGTTGAATTGTACATGCACAGGATATGTACGACCATCCAGTTGACGACCTCCGTTTGTCGATCGGTCTAGGGGTGGAAGGCAGTGGATTTGGTGAGCTTGGTATCTAGCAGTGACCAGAGGCTTAACCAGAATGAGCTGAGGAACTGACTGTCACGGTCTGAGATAATGGTCTGTGGGATCCCAAAGTGTACCCATACTCGTTCAAAGAAGAGCTTGGCAGTGGCTTCTGATGTGATTTTCTTCTTGCAAGCGGCTAGAATCGCCATCTTGGAAAAGCGATCAACAACCATGAAAACACAGTCGTTTCCCCTCTTGGTGGACGGGAGGCCCGACATGTAGTCCATTGAGATGGATTCCCACGTCATGTCAGGAGTAGGTAGAGGGGTGTATAGGCCCTGTTTATTAGTGGCCAGTTTGGCAATAGCGCAAGCGGTGCAGGACCTGATATACTTGTCGACATCCTGTCGAAGTTTCAGCCAATAGAAATGTTTTTGCAACACTGCCACTGTCTTTTCGACGCCAAAGTGTCCCTCCACCCAACTATAGTGAGCTTCCCAAATCAGCTTCGCACGCTCGCTTGATGGAATGCAGAGATGGCCCAGATGACACAACAACCTGTCGTGAAGATGGAAATTAGCAACCACTGAGTTGGTGCTCAACATCTGATAGGTGGCAGAGAAGTCAGGGTCTGTCTCGTAGAGGTGGGGCCATCCGGAGGTCTCATGGCCTTAAGAGTCTAGCACCGTGGTAAGTGCCACGACTAGATGTCTACTGAGGCAGTCAGCAACTCGATTCGTACTCCCTGTTTTATATTTGATGTTCAGGTGGAACTGCTATAAATATGTTGACCACTTTTGATGGCGGTCATTCTGCAACTTTCCTTGGGTCTGGATGAATTGTAGTGGCTTGTGATCAGTGTGGATGATTGTCTTCTTCCCAAGAATGTAATGTCTCCACTGGCGGCAGGCTTGTACAATGGAGTACATTTCTTTGTCATAGGTAGGGTACTTGTGGACATCATCTGATAGTGTCTCACTATGATATGCCACAGGGTGGCCGTGTTGAGTGAGAACGGCACCCACAGCATAATCTGAAGCATCTGTCTCGATCTCAAAGGGATGTTGCAAGTTCGGTAATGAGAGTACCGGCGATGAGCACAAACGCTTCTTCAAGTCATCGAAGGCTTGTTGTTTGGACAGGCCCCACACAAATTTTGCCTTACCACCACCCCTGGTCACTTGGTTGAGGGCCCATGCAATATGAGAGAATCCCAACACGAACCGGCGATAGAAATTGGCGAGGCCCAAGAATCTCCGAAGTTCAGTGAGTGTGGTTGGGGCTGGCCAGTCATGGATGACTTGGATCTTGGTTGGATCCACATGCACACCATGTTGATCAACGATGTAGCCTAAGTAATGGACCCTGTCCATGCCGAAGGAGCATTTTTCCAAGTTTGCATATAGTTTGTGCTTCCGTAGGGTGTGCAGAACCTACTGAATATGCTGCAAGTGTTCCTCCCAAGTCTTGCTGTTGATGAGGATGTCATCCAGATACACCACTAGAAAATTGTTGGTGAAAGGTTGTAGGATATCATCCATCATCCTCATAAAAGTTGCTGGAGCATTTTTCAAACCAAAAGGCATGACCAGCCATTCAAAAAGACCTTCTTTTGACTATAAGGTAGTCTTCCATACATCTGTCTGTTCTATTGGGACCTGGTGGTAGCCAGACTTCAGATCAATCTTACTGAAGTATTTGGCCCCCGTGAGCTGATCAAGGAGGTCGTCGATTCGGGGAATTGGGTACCGGTTACAGACTGTGATTTTATTCAGGGCCCGGTAATCAATGCAGAGTTGCCAGGTCTGATCTTTCTTCTGCACCAGTACGATTGGGCTCCCACAAGGTGATGAACTGGGATGGATGTGCCCCTTGTGGAGAAATTCTTGGATCTGCCTCTTGATATCCTCGTTTTCCAACAGAGAGCGGTGATAGACTGGCCCATTGGGTAGGGGTGCGCCTGGGGTCAGATCGATGGGATGATTGACCTGGCAGTGCAGAGGTACCCCGGTCGTAGAGGAGAAGATATATGAGTATCCTTCCACCACCTTATCCACTTGCTTCTGTTGTGCGGATAGATCGGTCATGGAGGCTCGGGATGTGGCTGCAATCTTTCTTTCACTTTGAGAGCGAATCACGAAGAAGACAAATTTCCCGGTCTGAGAGATGACCTTCCTGCATTGCTTGGCATAGATCAAGGAAATAGCACTAGGAGGGACTGCCTCGGGTATCCTGTACAGTTTCCTGTTCAAAGAAATAATAACACTACGAGGCCTAGACTCATATACAGCATGACGTTTCCATAAATAAGGTTGGCCGAAAAGAACATCTGAAACTTCGAAAGGAGCAACATCACACAATACCTTGTCCTTGAAGGGCTTGATGCCGTATGGAAATCGGCACTGTTGTCTGACGCGGAGATCGCTTCCTTTGCGGAGCCATCCAATGGTGTAGGGTTGTGGGTGCAGCATTGTCGGCAGGGCTAGGCGCTTGACGACCTTTGCTGAGGTGAGATTCTTCTGGCTGCCGCTATCAACAATGAAATGCAGCGGGGTGCCTTTTACCCACATCTGTGAATGGAAGAGGCGTTCTCCTTCTTCTTGCTCGTCTGGTTCATCAGGATGGAGCTTGGTGGTAGCAGTGGTGGCACTGGGTTCCGCGTCAATGATCCGTCTTCCCCTTTCTGGTTTAGACTTAGAGTCAGAAGCCGCATCTGATTCAGATGCTTTCACTTCGGCCACCAGCGACTGCTTTGAGCGGCAATCAGCAGTGTTATGCCAAGGGATCTTATGGAAGTCGCACCTCTTCCCGGTATCTTTATTTGTCGCAGTGTGGTCCATTTGGTATACAAGTCGTCATAACTTCCAACAGGGTAGTATTGTTCCTTAATAGCATCCCTGAAGGATTCCCAAGTGGCCGTGACTGAAAATAATGAGGCTTCTTCTGTGTCCTTTTGCTCGCAGAATGTTTCCCACCAATCTTTGACATGGGGAACAGCTTTGAGGAGCGCAAAAGTAATCTTTTCTTTATTCGAAAAGTTATGGACAGAAAAATACCCTTCTAGTAGATTCAACCACTTATCTACAGCATCTGCGTCTATCTGTCCTTCAAATATAGGGATATCGAAGTTGATTTGTACCTTGAAGGGGGCGGCGCCTCCGCTCGAGGAAGATGCGTCACTTGTTGGTAGTCGCTGAAGCGTTTGTGTGAAATTATCCATCATCTCGTTCCTCTGCTGCGTGAGGGATTCCTCAAGCAACATTTTGATAGGATCTCCTGTCCCGTCATCTATCTTTTCTCCTGCCATGAGAGGTCGCTTGGGCGTGCGAGAGCTTTTGTCCTCAAGAGAAACAAGCTCGAGACCCAATTCTTTGTTACCCTGACCTAGTTGGGGACATGCATTAAGACAACAAGGAGCAGACCGCTTTGATACCACTGATCTGGATTTTATGAGCAGAACGAAATGAATACAGATTATTATCAGATGCTTAACACAAAATAACAGAGATACAGTAAAACTAGTTTTCTATTCAATAAGGAAATAAGCTAGAACTGTAAAATGCAGCGAAAAACAAGCTTGCTGGAATGGTGGCAGCTTATCTCTTAGAAGAGATGTGACGGCTGCGCACATTTTGCAAGAAGATGGTTATCATGAGGTTCTCAAGGCATTTTACAATAAACAAGAATGTAAAAAACCCTAGACATCCAAAAAACCTAACCCTAGGAGATGAAGTGCCAAAAGTCATGTGGGCCCTGTTTGGGTAAGTTAGTACATCAACTTCCCGAGGTCACAACTTTTGCATACGATCTCCGTTTAGGGCGCTCGGTAGCCCGTTGGAAAGGTCTATCCGAGATTTACAACTTTAAAATGGGGCCAAATGCATGCCGAGGAAACCATCTGGCCCCCCAAATTGCCAAAAAAGGTCGTTTCACGGCCTCAAAATGGCCTCGGAAGTTCAGGACCCGAAAACTGCTAAAAATAATACAATACAAAAATTGCCATAAAACTGTTTTGAGCTAGTTGGAAAGGTGGGTGGCCACCAATATCCACCTGGATAAATCCTCCCTCCTTAGGAAGCAATGGTCTCCATTGCGTTGATTTCCCCCATCAGATGAGGAAATTTCTGCTAAATTTGGCCTCGGGTGAGCCACTTGCCTTGGTGCAGGAGCTGCCCTGCTTTGACAACTCGATAAAGCTGGAGCCTTTGATGTCGAGTGCCCTTGATCTGTGTGTCTGCAATATGATCACTGGATGCTTTTTGTAGGCAGTCAGTGTTGAGCTCTGTTGGTGTCAACTTCTCTGCTATCTCTGACGTGTCTAATAGTGGTGGGAAATATGGCCGAAGGAGAGCCACGTTGAAGATTGGATGCAGACCTAGGAAGGGGGGAATGTTGAGCTCAAAAGCATTGTCACCCATCGCCTTGGTGATGGTGTACGACCCATAACAGAGTGGGCGAAGCTTTCGATGGGGCCCTGTAAGGCGTTCTTTCTGCAAATGCAACCAAACTTTGTCGCCCACCTGAAACTTATGTGGCACCCGATGTTGATCATGGCGTTGCTTGTACTTGGCATTAGACTTCTGGAGAATATCCTGAACCTGTTGGAGGATATGCTGGATCCGTTCAATGAACCGAGCGACTTTGTCAGCTTCTGGGGATGAGTTGGCCGAGGTGGTCGCAAGGGGAAGTGCAACATCGATGGGGCCCAATGGTTGGAATCCCAACCCCACCTGAAAGGGGCTGTGTCCAGTTGAGCTATGCAGGGCTCGGTTGTAGCTATGTTGGACATAGGGGAGACTCTTATCCCATGTGCGGGGGTGTGTTGAATTGTACATGCGCAGGATATGTACGACCATCCGGTTGACGACCCCCATTTTTCCATCGGTCTAGGGGTGGAAGGCAGTGTATTTGGTGAGCTTGTTATCTAGCAGTGACCAGAGGCTTGACCAGAATGAGTTGAGGAACCGTATGTCATGGTCTGAGATAATGGTCTATGGGATCCCAAAGTGTACCCATACTCGTTCAAAGAAGAGCTTCGCAGTGGCTTCTGATGTGATGTTCTTCTTGCAAGCGGCTAGAATCGCCATCTTGGAAAAGCGATCAACAACCACGAAAACACAGTCGTTTTCCCTCTTGGTGGACGGGAGGCCCGACATTTAGTCCATTGAGATGGATTCCCACGGCCTGTCAAGAGTAGGCAGAGGGGTGTATAGGCCTTGTTTCTTAGTGACCGGTTTGGCAATAGCGCAAGCGGTGCAGGACCTGATATACTTGCCGACATCCTGTCGAAGTTTCGGCCAGTAGAAATGTTTCTGCAACACTGCCACTGTCTTTTCGACGCCAAAGTGTCCCGCCACCCGACTATAGTGAGCTTCCCAAATCAGCTTCGCACGCTCGCTTGATGGAATGCAGAGATGGCCCAGATGACACAACAACCCGTGCTGAAGATGGAAATTAGCAACCACTGAGTCGGTGCTCAACATCTGATAGGTGGCGGAGAAGTCAGGGTCTGTCTCGTAGAGGTGGGGCCATCCGGAGGTCTCGTGGCCACAAGAGTCTAGCACCGTGGTAAGTGTCGCGACTGGAGGTCGACTGAGGCAGTCAGCAACTCGTTTGGTACTCCCTATTTTATATTTGATGTTCAGGTGGAACTGCTGTAAATATGTTGACCACTTCTGATGGCGGTCATTCTGCAACTTTCCTTGGGTCTGCATGAACTATAGTGGCTTGTGATCAGTGTGGATGATTGTCTCCTTCCCAAGAATGTAATGTCTCCACTGGCGGCAGGCTTGTACAATGGAGTACATTTCTTTGTCATAGGTAGGGTACTTGCGGATAGCATCTGATAGTGTCTCACTATGATATGCCACGGGGTGGCCGTGTTGAGTGAGAACGGCACCACAGCATAATCTGAAGCATCTGTCTCGATCTCAAAGGGATGTTGCAGGTTTGGTAATGAGAGTACCGGCGATGAGCACAAACGCTTCTTCAAGTCATCGAAGGCCTGTTGTTGGGACAGGCCCCACACAAATTTTGCCTTACCACCACCCCTGGTCACTTGGCTGAGGGCCCATGCGATATGAGAGAATCCCAACACGAACCTGCGATAGAAATTGGCGAGGCCCAAGAAGCTCCGAAGTTCAGTGAGTGTGGTTGGGGCTGGCCAGTCACGGATGACCTGGATCTTGGCTGGATCCACATGCACACCATGTCAATCAACAATGTAGCCTAAGTAATGGACCCTATCCATGCCGAAGGAGCATTTTTCCAAGTTTGCATATAGTTTGTGCTTCCGCAGGGTGTGCAAAAACTGCTGAATATGCTGCAAGTGTTCCTCCCAAGTCTTGCTGTAGATGAGGATGTCATCCAGATACACCACTACAAAATTGTTGGTGAAAGGTCGTAGGATATCATCCATCATCCTCATAAAAGTTGCTGGAGCATTTGTCAAACAAAAAGGCATGACCAACCATTCAAAAAGACCTTCTTTTGACTTGAAGGCAGTCTTCCATACATCTGTCTGTTCTATTGGGACCTGGTGGTAGCCAGACTTCAGATCAATCTTACTGAAGTATTTGGCCCCTGTGAGCTGATCAAGGAGGTCGTTGATTCGGGGAATTGGGTACCGGTTACGGACTATGATTTTATTTTGGGCCCGGTAATCAATGCAGAGTCGCTAGGTCCCATCTTTCTTCTGCACCAGGACGATTGGGATCCCACAAGGTGATGAACTGGGACGGATGTGCCCCTTGTGGAGCAATTCTTGGATCTGTCTCTTGATCTCCTCGTTTTCCAACAGAGAGCGGCGATAGACTGGCCCATTGGGTAGCGGTGCGCCTGGGGTCAGATCAATGGGATGCTTGACCTGGCAGTGCAGAGGTACCCCGGTCGGAGAGGAGAAGATATCTGAGTATCTTTCCACCACCTTATCCACTTGCTTCTGTTGTGTGGATAGATCGGTCGTGGAGGCCCGGGATGTGGCTGCAATCTTTCTTTCACTCTGAGAGCGAATCACGAAGAAGACAAATTTCTCGGTCTGAGAGATGACCTTCCTGCATTTCTTGGTAGAGATCAAGGAAATAGCACTAGGAGGGACTGCCTCGGGTATCCTGTACAATTTCCTATTCAAAGAAATAATAACCCTACGAGTCTTAGACTCATATACAGCATGACGTTTCCATAAATAAGGTTGGCCCAAAAGAACATCTAAAACTTCGAGAGGAGCAACATCACACAATACCTCATCCTTGAAGGGCTTGATGCCGTATGGCAGTCGGCACTGTTGGCTAACATGGAGATCGCTTCCTTTGTGGAGCCATCCAATGGTGTAGGGTTGTGGGTACGGCATTGTCGGCAGGGCCAGGCGCTTGACGACCTCTGCTGAGATGAGATTCTTCTGGCTATCGCTATCAACAATGAAATGCAGCGGGGTGCCTTTTACCCACGTCTGTGAATGGAAGAGGCATTCTCCTTCTTCTGGCTCATTTGGTTCATCAGGCTGGAGCTTGGTGCTAGCAATGGTTGCACTGGGTTCCATGTCAATGATCCGTCTTCCCCTTTCTGGTTCGGACTCAGAGTCAGAACCCGCATCTGATTCAGATGCTTTCACTTCGGCCACCAACGACTGCTTTGAGCGACAATCAGCAGTGTTATGCCAAGGGCTCTTATGGAAGTTGCACCACTTCCCGGTATCTTTCTTTGTCGCAGTGTGGTCCATTTGGTATACAAGTCGTCATAACTTCCAACAGGGTAGTATTGTTCCTTAATAGCATCCCTGAAGGATTCCCAAGTGGCCGTGACCGAAAATAATGAGGCTTCTTCTATGTCCTTTTGCTCGCAGAATGTTTCCCACCAATCTTTGACATGGGGAACGGCTTTGAGGAGCGCAAAAGTAATCTTTTTATTATTCGAAAAGTTATGGACAGAAAAATACCCTTCTAGTAGATTCAACCACTTATCTATAGCATCTGCGTCTATCTGTCCTTCAAATATAGGGATATCGAAGTTGATTTGTACCTTGAAGGGGGCGGCGCCTCCGCTCGAGGAAGATGCATCGCTTGTTGGTAGTCGCCGAAGGATTTGTGCGAAATTATCCATCATCTCGTTCCTCTGCTGCATGAGGGATTCCTTAAGCAACATTTTGATAGGATCTCCTATCCCGTCATCTTTCTTTTCTCCTACCATGAGAGGTCGCTTGGGCGTGCGAGAGCTTTTGTCCTCAAGAGAAACAAGCTCGAGACCCAATTCTTTGTACCCTGAGCTCGTTGGGGACATGCATTAAGATGACAAGGAGCAGACCGTTCTGATACCACTGATCCGGATTTTATGAGCAGAACGAAATGAATACAGATTATTATCAGATGCTTAACACAAAATAACAGAGATATAGTAAAACTGGTTTTCTATTCAATAAGGAAATAAGCTAGAACTATAAAATGCAGCGGAAAACAAGCTTGCTGGAATGGTGGCGGCTTATCTCTGAGAAGAGATGTGACGGCTGTGCTCATTTCGCAAGAAGATGGTTACCATGAGGCCCTCAAGGCCTTTTACAATAAACAGGAATGTCAAAAACCCTAGACATCCAAAAACCTAACCCTAGGAGATGAAGCGCCAAAAGTCATGTGGGCCCCGTTTGGGTAAGTTAGTACATCAACTTCCTGGGGTCGTAACTTTTGCATACGATCTCTGTTTGGGGCGCTTGGTAGCCCGTTGAAAAGGTCTATCCGAGATTTACAACTTTCGACTGGGGCCAAATGCATGTTGGAGGCAACCATTTGGCCCCCCAAATTGCCAAAAAAGGTCGTTTAGGGCCTCAAAATGGCCCTGGAAGTTCAGGACCCCGAAAAACTGCTAAAAATAGTACAATACCAAAATTGCCATAAAACTGTTTTGAGCCAGTTGGAAAGGTGGGTGGCCACCAATATCCACCTGGATCAAGGTGACTTGGTCCTCTTATATGACCAATCTAAAGAACCCCTGGGGGCAGGAAAGTTCAACCCCATGTGTCATGTCCCTTACATCGTGAGGTGTGTCCTGGAAAAAGGAGCCTATGAATTAGAATACTATGAGGGGACTGTCTTGAAGGAGCCTAGAAATGGGCTCTACCTCAAGCGGTATTATGCTTGAACCTTTGGTTCAGGCTAATACTTTTGTATACTACTGTATAGTTACTTCTTTACATAGTTTAGTTTTTTTTTGGTTTTCAGGTCTGCTGATTAGCTTATGTTTGATTGACAGATGTCAATTGAGTTTCCTACATTCTTAGGGTTCGCGGATGGTGCTAGCCGTCATACGCAGCAGCTTGCTTCTGCTGCCTGGGTTATTTTTTCACCTTACCACCTAGTTGTGTCCTCAGAAGGTGCTTGTCTTGGTCCTACATATAACAATGTGGTTGAGTATAGTGCCATCATCGAGCTACTTCGGGATGTCGTTTCACATGGTATCCAGTCTTTAGAATTCCACCTGGATTCAAAACTAGTTGTGTCTCAACTGAATGGGCAGTACCGTGTGCGAGATCCTACGCTACTACAGAAATTCTTAAGGGTAAGACTCTTGGAACGACATTTTGTTTCAATTATGTACATTCATGTTCCAAGAAGTGTTAATCATATATCTAATGCATAAGCTAACTATGTATTAGATTGGCATTTGTCACATTCACAATGAAGCACACAAATAAAAGAAGACATTCACACATTTGTACATAGACACATATAGTAGAAGCGGAGAACCAAAGTTTTTATAAATAATAGTAGTGTCATGATACAAAACTGGAGCTCGTATCCCTAAAAAATATACATATCGATACAAAAATGAGATCTTGAGATATCTACTCCCTACGAGGAGGCCTAGATGCCTCCTCGACAGGATGTGTCTCATAGAAGTACTGTACTACATTCGTGACACGCTGTAGTAGTCGCACCCAGTTGCTCGGCACCCCCACTACCTGGCACTGCATAGCCTCTGGTAGCTGCGCCACCTTTGCCTGTGGTACCCTGGCAGTCATCCATGATATGTTGGACTGCAGAGTCTATAGTGTCCGCTCTACTGCAGCATCTACCATCTCATCACCCCTGCCCCGGCGACGATTTCTTGGGAAGCCATCAGGTCTCACTAGGCCCTTGTCTGCGAGCAAATAGTTAAACATTAATACATTATACTACCTCCAAAAATATTTTTGCATTTACATCTAGTGGGAGCGGTATGTCTCGATCCTGTTGGAAGTCTATCCCTGCATAGGGGTAGTCATCTATCACTATGATCTATCGATCCCACTAGTAAAAGAACTCCTCTATATATGGTCATGCCTGACGGCCACCACCCTGTCGTTTCAAGAACTCAGCCCACCGGGTCATGGCTGGGTCACGGAGACTATGAGGAGGGACCTCAACCCTTGGAGTAAGCCTTGGAACCCACTTGAAGAAGAAGCTACACAAAATACTTCCATACCTGAAGTTTTTCGCATCCCCCTGTTTGCACTCTGTCATCTGGGTCTTCATGGACCCCAGTAGCGTAGTACACCAGTCAAATATCATAGGCTACATGCACTGTGATGCATAGAACATAATTGGCCTGGATGCATGGTGAAGAGCTTTGGATCTAGCGATCTGCACTAAAGTTGCTAGGACCTCAACCCTTGGAGTAAGCCTTGGAACCCACTTGAAGAAGAAGCTACACAAAATACTTCCATACCTGAAGTTTTTCGCATCCCCCTGTTTGCACTCTGTCATCTGGGTCTTCATGGACCCCAGTAGCGTAGTACACCAGTCAAATATCATAGGCTACATGCACTGTGATGCATAGAACATAATTGGCCTGGATGCATGGTGAAGAGCTTTGGATCTAGCGATCTGCACTAAAGTTGCTACGACAACCTTCATACTCAAGTTGACTATGGCTTGGATGGGCACCTGACTTCCCACTGGTCGAGTATTTGGAACACAATATCACTCTATATAGTCGGGGATGGTGATCCCCCCACCCAAAGTTTGAGACTGAAGGCTTGCCACCTCACCTCAGTGGGACAAACCTATGATAAAATAGATATCTTCCACCTCCAGTGAAAGTATTTGCCCGTCTAGGTTGAAGTTTTGTGCATCAACATCCCAATAGTCTATGAAACGTCAGAACAATAGGTTTTGGGCCCTTAAAGCCCCTATGCTCTAGAATTTGTATAAACCACATGCTTGTAGTGCTTGCTGTGATTGCACGTCGTTACGAACAACCTCATCTACTAGGTCATGTTCCCTCTCCCTCCACTCTAGAACCATCCTGGAGTGAGAAAAAACAAATATTTTAGTCAATTTCATTTGCAAAATCAACTTCACGGCCATACCCGCGGGAAAATTTGCATACAGTGGTGGGTACCCGCGGTCAACATGTGCGTTGACTGCGATTATGCTACCCTACCTGCGACCCGCATAGTAGTATCCCGTGGGTAGCGCCGAAGCCATTTAGGGCTTGGCCAAACTAAAAATCCAACCAATGAAATTTGAAATAAAAACATTAAAATGGAAGGTGGGGATGAGATTACCAACCTACTCCTGACGGTTCGACGATCGGACAATTGTAGCTCCCGGAATCAACAACTTAACTTTGAGGTAAAAACTAATCACAAAACTCCAAATGGGTGAATAGTAAAAATGAATTGTAAATTGTAAATTTTTATTGCTATTTATAATTTTCAAGACCCACTTGTCTATAATTTTTTCCATTTAATGTTGTTATGGACTAATACAATGTCATGGAGTAGCATTTTTAACTAGATTTATTCGATGAAAGTTGTTTCCGAACATTTCACACTACGGCAGGTACGTTTCACACCTAGCATATAGGTTAGATGCCATTTTCACATGCATTATGCATTTGACCTTTTGACCACTTTCATAAACCCTAGGTGCAATCCCGCTTCTTAACTGACACGGAACCTTCACACTATTGTAGAAGTGTCATTATGTGGCGGTAGGGCCTTTCCGAACATGGGTACCCTAAATAGAACCCCTTTTTGCATTCTGGTGCCCATGCCGTTGTTTGTCCGTAGGATTGGGAGTCCTTTGTAGTTACACCATGACATTGCGATAAGGACTCATACTCTACTTTGTCTTATGCTGGCCATCTCCCATAAGGACTCCGCCGTTTATATCAAGTTGTGATTGCATTGCATCATCCTGCTTGCCGCTTGAGCCTTGTGCTAGCTCCCGCGTACTTTGTTATTAGCTTGGTGCCTGAGCACTTTTCCCTGTCGAGCCCTGTAGAGATTATATTTTTCCTTCACAATTTGATGACCTTTTGACTCTGAGGGAACACACCCCCTGAGTGTCCACATTCTGTATGCACTTCCTTGCATTGATCATAGGTATGTTCCACTGCTTGGAACTAGTCTACTCGCTATTTGATACTCGTTCCCTCCCTTGTTGTACTATAAGCAATTTTATTCTTTTTCAAGCTTTCACCAAATATGAAAAAGACCAAACAATCAAATATTCCAAAAAGCCAAACGGGATTATGGTTACTACTTTTTGTTGGTAGCTGTTGTGTCGCCTTTGAAAAGAGCATTCATTCCACTCCATACATTATGAGTCGGGACTATAGTTGGACCTTAGGAGCTGTACTTGTTTCTCAGTTTACTCCACCGATTGGTTAAGCTTCCAGTTATTATGGAGCCCTTTGTGATTCCTCCTGCATTGCATAGTCTATATCAAGTTTATGTTGCCTAGGTCTATCCATCTGCTCATGCTCTTGTTCAAAGGAAGTCTTGAAACTAGATTTAGCCACTCCTCAGATCTCTTGACTATTGCATGTCGTCCATTCTTATTGAGTCAGTCCGTTTCACCTGAGTTCATCCAAATTTTTCAGCGTAGTTGGTACCCTCGTGCTGGTTGATGGGGATGACTTAATGCCCTCCTTCGAGTGAGTCACGTTCCGTTGACTTCAACCCATTTATCCCAGAACTTGAGGCTTAGAGTTCGGTTGAGTACCTTGAGGCTTGTAGTCATTAGTGGTAGGTTCTCTCGCCATCAACAGTTTTGGGAATACATCAATGCCCCCTGATCGATGGATTCAACCTAGTGTTCGACTTCAACTCATCTATTCACACTCCGATGATTATGCTTTGTGCCTTGATGCCCATTTTCATTATTAGTGGGTTATCTCGCGTTTGTTAACAGTATACATCATTGACCGGTAATCAGACAATGTCATATCAGGTTCGACTTCAACTCCTTTATTCACTTGATGGGACTTGCACCGTCGAAGACTTGTGTAGAAGACCCCAGGCGATAGTGGCATTTAGTATGCTACTTATGATGATGAATTTATATCTGAGATATCACCTCTCAGATATTAGTAGTTTGCACCTCTAGTTTTCACCAGTTGTTTCCTTTTCAGCAGGAGACCATATCTTACTGCAGAGGTATCATGGCTATGATCACTTATGACATGTATTCACTATGTACTGCATATTCATGGCCATTGTATTAGGTTGTTGTACTACCGACATGTATTCAGGGATACTATTGTATTATGATGAGTGAGCTACTCTTTCCACTTGTGTCTCTATCACTCCACTTCTGACATTTATAATGTATTTCGGCCATTGTAGCATCAGTCTCTAATCTCACACATTAGGGAGCATCTGTTACAACGTAATATTCCACCTTGTGAGAATCAACACTCTTTGGCCTAGAGGATCCATTTCACTGACTCAGAACCACTTTATATCCTTCAGACACTATTTTTCCCTAGTTTTTCCTTGTACGCTTGCTGCATTATTACAGTGGGCGCACCCACGAGTTGCATCACTATAGCCCACAGGTAGCATGTAAAATGGTAAAAATCACTAGTTTATTACTTTTTACTCCCAAAAAGCGGTCATTGGGTGACCTTTGACCCTCCATCTGCCCAAGAAATGCCTCAATGTGTCCTTTCACTTACCTTTGAGAGGACTATATATTGAGCACATATGGCTTATGGACGGGAGGAGAAAGAAGAGAAAGAGAACTCTAGTGGATTTTTGCCCTATCTTGAGTCTACACTCATTGATCCTTGTAGTTGTGAACCCCTTATGTTCACCTTCCAAACTCCTACCATAGTTTGAGTTTTCCATTCCATGGAGGATTGAAGTGGTGGAGGCACAAGTGGATTGACCTAGATCTTGGTTCAGATTGGTTGCCGGCAAGAGGTCGTATCACATTGTACTTCTTCTTGTTTAGTAATAGAAATACTCATATTCTTGTCCATTAATGTTGTTTATACTACATTGGGTTGCATTTACTTGTTATATCATGGGCCGTTGCTATTGATGATGTTAATGCCGTTTATATATTATATGTGCTTGTTGTATATTGGCTATCAAGACTAATTTGCAGATTCAAGTGCACAGATTGAAAAGCTCCAACGGGGATCTACATCAAACGTTTGGATCGAGGTTGGTTATATTCTTCATAATCTTAGCATTGTCATTTATATAGCATATCATTGGGAATTGAGTTGATTTCTGGTAGTCAGCTGTTTGTTGTGGTCTACCCCAAGCCATAGTGAGTTTTCTCCAATACACATGATGCTCATGATAATGATTATGATGAAGATAATGATGATGTAGTTTAGAGAATGCTACATATGGTATCAGTGTGAGTTACAGAGATAGGACCTAGACCTATTGGAATTGGATGATTGTTAGTAGATTGAATGATGCATGTTGCTTGTTGTATGATCATTATGTCAAGGTTAATATGGTATGGACAAAAAGAAGGAATGATAATTAAGCATTGCAACCTTCCTTTAACACATGTTTTTTTCCAAAAGACATAGTTTATCATTATGCAAGATAGCTTAAGGCATGTTTATTTATGTTCTTATGGATCATGCTTTATGTGAGTCGTGACATGGCACAAACGTGCTATGGTTGAATCATGTAAGACTTATCGAATTGATATGTATGTATATATTATTTGCACTTAAATGAAAATGGACATTTCTTGTAGTCAAGGCCTTCAATTCAAATGGATATGGATATCCATTCAAGGTATATAGAGGGAAGTTATATGCTTACATGTATTTCAAGTGCGTTGTTGTGTTAGGACTGCTCGTCAAACGATATGACTATAGGTACTTTATGAAAGCAATGAATTTGACTCTATATATGTATGTTGAAGATAAAATTTTATGTTATTTATCTACACAATATAAAACTTTCTTTTGGGACTAATATTGGGTTTTAATACTTTGGATATTATTCCTTAGCATTTTTATTAAAGAACTTCACCAGTTCTAGTTTATTTTTAAAATAAAAGTATATTAGTGTTATATGAATTATAAATTTTACAGACTTATAAAAGTTTACTTTAAATTTGGTTTATTTTTCATTTACCAAAATGATTACTTTTCATTTTAAGAGGATTTCTTTATATAAAAAATATAAAATTCTTTTTCAATTTTTCTATTAATTTAATTTTTAAAAATATAAATTAGTTTGAGGTAGAGTGATCACATTTATGTAGGACTAATAAATTGACCCCTAAATAGATATAGGTCCTATTTCTCTCCACCTATTTCCTCTAAAGGTGAAATGAGGGCTCAATAAATCATATTTAGTAGTGTTATAGGAAATAATCTTGGTTTTGCCAACATTGATCACCAATGAATGAAGGCCACAAAAATTATGAAATGCATCTAAACATGTCCATATGCATGTAATGTCCTTGATGAATCACTCAAGTTCATTAACGTAAACTCCATAAAGAGTGGCGAAGGGGGTTCACCTTTGTCCTAAACTAGTGGTTCCCAGTTTGTCCTCAAGAGGTCATTTTTAATGATTATGCAAAGGGTGTTTATGTTATCTAAACTCTAATAAATTTTGCATTATATTTAGTTCTAGGGTATATAATATAATATCGTGTTTCTCCACAAAGTTGTATCATCGCATTTACTATATGAATAGAGTAAAAAGTCAGGTTTACGGACTAGGTCGACTTAGGGACTTATAATGCTATTATATTATTATTAGGGGAAGGAATAAGGGGGTATATGTTAGGTGATGGGCCATACAAAAATTCTTTGAAGATCATGGGCCATGACTGGTCCTTTAGGGCAACATGCTCCTTGAATAAGGATTTTTTTTGCTAACAAGTCCTTATGTTAGACACTTAAAGGTTTAGTGCGCAATGGATAGTTCTAGACATAAGGTCATTGTTTGATCCCCACGGCCAATGACATAGGCCATAATATGTGTTTTTCTCAATTTTCATAATTTCACTTTACATTTAGAAAAATTGAAATCTTTATTTTTATATCCACTGCATACAATTATACAATTAATTTAGGGGTTCTCGAATATGAAGTAGGGGTTATGATATGAAGTTAGGGGTACTATTTATGGGATAGGGAGTTAGGGATAGAAAAGGGATTATAAGGTATGCAGTTATGTGTATGGTAAGGGTTTGATATAAGGGGTCTAGAATTTTTATAGGGGGGGTCTTAGGAATATGTAATTAGGGATAGGGGTTAGGACTAGGGAGTATGGGTTTCAAGTCATGTTGAATGTGTATGGCGTTTTGGGTATGGTTAGGGAATTCCAATAATATTATATTATTATTAGGGATTGGGGTTAAGCGGTATGCAATTAGAAGTCACAGTTAAGAGGTATGTGGATTCAAGTGGGGGTTAGAGGATAGTGTTCATAGTTAGGGTGTGTGTGTTTTGAGGTGGGGTAGGGGTGGCAAGGTAGTATTTAGGGATAAGAACTTCATGGGGAGGGTTTAGGGGTTATGTATTTAAGAATAAGGGGTTTCTTTGGATTACTCATTTAGGATTATATTTTCTAATACCTCTTTGTGTTAATGCACTAATTAGAGTACCAAAGTGAAAGAGGTGAAATAACCCTAGTTAGATTACATTTCTTTTTATAATATGAGAATTTTATTTATTTACTTGTCTATAGTCAATCCTAATGCACTCTTCATATAAACACGATGACGCCAAGGATGATGCTTATGATGATGATGATACTATCGATGATGATGATGTTCTTGATGATGATGATGTTCTTGTTTCAGATGACGAAGATGATGATGATAATGGTGATCATCTGTATGACGACGATGATGGTCATGACGAAAACAGAGATGATGGAAATGATGGCTATGATGACGAGGATGATATTTTATCAACGTCATCATCATCACCATCACTAACGATGCTGATGATGATGATGATGACAATGATGTTGTTTATGATGATGATGATTACTGACAACTACAATGAGGATGACAGTTATGTTGATGATGATGATGTTCTTATTTTTTTTAATGATGATGATGATGATAATGGTGATCACCTCTATGAATATGATGATGGTTGTGATGACAACGATGATGATGGATTTGATGACTAACGATGATGATGATGATGATTACTGACAGTGACGACAATGATGAAAATTATGATGACGATGATGTTCTTGATGATGATGATGTTGATGATGACGAATACTATTATCATGACGATGATAATTATGATGATGATCAAGATGGTGGTGACGTCTATGATGATTATCGTCATCAACATAGATGTCATCAGAGTCATCAACACTCATTAAATTTTTAATATGTTTTTTTTAAATCAAATTTTTTCAAATTAAATCTTATTTTTAATTATTTTTTTTCAATATGTATATATACAAATAAATATATATATATTTCAAAAATTGAAACCTAACTTACCTCCCGATAACTTACCTACCACTCCTCATGCGAAGAGATAAAAGTGGATTACCTCACTTACCCAGATGCTGGCCGCATTCTTGCTTCTACTGACAAACTAGTGCATTCCTATCTGCTGGCTACGTTGTGCCTGCTATGGTACCAAAGGAATTCATTGACCATGGGGCTTAAAACTTAGTAGATAAATTTGATTTCCCCTTCCCTAAAAAACACTGAGTAAGTCGTAGAGGAAATTCTTGTGAGGTCATAGTTTGAACCAGAATTCACTGAGAAGAGCTAAAGAGGAGCCAATCCCTCCCAAATACTCAGTGGTAGTATTAGATCTAACATTGTTGTTGTGAGGAATTCTATCCTATGACTGTGGTTGAGGTCACCAACATACTAGGATTACTAAGAAGGACATTTGGGGTTTGCAGAGATCAAATAAGTGCTTGTATTCAAACAAAATATACACTAGGAGTTTAAGAGATAAAATGATGCACCTTGTTTATGTCAGTTGATCCAAGATTTTGTTGCTCCTTAGCTTTGCTCCAAATATTTAACTTCTTGATCTAAGCACCTTCAATTCATAACAACATGTTCCTCAAAATATTTTGAATATAAAATAATTAAATGATTGAGAACAAAATAAAAAATCTAATCAAATGAATCTATGTAACATCCCCAAAAATTCACTAAAATTTAAAATTTTTAAGTAGCAATAAATGCTTGTGTCGCTATGTTAAAAGTGTTAACTTCAACACAACTAAACTTTAAACAATGTACTTAAGGATAAGAACTCATAACATTTAACATTAGTGACTAAGAGTTTAGATTATGTATAAATCACATCAGATGTCTTAACAGTTGTTAGTTTAAAAAGCGTCTTAAAAAGTCATAAGTCCTTTATCATCAAGTTAATGTTGGATGTTAAACTTAATTGTTGTACGCATAATGTCACTTTTGTCCTATGTTATGCATTTTATTTTCTAGAGACTAAATGTTCGTTTTGATGAAATGGAGGGGTCCTTGAATAGCCCCGAGGCTTACTTAGCTATTGCTAGCTAACGCTCCGTAATTCTAATGTAGAGATGCAGGTAAGACAAAACATTTCAATTGAAGTATGAAACGTATTTCGATAATACTTTGCTGTACAGAGTTAGTTTTCGAAAATTGATGTACAAAAGTTGTTAGAGTGATCAACTATTCTGCAAGATTATCAGGTATTGAATGCCCTTGGAGTGATTAACTCTGTATACTTTGTTTGCTAAAGAAGTTCGTCATTTAATTGTTGAAACTCGTTAAACAACCTGTTCTAGTCAAACACTATGATGATGTATATATATAAATTCTAATACATGTTATTATCCAAGCTATGGATAAATCATTGTATTACATTAGGTATAGAAATGGCATTGTAAGCTTTCAAACAGCATCGTATGACTAGGTTGTAACCCTTCTATAGAAAACTTTATTGTGTTTTTCTAAGGGTTTCGATCTCTGGTTGTGATACATTCCTTCATTTTCATAATACGAATGGATTTAAAACTTGAAAAGATAAGAGGATATAAACTTAGGGTTTGAACTCTCTAGGTATCTGTTGAGCCCAGAATTGGCCCCTTTTTATCATCCTCGATCACCTCTTTTTCCCCTGTCCTACACCATTTAGCATGCTAATGAGACCTGTTGTCCTCACTTTATTCCCCCAAGCTGCCAAGGTATGACTGATCATTGCTTTATCTTATTAATGCTTATGATTGTGATAATTAAGGCTGTGTATCTCTCAATTGTGCTAACATGTTATGATTTATGAAGGTAGTTTGAGATAAGTGGACTGCAGGAAGGTGGGGCTGAACAAGTCTTGAAAGGAGGGATGTTCGCTGCTTAAAAGGATCCTCAAGGCTCCAATCATCAATTAATGCATGTGGTTTTAATGCAACATTCTAGACAGAGCTGTGATAGGGCAGCTGTAACAAAATGCGCTATAATTGGAGATCTTTAAGTTATTGCTGCTCGAGTATAATTGTGATCTGGAAAGATCGCCACTCCTGGGCCAATCAACAGCTTTCTCACGTTTTTCTATGTCTTTACTATGCCACGTTTGTAACAGCTTGTATTATTTAGGGCGCCTGAAGATCAGAGATCTTCAGGGATGCCCGTTAATAGGATCGGATGTTATGATCTGCATGTATAAATATGGGGAGCTGTCTTGAACCAGGGGGTTGAACAACAGAGAATTCATTCATTGTATTAGCAGTAAGAGCAAATTGTGTAATCATCCTTCTGTTAATATAAAGAGTTACCTCTGAGTTAAAGGAGCTTACGTTGTTTAGCCAGCATCTCTGTGTGAAGGCTGGGCCCGTCTTCCACAGAGATTGTTGAGTTAAAATAGGACTTTTCGAATTTATTGTTGTGTGATGTTTTGTTGATGATATTTCTTTTGTACGCAGCAGTAGCAAGTGTGGTGTGGATTTCCAGTATAATTAAGATTATAATTCCCTGAGATTGGTAAGTAGTACAGAGTGATAGTCGACTGAGTAGGAAACTTTCTTTATGCATTCCAAATGACAGTTGTACACAGCTTTGTTCATCCTGCAGTTGAAGATTGTTATCCCACGAATCCTTGCAATTTATATTTCCTGTTATGATTGTTGATTTTCATTCCTGTAATTCAAACTCTTAAAGAAGTTGAACTCAATCCTTTGCAATTGAATTTCTAGATTAATATTCAGTTTATGCTTATGGTTTTCAAGAGTGATCAGATTGAAGAGGTGATTTTTCTAGGATGTGAATAGGATTTCTTTTTATCTGCAATTGTTGTTGAATCTTACATCATTTCTTGTTGATGCATGGTAGGAAGGAATTGAAACTGTAGCAATTAGAAGGCAATTGGGATTACACAGACTCTTGGGATGAACATAGTTGTTAAAGGATAAAAGTATTAAATTATAGTGATTTGGTGTTTAAGCATAGACTGTGCATTTATCCTTTGAAATAAAAGACTTTCTCGGGTTGACAATAAATCTCGTATGCTCTATATGTTGGAATAATCTACCTGCATATTGGGTGCTCGACATTTTGGCGCCGTTGCTGGGGAAGGATAAAAATTAAACACTAATCATTAGTTGCATCTGGTAATTGTTTCTAGTCAGTCTTTTATTTGCTGAAATGATCTGGTTCGCATGAATATGAGGAGGGTAAAACGTGATCACCTCCAAACTCCCAAAACCCCAAAAAATACTAACAGTGCAGGTGGCTCGGGTCGTGGTTGAGGACCACCATTGGGCAGAAGAACATTCATCGATGATCTTGTTGACAGAACTGATTCATCCACTAGGGCTCATCATCAAGAAACTCCTATCAGAAGAAACCCTACTGATCTTGGGGTGCCAGCGTTAGGATCCACGGTGGAAAATACACAAGTAGACATGACTCCCTCATATATCCCTGCTAAGGAAGGCATAGCTGTCACAGCTGTTACAACTGAACCTGCTGCTACAACTGAGGAAGACGCAACTATTACAACTGAACCTGCTATTACAACTGAGGAAGATACAGCTGTTACAACTGAACCTGCTGTTACAACTGGATCTGCTGGTAGAGGTCCGATCTGCCACATTTACGGGAAGGCTGTAACTAAAGAAGAGTGGACGCAGTTCCACCAGAAGTTTGCTGATCAGGAACAAAACAAGGACGAAGGAAAAAATGAGGAAAAGAACGCAGGAACGAACGAAGGGGAGAAAACAGAAGAGGAGATGAGTAACAGACACGAGTCAGATGAGGAAGAGGTGATGGTGGAAAACTATCATCATGAAAATCATTCCCTGCCTGAGGGAACGACGGCTACACTGCAATTTCCGATTCGGCAGCCAGAAGGGACAGCCCCTATGAAAAACATCTCACCATCAGTGTTGCCTCGCTTCCATGGAAGGGCGGCAGAAGATACAGACGAATTCCTTTTTGAATTCGATATCCTATGTCGCAGCTATGATTATGTCACCGATGCCCAAAAGCTAAAAATTTTTCCCGCCACCCTGAAGGACAATGCATTACGATGGTTCATGAGCCTTGGGGGAGGAACCGTTGCTAATTGGGATAAAATGAAACAAGTGTTCCTGGAGAAATATTAGGAATATTGCAACACCAAGGACAAAAGAGAGGAATTATTCAAAATGGTGCAGAAGGAGGACGAAAGGCTGGAGGATTTTGTAGAAAGGATGCTGTACAATGTGCAAAGAGCTGGGCAGATGAACATGGGGCAAGATGTGCTCAAGATAATCTTGCTTCGTGGGATCAAGGATGATTGTTTAGACATGTTAAACCTGTTAGGAAAGGGAGATATCTCCAAGGAACCTTTTAAGAAGATTGTGGAATTATGTAAGAGATACTCCAGGGGGTCTTCCAGGAACAATAAGCGGGACAAACGGGATAAGCTGGAACGTGATGTCTTCAACAGAACTCAGAAATCATCCAACGGAGGAGCTACCCGTGCAGAGATAGGCAATCTCCTTGAAAATTTTAAAACAGAAATGATGAGCTCCATCTCTTTGGAGATCGATGTCCTGAAGGAAAAACAAAAACAGGCAGTGGAGGATCTCACACTAGGTGTGTTCTGTCCCCGATGTAGAAAGAATCATCCGCTGAAAGAATGCCCGCTTGACAAAGTAGAAGTATGTCAGTTGTGTGAGATGAACCATGACATGAAAGAATGCCCCTCACTTCCCCAAGTGAAGGTTGTTCTGTAGGCATCAACTCCAGAAGTGGAATCAGCCTATTTCATTGCACAGAAGAAACCTTGGCAGCCTCGAAATCAAGGTATGCCTCTGGACTCGTTTCCATTTTTGAATAATATGAGCAATTGGAATAAGAACATGCAAAATGTGAATACACAATTCCCTTCAAATTATGCTCAGTGGAATCCTTCCCAACCTGTAATGCAAAATTATAATTCATCAAGTCCCTGGACACAACCACCACATCAACCTACGTCATGGTCTCCTGGGTGGAGGAACTTCCATCTTGGGAACCGGTTTCCTCAACCACCTCCACCTCAACAGTCACCATATTCTCCTCCATACCCTCAATTTCCTCAATATCCTCAATACCCACCTCAGCAGTCGCAGCTGCAGCTGCAGAATAATTCTCTCCCTCATATACCAATACAGCCTCAGCTGCCTGCCCAACCTAATCCTAACTCGACTAATAAAACAGTCCATCAATTGGAAACTATCAATATGCCGGCCTACTCCCTTTCCCCTGTACCTTGTAATGATATTCGTCTATGATCTGGGAAAATAGTAGAACCCATAATTACAGAAGATGCTCCACCTTCTGTGGATAAAGAAGGAGGGAGTTCACAGCATCTATCCGATACAGTTCCTATCACTGAAGATGCTGAGCATCCCTTAGGTGGGACGGCTGAAACATCAAATGAGAAATCAGACAATACACAGCCTACCCAGCTGATA
This sequence comes from Larix kaempferi, assembly GCA_027924585.1. Classification (NCBI taxonomy): domain Eukaryota; kingdom Viridiplantae; phylum Streptophyta; class Pinopsida; order Pinales; family Pinaceae; genus Larix; species Larix kaempferi. The sequence goes on along the minus strand of BSBM01000393.1, from coordinate 6,746,374 downwards.
AGGAAACCACCATACCCCGAGAGACTAATGCTACCAAAAGTAGGGGGGAAACCTTAGTTTAACCTCCTAGGAGAGTTAAGGAATCTTTACGTCAAAATCCCCCTTCTTCAAGCTCTTCAAGATGTGCCTATTTATGCTAGAACCGTTCGGGACCTGTGCACTAAGAAACCAGGGAGGAAACCTAGAGATCCTCCCACTGTTCACGTCATAGGGAATTTATCTGCTTTGATAACAGGAAAAACCCCTGTGACCAAGTATGACGACCCTGGAAATCCTACTGTCACTGTACATATAGGACAAACGCAGATACCCAACATGCTAGTCGACTTAGGAGCAGCGATCAATGTCATAACAATTGAGATTGTAAAGAAGCTTGGACTCACTAATTTTAGACCGACCCCTACCATTTTAGAATTGGCAGACGGATCCACCATTAGACCCGAAGGGATTCTGGACGACCTTGTCATCTCAGTAGATTCATGGGAGTACCCTGCTGACTTTTTGATATTACAACCAAAATCACAGCTGGGGGGACACCCATTGAGCCTGGGGAGGCCTTGGTTGGCCACAGCTGATGCCTACATCAGCTGTCGATCAGGGTCCATGACTATATCTGATGGTACTGAGACTAAAAACCTCACCCTGTATCCTCCAGCTCGGCCAAGTCTAGAGGTTGAAACTTCTGTTTGGATAGAACAGGAGGAGGAGGAGGATGTTCAGCCACTATTAACTATAGGGAAGGCCTTAACTTTTAAAAATGAAACATAAGACAATGCTATTAGTAATTTTATTAGTGAACCTGCTTCAGTGGATAAAGAGGTCTATCAAATCCTAAACATTACCCTTGGTAAGGAAGAACAAGAAAATCTTACGGAAGAAGCACTAGTTGGTGACACAAACATAATCCCAGTTTTGAAAAGTTCAAAAAGTATTCCTATTGAGGTAGAGCCTGGCAGGACTTTGAATATCAACCCTGGTCTCTCCTTAGAGGAACATAGGCGCCTAATCAGTCTCTTGAAGGAACATAAGGGGGCATTCGCCTGGGAGTATACAGACATGAGGGGTATTCCCTCTAATCTGTGCACCCACCACATTTATATTAAAAATGACTCCCGGCCTATGTGTCAACCCCAACGACGCATGAAACCCAATCTGAGGGATATAGTGAAGGAGGAAATCCAGAAACTTTTGGAAGCAGGATTTATATATCCCATTTCAGATAGTGAGTGGGTTTCCCCACTCGTAATTGTGCCCAAGAAAAATGGTAAATGGAGGGTTTGTGTCGATTATAGGGAACTGAACAAAGCCACACAAAAGGATAATTTCCCTTTGCCCTTTATTGACCAAGTACTTGATACCCTATCAGGGAAGAAGTTCTTCTCCTTCCTAGATGGGTTCAGCGGGTACAACCAAATTCAGATTGCTCTTGAGGACCAGGATAAGACCACCTTCACTTGCCCCTGGGGAACGTTTTCCTACAGGGTGCTTCCTATTGGTTTATGTAATGCACCGGCAACGTTTCAAAGAGCTGTAATTGGCATATTCTCTGAATTAGTTAATGATAGTATGGAAGTCTTTATGGATGATTTTACTCCTTATGGCAAGGATTTTGAGGAAGCACTAGAAAATTTAAAGAAGGTTTTAATTCGCTGCGAACAGACTCGGCTCTCATTAAGCACTGAAAAGTGCCATATGATGATGAGTGAAGGGGTGGTATTAGGGAATTTCATCTCTACCAATGGCATTCAGGTGGATCCTTCAAAAATCAAGGTGATAAAAATATACCGACTCCTTCAACTCAGAAAGAGGTGTGAAGTTTTCTGGGACATGCTGGATATTACCGGAGGTTTATAGAAAACTTCTGCAAACTTGCTTCTCCTTTGTTTTCTCTGTTAATGAAGGATGCACAGTTTGTGTGGAGTGAAGCATGCTAGACAGCGTTTGATAAGCTTAAGGAGAAGCTGTCCACAGCTCCTATCCTAAGGGGAACTAATTGGACCCTACCCTTCCATATTTCCTCAGATGCTTCTGATACCGCCATTGGAGCAGTATTAGGACAGCAGGATGGTCAAGTACCTTATACCATCTATTATGTTAGTAAAAACTTAGCCCCTGCTGAACGTAATTATACTGTTACCGAAAAAGAATTCATCGCTATTGTTTACTCTATTAATAAATTTCGGCATTACATTACTGGGTATCCTACATTTGTGCACACTGACCACTCTACCATTAAATATTTAATGAACAAACCTGTCACCAATGCCAGAGTGACCAGGTGGCTCTTATTATTGCAGGAATTTGATATTACCATTATAGATAAACCTGGAAAAGAAAATGTTGTTGCTGATTTTTTATCTCGTTTTACTAACAGTGATGACAGTTCGCCTGTTGAGGACTCTTTTCCAGATGAACATCTATTCGCACTTTCAGCTCATTCCCCCTGGTATGCAGACGTTGCTAATTATTTGGTTGCAGGAAAGCTCCCGCCACACATGTCTAAACGAGAAAAGAGAAAAATCATCCAGCAAAGTGCCAGGTACTGTTGGCTCAATGGTCATCTCTTCTACATAGGGCCCGATCTTGAGATTAGGAGATGCGTAAGGGAAGATGAGATCTTTCACATACTAAAAGCCTATCATGATGGACCTTGTGGGGGACACTTTGCAGACAAAAGAACATGGCATAAAGCGCTGAGGATGGGCTACTATTGGCCGACTCTGTTCAGGGACGCTAAAAGGTATGTTCAGTCCTGTGACAGTTGCCAAAGGATGGGCCACCCTAATAAAACAGATAAGATGCCTCTACAACCTCAAGTAGTAGTTGAACCATTTGATAGATGGGCACTGGATTTTGTTGGCCCTATCAGCCCTCCTTCCAGACAGAAAGTTTACATTCTGGTTTGTACTGATTATATGACCAAGTGGGTAGAGGCTATAGCTTTGGCTAAGGCTAATGACCAGGCAGTGATTGATTTTCTGTATGGAGAAATATTTACCCGCTTTGGGGTACCGAAGGAAGTAGTTACCGATGGGGGGTCGCAATTCATGTCACACCAATTTGAATCCTTGCTCCGAAAGTATCATGTGCAGCATAGGGTGGCATCACCTTACCACCCCCAGGACAATGGTAAGGTGGAAAGTACTAATAAAGTTATTGAAGCAATCCTTACTAAAACAATTAAGAGCCATCGAAAGGATTGGGCTGACAGGCTTCTGGAAGCACTGTGGGCATATCGCACAACTTGGCGCAACACCACAGGGTTCTCTCCCTATGATTTAGTGTATGGAAAGAGTGCCATATTTCCAATTGAGTTTGAGATCAAAACCCTGAAGACAACCACCGAAATGAATCTGGATGTAACAGAATCCCAGAAGAGAAGATTGAATCAACTAAACGAATTGGATGAGAAACGGTTAGCTGCAGTGGACCAGACTGTGTTGCTTCAGTAACAGATATCCAATTGGCATGACCGATTTATTAAAAAGAAAATCTTCCATGAAGGAGACTGGGCATTACTATATGACTCCAGGTTCAAAAAGGATTTTAAAGGTAAATTACGTACAAGGTGGCTGGGTCCATATTTGGTCGACAGGGTATTTGACAATGGCACTGTCCGTCTGGTGACCATCGATGAAAACCGTATACCATTAATTGCTAATGGCCACAGACTGCGACTGTATCGTAAGCCTATTTCGAAAGATGCATTCATTTCGCAAATTGCTGCCGATCCAGATTATCAGCTGGCACCAGAGCAGGAATTTCTCTCTGCCTTTGCCAATCCTTAAACTGAAAATCACATTTTGAATTACTGTACATAAATAATTTTCTTTCTTTTCTGCTGTAGCGTATAATTGTTTTTTTCTCTTTGCATTTGATCTTTTCGTTTGCTGTTGTTTTTCAAAAATTTCCAGGGAAGCGCCAGGGGAACGACCAGATTGGTCCTGTCAAACGAGAGTCGTCTTCCTATGCCTTCCTGTGCTATATTTCCCTTTTTCTTTCGAAAAAAAAAAAGAAAAAAAAAAATTCCCGGCAGCTGCAACATCTTTTCCGGCAGCTGCGATATATTTCCCGGCAGACGTAAAACCCTTTTTCCCAGCAGCCGTGAACAACTTTCCTAGCGGCTGCAACATCATTTTCCCAGCAGCCGTGAACAACTTTCCCAGCGGCTGCAACATCATTTCCCAGCGGCTGCAACATCATTTCCCAGCGGCTGCAATATCGTTTTCCCGGCGGCTGTAAACCTTTTTTCCTGGCAGCCGTGAACCATTTCCCAGCGGCTGTAATATTATTTCCCGGCAGCTGCAACAACTTTCCCAGAGGCTGCAATATCGTTTCCCGGCAGTCGTAAAACCTTTTTCTCGGCAGTTGTGAACCATTTCTCGACAGCTGCAACAAATTTTTCAGCGGTTGCAACATCTTTTCCCGGCAGCTGTGAACCATTTCCTAGCAACTGCGACATATCTCCCGGCGCCGTAAAATTTTTCCCTGGCAGCCATGAATTTTTATTCCGATGACCGTAAAGGCTTCTTCCTGGCTTCCGTGAACCATTTTCTGGTGGCTGCAACATATTTTCCGGTGGCTGCGACATATCTCCCGGCACCGTAAAACTTTTCCCTGACAGCCATAATTTTTCCCGATCTCGTAAATCCTTTTCCCGGTGGCTGTGAATCTTTCCTGGCGGCTGCAACATCTTTTTCGACGGCCGTGATATCATTTCTGGCAACTTCCATTGGTAACTCCTGTGTTAACGGAAAAATTGCTCCAAACCTTCTAAAATATGGCTCTGATTCATCCTAGTCGTGCCCGCGAATTCATCATTCCGACCCCGAGGATGCGAAGGTTTGTGTTTCACTGGCGGAAGGAATTATTGCATTATCCTGGTCATCATGATCAGATTTATCACTGTGCACAAGTTTGGTTCCGCAACATCACCAATCGCACGCTCCACCATTCTCCACAGGATATCTGACGCACAATCTCATGAGGTATGGCTTTCATTTATCACGTGATTAAGTGTTGATATAATTGAACAATATCAGTCGTACCTTTATACGTATCACCATTATGCCTAATTAGACCTTTCCCTCGTACGATGTAAACATTAATAACTGCCACCTTCCCCAATTCGGAATGGAAATTTTGAACGTTTTTCTGTGCTCAACTTTCCAAATTTGTCCATCTCCTCAACATCTCCGCTCAACGATTTGTGCATCCTCTGTGCTGCAACTTCTATTCTCGGATTCTGTCATCTGTGGGATAGCAACTTTAGTTTGCAGCCAGGACCATGGGGATTCCAGTTTGTCATGAACCTTTGAATACACAGGAACTTAGGAAAAATCTTCATGTTCTTGCCATCTTTCAAGCCGCCAGTTGGATAGAATTTTTTGAGCGACTAGATGGATTCAATCGGGAAGCAGCCTTGCAATTTGCTTTAAACCTCACCAAAACTCACTCCACGGTGTGGGGGCTGCGCATAGAAGTCTTTGAGGCCATTATAACCGAGGTTACTGCCATCCCGTAGGTGGGAAGGGCATGGTTTAACCAACAAGTCCCCACAACGACTGCACGGGAAGCATTTTTACTAGAGGGGGAGCAAGTTCAATCATCCAGAAGAGGGATCGCACTGCACTCATTGCCGCGGCCATGGGACCAGGTTGCTGTCTTTCTCAAGAAGTACATCACTTGTGAAGGTAGATACCAAATTGTTTATAACTCTGAACTCCCTTTACTTTCTCATCTCCGCCATGGCATTTTATTGAACATTCCATATTATCTATTGCATGACTTGCGTCATATGGCGACATTTGTCCAATCTGCTAAGCACCCACTTTCCTCCCTCACCCACCATGGCCTTATCAAATTAATAATTGTAAGAACCCTCACCCAGCATCATATAACCTGGGAGCAATTCACAGCTCGAGCTCAACAACCCGCTCCCTTGCAAGTTGTCCCATTACAGCAGGTACGAGTTCCACCACAACAGGAGGACCGAAGTTCGTCCACTGAAGTTGGGGGGGGGATGAAGAAGAGCAACCGGGGGCACAAGCAGAGCCATTTGGGGGGGATGAAACTATATTAGAAGAAGAGCAACCGGGGGCATAAGCAGAGCCATTTGGGGGGGATGAAACTATATTAGAAGAAGAACAGTTGGGGGCACAAGCAGAGCCGTTAGGGGAGGATGTAGATAAAAACCTTGTGGAAAACACAGATAACAGGGAAGCTCCGACAGCAGAAGGTGAAATTGGAGCAGCATTCAATGCTGCGACAATTGAACCTGAAGGTGACAGAGCCAGGGCAATAGAAGAAAACATTGAGCTGGTAAGTATTGAATCCTCAGCTGAGTGGGTAGGAGGAGCTTTAATTGAGGAAGAACAACATGAGGAGCAAGAAAACATTCCTTCGACCTCAGCTGTGAATCCTTATATACCAGCTCCACAAAAGAAAACACCACAAAGGAAAAGAAAGAGATCAATCAATGAATTTAACATAACCTCACCAATCAGAAAGAAAAGAACTAGATCAGCTACAGTAGCAGAGGCAACCAGAAAAAGATGGGAAACCTTAGAGGCACAGGTTGAGTCCCCGATCCTTGTACCGAGACCAATGGATGCTCCACAAAGGCCAGTTGAGGAAGAACCCGGAATTGAAAGAATTCTGGCTGAGAACACACTGTTAAAAGAGGACCTCCAAGTACTTCGAAGGGAATTGGAAACATGGAAGGAAACCTGCAGAAAACTAGGTGAAAGGAAACTATATACATTGGTAGAGGCTACAGACCAACTGGAGGAATCAAACTCTACCGAGCTTGGCAAGGAAGATGAACGAGTAATCTGTCCCACCTGTGGAGAAATATTTAAGGAGGCAGGCCACAAGATTATACTTCGTACCTGCTTAGCACAACAGCCCGCGCCCACAATAGAGGAAGCTGCAGAAAAAGAAGATGCTGCCACACAAGAATTAGCATCTTTAACTATCCTTGCTGAAGCTGCCACCAATCCTGTGACAGAGGAGCTAAGGGATGAAATCATGCATGATGATGGGGATAAAGAATATACTGCAACCCCAGAATGCTCCCATGACACAGAGATTATAGAGCAGATGGGAGAAGAACCTGGAATGGAGGACACTCTGGAGCTTAATAAAGAATATACTGTAACCCTAGAGTGCTCCCATGACACAAAGATTATAGAGAAGATGGGAGAAGAACATGGAATGGAGAACACTATGGAGCTTAATGAAGAATTCTATACTATAACCCCAAAATGCTCCCACGACACAGAGATTTTAGAAGCTGAGCCACAAGGACAAGACATTGATAAACTTGAACAGGGTGCTGTAACACAAGAACCATCAAACTTGAGTAAACTTGTCCAATTGGCCGAATAGATGGGAGAAGAACCTGGGATAGAGGACACTCTGGAGTTTAATGTTGAACTCTGGGTTGTAACCCCAGATGGTTCCCATGACACAGAGCTCATAGGAGAAGAATTGCAACAACAAGAGGATGAAGAGGCAAGCCAGGATGTTGCTACACAAGAACCAACATCCTTGAAGGCTGCAGCAGGAACTCCTGAATTTCAATTAGAAGATAACCCTGGAATAGATATCATTCCCGATACGCAGTGGAGTGAGGATGAACAGGTACAGACACAATCCTTAGGTGACAGTGAAATCTTGGAGGAGGAGCTGCACAATGAGAAAGATATCCAATCTCAGCAGCAGAAGGACAAAGAAGACACTGTTACACAAGAACCAATGTCTCTAAAAGTAATGAAGGTAGCTGCTGAAGAGAGTCTAAAGGATGTTGCTGTTACACAAGAACCAGCAACTCTCATATTAGACCTAGATGTGCTGGAAGACACTGTCCCACAAGAACCAGTGCTTCTACCTCTTAGAAATGTCATTGATTTGGACTCAGATTAGGATTTCCTTTCAAGTCCTCCCCAGGCACAACATATAATGAGACTGCAGGAAGAAGTGATTTCCACTTGCACCAACTACATTTTCAGACACCAGTAGGTAGCATTGGAAGGGAGTAAGCACAGATGGCAGGTTGCTTCCTCTGTACTTAGAAGCCGAGATCCTTATTATTTCAAGAATTTCAAATAGGCACTTTCCAGAGTCAATGGCTATGTGGGAAGTATGAGGGAGAGTGGAGTTAATTGGTTGGGTTTGAAATTCAATTTCCCCCTCATTTGGTGGCCAACAAAACCATATAATATGGATTTTTCCTTGACTAGGGCAGGGGAGCAGTGATGCTGGAAATAGAGCTCAGTACAGGACTCAGATTCCGAATGATGCAGGTTGTTGCATGAGGACATGCAACCGGATATTTGGGGGGAGATGTTGAGCCCAGAATTGGCCCCTTTTTATCATCCTCGATCACCTCTTTTTCCCCTGTCCTACACCATTTAGCATGCTAATGAGACCTGTTGTCCTCACTTTATTCCCCCAAGCTGCCAAGGTATGAATGATCATTGCTTTATATTATTAATGCTTATGATTGTGATAATTAAAGCTGTGTATCTCTCAATTGTGCTAACATGTTATGATTTATGAAGGTAGTTTGAGATAAGTGGACTGCAGGAAGGTGGGGCTGAACAAGTCTTGAAAGGAGGGATGTTCGTTGCTTAAAAGGATCCTCGAGGCTACAATCATCAATTAATGCACGTTGTTCTAATGCAACATTCTAGACAGAGCTGTGACAGGGCAGCTGTAACAGAATGCGCTATAATTGGAGATCTTTAAGTTATTGCAGCTCGAGTATAATTGTGATCTGGACAGATCACCACTCCTGGGCCAATCAACAGCTTTCTCACGTTTTTCTATGTCTTTACTATGCCACGTTTGTAACAGCTTGTATTATTTAGGGCGCCTGAAGATCAGAGATCTTCAGGGATTCCCGTTAATAGGATCGGATGTTATGATCTGCATGTATAAATATGGGGAGCTGTCTCTACCCAGGGGGTTGAACAACAGAGAATTTATTCATTGTATTAGTAGTAAGAGCAAATTGTGTAATCATCCTTCTGTTAATATAAAGAGTTACCTCTGAGTTAAAGGAGCTTATGTTGTTCAGCCAACATCTCTGTGTGAAGGCTGGGCCCGTCTTCCACAGAGATTGCTGAGTTAAAATAGGACTTTTCGAATTTATTGTTGTGTGATGTTTTGTTGATGATATTTCTTTTTTATGCAGTAGTAGCAAGTGTGGTGTGGATTTCCAGTATAATTAAGATTATAATTCCCTGAGATTGGTAAGTAGTACAGAGTGACAGTCGACTGAGTAGGAAACTTTCTTTATGCATTCCAAATGACAGTTGTACACAGCTTTGTTCATCCTGCAGTTGAAGATTGTTATCCCATGAATCCTTGCAATTTATCTTTCCTGCTATGATTGTTGATTTTCATTCCTCTAATTCAAACTCTTAGAGCAGTTGAACTCAATCCTTTGCAATTGAATTTCTAGATTAATATTCAGTTTATGCTTATGGTTTTCAAGAGTGATCAGATTGAAGAGGTGATTGTTCTAGGATGCGAATATGATTTCTTTTTATCTGCAATTGTTGTTGAATCTTACATCATTTCTTGTTGATGCATGGTAGGAAGGAATTGAAACTGTAGCAATTAGAAGGAAATTGGGATTACACATACTCTTGGGATGAACATAGTTGTTAAAAGATAAAAGTATTCAATTATAGTGATTTGGTGTTTAAGCATAGACTGTGCATTTATCCTTTGAAATAAAAGACTTTCTCGGGTTGACAATAAATCTCGTATGCTCTGTATGTTGGAATAATCTACTTGCATATTGGGTGCTCGACAGTATCAATACCCTGTAATCGTATTTAAATTTTGTATTTGGGCATACACTGATCTAGAGAAATGATAAAGTGCACTTAAGTTTATGGATACTATTTCTCTGCTGTAATAATAATACTTAGGTTTGTTTGTAAGGATTTTACTAAGGATTTTTCGATGTTGATACTATTATGATGCCTAGCCTATCTTAGACATGTTCCTATGATATATAAAAGTGATATGAGAAGCCTGTTAATATTTGTACAGAGATTTTTCTAAATTATAAGAATTTCTATATAAAGTATTTGGTTTGAATAACTGTATCTGTTATGGTTTGAAAAGGAAATACTTGGAAATAAATGCTGTTATAAATACTAGGATTTTTATTGTTCAACAAAACAATGAGATATTTTATTTATTTATATTTCTGATTTAAATTCTAGGATGTTGATATAAAAGAAAAAATGAAGCAATATTACAGTACTGAAATTATGTGGGTTTATTTGGAATTAAGTCATCAAGTCTAATCATATTTATAACATCATTCTGATCTATTTTAAACATCCTTCCCTGTACTAGAGTACGACATTGAAAACAATGCGTGGAAAAATGCAGGGAAGAAATCTGTTTCTATTCATCATCTAATAAATCTTTAACTACTCATTTATCAATCTTTAACCTAATGAGCTGTAATTTTCTTCAACATAGATAATTTACAGAAATGAAATATTGATTGACAACTCATAAATATTTTAAAAGAAATAGACAAATGGCGGCATAATGCTATCAGAACTATAGTAATAATTTTAACTAAAATAAATAAGATAACACAAATGAACCTGGTAACTTGTATAAGAAACAAACAGCCAAAGGAGCTCATTCCACCCAACCTGCTCCTTAAGAAAGCCAAGTTACTTTCCTTAGGACCCTCGAGTCTGTTCACTGAACCACCAGGACGAAGATGTTGTGTGGAGTAATGCAATAAATTCCATTGCAACTCAGCAGTAGTATTTCCTTCTTTTAGCAATATTGAACTCAATAATGTGGCTGCACTAGTTCAGAATGCAGTCTTAGTTCACTCAATCACTTCTAAATTTCCCCTAATCAAATATCTTGTGCTTAGAAATGATCACAAAGTAAGAATGAACAACCTCCTGATGAATTCGATGGGTAGATAAGGAGCATGCCTAGGTCTTTGGTTAGTTTATTTCAGTAAATGAGCCACATGCTCAGTTCCACTTTCTTAGGGAACATGACCATAAAAGTAGGGAAGTTTCCCCCTGCAACAGTTAGAGTGAGTTGAGGATGATGCTAAGTGTCATATTGCTCTCCACCCCAGTCCATTCCTCCTAGTGGGTCAGTGAAAACTCATTCAACAGTCTCCCTTGGATGTTTGTCTCCACTTTTATTTATTTATAATAAAATATTCAAAGTAATTAATTACAGTCATCCATGACCCCACTTGGTCAATAGTCATAAAAATTTATGATAAAAATAAAACATAATGTTTTCTCAATAACATAAAATGTTTAGAACTTGGGTATGTGACAAACACCCCCTCTTAAGTTCAACATCGTCCTCGATGTTTCTTTATTCATCATCCTATTGTTTCTCCTGGAACAACATTGGATATTCCACCCACATATTACTTTCCAATTCCCAAGTAGCTTCATCCGGACTAATTTGCTTCCACTGTAACTTAACCTGTCCAACTGTATGATTACGAAGCAAAATTTCCCTCTTGTCGAGGATACAGTCCAGTTCCACCATAAAATCTCTTTCTGGTTCCACATGTACATCATTCCCATTAATCACATGAGTAGCATCATGCACATACTTTTTCGAAAGAGAGATGTGAAATACATTATGTACTTTAAGATTCGGTGGCAATGCCAACTAATATGCCACTAGTCCTACCCTGGACAAGATTTCCAAAGGTCCACAATACCTTGGTGCTAATTTAGCACAACTTCCCAATTTTAGGGAACTCTTCTTAGGTTTTACCTTGAGGAACACATGTTCACCAACTTGAAACTCTTTCTAAGTTCTTTTTAGATCCGCCTGACTTTTCTGTCTATCTTGTGCAATTTTCAAATTGCCTTGAACCTGTTTCACGGTTAGTTCCATTTCTCCTACCAAATAAGGTCCTAGCGTTAACCTATCAACTGTATTACTCCAAGAAATAAGAGTATTACATTTTCCGCCATATAAAATTTCAAAGGGAATAAGCTTTGCAGAAGCTTGGTAATGGTTATCATAAGCAAATTTAACAAGATGTAAATAATTCTACCATTTACCCGGCTGATCTCTAACATACAATTTTAACATGTCCTCAAGAATTTGATTAACTCTTTCAGTCTGCCCATTTGTTTGTGGGTGAAATGATGTATTGAAATTTAAAGTAGTATCTAAACCTTTAAATAAATATTTCCATAAATTTTCTGTAAACTTCGAGTCTCTACCATAAATTATAACTTTCGGAATGCCATGCAAACGAAAAATATGCTTCATGAAAATTTCAACAATGTTAGCAACTTCGTAAGTTGTATTAACAAGTATGAAGTGGGTTGCTTTGCTGAGCTTATCCACAACTACCATTATGGAATCATTATGTTTCTGATTTTTAGGTAAACCAGTAATAAAATGAACACTAATTATGTCCCACTTCCAATATGGAATAGGTAGTGGCTGCAACAAACCAGCTGGGTGTCGGTGTTTAGCCTTTACTTGCTGACACTCTATACACCTAGCAATATATTAAGCTACTTCATTTTTCATACATGGCCAAAAATAATATTTTATCAGCATGGTTATCATTTCTGGTAACCAGGATATGCTGAGTATGGACTTTTATGCAAATAATTTAAAATCGATAATTTAATTTCAGCAACATTAGGCACATAAAGTCTGTTTTTATACAGCAGTAACCCTCTTTCATCAATTCTGAAATCTGTTATCGAATTTTCAGCATTATCTTCAGCATTTTTATTAAGTAAATTCTGGTATTTTTCATCCATTCCGATTCTTTCCTTAATTTGATTTTCTAGATTTGTTTTATAGGTGTTGATTGCTGAAACAAAATTTATTCTTGCATTTTTGCTCAATGCATCAACAACCTTATTCTCCTTTCCCTTAATGTGCTGAATCTCAAAATCATACTCGCTAAGGAAAGATAGCCACCTAGCTTGCCTTGTGTTCAGATTCGGTTGATTAAAAAAATATTTTAATCCTTTATTATTAGTCATTAAGATAAATTTTCTTCCAATTAAATGATGCCGCCACATTTTTAATGCATGTATTACAGCAGCCAATTCTAAGTCGTAGGTTGCATAGTTCTTCTCATGAATATTTAACTTTCTAGATTCAAATGCAATCGCATGACCTTCTTATGTTAAGAACCCGCCAAGTCCGTCATTGCATGCATCCATGCATACTATGAAATCTTTGTTGGGATCAACAATTTTTAAAATAGGTGCTGTTGTTAATAACTCTTTTAGTTTCTTAATGCTTTCTTCACATTTTTGATCCCATACAAACTTCTTACCTTTCTTTTGTAGAGATGTGATAGGATTCGCTATTCTAGACAATCCCTTGATAAACTTACGATAGTAACTTGTAATTCCCATAAAAGATCGTACACCAGTTACGTCTTTCGAGGCAGGCCATTCATTTATTGATTTTATCTTGTCTGGGTCTACTGCAATTCTATCCTTAGATATCACATGCCCTAGGTACTGTATTTTATCTTTATAAAAATCACATTTGCTGAACTTAGCGTAAAGTTGGTGTTCCCTTAACACTTGTAAAATTATCTTTAAATGTTCGTCATGTTCCTCTTTCTTCTTAGAATAAATTAGAATGCCATCAATAAAAACCACTACAAATTTATCCAAGTACTTATGTAATACGTTGTTCATTAAACACATGAAGACTGTTGGAGCATTGGTCAGCCCGAAAGGCATAACCACGAGCTCATAGTGTCCATAGCGAGTTCTGAATGCAGTCTTAAAGATGTCCTCGTCCTTAATTCTAATTTGGTGGTACCCCGACCTTAAATCTATTTTAGAGAATATCGTTGCACCACATAGCTGATCGAACAGATCATCATTGCGGGGCAAAGGATATCTGTTCTTTATAGTCATTTTATTTAGCTGATGGTAGTCTATACATAAACGCATAGTTCCGTCTTTCCTTTTAACAAAAATTATAGGTGCTCCCCATGGAGACACGCTGGGTCTTATATAATTTGTATCAATCAATTCTTTAAGCTTTGACTTAAGTTCATTGAGCTCCTGAATATTCATTCTATAAGGAGCCTTTGAGTTGGGTACAGCTCCTGGTACTAACTCAATGGTGAAATCCAGTTACCTTTTTAGAGGTAGTCTTGGTTTTTCTTCCGGGAATACATCAGAAATTTCCTTAAGAATGGGTATATCTTCCATCTTTGACTTATCTTCATTAGTGTACTGCTCATTATTAATTACATTTACTGCAAATAGTTTACACCTCTTTCGAACATATTTCTTAACTTGTAATGTAGAAATTTACCTAACAGATATCTTTCTAGGAATCCCTTTTACCGTTACAGTTTCAAATGCATCATTCAAACAAGTAAAAGTCTTTTCAAAGCAATTTAATACAACTCTATGCTTTTCTAACCAATCCATTCCCATCAGAATGTCATAAGAAACTAAAGGAAACACATTCAACTTAACATGAGTCCTAAACTGATTCATCAGTAATTCACATTCTTTTACATAATTAGTCACCTTTCTTTTCGTGGCAGTAGCTAATTGCACCAACCATGATTTATCAAACTTATCTAGTTTCAGATTGCTACATTTAACTAAATCAGGTGAAATAAAGCTAAGACTTGCTCCTGGATCAATCAAAATAGAAATAGGTTTATTTTTCAGCATACCTTCCACTTCCACCATGGAAGTTTGATGATCAGCTTGTCTGTTCTCCAAAGCTGCATTTATCTTGGGCATCTCTCTTGCTAAGTCATCAACAGTAGTCTCCTCCTATATAGTATGGATGTTATTGACCGCCTTCTTCCTGAGTGGGTAGTTTGATGCATAGTGAGGTCCCTGATAATCCCAACATTTAACAGGTTCTTTCTGTTCATTATTTTTAACAAAATTCTTAGGTGGATCACTGTTCCTTGTAGTTGTAATTTTTGACTGTGTATTACTTGCTGATCTATTTCCTGGAAACTTTCTGTTAGAGTAATTACGTGAATTATTATTCCCAAAATTAGGATTAAAAGAAAACTGCTTCTTCCTTTGCTCAAAGTTGTTAGGCCTTTTCACTTTCCAGTTTGGTATGCCTTCACTTCTCTTATTTTTTTCATAACAGATGTTCGCCTTTCTCATGTCCTCTTCAAGAGTTCGAGGACTATCATACTCAATTCTGTCTTTTATGTGAGAGGGCAAGCAGCTAAGAAACCTCTGTACCTTAGGTTTTTCTTCAACGAAATAAGGCACATACCTTAATAATTTCAAAAACTTGCTGCACAACTCTCTCATATCCATGGAACCTAGTTTTAACTCATAAAACTCTTTAGCTCGTTCCTCATAATACTGTTTTGACAGAAATTTTCTTATAAAATATTTCTTAAAATTACTCCAATTTAAATGTTTTTCTTTTAAACCTTTAACTCGTTTAAGATCTTGCCACCAGATGCCTGCTTTTCCAGTTAAGTTATAAATTGCCATTTTAGTTTTTAAATGTCTTGAGTAATTATAAATCTGGAAATACTTATTCATAACGGACAGCCATGCTTTAGCTATCTCACTCTTTTCCGTTTCTCCGTTAAAAGTTGATGGTTTGATCTTTTTAAACTCGCCAGAAATTTCTTCGTAGGGCCTGTACTTCTTTTTCTTAGTGTAGCAGTCACTGTCACGACTATCGCTAGAATACTTATGCTTTTTCCTTTATGCCCTTGCATCAAATTCAGAAGATGAACTACTGTCATAATTAGTCAATTTTACCTTTTCATCATTACGTTGGTAGGACATAGTTTCAGATTCAACATTATTTACTGTTTTCTTATCTCGGTCATTTTTATGAAAATTATACAGCAGGATTTGACTCAGCTCCTCTTAAGCTTTCAGAATTAACATCCCCAAAAATTCACTAAAATTTAAAATTCTTAAGGAGCAATAAATGCTTGTGTCGCTATGTTAAAAGTGTTAAATTCAACACAACTAAACTTTAAACATCGTACTTAACGATAACAACTCATAACATTTAACATTAGTGACTAAGAGTTTAGATTATGTATGAATCGCATTAGATGTCTTAACAACTGTTAGTTTAAAAAGCGTCTTAAAAAGTCGTAAGTCCTTTATCGTCAAGTCAACGTTGGATGTTAAACTTAATTGTTGTATGCATATTCTCACTTTTGTCCTATGTTATGCATTTTGTTTTCTAGAGACTAAATGTTCGTTTTGGTGAAATGAAAGGGTCCTTGAATAGCCCTAAGACTTACATATCTATCGCTAGCTAACGCTCCTGAATTCTAATGCAGAGATGTAGGTAAGACAAAATATTTCAATTGAAGGATGAAACGTATTTCGATAATACTTTGCTGTACAGAGTTAGTTTTCAAAAATTGATGTACGAAAGTTGATAGAGTGATCAACTATTCTGCAAGATTATCAGGTATTGAATGTTCTTGGAGTGATTAAATCTGTATACTTTGTTTGCTAAAGAAGTTTGTCATTTAACTGTTGAAACTCGATAAACAACCTGTTCTAGTCAAACACTATGATGACGTACCTATATTTCTAATACATGTTAATATAAAAAGGAAATGAATCAATATTACAGTACTGAAATTACATGGATTTATTTGGAAATAATTCATCAAGTCTTATCATATTCACGACATCATTTTAATCTATTTTAAACATTCTTCCCTGTACTAGAGTACGACATTGAAAATAATGCGTGGAAAAATGCAGGGAAGTAATCTATTTCTATTCACCATTTAATAAATCTTTAACTACTCATTTATCAACTTTAACCTAATCAGTTGTAAATTTCTTCAGCGTAGATAAATTACAGAAATGATATATTGATTGACAGCTTAGAAATATTTAAAAGAAATAGAAAACTGGCAGCATAATGTTATCAGAACTTTAGTAATAATTTTAACTGAAATAAAATAAGATAACACAAATGAACCTAGTAACCTGTAGAAGAAACAAATAGCCAAAGGAGCTCGTTCCACCCAACCTGCTCCTTAAGATAGCCTAGTTACTTGCCTTAGGATCCCTGAGCCTATGCACTGAACCACCAGGACGAAGATGCTATGTGGAGTAATGGAATAAATTCCTTTGCAACTCAGCAGTAGTACTCATCAGCAGTACTTCCTTCTTTTAGCAATATTGAACTCAATAATGTGGTTGCACTAGTTCAGAATGTAGTCTTAGTTCACTCAATCACTTCTAACTTTCCCCTCATAGAATCTCTTGTGCTCATAAATTATCACAAGGTAAGAATGAACAGGCTCCTGCTGAATTCGATGGGTAGATAAGTAGCATGCTTAGGTCTTTAGTTAATTTATTTCAGTAAATGAGCCACCTGCTCAGTTCCACTTTTTGGGGAACATGACCATAAAAGTAGGGAAGTTTACCCTTGCAACAGTTAGAGTGAGTTGAGGATGCTGCCAAGTGTCAGATTGCTCTCCATCCCAGTCCATTCCTCCTAGTGGGTCAGTGAACACTCATTCAACAGTCTCCTTTGGATGTTTGTCTCCACTTTTATTTATTTATAATAAAATATTCAAAGTAATTAATTACAGTCATCCATGACCCCACTTTGTCAATAGTCATAAAAAATTACAATAAAAATAAAGCATAATGTTTTCTCAATAACATAAAATGTCTAGAACTTGGGTATGTGACAAGCACTCCCTCTTAAGTTCAACATCGTCCTCGATGTTTATTTATTCATCATCCTCTTGTTCCTCCTAGAACAACATTGGATATGCCACTCGCATATTACTTTGCAATTCCCAAGTAGCTTCGTCCGGACTAAGGTGCTTCCACTGCACCTTAACCTGTCCAATGGTACTATTACAAAGCAAAATTTTCCTATTGTCGAGGATACAGTCCGGTTCCACCAGAAAATATCATTCTGGTTCCACCTATACATCATTCCAATTAATCACATGAGTAGCATCATGCACATACCTTTTCAAAAGAGAGATGTGAAATACATTATGTACTTTAAGATTCAGTGGCAATGCCAACTCATATGCCATTGGTCCTACCCTAGACAAGATTTCAAAAGGTCCACAATACCTTGGTGCTAATTTAGCACAACTTCCTAATCTTAGGGAACTCTTCTTAGGTTTTACCTTGAGGAACACATGTTCACCAACTTGAAACTCTTTCTGAGTTCTTTTTAGATATGCATGACTTTTCTGTCTATCTTGTGTGATTTTCAAATTGCCTTGAACCTGTTTCACGGTTAGTTCCATTTCTCTTAACAAATCAGGTCCTAGCATTAACCTGTCAACTAGATTACTCCAAGAAATAGGAGTATTAGATTTTCTGCCATATAAAATTTCAAAGGGACTAAGCTTTGCTGAAGCTTGGTAATGGTTATTATAAGCAAATTTAGCAAGATGTAAATAATCCTCCCATTTACCTGGATGATCTCTAACATACAATCTTAACATGTCCTCAAGCATTTGATTAAATCTTTCAGCCTGTCCATCTGTTTGTGGGTGAAATGATGTATTGAAATTTAAAGTAGTATCTAAACCTTTAAATAAAGATTTCCAGAAATTTCCTGTAAACTTCGAGTCTCTATTAGAAATTATAACTTTCGGAATACCATGCCAACGAAAAATCCACTTCATGAAAATTTCAGCAATGTTAGTAGCTTTGTAAGTTTTCTTAACATGTATGAAGTGGGCTGCTTTGCTAAGCTTATCCACAACTACCATTATGGAATCATTATGTTTCTGATTTTTAGGTAAACCAGTAATAAAATGAATACTAATTATGTCCCACTTCCAATCTGGAATAGGTAGTGGCTGCAACAAACCAGCTGGGTGTCGGTGTTCATCCTTTACCCGCTGACACTCTATACACCTAGCAATATATTCAGCTACTTCACTTTTCATACATGGCCAAAAATAATATTTTCTCAGCGTGGTTATCATTTTCTAGTAACCAGAATGTGCTGAGTATGGACTTTTATGCAATTCATTTAAAATCAACAATTTAATTTCAGCAACATTAGGCACATAAAGTCTGTTTTTATACAGCAGTAACCCTCTTTCATCAATTCTGAAATCTGTTATAAATTTTCAGCATTATCTTCAACAATTTTATTAAGTAAATTCTGATATTTTTCATCCATTCCGATTCTTTCCTTAATCTAATTTTCCAGATCTGTTTTATAAGTGCTGATTGCTGAAACAAAATTTATTCTTGCATTTCTGCTCAATGCATCAACAACCTTATTCTCCTTCCACTTAATGTGCTGAATCTCAAAATCATACTCGCTAAGGAAAGCTAGCCACCTAGCTTGCCTTGCGTTCAGATTCTGTTGATCCAAAAAATATTTTAATCCTTTATTATTAGTCATTAAGATAATTTTTCTTCCAATTAAATGATGCCGCCACATTTTTAATGCATGTATTACAATAGCCAATTCTAAGTCATAGGTTGCATAGTTCTTCTTATGAATCTTTAACTTTCTAGATTCAAATGCAATCGCATGACCTTCTTGTGTTAAGACCCCGCCAAGTCCGTCATTGCATGCATCCGTGCATGCTATGAAATCTTTGCTGGGATTAACAATTTTTAAAATAGGTGCTGTTGTTAATAACTCTTTTAGTTTCTTAATGCTTTCTTCACATTTTTGATCCCATACAATCTTCTTGCCTTTCTTTTATAGAGATGTGATAGGATTCGCTATTCTTGAAAATCCCTCAATAAACTTACGATAGTAACTTGTAATTCCCATAAACTATCATACACCAGTTATGTCTTTCGGGCAAGGCCATTCATTTATTTCTTTTATCTTGTCCCGGTCTACTACAATTCCATCCTTGGATATCACATGCCCTAGGTACTGTATTTTATCTTTATAAAAATCACATTTGCTGAACTTAGCATAAAGTTGGTGTTCCCTTAACACTTGTAAAATTATCTTTAAATGTTCGTCATGTTCCTCTTTCGCCTTAGAATAAATTAGAATGTCATCAATAAAAACCACTACAAATTTATTCGAGTACTTATGTAATACGTTGTTCATTAAACACATGAAAACTGCTGGAGCGTTGGTCTGCTCGAAAACTATAACCCCGAACTCGTAGTGTCCATAGCGAATTCTGAACGCAGTCTTAAAGATGTACTCATCTTTAATTCTAACTTGGTGGTACCCCAACCTTAAATCTATTTTAGAGAATATCGTTGCACCGCGTAGCTGATCGAACAGATCATTAATGCGGGGAAAAGGATATTTGTTCTTTATAGTCATTTTATTTAGCTGACGGTAGTCTATGCATAAACGCATAGTTCCGTCTTTCTTTTTAACAAAAATTACAGGTGCTCCCCATGGAGACACGTTGGGTCTTATATAATTTTTATCAATCAATTCTTTAAGCTTTGACTTACGTTCATTAAGCTCTAGAATATTCATTATGTAAGGAGCCTTTGAGTTTGGTACCGCTCCCGGTACTAACTCAATGGTGAAATCGAGTTCCCTTTTCAGAGGTAGTCCTGGAATTTCTTCTGGAAATACATCAGAAAATTCCTTAAGAATGGGTATATCTTCCAGCTTTAACTTATCTTCATTAGTGTACTTTTTGTTGTTTATTACATTTACAGCAAACAACTTACACCCTTTACGAACAACTTTCTTAACTTGTAAAGCAAAAATTTGTCTGATAGATGTATTTCTAGGAATACCTTTTATTGTTACAGTTTCACAAGCATCATTTAAAAAAGTAAAAGTCTTTTCAAAGCAATTTAATACTACTCTGTGCTTTTCTAACCAATCCATTCCAATCAGAACGTCATAAGAACCTAAAGGAAACACATTCAGCTTAACATGAGTTTGAAACTGATTCATTAGTAATTCACATTCTTTTACATAATCAGTCACCTTTCTTTAATTGAACCAACCATGATTTATCAAACTTATCTACTTTCAGATTGCAATATTTAACTAAATCAGGTGATATATAGATAATACTTGCTCCTGGATCAATTAGAATAGAAATAGGTTTATTTTTCAGCATACCTTCCACTTCAACCATGGAATTTTGATGAAAAGCTTGTCTGTTCTCCAAAGCTGCATTTATCCTGGGCATCTCCCTTGCTAAGTCACCAATAGTAGTCTCCTCCTAGATAGTATGGATGTTGTTGACAATCTTCTTTCTGAGTGGGAAGTTTGATGCATAGTGAGGTCCCTGAGAGTCCCAACATTTAACAGGTTCTTTTTGTTCATTATTTTTAACAAAATTCTTAGGTGGATCACTGTTCCTTGCAATTGTAAATTTTGACTGTGTATTACTTGCTGCATTATTCACTGGAACTTTCTGTTGGAGTAATTACGTGAATTATTATTCTCAAAATTACGATTAAAAGAAAACTGCTTCTTTCTTTGCTCAAAGTTGTTAGGCCTTTTTTCTTTCCAACTTGGTATGCCTTCTATTCTCTTATTTTGTTCATAACAGATGTTTGCCTTTCTCTTGGCATATTCAAGAGTTCGAGGACTATCATATTCAATCCTGTCTTTTATGTGAGAGGGAAAGCAGCTCAAAAATATCTGTACCTTAGGCTTTTCTTCAATGAAATAAGGCACATACCTTAATAAATTCAAAAAATTGCTGGACAACTCTCTCATATCCATGGAACCTAGTTTTAACTCATAAAACTCTTTAGCTCATTCCTCATAATACTGTTATGATAGAAATTTTATTTTAAAATATTTCTTAAAATTACTCCAATTTAAACTTTTTTCTTTTAAACCTTTAACTCGTTTTAGATCTTGCCACCAGATGTCTACTTTTCCAGTTAAGTTATTGATACAAACCGTTACACCAAAACCTCGAGATGTTAGTGAAGGCCGGCCACTAGGATCTTAACATCCCACCATGCTCCACAGTCCAGACTCTGGGCTGGATGTGCACCCGTACGGTGGTGTTCCCTTTGAGCCGTACGAGCCTTGGGCGAACACTGCAATGCCGACATTGCCACCCGCTCTATGACTTGAACCTGGTTGGAGGCTCTGATACCAAATGATACGAATCGTTACACCAAAACCTCGAGATGTTAGTGAAGGCCGCCCACTAGGATCTTAACAGTTATAAATTGCCATTTTAGTTTTTAAATGACTTGAGTAATTATAAATTTGGAAATACTTATTCATAACAGACATCCATGCTTCAGCTATCTCACTCTTTTCCGTTTCTCCGTTAAAAGTTGGTGGTTTGATCTTTTTAAACTCGCTAGAAATTTCTTCGTAGGGCCTGTACTTCTTTTTCTTAGTGTAGCAGTCACTGCCACTACTATCACTAGAATACTTATGCTTTTTCCCGTATGCCCTTGCATCAAATTCAGAAGATGAACTACTGTCATAATTAGTCAATTTTACCTTTTTATCATTACATTGGTAGGACATAGTTCCAAATTCAACATTATTTTCTGTTTTCTTATCTCGATCATTTTTATGAAAATTATCCAGCAGGATTTGATTCAGCTCCTCTTGAGCTTTCAAAATTCGTTCATTTTCTTGCTTAACAGTTTTTATCTCAATTTTAAAATCTTTCACTGTCCTTAACAATTCAGAGGAATTATCATTCAATTTGACAAATAGATTTTCTGCATTAAATGGTCTTGTTCATTATTATTCTGTTCATTACTAAGGGACCTATCCTCAACCGACTCTGTTGGTCCTTCCATACCTACAGTCTAGATTTATAAAATGATGACAACTGAAAACAAAATAAATTAAATCAGTAATTTTTAATTCTATTATAAATTTTCATCTGCGCGAATGAGCCACTTCAGGCCTAGTATTTGAACTTGCGCTCTGATACCACATGTAACATCCCCCAAAATTCACTAAAATTTAAAATTTTTAAGTAGCAATAAATGCTTGTGTCGCTATGTTAAAAGTGTTAACTTCAACACAACTAAAATTTAAACAAAGTACTTAATGATAACAAATCATAACATTTAACATTAGTGACTAAGAGTTTAGATTATGTATGAATCGCATTAGATCTCTTAACAACTGTTAGTTTAAAAAGCGTCTTAAAAAGTCATAAATCCTTTATCATCAAGTCAACGTCAGATGTTAAACTTAATTGTTGTATGCATATTGTCACTTTTGTCCTATGTTATGCATTTTGTTTCTAGAGACTAAATGTTTGTTTTGATGAAATGAAGGGGTCCTTGAATAGCCCCGAGGCTTACTTAGCTATTGCTAGCTAACGCTCCTGAATTCTAATGCAGAGATGCAGGTAAGACAAAATATTTCAATTGATGCATGAAACGTATTTCGATAATACTTTGCTGTACAGAGTTAGTTTTCAAAAATTGATGTACGAAAGTTGTTAGAGTGATCAACTATTCTGCAAGATTATCATGTGTTGAATGTTCTTGGAGTGATTAACTCTGTATACTTTGTTTGCTAAAGAAGTTCGTCATTTAACTGTTGAAACTCGATAAACAACCTGTTCTAGTCAAACACTATGATGACGTACCTATATTTCTAATACATGTTAATATAAAAGGGAAATGAATCAATATTACAGTAGTGACATTATGTGGATTTATTTGGAAATAAGTCATCAAGTCTAATTATATTCATGACATCATTTTAATCTATTTTAAACATCCTTCCTTGTACTAGAGTACGACATTGAAAATAATGCATGGAAAAATGCAGGGAAGTAATCTATTTCTATTCACCATTTAATAAATCTTTAACTACTCATTTATCAACTTTAACCTAATCAGCTGTAAATTTCTTCAGCATAGATAAATTACAGAAATGATATATTGATTGACAACTCAGAAATATTTAAAAGAAATAGAAAACTGGAAGCATAAAGCTATCAGAAGTTTAGTAATAATTTTAACTGAAATAAAATAAGATAACACAAATGAACCTGGTAACTTGTAGAAGAAACAAACATCCAAATGAGCCTGTTCCACCCAACATGCTCCTTAAGATATCCAAGTTACTTTCCTTAGGACCCCCGAGCCTATTCACTGAACCACCAGGACGAAGATGCTGCGTGGAGTAATGGAATAAATTCCTTTTCAACTCATTAGTAGCACTCAATAGTAGTACTTCCTTCTTTTAGCAATATTGAACTCAGCAATGTGGCTGCACTAGTTTAGAATGCAGTCTTAGTTCACTCAATCACTTCTAAATTTCCCCTCATTGAATCTCTTGTGCTCAGAAATTATCACAAGGTAAAAATGAACATACTTCTGCTGAATTCGACAGGTAGATAAGTAGCATGCCTAGGTCTTTGGTCAATTTATTTCAGTAAATGAGCCACCTTCTCAGTTCCACTTTCTTGGGGAACATGACAATAAAAGTAGGGAAGTTTCCCCCTGCAACAGTTAGAGTGAGTTGAGGATGCTTCCAAGTGTCAGATTTCTCTCCACCCCAATCCATTCCTCCTAGTGGGTCAGTAAACACTCATTCAACAGTCTCCTTTGGATGTTTGTCTCCACTTTTATTTATTTATAATAAAATATTCAAAGTAATTAATTACAGTCATCCATGACCCAACTTGGTCAATAGTCATAAAACTTTACAATAAAAATAAAACATAATGTTTTCTCAATAACATAAAATGTCTAGGTGGGCCCATAACCCATTGGGTCCCGAGATCGAAAACTAGCTCTGATCCCACATGTAACATCCCCAAAAATTCACTAAACTTTAAAATTTTTATGTAGCAATAAATGCTTGTGTTGCTATGTTAAAGTGTTAACTTCAACACAACTAAACTTTAAACACCATACTTAACGATAACAACTCATAACATTTAACATTAGTGACTAAGAGTTTAGATTATGTATAAAGCGCGTCAAATGTCTTAACAGCCGTTAGTTTAAAAAGCGTCTTAAAAAGTCGTAAGTCCTTTATCGTCAAGTCAACGTCGGATGTTAAACTTAATTTTTGTACGCATAATGTCACTTTTGTCCTATGTTATGCATTTTGTTTTCTAGAGACTAAATGTTCGTTTTGATGAAATGAAGGGGTACTTGAATAGCCCCGAGGCTTACTTATCTATCGCTAGCTAACGCTCCTGAATTCTAATGCAGAGATGCAGGTAAGTCAAGGCATTTCAATTGAAGTATGAAACATATTTCAATAATACTTTGCTGTATAGAGTTAGTTTTCAAAAATTGATGTACAAAAGTTGTTAGAGTGATCAACTATTCTGCAAGATTATCAGGTATTGAATGTCCTTGGAGTGATTAACTCTGTATACTTTGTTTGCTAAAGAAGTTCGTCGTTTAACTATTGAAACTCGATAAACAACCTGTTCCAGTCAAACACTATGACGACGTATATATATAAATTCTAATACATGTTATTATCCAAACTATGGATAAATCATTGTATTACATTAGCTATAGAAATGGCATTGTAATACAGTTTAATTTAAATATTTATAATACTTCTAATATGCACTATGGGCAATGTAAGATTTGACAAACTTATATATTAATGTGCATACTATAGGAGTATAAGCTATGCGCATATACTTATATGCATAGACTATATGCAAAGTTCAAATGTATGAAACTATACATGTAAACAAATGCATGAAACTATATGCATAATTTCGATGCATAAATGATATACTGTGTATGAGGTTATAAGTATTAGTTCAAAGTGTCACAAGGTATATAGACCATGGATTGCCTGTTTTAACCCTAACTTAGTACTAGCACAAGTAAGAAGGTAATAACTTTGTAGTGGGTGTGCGTTGGTAGGCACTCGAACCAAGCTATGGCATTAATGCTTCCATGACTGCATTGTGGTGGAAAGCTTGCTGGTAGCTCTCATGGAAACTTCACGTGATTAAAACCATGGATCATAGTGACAAACCTTTGTTATGTGAAACCCTACATGCTAAGCTATGCATGGATTTGCTTGCATGGATTATGTGATGGCACAACATCGAGCTTTGCTAGTTGAAGGTTTTAAATGCTCATTAATGAAGTTTGGTGATCGTATACAAACTAGAACTCATGGCGAGGTTTACACCGTCGATCTTCCCGATGATCTCAAGTCTTGGGTTTCACCCTAAACTGCATTGATATGCCAACCTTCACACCACTTAGACCATTTTGAGAAAGGTGAGGATGAGGCCGACCGGCTCCCTATCCTTTAGGGTTTGTAGTCTGGTTTGAAGGTGCCTCCAGGGGTTTTGATGCCTCGACCTTGCTATTACCAGAGCTTTTAGGATAGTTTGAAATATGTATAGGTCTCAATCTTTACTGAGACTCGATGGTGAGATCTTCTCCCAAGCTGTAAGCGTTGTTGGAGTTTGAAGTTTCAAGTGGGCTTCGGCATTTGTAACCTAACAGGTTTTTGAGTTTTCTTGGAAAAGATGTGGGAACTTCCTTCTCAGTCTGCATGCGTTGATGCGACCATAGTACTCCACCATGCTTCAGTTATTCACAGGTGAGATATTAAAAGACACTTATGTTTTTAGTAGCAGGATTAAGCTAATGTCTTCTTATTTTCCTTGTTTCACTTTTTCCAATCTTTTAATCGGTTTCGTAAATGTCTTTCATGGTAGGTTCTAACCTTGGCAATGTGTTGGGGATAGCTCGAGAAGAGATGGGTGCTTAAGGTTTGAGTAAGCCTCGGAGATATCCCAAGGTGTACAGACTTGGTTTTTTCAAACGAATGTAATGACGGTGTTTTATGCTGTAAGGCATGATGTTTGAGAGTTTATGCCGAAAGGCAGTGTTTAACTCTTGGAGAGTTTTACTCCCGAGCTTATAAGGCTCTTGTTGGATTCCCAATGATTTCTTAATACTGTTGTAAGATGTTTGTTTTTGAGTTTGAAATGAAAAGAACTGTCTCAAAAGCGTTGTGTTTGGTCCAATTTCCAGTTGTAAATATTCAGTTAATGAAGTAATTAGTTGACAGTCGTAATAATAATATTTTGGCACTTCACTTGTCGATTGTAAATTCTAATGGATAACAAGAATTTTAGGGCAGCGCCCGTTTCTATATTTTGAAGAGTTAATAGTTTTAGGTTAAGCTTTCAAACAACATCGTATGACTAGGTTGTAACCCTTCTGTAGAAAACTTTACTGTGTTTTTGTTAAGGGTTTCGATCTCTGGTTGTGATACATTCCTTCGTTTTCATAATACGAATGGATTTAAAACTTGGAAAGATAAGGGGCTATAAACTTAGGGTTTGAACTCTATAGGTATCAATACCCTGTAATCGTATCTAAATTTTGTATTCGGGCATACCGTTATCTATGAAATGATAAAGTGCACTTAAGTTTATGGATACTATTTCTTTGTTGTAATAATAATACTTAGGTTTGTTTGTAAGGATTTTACTGAGGAGTTTTCGATGTTGATACTATTATGATGTCCAACGTATCTTAGACATGTTCCTATGATATATAAAAGTGATATGAGAAGCCTGTTAATATTTGTACAGAGAGTTTGCTAAGTTATAAGAATTTCTATATAAAGTATTTGGTTTGAATAACTGCATCTGTTATGGTTTGAAAAGGAAATACTTGGAAATAAATGCTGTTATAAATACTAGAATTTTTATTGTTCAGCAAAACAATGAGATATTTTATTTATTTATATTTTTGATTTAAATTCTAAGATGTTGATATAAAAGGAAAATGAAGCAATATTACAGTACTGAAATTATGTGGGTTTATTTGGAATTAAGTCATCAATTCTAATCATATTTATAACATCATTCTGATCTATTTTAAACATCCTTCCTTGTACTAGAGTACGACATTGTGAACAATGCGTGGAAAAATGCAGGGAAGAAATCTATTTCTATTCATCATCTAATAAATCTTTAACTACTCATTTATCAATCTTTAACCTAACCAGCTGTAATTTTCTTCAGTGTAGATAATATACAGAAATGAAATATTGATAGACAACTCAGAATTTTTTTAAAAGAAATAGAAAACTGGCAGCATAATGCTATCAGAACTTTAGTAATAATTTTAATTGAAATAAAATAAGATAACACAAATGAACTTGGTAACTTGTAGAAGAAACAAAGATCCAAAGGAGCCCGTTCCACCCAACCTACACCTAAGACAACCAAGTTACTTGCCTTAGGACCCTCGAGCCTGTTCACTGAACCACCAGGACGAAGATGTTGTGTGGAGTAATGGAATAAATTCCCTTGCAAATTAGCAGTAGCCCTCAACAGTAGTACTTCCTGCTCTTAGCAATATTGAACTCAGCAATGTGGATTCACTAGTTCAGAATGCAGTCTTAGTTCACTCAATCACATCTAACTTTCCGCTCATCGAATCGCTTGTGCTCAGAAATTATCACAATGTAAGAATGAATAGCCTCCTGTTGAATTCAATGGGTAGATAAGTAGCATGCCTAGGTCTTTGGTCAGTTTATTTCAGTAAATGAGCCACTTGCTTAGTTCCACTTTCTTGGGGAACATGACCATAAAAGTAGGGAAGTTTCCCCCTGCAGCAGTTAGAGTGAGTTGAGGATGCTGCCAAGTGTCAGATTGCTCTCCACCCCAGTCCATTCCTCCTAGTGGGTCGGTGAACACTCATTCAACAGTCTCCCTTGGATGTTTGTCTCCACTTTTATTTATTTATAATAAAATATTCAAAGTAATTAATTACAATCATCCATGACCCCACTTGGTCAATAGTCATAAAAATTTACAATAAAAATAAAACATAATGTTTTCTCAATAACATAAAATGTCTAGAACTTGGGTATGTGACAATCTATTCTCAACGTAAGATATTAATCATTCTAATAATCAATTCATAAACTTAGAAATATGGAAGGAAAGGATGTCAATTATTTATTGATAATAGTAAACATGTACAAAATTACCTAATACTATTCCGGCACCTCAGGAAGCCTTGAATTTGGATTTCCTTGCTTCTCTTCTCCAACACACCAAATCAATATCCAGGTCTACCAAGGGTATGATAGCATATACATAGGGATAATAGAATGGAGATGGCACTATTCTTCCAGCATAACTTTGATTGTGGGAAAAACGTTCCTCCTCATGGCCTTATCCCCATGAGTTTATACTAAGTGTGGGTAGATAGGCTTGAGTAAGGAGAAGTTGCAACCGATGGGGTAGTTACCAAAACCACTCCAACTGCCCCATTTTCGAATTTTATTATATTTTTTGGATTCTTTGGGGAAAAAAATCTGGTGATAAAAGGTAAACGTGGAATTTACACCCAATTCATACAAGAGAAGAATGCATTTTCAACATTTTGTTGAACATGCTAGTGGAAAACAGACCACCAATGTGTAACATGTAGTTTGCATGACCACCAACAACGTTTTTATGTTAACAATGAGTTGCAAGATTTATCTGTGTTGGAGAATTAGTGGATGATCAATGTAAATACATTTAACATCAAATCTAGGTTCTTCAATCCATTTTGTCCTTTTGTGTGATCAACAACTTTAATGTCGTCACGGATCGATAAGTGTTGATTTGGGATATAACAGATTCCCCCTAATGTATGAGTTCAAAGGGGAATATGATGGATGAAATACATTATAAAAAGATTGGGGTGTGAAGTTAATAAAACTGGAGAATCAAAGAATCTCAATCTCATGAAGTACCTAAAACAGTAAAAGGATGTCAGACAATCTTAACCATGGGTCAATGTTCAAGATGCTAGAACATGATCTCCCAAAAGATACAATGATGACCCAATACATATGTATAGATGATACAAATATCATGGCCATGAAATACAAAGTGGATCCATGAGAAATAAATGGATCATGGACACAACATTACAAAGTGGATCCATGTCCAATAAATGATCATAGCCACAATGAACAAAGTGGATCTACGTCTCATCGGGAGCCAAATGGGGTGTGGCTCAGTCTTGCGCAACTGGGGAAATAACAAAATATGATGATGTTAGGCCCAAGGTGTTCAATCCAAATCACTTGGAGGTATGAGTCCTAACCATGTGAATAAATGAACTGACGTCGAACATGGAGGAAATCGTTTGATTATTGTCTAATAATGTAAACCATTAACAAACACGAGGGAACCCATCGATAATGAAAATGGGCCCCAAGGTACCTAGTACATTCTAAGAAGTATATATATATATATATATATGCATGTATGTATGTATGTATGTATGTATGTATGTATATGTATATGTATATGGTCATTTATATTTTTGTTGTTATATTCCATATTGTTCTCTTTTATCCCATCGTGAAGATCCTTGTTACGTTGATTATTGGACTTATATGATATGATTTTTTGAAGGGTCTCATGTTGACGCCTTGTTCCAATGAGGCTAACATGGAAATATCAGAAGTTGATGACCCTTTAGTATCTCTCAAAAAAATGTTAAAAGGAATGGGTGATGAACTAGCCAAATTAATGTATGAGGATGAATCTCCTTAAAATGAAAGGAGAATCAAATTATTGATGGACCACATCGAGCGGTACAATGTAAGTTTTTTAAAGTTTTATTCCATTATTTATTTTAAATAATATGACATTTTTCTAAAGGAATCCAAGAATATGACATGGTGAAATTTATTTTCTTAGGAATTCATGAGACAGGGAGAACCTAATGTTGGGAGTAGTAGAGGAGAAACTATGGTTTCACCCCCTTCCCCTGATGCACATGATACTGGTGCAATAGCTCCTGGTATTGTTAGGTCAACACCTGATTCTACACCTAGTGTTGATGAGGGGTAGAGAACAACCTTGACTACACATAGGATCAACATCGATTCTAGTATTGATGCACCTCATACATCAGAGGATAATGTGAGTTCCATGACGCCAGGCATGGTAGTAAAGAGCATCAGTTAGTTAACAACTCCATGGGAATTCATTTAATCTATCTAATCAGAATTTTTATTTCGTTGTAGGAAATAATATGTTCTACCAACATTTGCATGAAAAATCATTTTCCCTATTTGCACCAACCATTAGAAAAGGTTAAAAATATCAAAGCAATTACTTGAAGGAGTTGATGAACCACATGACCACATTGTTTGGTCATGTGTTCAACCAAAAGATGGTCTAAACCATGGCTAGGAAGTACTTGAAATCTATATGGGACTAAATCTATGCGAGACTAAATATGTTGGTAGTCAAGTTATGGGCATCCTGGACTAATTATAGAACGTGAGTGGGCTGCAATAGTAGAGGATTCCAAGGAGAAGAATATGAGAAAAGAGGGGTCCTTGCCTCCAAGTGTGGCAAAAACACCCAAGGTTGGTAAAATAATGTGTTGAACATTGAATTATAATTTGTATATTGCATTTGAACATGATTTTTAAATTGCATAAACATGTAATTAACCATTTTTGTAGGCTCAAAGACACAAGAAAGGCCACACAGGCTAGACTGGAGAAGATTGGGAAGCACAAACTTGGCCTAGGGTGCTACGTTAAAGTAAAGGGTAGATATGTAAGTGTTAATATTTTAAAATTATCCTCATTTTATTTTATTTTGGGTTTTAAAAACTTTCCTTGACAAAATTCATTATGTTATCGGATATGTAGTCCACCGACTTTGGCTTCATTCCCACAAATGGAAACCTAAAAATTGCCTTCAAAGGAGGCTACAACACCCTTATCAAAATAAAAAAGGCCAATGTATCTGACACCTCTGCTGTCAACACCGATGAGGTAAACAAACTCAACGAGTTTTGATTGAATAATTAATTATAAAGTACAACTCTACATTGTGAGGTTCTTCTAACAACCCTACAAATGTTATTGTAGGAAAGACAAGCAGATATACTTGCCCCTCATGATGATCCAGTTTTAGAGACTGAAGCCGATACTTCCTAGCTAGACATTCCCACTACTGCACCTAAGGTACCAAGGATGAGTTCAATTATAGAAATTATTTTTTTTTTGGTTACTGTTTAAAATAAATAAGTTGATCAAAATATGGTTTGCTTTAAATGTAGTTGGTGTCAATTTGACAACTAGGCAGCCTATACGCAGACGTATCTTGCAGTATGATGATCCCAATCCAATACCATAAGAAACAAGTTGATATGAGATTGAGGAAGTTGACACCATTGAGAGAATTGTGGACTACATTAAGAGAAAAAAATAGAAAAATAAGTAGGGCAATAGAGATTGGCCACTATGCATGGCTGA
The DNA here is from genome assembly GCA_027924585.1 of Larix kaempferi. Lineage (NCBI taxonomy): Eukaryota > Viridiplantae > Streptophyta > Pinopsida > Pinales > Pinaceae > Larix > Larix kaempferi. Next base: position 6,714,175 of record BSBM01000393.1, on the reverse strand, counting down.
CAAATTTTGTTGTACTATGCAAAACTATACTATATATATATATATGTTTTTTTCCAGAGGACCTACATGTTCATAGTCTAAACATGATTTGATTATATGTTGATTTTTATAGTTATCTACCTCTATTTTATAGCTAAAGTGTTTTCTTATCATGTTCTATATGCGTGAAATTTATAATATTGTTATGTTTGTTGTATATATGTATTTTCATAATCTTTGAATATTGTAATTAGCCTATATATATGTTCATCTTATTTTTTTTGTTCATGTTTATGTATGAATTGTTGGGTGCAGGTCTCATGGAGCAATAGCATTTATGTCAACAATGAGGAAAAAAGCGTGTTGCAATGCCTTTTCGTAGTGCACAACATTAATTTTCCATACTATGTCATACGCTTACATGGAAAATGAATACTGTCACTGTGAAAACACATGGAAACACGTATCCTTGTTGCATTCATGAATACAAAATTGCTAAGAATTTCCACATTCTAGTTATGTATGTCATGTGAATCATTTTTTAATAATATTTTTTGTTTACTTTCTTTGAAATTAAAACGTTGGATATTTGAATATATATCATATTGTATCTTCTTGTTCTTAGGTCGAATTGAAGTTTAAATGAGTGTTATGTTTTATGTAGTTGTGAATTTATTTCAAGTATGTTACATTAAATAGATTGGGTATGGGGAATTGAGAGTGATGTGAGGGGGGGAGGGGCCATATGAGCTTCAACCTTCATGTGGTTGGCCCTGTTTAGTAGAGAGTACATTATTCACGAAACAAAGAGAAGTTCATACAGGTATTCATCTTTGGTGTTTTAAGCGTATGATACATGTTGGTTTGCATATATATTTATATTTGTCATATATATATATATATATATACACACACACACATAAACTTATTATTCCATGATGAATTTTGCAGGTATTCACGTGCAATATAAATGAAACTAATAAATATTAGTAAATCCAGTGAATTCAACGAGTCAAAGATATATGCATGTTTTCTTTACGCTTATGATTATTTAACGAATGTTTTGTTGATTTTATTTTCCGGTTTATGTTGTATATATTTATCTAATTGTGCAATACATGATCTAATGTTATTTGTTCCATCTTTGTGTAGGTATGATGCTTGGACAGGTACTTTGTCAACCTTGCAACCTTGTGGCTATAGGTAAGGTAAGTTGTACTACTATTACCGATTTAAAGGGTAAAAATATTTAAGTTATCAAACCAATCACTTATTTTCCCTGTTGAGTGTATAATGTTGGAATCACAGTACCTCATGGTATCTTATAATTGGTCCACATGAACTACCCCTCAAATCCACCTAGCCTCATGTCATAACTACTTCTTTATGTAAATGAGCTATGGATTGTACTTTATCTAACAAATTTGAGAATCCATCTAAAGTATGGTTAAATCATGGTTAGGGTATAAGAAGGAATTACCCCAAAACATGATATAATCCACTTGAGAAGATCAGTTGGGTCCTTGAAATATATTGGAATTCTCCAAAACATGAAGGAATTGAAAGTCCTTGGACTCTTGGATCCAAAAATTCTTTCAAATATACCTAAATCCACTCTTTTTCCCATACAATGATAGAATGATGACAAGTTCTAGAGTAGATAATGCTATATGATTACTAGGATTTACCTACTACTTGTTGGATGATTACATATGAATAGAAATTGTAATATGGATGCTTTATGAGCCATTTCTCATACCATGTTATCTTTACAAGCTCTTAATTTAGTGTTTCACAAAACTTAGGAGTGGTTTCTCAAATATCAGTGTGAGAACAAACATAGTAGAACAAACTATGAAAATAAATAGTAGAACAAACATTAGAGTTAGATTAGCTATTCTAAAGGAAAAATTGCTAAGAAAGTATATTGTGTTAAAAAGAGTCAGCTAAGACCTATTTCAGAATTGTGAACTCTTGAAAAAAATTTGCAATATATGTATTCTAAACATTACTATATGTGCAGACCATTTCCCCAGGATCATGGGATGGTTCTATGATTGATTGCATGCTTATTAGGAAAGATTTATATTTATGTTACCATAGAATTGAAACTCACTACACCATAGAATTGTATGGCGTTGGGATGCCATACAAATAATTAAGGGAAAAATCCTTAGCCACTAGTTGTAAACTTTAGAGAACCTATTTGTAAACTCCTTAGCCACTGGTTTTATTGAAAGATAAATTGTTATCATTTTAGGTGAAATATATGGATTTAGGTAGGCTCCATAATATATTGACCCTTGAACATTTCCTAACAGAATATGGCAATTTTAGTGGAGAGGACTAAAATATAATATGTAAGCTTTATCAAAATGATTTTCTCCTAAGTAAAATCACACAAATGAAATCCTAATCCCTTTGTGGGAGATGTTCAATGAAGATGGTCCACTAAATTTTTTGGTCAATGGATTTTTTATGTCACTTTTAATACATTCTGTCAATGTTACTTCACTTTGTAGTTGTCTCTTTTTACATGTCTTGTCAACGCCACTTAACTTTCCAGTGATCACTTTTTGTACATTCTGGCAACGTTATGTCACTTTGTAGTCATCGCTTTTTGTATGTATGGCCTTCTTTTTATCAACTTTACGCATGTCTTTATCTTGACGTTACAACGATGTGTGGTAAGAAGGAATAAATGTCTCTTAAGTGACTCTAAAACATGTTTCTTAAGCGATGTCAGTACACCGACATTGTGCCGACATTCATCAACATCCTGTGACCGATGTTTAAAATTGTCGATGAGACATCGGAAAAAGAGGCCCCATTCTATATGGATGGATAGAAATGAAATAATATTTCAACTACAATAAATTACTCCAAGGAAAATTGTTTCCCAAGCAAGGGCTCTTATTATTGAAACTTTTCTCTACATCCATCTCCCTACTCAAAATATTTATGGTCTTGAGGTGGAGACATCCTAGATAAATGATATAATCTACAACAAAATCCAACTCAAGGAGATACAAAGGAGAAAACCCAAAGAAGCAGGTCAATGAAAAGTCCATCTTTCAAAAGATCAATTCAAATAATGGTTGAGAGGGAGACAAAGATTCTCCTTGTTTTTTTATGGGGCTTCTAAGGTAATACACCAAGTGTGGTAGGTGCAGGGGTAGAGGGATTAGTTGTGGTGCTCTTTGACGATGAAGGACATCAAGTAAACTCCTATTCTTAGAGTATCAGAAAAAATATGAAAAACCAATAAAAATACTTAGCTTTGTGGAAGAGACTATTGATAGCCAAACAAACATGAAAGAGAAGTATCTTTTAGTGTTTGGATATTCCTCTATAATAATTAGGCTTATGGAATATCACTATGTTCCCCACAATCCTATGTTAAAGATAATTATGACAAGGATTCCCATGCTTTTTCATCGTTTGACATAATTGAGTTCTTCCAAATTCTTAGAAGCCTGAATTTATAGGCAAATAAAATGGTCAATATAGCATGTCAAAATCCCTATGGAACATTGGAGGTGGCTCACAGTTCACATGCATAGTATATCTAAGTATGATCGGCTCATCCTCTACATATAGGTTCACACAAGTATAGGTTAATGAATACAATGCTGATGGGATGTTTGCAACAATGTAGTTTTAATCCATCTTTGTATTCATCTGGTATCATTTTTCTATCCCCTTTGCAATGATGGTATAGAAATTTCCCCATCAGGATCTTCATTTTGGTAATGGTTGCAAGAATGCAAAATTGGTTCCTTGTAGGAAACTTTAACACATTGGAGAATACTCTTGTTTGCTTCTCTCTTGGGGATCCTCATTCCAAGTCTCATCGCCGACCTAAATTAGGAAGTAAATTTGATTATCTTGTTTGTTGAACACTTGAACACTTACTTGTTGATCTTCTTGACTCTTTCTATTTTTGATATTTTGGTTTTCATGTTTGGTATTTACTATATATTCAAGAAAAATGGGAACCATTTGCATCTTTCTTTATCTACTAAGGAAAAAGAGGACAAAGAAGATGATGCTCTATCTTTGGAAATTTGAGAATTATAGCTTTTCATTGCCATTCTAGTCAATGTTCATTTTGACGTTTAGAGAGATATCAAGTGCTATGAGATAAACAATGAATATTGTGAGGAGTCCATGGTTAAGGTCTTGAAACAATTAGAGGCATGGAGGAAGTACTCAGAACTCAATAATGAAAGGGAAACAAAGACAATTCGTAAATATGAAACTAATGAAATCTCAACTAGAAAGATATAAAAACACAATTCTCATGTTGGAGATAGATCATAAAGGTAATCAAGAAAAAATGGAGGATGAGGCTACTAAGGTCAAGGAGCTTCAAGACATAATTCTTCATCTTAAATTAGAGCATAGGCCTAGATTTGAAGGTCTTAAGAACATATTCTCCCATAAGGCTTCAGTTGGGTCACTGGAGGTAAGAACATAGTCTCCCATAAGGCTTCAGTTGGGTCACATAATTCTTCATCTTAAATTGGAGCAGAGTCTTGGATTTGAAGAAATAAAGAACATAGTCTCCCATAAGACTTCAGTTGGGTCACTGGAGGTAGCTACAATAGAAGCAGATAATACAGAACAAATGTTTGAAACAAAGAAACAAAAAAATTTCTCCAATTTTATTTTACCAACATTACAAGGGAGGTCCAACACTCATGGGAAAGTTTAATTTGCTTGTTAATTTTGAATTTTTTGTAAATTTATATTCCTAATAGAAGAGTTTGTAAGGTTCTACACCAACCATAGCACAAATTCAAATATAATTTTTGTTAGATCAAGGAAACATAGGAACGATTTTTGGACATGATAGTCTTTTTAGAAAGAAATTTGATATATTATGGGCTGGTGCAAGGTAATGATACCCACTTATGACACATTAGTTGCAATGGCATGCTGGAAAAACAGAAATATTATCATTAAAATGAATTATTAGAGGTACCTACAAAAGTTTTTAGAATTAGGTGTAAAAATATGAAACGTAGAAAAATGGATCACCTTTTGGAATATATAACTTTTATTTATGGAAAAGTAGTATAACCACCCCAAAATTTCATTATTTTAAGATTGGTATGTTATTTTTTCTCTAAAACATAATGCATATGTTCGTGTTGGTCCATTGGTTTGTTATGTAAATTGTCAATTTATGAGGAAACAAATATGTAGAGGCGTAGGCAACAGAAGAATCTTGTGTAGGGCTATTTTTCCAAAATTTTAAAAGTTAATTTTATATATTTTTTTAAATTACGAAATTCAGTGAAGCCTTAAAACGACATGGTCGAGTTTTGGTCCACCATATCATGGTCTGAACATAATCAATCAACTCTTTTTTTTAGCGTGTAGGTATTCTTGTACTCTTGTGCAGGTTCTTTTTCGTTTTCGAAATATGCAAGTCAATCAAAACTTATAGGCCAAATAAATGATCTATGTTTTTTAAAAATTTGACATGAGTGCAGTTAAAAATGAATTACAAATAGAAAACAATAACAGATCTATTCAAAAAATATATAGTTAGAATCTGTACACAGATCTCGACAAGTGTGTGCAATTTCATTAGTAGTGCACAAGTGGAGCATATGCGGAACTAAGGGTGAAAAACATGAAGTTACATAAATTGGTGTGTTCTGCCATAACCCAGACTGAGCCTCAAGGTTTGGCAATTCGAAGCTAATACCAAAACTACAAGGGTGCCAAAAAAATTTGAATCCAAACATGTGTGCATGCAAATGCGTGCACGCATTTCTGTGTGTGCACATGTAGATGTGCACACACGTTCTTTTTTACACCTTGATTTTTATCTATCTCTCCCTAAACCCATCCTCCCTCTCTATAACCCCGCCCTCCCTCTCTTCCTATCCACCCAATCCCCCCCCCTCTCTTCCACTCTTCCCAATCCCTCCTCCCTCCCTCACCCCTCTCTTCTCTCCTTCACCGCAAGGGTTAGGAGATATATCATTACACAAAATCACTAACTCGCATTATCCTCATGTACATATAAATACTCATCCTTGTAACCATAAATCCATGACCCCTATATCTCAATACCCAAAACCTTGACTATTAGTCCCTATCCACTACAATCCTTAGTCCTTAGTACAACTAACCATCATAACTCTTGTCCCACTATAATCCTAAAATACTATAGCCCCTAAAACTCCTAAATACTAAAAAATAATTATATATATCCCTTAACCCCTATAATACTAACCTTTAAAGTGTGACTCTATTCAAATAAAAATTAACCCCTAACCCTTATAACCTCTAATTCTCATCAACCCTAAACTCTATCATTAAACACCCAACCCTTAAAACCTATAACCCATAGCCAGTTTAGAGAGATAGTCAAAGAGAGAGAGAGACCTGAACCTTGGGCCCTAAAGTAATATTCTATCCAAAAGTAACTATGATGATTTCCTCCACTAACCACACATGACCTCTTAATGGTATCAATGGCCTATGATTAAGGATGTCGATACCATGAAGTGGTTTTGAGAAATATGTTTGTTTCTGATCAAGGATTTTGGAATGATTTTTTATAGAAGAATATCATTTCTTTTGCCATAAATAAACCATGTAGACATCCAAGGCCATGAACAATGTCTAAAAGCACCAAACAAGGCTTTACAAGGGTATCCATTGTGCTATGTATCCAAGTCTTGGGGAATTAGGGAATTGGACATGGTCAAGGGAGGAGACCTAAGACTTGGGCCTTACAGGAATCTTATATCCATCTAGGACTAAGAAGTTTACCTCCACAAACTACACATGGACTCTTGAGGTATCATTGTCCTGTGATTGACGATGGAAGTGCCATTATATGGTTTTGAACTTAGGATCTACATGTATTAGAGACTTGGAAATGATTTTCCAGGGAAGAATACCATGCATTTGGCCCTAAATAAACCATTGAGGCATCCAAATCCATGAGAAATTCCTCAATGAACCATGCATTACCTCATAGGGATATATGTGGAAATATGTACCGATGTCTTAGGGCCTTAGGACCTTGGACATAGTCAAGGGAGGAGAGTTGATCCTATGGACCTAAATGAATATTCTAGCCATCCAAGGATAAGAATATTTCATCCACCAACACACATGACATCTTGAGGGTATCATTACTCTATGATTGAGGATATTAGTGCCATTCGGTATTTTTAAGTAGTATGTACATGTCTCAGGGCCTTTAGGATGATGCTCTAGGGAAGAATACTTTGAATTTATCCTTAAAGAAAGCATTGAGGCATCTAGATCCATGAAAAATGCTTCAAAGCACAACACATGAATTTATCAATGGTATTCATGATGCTATATATTTATGTCTTGGGGACTTGGGGCCTTGGACATGCTTAGTGGAGGATACCAAAACCTTGAACCTTGAAGAAGTCTCCTAGCCATCAAAGACTAAGAAGTTTTCCTCAACCAAACACACATGGCTTCTTGAGTGTGCCAATGGCTTATGATTAGGGATGTTGGTGCAATTAGGTGGTTTGGAGAAATATGTATGTGTCTCAAGGCCTTGGGAATGACATTTGAGGGAAAAATACCATGCATTTGTGCCTAAGGAAACCATTGAGGCATCCAAAGCCATGAAAAATGTCTGAAAGCACCATGTATGACTTTGTAGGGATATCCATGATTCCATGGCACTATGTATCCAAGTCTTTAGAATTGGGGGTTTGGAAATGGTCATGGGAGGAGACTTGAAGTTCGGGACTGAAAGGAATGTTACATCCATTTAGGGATAACAAGGTCTCCTCCACTAAGAACATATATCATTTTGAGGGTATCATTGGCCTATTGAGGATGACTATGCCATCATGGTATCATTAGCATATGATTGTTTCCTTGAACCCGCATAGATCCATACTAAACGCATATCTATCAAGCACTGAGAGGCATCCAATTTCTCGAGGTCTTATTTTTTTAATGATTTTTTATCTGGTTTTAAATTTTTGTTTTATGAGTGGATATGGATTTTTTAGTTGGTTTTCACTTTTTATTTTATGAGCCGACATAACTTTTTTTAATTACTTTTTCTTTTGTGTACATAACATGATGTTGTTACGCTAGATTATATTACACATATCCCCCATAATTATTTGTAACCACCTCGCTACTCTCGGTGCAATAAACACATATGACATTGAAAACAGATCCTTCACCTTTAAATGATCATATTTGCTTGAGAACTATGTATAGGTCTTGAGCCATAAACCAATGTAAAGGAATGAGACATTGAAATTAGGCCTAAAATATAACTTTTGAAGCTCAAGGGAAACCAATAATCCCCTGAACTACCACACATGACCTCTATGTAGGAAATTTGGCCTATGAGTGGTGATATCTCACTATTAGAAGGTTATGAGGACTAAGGATGGGTCATGGGGAACTTGATTTTCCTCAATGTGTATTATGTATTAGGCATGTAGATTATTCTACCCTTGATAAGTCAGAATATAAGGTGTTAACCACATCTAGATGTGAACTTTAGGAAACATAAATGCTACTTAGTTGACAAGGAGACCAACAAGACTATAGCTCTTGGTGTGGACAATCATGGATTGTTTAGACTATTCAACATTGGACAGGTCACAGAGCATGCAATGGTAAGCATAAGTACATCAAATATAAGTACTCTTTGACATCGATTATATGTGAAGCTAATATTATCCTACCTTTCTCATATGGCTTGAGGTAATATGGTAGAAGGACTTCTTGATATCCAAGCACAAATATAGGGTGTTTTTGGATCTTGTTATATGAGAAAGCAACATAGAGCACCATTTGAGGAAGGAAAAGTCTGGGGATAAAACATAGTCATTTAATTGGTTCATGTAAACACTTGTGGACCAATGAACATGGAATCCAACACTAGTGTTCGGTATTTCATTCTTTTTATTGACAACTATAGTAGGAAAATGTGCATGTATTTCCTTATTTTTGTTGAGGACTACAATAGGAAAATGTGTGTGTTTTTATGAAATTGAAAGATAAATTGTTTAATGAATTTCAAAAGTTTCAAGAAAAAAGAGTTAGGATGTCACCTTAGCACTCGTGTCTGGTGATAACAAAGAATTTTGTTCCAAATAATTCAATAACATTTGCAATAAGCATCAAACAAAAATACCGTTCACTACACCCTACACTCCATAATAGAATGGTGTGGTTCATAGGTGGAACCATGCTATTAAATAGATGACCATGTGTAAGATGGAGAACACTTATGTTCCAAATAGGTTTTGGGATGAGGAATTGTTTACAATGTTATATCTATTAAATAGATCTATAATGATGGTGGTGAAGCAGAACACCACAAAGGAAGCATGGTATAGGATGAAGCCTAAAGTATATCATCCTAGGGTATTTAGTTATATTTTCCATGCCTAGATGCTAGATGAGAAAAGAACCAAGTTAGACCCTAAGAGAGAGAAATTGAAGATCATAGGGTACACCAAATTATATAAATATTATAGGATGGTTTATGTTAACACCAATCAGTTGATATTCAATAGATATTTCATAGTTGATGAAGAATTTCAACCTTTCAAAGCTTATTTAGATTTCAAAATTAACATGGAGAAATCAATTGTGGTGAAGGATACAAGTGTCAAGATTCAAGAAGCTCCGCCCAAAATGGGGAAATATTTTGAGGATGTGAAGTCTATGATAATTTCTGATTCCCAGACAATGACAAATTAGCATTCGTATGAAACAGGTAGAGGTAAGACAAGTCATGGTGACAATGCTAACTTCGATTAGGCCCCAAGAAGAGGCCATAATGGTGTCTCAACAAGTTATTACAGATATTCGGGTGGGAGAAATGATTAAGGTAATATCATTAAGGGGCAAGAGAAAACATAAAACAGACATGGTAAAATATGTTTTCATGGCCAATGTTTAGGGATTTAATGAGCCATAGGTGTTTGAGGAGGGAATAGGGAAAATTGAATGGAAGTCCATGGAAACCAAACATGAGATTCTAATGAAAAATAAAACTTGAAATCTCATAGATATTCCACTAGGGAAGAGACCCATTGGTTTCAAATGGGTGTACAAAGTCAAGCATAAGGCACAATTGGTTGCAAAAGGGTTCTCTAAGTGAGAGGGCGTCGATTATGAAGAGACCTTTTCTCCTATGTAAAATATGAGCATAATTCTATTAATTATATCCAAGGTAGCACAATTTATTTGGAATCTTGATCAAATGGATATGGAAAATACCTTCCTCAATGTAAATTTGGAGGAACAAGTGTAAATATATCAACCATAAGTTTTTCAAGTTTCAAGGTAGGAGCATCTTGTTTGCACACTGAAGAAGGTTATATATGGCCTAAAGAAGGCACCCAAGGCATGTTACATTAGAATTAACAAGTAATTGGATGAATAGGGGTTCTAGCAGAGTCCTTTAGATTCCAATATGTACTCAAAATAATTGGTAATGACACCATTCTACTAGTCATATATGTAGATGACATTATTATTACAAGTAGTGAGCCAAGTTCTATTGAATAGATCAAATCTAATATGAGTATTTTTTTGATATGATTGATATAGGCCTCCTACATTATTGTCTAGGTGTAGAAGTTTGGAAGATAGTGGCATTTTTGTCTTACAAACAAAATATGCTAGGACTTTGCTTCACATGTTTAAAAAGATAGATTGCAAAATACTAAATCTAAGGTAGTTAATGAGTTAGTCTATAGGGTTGAAGCTTTCAGCCAAGACTAAATCTAATGGAGTTAACGAGTTATTCTGTAGGTAGCCAGTGGGGATCTTGATATATCTTATATCCACTACGCCTGATTTGAGCTATGATATGAGCTTCATTTCCATATTCATGACAATGTTGAAGATAGAATATTGGAATGCAACAAAGACTGTGTTCAAGTGTGTGAAAGGGACACTTGAATTTCACAAGTTGTGCAGTAGAAGCAAAGAACCTAAGATATATGGGTGTAAAGATTCATATTGGCCAAGTTGTGTGGTTGATAGAAACTCAACTTTTGAATATATATTTCAAGTTATCTTGGTTTCTTTATGTGTTCAATTTCCATGATAATTTGTACATTCAATTTTGCATAGCTCGTATAATTTTAACCAATCATAATTCACATTTTAATATTGGTAGATTTTTATTTTTATATAACCTTTAACCCCATAACTTACCTACAATCCCTGTAACTTTTAACTCTTAACCTAAACTTTTAACTATTAACCTACAATCCTTATAACCCTAACCCCAAAACCCCTAAACACCTAGAAGCACTTATGCACTTAGGGATTATGGTTTAGAAGAGGGCCTAAAGGAATTTATGGTGGATGGGATCTAGGAATAAACCGACATATAGAGATTTATTGGGCAATAAATGAATTAAACGTTACCCACCCACTACTACATATGGCTCAAAATTTCCACGACAGTTTTCCATGAATAAGTTAAAATCGAATTTTCCGTGGAAAAACATTTAAAAATTTTGGAAAAAAATGATCTTGTCCTCGACAATTATTGCTATAGCGACGCAAGCTCCACAACGTCGCTATAGCGATGAATGTTCGTCAATATAGTGACATACATGGGATCATCCTATAGCAACGAATGTCAAGGCAAGAACAATTTTTTTTTAATTTTTAATGGTCATTGACGTTTTGTTTGTTTTTTTTAAATTTGATCATTGTGTATTTTCGCTAGAACTGCAACCCGCATTGATATATAAATACATGTTCTTAAGTCATATTTACTCAAATAATTTGCTATAGTTGTAGTGATCTTTCTGCTGGTTTTTCATTCTGTGATTTGAAGAGTCCGGTATTGGTTTAACACATCGAATTTTTGATCTCCTTCGTTTTCCAGGTTAGTTTGAATGCAATGCATTAGTATTTTTTGTGGTTGCGCCCTTTTTTTGTTCCAAGTAGGGCTTCAATGCAATGGAGGAAATGTTTATATATTTTGTTATTTTTGTGTCAAAATGTAATTTTATAAATTGTCATTTGTGTTAAAATGTAAATTTTTAAATTTTCATTTCTATTAAAATGTAATTTTTTAAATGGTGGTTTGTGTTAAAATGTTTTTTTTCTCCCTCTATGTTTTTTATTGGTAGCCTTTGGTTCTATCTAGGTGAATGAAAAATAATAGAAAGGATATCTCCAAGCAAGATAGATTTAAAATTAACTATTTCAATGAAATTATGGATTAGGCATCTTTTGGATTCATAAACTATTATGACTTCAAGAAAATACTAGAATAAACCATGGAATTAATATCATTTCCAATGTTAGTACTGAAATTGGAATGTTCTGATACATAACTTATGAATTGATCACATTTTATTTTCCATCCATTTCCTACAATCATTTGACAATTGATCTAGTCTAGTCATGTATAACTAGCAACAACTCACACATCAACCTAGCAAGTTGGAACACGATGTTACTAGTGATGGTCATGCTAACAATGTCGACGTCGATGAAAATAATCATCATCACCATCAAAACCATCCTGATCATCATCATGATAATCATTGTCATCATTATCACATCATAATATAGAACATCATCATCATCATAAGCATCTTCGTCATCGTCAGTAATCATCATCATCATAAAAAACAACACCAACATTGTCGCCGTCATCATCATCATCATCATCGACATCATTGACGATGATGATGATGATGTTGATAATGAAATCATCTTCATTGTAATAAATAGGACCATCATCGTAGAGTTAAAGTACACTATCTAATTAGATTTAACTAGCCCCCTCATAGATAACCAATGAGACCACAATGGTGTATCCTTTCAAACTTTTGATAGTCATTTGACAATATCATTATCATCTATATTCATAATCCCATTTGACAATCCTTTCAAACTTTGAAGGTCTACATATATATTCATAATCCCATTTGACAATATCATTACAATGTGTTGAAACCTTTTATTCTCTAGTATAATGAACATGAACAATATTACCGACCCCTCAATTTCTTCTACATTAGATCCATTGGCACCATAATGTAGAATTTCTTGCAATTAATAATTATAAACCAATGTAGAGAACCAATTAACCACTCATTATCCTATGGTTATTACCACTTGGAAAAATGGTGTAACAATCCTTTCACAAATACACTTTCAACCCAACATACTAACCCGCTTGGACATTGAGATAGCAATTCATTACTTTATAAGGAAACACCATATCTATTAATATACCAACACATGCATTGAAGTAATATGTAAACTCCTAATTTGTGACATCATTAGCAAAATTCCTTAGCCCCTTTTTTAAGGAAATATATAAATTCATGTTATGTACAATGAATAGCCATTACCCACCATACGCCAATACTTATTGGAACAACACGTAGTAATCAAAGGGAATTACTTATGTAATCCTCTACACATGATTATGTAATCCTCTAATCACGTCCTTTAATTTTCGGTCTCCTTTGATATATATACTCTATTCAATTTACTTATATATTGATTAATGAGTATTTTTTGTTCTTATAGGCTATCAGAATGTCAAATAAATTTACCTGGGAAGAAAACATTAAGAGGTATGCTAAGATTAAGGCAGCATTGGAGGCGAAGGGTGATGGAAAGTGTTATTTCCCTTGCAATGATTGCAGAGGTTTTCAAAATAGAAGAATTTTAAGAACAACAACTGAAAAACATTGTAAGGAGAAGGGGCATGCTGAAGGGGGGTATGAATATCATCCCTTGGTAAGACGTTATTCATTACATAATATAATGTACTTCTTGTAATAATATTGGTAATGTATTCACAATTTTTTAAATCATTTTAAATATATGTGTTGTATATTATACACTAATGTTATTGCATTGTTTGTAAATATAAAGACAATGCCCCCCAGATGTCGACCACCAGAGAGATATTTGCCACATAATTTAGTATAAATACTACTTTACAAGGTGGCGAGCATGGAGATCATGCTATTGAAGAATGAGTTCTTAATGATCCTATGGACCAAGATGAAATTATTGATACTAATGGTGAAGATGAGATAAATAGATTGCTCCAAGACACATTTGATCCATTGGATGAGGAACACCTCCATGATATTCATGATGTTCCTCTACTCGAGAAGTCCCAAGAACCTCTTTAAGAAGGCTCAACAACCAATATTTTATCTGCTATATTGTTGTTGGTGAACTTGAAGGTTTTGAATGGTTTATCAAACACTTGTTTCACACAGCTCCTAAGGTATGTAAATATGACTATTTTCCTCTATTTTTAGTGTTAATTAATTCTTAAATTAGGGATATGCGATATTTATGACGTATATTGACTACAATTCATTTTTTTCTCAATGTTGGAGATTGTTGGGTGAATTTATATTACCACCATCAAATAATTTACCACGCACAAGTCGAGAAGTATTCTTGATTATAAAATAAATTGGAATGGAGTATCAAGCTATTGATGCATGTCCTAATGATCATCTTATATATTATGGACAGTATGCATAAGAAAACAAATGCCCACAATGTGAAATTAGTAGATATAAAACTGATCAAGTAACAAAAGAGGTCCCTCGCAAATTTCTTCGTTATATTCCCATAATTCCACGTTTCCAACAACTATTCAGGTGCCGAAGTATACCACAGTTTATGGATTACCATGCGAAGAACATAAGTGAATATGGTGTTCTTCGAATGCCTGCAGATGGTTCTACATTGAAGAACATCGAAGAAAAATGGCCAATTTTTAAAGATGAACCTCGTAAAGTTAGAATTTCATTGGCATCTGATGGTTTCAATCCATTTGGTGAGCTTCGTTCTACTTACTCAGTGTGGCATGTTTTCGTCATAAGCAATAACCTACCTCCTTGGATGATGATTAAGAGAGAGCACACAATGTTGGAAATGATTATTCCAAGTATGTTTTTGAAAGTAATTATATTATTTCATTAATTTATTTGTTTAATTTTTGCATGAGAACACCTTTTATATATTGGGACAGATAACTAAATAGGAATATTGTATGTTTAATGATCAATTAGGTAAGTACCAAGTTAAAGATATGAATGTATATATTGAGCCTCTTATTGATGAGCTATTGAAGTTATGGGTTGGAATCACTATGTATGACATCCACAGGGGCTTCACTAGAAGGAAATATAATATCACGTTCATTCATATTGGGGTATTAAATAATCATGAAAACCTAAAAATTATATTGCTTATATATTAAGGGGCAAAGGGTTTTTTTTATTTAATGTAACAATACAAAAATACTTTGGGGTCTTTTTTATATGGGTAGGCTGGCAAATGTCCGCCAAATGGAGATGGCAGGATCACGACAGGATGAGAAATCGGGTTGAGGCAAGGCTCAGGATTACCAGTACGCAGGGAAATTGCATCTTGAGGCATGCTTGAGGCCAGGGGTTTCGTGGTGAAGAGGGTTTCCAGTCGATCATAGTCGAGAGAGAGTGGTCATTGACAGCTAATTGTTACCAATAACATTCAGCTAGTTGTTACCAATAGCCTTGGGAGGCTCTAAGCCTCCAGGGCTTGTTATAGGCCCTCGATAGGCCTTGGGAGCTTGAATACCCAACCACTCGTGCCTATTACAGGCCTTGGGAGGTTTATTCATCCTCCAAGAGCTTGTTACAGGCCATGGGGGCTTGGATACCTAGCCCACAACAGGATTATTCACCGATTGGGGAGCTGCAACATGCAATCTAAATGTTGTACTATGTGCATTGGCTCCAGTGACATACAGGAAGTGATCTCCTATCTCTTCATTAAACCATTAGATGTTGCAAATCATAATGATATGTGGTTGATTAACTGCATTGTGGGTGAAGTAATGTGCATCCACAATATACATCGAAAGAAGCAAGGTGCATTGTAGAATGCATGTGGGGTCATAAGAGGGGTATCGTATCAATATACTAGTTAGAAATATAAAGGGGTATAAAAAATGTTAATGAAAAAATTGATACATACAATATCTAGTGAAAATAGGTTTTTTTTTAAAAAATTGGGAAGGCATATTGGGACAGGGTTAAAAAAAATGATTTTGGAAGGTATTTTCCAATATTTAGTGAAATTAGGGGTATTTGCCACGAATGAATGTGCCATGATAGTGGTTTATTGAGTGAATCCCCCGTGATGACATCTCAAGACCAATAGGGCAGAAACAATTTCAGTTCCATGGAATACTTGCATGGACAATTCATGATGCTCCTGGGTTACCATTTGTGGTATGTAACTTTATGTAGGACAGAGTTAAAATTATATGTTTTTAAGGTAAAAAACATGCATTTTTTAAAAAAATTAATAAGCTTTTGATGCTATAAAATTAATACATATATCTCGCAGGTCTTCAAACAAAGAGAAAATTTGCATGTCGGGTATGTGGTCCCAGGATAAAATCTCGTCGTTTAAGAAGTTTAGCAAAGGAGGTGTTCGATGAGTACATGCACTTCCTCCCTAACAACCATAAGTATTGAACTATTGAAAAAACAAAATTCAATGGTAAAGAAGAGAATGGAAAGAAACCACGAATAATGACACCTCACCTATGGAAGTTCGAATATAACAGAAATTGTCAAGTTATGCAAATTGTATATGTAGCATATAATATTTTCACGTAATATTATGATTTTTATATTTTTGCTGAATTTTCTCTACCATGGGTGTCATGAATTATTGTTAATGTGTTTTCGTTTATGTTTAATGAATGTATTTAAGGCATGCATGGGATTCCACGAGGAATGAATAGTTATCCCATACAATTCAGTAGGATTCCTTACTACGAGCACCTACAAATAGCTCATGTGTTCGATACAATGCATATCGGGAAGAATGTAACATAAATGATATGGCAGATATTAGATGGAAGATCTAACAAAGATAAACTTGGAAAAATTTGTAGTGACATTGCAGAAGCCAATTACGCATTGCAAAGTGTAATTATTTCCAATGCTGAAGATGGGTACCGAAATATTAGTCTTCCATGGTTATTGATAGAGCAACAAAGCAATGCTATAAAAGAGGTCATTCAGAAAATAAGGTTTCCGAAGGGGTTTTCACTGAACATACAAAATATCTTAACCAAGAAAGGTGATTTTGGTAGTGTTAAAACTCATGTATGGCATACATTCATTAAGGTAATTATTTACGTATGTAATTTCCATTAAGTAAATATTTTTAGTAATTTTTCTCTCCTATTTGAAAACATTAGATAATGATTTGATTTTTGCTATAGTACGTTCTACCTCTATCTCTCCTAGATAGCTTTGGCGACAACATAAAACAAGTTATATATGATCTTGGTAAATACATGAGGTAAGTAACATTTTATATGCATGAAAATGTTCGTTCTTTTTGTTGCATTGCTTATTGACATATTGTGTTTTACAGCTTGGAACTTTATTATATATGCCTCAATCTTGTTGATCACTGTTATTTTCTTGCATCTTTTGTAGGTGGATTTCATCTAAAGAAATCCATAAAGAATATATTAGGCATTGGAAGAGAGAAATTCCTCATCTAATGTGTGAAATGAAAAAGTATTTACCTCCAACATTTTTCAATGCACAAGAACACTATCTCATACACAAAGTTGAGGATATTGAATTGTGTGGACCTGTAAACTCAAGGTCAATGTGGATGGTGGAAAGGAATTTGAAGTCATTGAAGGATTTTGTTAGACAAAGAGCATGTCCTGAGGGTTCTATGGTGTGGGGCTATATGTTATATCAATCCATGGTGTACATTAGTCAGTATCTTCCAAATTTAGCAAAAAATATCAATTTGCCTCGCATTTGGCATGCCGATTCCATCAAAAAATTTGAAGGGGAGGTCCTGTTGGGGAAAGGTAGAACGAGGAAAGTGAAAGGTAATTGAATGGTGTATATTTAATTTATTATACAATCAATTTTTCAATTTATGTAATTTTTATTATTCCATCAGTATTTTAAGGTAAACTTAATTGCCTTTAATGATAGCTAATTTACAATTCTTAATTGTTATTTTTTCATATAGTTGGTCATGTGTGCGATGCAATACATTTATACATTGCAAAAAATCTTGATTGGATGGAGGAGTGGATTGAACGATGTACATAATACTATGGTACCTTATCATGGGAAGGGGTTAGTCAAATTATTAAACAAATGCATTGTTATCGAGAAGAATATTCCGAAGAACTTACACAAAGTGAAATTGATTTAGCATGCGGTTTAAAAGATAAAAAGAAAAGTATATTTACCCTGCTCATTTTTTTCATTGTTTCCCATTGTATCAAAATATTTCTTTTGTTTATGTCTTCTTATATATTTATTTACCTTTTAGGGCATGCTGTAACTGATACATCACAATGCTATGTGGTGCAATGGTCGTAAATTTTGCATCAAAAAGTTGGATGACAAGAAGAAAACATTTGATTGTGGGATAACTGCAGTTTTTCAAGTCACTAATGTTTCCTCCAGAAGTGACAAGCATCGAGAAGTATCTGAAAATAGGTACTATGGTTATTTGGAAGATATACTTGAGTGTGACTTTAGTTCCTTTAAAATAGTTCTGTTTGAGGTCAAATGGTACAGGCTACGAATGAATGAACGTGAGCTTGAAAGAACTGTTATTGAGCATGCCAATGGATTTACCATGGTCAATACAATGGCACTTGAACTAGGTATGGAGCCTTACATTCTTCCGAGTCAATGTGAGAAGGTATTTGACTCATAGGTTCCAAGTAAAGCAGGTTGGTCATACATTGTTAGATACGATCCGAGAGGAATACCAGTCAAGTATAATGCAGAGGAAGAAGACAATGTTGAAGAAGAAGGTGGTGCAGATTAGGAGCAGTTGTCCACCGACGTAGATGTGTCAGATGAAGAATCCGATCAAGAAGTTGATCATCCAAATGATGTAGGAGACAATGACATTGACATTGATGATATTAATGATGAATATCTAACCAAAATGACATTGATCATGATGTTGGTATGAGTGATATTTTCAACGATAGCGATTTTGAATCAGATGACGATACATATGTTGAGTTAGATGAGGAAGAATCCCAATGAAATTGTAGAAAGGTTGGAATATAGGAGGTATGAGAGAACATCTTTTTGCATAATGTATTATCATCATCAGCATCTTCATCAACATCATCTTCATCATCATCACCATCATCATCATTATTATCATCATCATCATCATCATCATCAACAACATATTCATCATCATCATCTTCATCGTCATCACCATATTCATCATCATCATCATCATCATTGTCGTCGTCACCATCATAATCATCGACATCATCATCCTCATCGTCATCATCATCCTCATCGTCATCACCATCATCATCATCATCATCATCATCGACATCGTTTTCTTCATTGCCATCATCATCATCATCATCGATGTTGTCGTCGTCATCATCATCATCATCATCATCATTATCATCGTCATCGTCGTCGTCATCTCCCTCTTCCTCATCAACATCTTCATCACCACCATCATCATAATCTTCATCATCACCATCATCATCATCATCTTCATCATGATCATCATCTTCACCACCACCACCACCACCACCATCACCATCATCATCATCATCATCATCGTTGTCATCGTCATCATCACCACCACCACCACCACCACCATCATCATCATCATCATCATCATCTGTGTTGGAAAAAACTCACTATGGCTTGGGGTAGACCACAACAAATAGATGACTACCAGAAATCAACTCAATTCTCAAAACTATGCTATATAAATGACAATGCTAAGATAATGAAGAATGTAACCAATGTCGATCCAAACATTTGATGTAGATCCCCATTGGAGCTTTTCGATCCGTGCATTTGAATCTGCAAATTAGTCTTGATAGCCAATATACAACAAGTACATATAATATATAAATGACATTAACATCATCAATAGCAATGGTCCATGATATAACAAGTAAATGCAACCCAATGTAAGATAAACAACATTTACAACATTAATGGACAAGAATATGAGTATTTCTATTAATAAACAAGAAGAAGTACAATGTGATACGACCTCTTGCCGACAACAAATCTGAACCAAGACCTGGATCAATCCACTTGTGGCTCCACACCTCAATCCTCCGTGAATGGAAAACTCAAACTATGGTAGGAGTTTGGAAGGTGAACATAAAGGGTTCACAACTACAAGGATCAATGAGTAGACTCAAGATAGGGAAAAAATCCACTAGAGTTCTCTTGCTCTTCTTTCTCCTCCCGTCCATAAGCCATATGTGCTCAATATATAGTCCTCTCAAAGGTAAGTGAAAGGACACATCGAGACGTTTCTTGGGCAGATGGAGAGCCAAAGGTCACCCAATGACCACTTTTTGGGAGTAAAAAGTAATAAACTAGTGATTTTTACCATTTTACATGATACCCATGGGCTATAGTGATGCAACTCACAGGTATGCTTGCTATAGTGATGCAATAAGTGGGTCAGAGGAAAAATGAGGAAATAGTATGTCTGAAGGATATAAAGTGGATCTGAGTCAGTGAAATGGATCCTATAGGCCAAAGAATGCTGATGCTCACAAGGTGAATATTACATTGTAACAGATGCCCCCTAATGTGTGAGGTCAGAGACTGATGCTACGATGGCCAAAATACATTATAAAACTCAGAAGTGGAGTGATGGAAACACAAGTGGAAAGAGCAGCTCACTCGTCATAATACAATAGTGTCCCTGAATATATGTCGGTAGTACAACAATCTGATACAATGGCCATGAATAGGTAGTACATAGTGATTATATGTCATAAGTGATCATAGCCATGATCCCTCTACTGTAAGATATCGTCTCTTGCTGAAAGGAAACAACTGGTGCAAAATGCTGATATATGAGAGGTGATATCTCAGATGTAAAGTCAAAGTCATAAGTAGCATATTGAATGCCACTATCACTTGGAGTCTTCTACACAAGTCTTCGACAGTGCAAGTTCCATCAAGTGAATAAAGGAGTTGAGGTCGAACCTGATGTGACATCGTCTGATTACTGATCAATGATGTATAGCGTTAACAGATGTGAGATAACCCACCAATAATGAAAATGGGCATCAAGGCATAGAGCACAATCATCGAAGTGTGAATAAATGAGTTGAAGTCGAACACTAGGATGAATCTATCGATCAGGGGGCATTGATGTATTCCCAAAACTATTGATGGTGAGAGAGCCTGCCACTAATGACTACAAGCCTCAAGGTACTCAACTGAACTCTAAGCCTCAAGTTTCAGAATAAATGGGTTGAAGTTGACGGAACGAGACTCGCTGGAAGGAGGGCATTAAGGCATCCCCCATCAACCAACACGAGGTACCATCTATGCTGAAAGATTTGGAAGAACTCAGGTGAAACGGACTGACTCAATAAGGATGGCCAACATGCAATAGTCAAGAGATTTGAAGAGTGGTCGACTCTAGTTTCAGGACTTCCTTTGAACAAGAGCATGAGTAGATGGATAGAATCAGGCAGCATAGAGTTGACATAAATAGTGCAATGCAGGAGGCATTACAAAGGGCTCCATAATGACTGGAAGCTTAACCAATCAGTGGAAAAAACTGAGAAACAAGTACGGTTCCTAAGGTCCAACTATAGTCCCGACTCATAATATACGGAGTGGAATGAATGCTCTATTCAAAGGTGACACAACAGCTTCCAACAAGAAGTAGTAACCATAATCCTGTCCGTCTTTTTGGAATATTTGATTTTTTTGGTCTTTTTCATATTTAAGGAAAGCTTGAAAAAGAGTAAAATTGCTTATAGTACAACAAGTGAGGGAACGAGTGTCAAATAGAGAGCAGACTAGTTCCAAGCAGTGGAACATACCTATGATCAATGCAAGGAAGTGCATGCAGGATGTGGACACTTGGGGGGGTGTTCCCTCATGGTCAAAAGTTCATCAAATTTTGAAGCAAAAATATAAACTTTGCAGGGCTCGATAGGGAAAAGTGCTCAGGCACCAGGCGAACAACTGAGTAAGCGGGAGCCGGCACAAGGCTCAAGCGGCAAGTAGGATGATGCAATGCAATCACAACATGATATAACTAAGGGGGAGTCCTTAAGGGAGATGGCCAGCATAAGACAAAGTAGAGTATGAGTCTTTATCACAATGTCATGGCGTAACAACAAAGGACTCCCAATCCTAAGGACAAACAACGGCATGGGCACCAGAATGCATAAAGGGGTTCTAACTAAGGTACCCATGTTCAAAAAATCCCTACCGCCACATAACGACACTTGTATTATAGTGTGAAGGTTCCATGTCGGTTAAGAAGTGGGGTCGCACCTAGGGTTTATGAAAGTGGTCAAAAGGTGAAATTCATAATGCATGTGGAAATGGAATCTAACCTATATGCCAAGTGTGAAACGTACTTGCCGTAGGTGTGAAATGGTCCAGAACAACTTTCGCTGAAGAAATCTGATTAAAAATTCTACTCCATGACATTTATATTAGTCTAGAATGGCATCAAACGGCAAAAACTATAGACAAGTGGGTCCTGAAAATTATAAATAGTAATAAAAATTTACAATTTACAATTCATTTTTACTATTCACCTATTTGGATTTTTGTGGTTAGTTTTCACCTAAAAGTTCAGTTGCAGATTCTGGGAGCTACAAGTGTCCGTTCATCGAACCGTCCGGAGCAGGTTGGTAGTCTCATCCATACCTTTAATTTCATTGCATTCATTTTAATTTTCAGAGGTGGGATTTTTAGTTTGGCCAATCCCTAAATGGCTTCGGCGCTACTCGCGGGCTATAGCTATGCAGGTCATGGGTAAGGCAAGATACTCATAGTCAATACACAAATTGACCACAGGTAATCGCACCTGTATACAAACTAGCTCGCAGGTATGACCGTGAAGTTGAGATTGCAAAATAAATTGACTAAAATATTTGTTTTTCTTCACTCCAAGATGGTTCTAGAGTGGAGGGAGAGGGAGCATGACCAAGTTGATGAGGTCGTGCGCAATGATGTGCAAGCACAGTAGGCATTGCAAGCATGTGGGTTGTACAAATTCTGGAGTATAGGGGGTTTGGGGGCCCAAAACCTACTACTCTGCCGCTTGATCGATTATTGGGATGTTGATGCACAGAACTTCAATCTCAATGGGAAAATCCTCACACTGGAAGTGGATGACATCTACTTCATTACCGGTTTGTCCCGTCGAGGTGAGGAGGCTAGTCTTCGGTCTCATACTGTGGGTGGTGGGATCACTGTCCTTGACTAGATAGCATGGTATTTCCCCACAAACACATGCACGGTGGGAAGTTAGGTGCCCATCAATGCCATAGTAGATATGAGCATGAAGATCATTGTGGCTACCTTAGTGCGAATAATGGGTTCCAAAGCTCTGCACCAGGCATCCAAGCCAGTGATGTTCTATGCATCACAATGCATGCAGCCTATAGTATTTTATTGGTGTACTACACTGCTAGGGTCTATGAAGACCCAACTGACAGAATGCAAAGAAGGGAAGGCAAAAAACTTCGGGTATGGGAGTATCTTGTGTAGCTTCTTCTTTGAGAGAGTTCTGAGGCTTAGTCCGAGGGTGGATGTCCCTCCTCATAGTCTCCGCGATCCAGCCCTAACCTGGTAGGCTGAGATCTTAACACGATAGGGTGGTGGCTGTCTGACATCACCATATACCGAGGAGTTCTTCCGCTGGTGGGACCGACATGTCATTTCCATAGAGGACTACCCCTATGCAAGGATAGACTTCCGCCAGGATAGGGACATGCCACTCCCACCAGACGCAGCATTCAGAGACATTGGTGAGTACTCTTTTTAGGTTTTTGTGTATTAAATTTTTATGGATTTTTTATTATAAATGTAAATGCAAAAATATTTTTGGTGGTAGTATCAGATGCTAATGGTTGACTGTTTGCTCGCAGACAAAGGCCTAGTGAGACCCGATGGCTTCCTGAGACATGGTCGTCGGGGAAGGGGTGATAAGGCAGTTGATGCTGTAGCAGGATGCACTCTATAGACCTTGCGGTGCAACCTATCACGGATGGTTGCTAGGGTTCCACAGATAGAGGTGGTGCGACTACATGAGGCCATGCAGCGCCAAGTAGTGGGGGTTCCGTGTGACTGGGTGCAGCTACTGCAGCAGGTAGCCAACGCAGTTCAGTATTTCTACGAGACACATCCTGTCGGGGTGGCAGCTAGGCCTCCTCGTAGGGAGTAGATATCTCAGGATCTCATTTTGTATCGATATGTATATTTTTGAGGGCTACGGGCTCTAGTTTTGTATGACACTACCATTTTTGGACATATTTATAAAAAAATTTAGTTTTTCGATTCTACTATATGTGTGTATGTACAAATGTATGAATGTCTTCTTTTATTTGTGTGCTTCATGGTGAATGTGACAAATGCCAATCTAATACATAGTTAGTGTATGCATCAGATATATGATTAACACTTCTCGGAACATGTATGTATGTAATTGAAACAAAATGTTGTTCCAAGAGTCTTACCCTTAGGAATTTCTGTAGTAGCGTAGGATCTAGCACAGGGTACTGCCCATTCAGCCGAGACACAACTAGTTGTGAATCCAGGTGGACTTCTAAAGATTGGATGCCATGGGAAATAGCATCCCAAAGTAGCTCAATGATGGCACTGTACTCAGCCACATTGTTAGATGTAGGACCAAGAAAAGCACCTCCTAAGGACACAAATAGGTGGTCAGGTCAGAAAATAACCCAGGCAGCAGAATAAAGCTACTGCGTATGATGGATAGCACCATCAGCGAATCTTAAGAACATAGGAAACTCTACTGACATTTGTCAATCAAACGGAAGCTAATCAGCAGACCCGAAAAACAAAAGAAATCTAAACTATGTACAGAAGCAACTATACAATAGTATACAAAAGTATCAGCCTAAACCAGAGGTTCAAGCGTAATACCGCTTGAGGTAGAACCCATTTCTAGGCTCCTTGTCACATACCCGAATTTCATAAAAAATTAAAATCCTTAAAAAAGTCTATTTACTCATAACTACTATGTGGAGGTATAAATTTTTGGCATTTTAAATCACCATTAAAATAAAAACGACATTTAAACATCTCGCGATTATTTAATTGCCTAGATAATTACCAATTAGAAAGTATCGTAGTACTTAGATTTGCGATCATCAATCCATACATATCGTAATGTCCTGTAACGACATAGCTCTATGATGTATCATTACCTAATTATGCAACCCCTTTTTCACCTTTTAAACATTTATAAAATAATAGGGCAACACCTTAGAATTTAATTATTTTCTTGACAACGTATGTCTACATAACCAAACATTCCTTGACATCATGCGACATTTTAGCTGGATAGCATGTCTACGATTTATACTTTCACTGAACCGTTTTCCATATTTAGCTATGACTATAGAATATTCGTCATTACCAATCCCATAAAGCAATTAATGATGAAAAATAAAGGTACATTAGGAGTTATCATTTGCTAAAACATTCGCTTGCATAAAGGAAGTCAACATAGACAGAATAGATGAAATGCACATGTACATCTTTTATCAGTTAATCAAACCAGGAGAACATCATAAGTGATAACAACATTGACATACTCATAAAGTGAACATATTGGCATTATCATAAACATTTAAGAAAGAATTTAAGTACTCATACGCATAAACACATTGAGCAACACCATAAGAAAACATAAGGAGACCAAGAGTAACGTGGTTCACCCGTACACGGGCTAGTCCACAAAAGTGTGTACATCCTTTATTATTAGAGAAGAAGTGGTAGGATTACAAGAGCAACTTAATTGCTATGACAAGACTCAATCTCTTTCCAGCAAGCCTCTACCACATAGAGTTTTTCATGAAATACCCTAAATGACAACATGCCGGTTCTTAATGATCTTTATATAAGTATTGGACTTTTCATTCTCATCCTCTGATGGCTATGCCCTTCCTCTCCAATACATACATATATGCATCGCATATTATAAGTATGAGAATAAAGTAAATTGCATCTATTAAAATCAAAACCATAAAACGTTTAAGATAATGATCGAGCTAGGATTTATACCGAGCTCACCCAGATACCAACGATTTCAGGCAACCATCTATCGACATCTCACAATTTTGGGCAGCACATATAAAGTATAAGGAAAAGATAAAATCCAGATGGCTATGTTTAAAGTAGCATATATATAAATATTTCCAGACAGTGTCATGAACATGGGATGAGATAACCGCATCTCTTCACTGTTGTGCATAGCTAGAGACAATGGCAGCGTTTACGCCCCAAACTAAGCCATTGAGCATAGATTACTATTGTGTCTCTATTGTGGAGGATTTTGCATAGATATATATAATTAATGATAGAGTAACCCTTAAAGTAAAACAAATAAAGTCTCCATTACAGTCTTATAATAAACACCGAAATCTAGACCCTTTTTAAAAGTATGTAAAAAAGAAGAATCATTCTTTCACACTGGGATGAGAACGTCGAGCTACGATTGACCTGCACCGAGCATAAATTAAAAGAAACTAATCGTCAAGGAAGGCACAGATGTGTTACCATCCGTACTAGATTCCGACATCTACGAGGTATATCTAAAAGGAATGACCAGGCGAGAGAGATGATTTCCTCAATTACCGAGATATGAAAGGTTGGGCAGAGATAACATAAAAATAACTACCGCCCTTCCATTTCACTATGCTACATGCATTCGTATGGTAACCACAACAATATAAATAAAATAGCAACTCAAGTTCCGGCGCAGGGTAAACCACATAGGGTAAAAAAAGAAAAAACGCATTAGTGGCAACTGTAATTCAAACGGGATCTACACATTGGGGTACAATGCCGAGTTCTAGATCAGGGATACACTACCTCATCGTAATCAAGAATATATATATAATACATATGTACAGGGATATGACCAGGGATCTGCTGTCCTTAGTGTGATCCAAGCATTCTAAGGTAGGTGAAGAAACATAGAATTTTAACAATTCAATCTCCATTTTCTGGGGATTCCACGCATTAGATGTAGTATGATCAATCAGAGTTATTAAGCAAGAACTACAATTCCAACACATCCATAAGCATTGGAACAAAAAGAATACAAACCCATCATAACGACGATGCAAGCCAGGAAAATATCCCAACAGATTGAAATACGATTTCAACAAGTGCAAACTATAGGGAAAGGATCCCCCTCGATTGCTGGAGGTCCATGTAGGTTCACCCTAGGTTGTTAAATGGCAGAGAACAGACATAAAAAAAATATGCATCGGCCTTTCGACGGGGTTGGTTCAGATCTATCTTAATGTAAGGATACAGGGTCCCGTCAACCAGCCTTTTAAAATAAACTTCTGTCAAGATTTTGCATGATACAAGGTTTTAATGCATACACCATTTATAATGCAAAGTTGTAGAATCCACCGGGTATATACCTGGATTACACTTCTATCAACAGAAAAATTGACGCAGAGAAAAAATACAGGTTGTACCCTGAACTTACACACTTCTCAAGGAAATATTGGTGAGATCCCATGGATTGGACTCCTTCCACCTGTTCCTTCCAGGTTCAAAGCACTCCCTTCCAATGAGTAGGACATTCTCCTTTCCCCGGTGTGAACCCCACAGAAAACAATTCGGAGTTCATAAAAACAAAAATGTAGTCAATGCCATAGAAATATCGAAGCACCACACAGATCTTCCATGCAGATCCTTTTTTTTTTTAAAGAGATACCACCTGAATTAAAATCGAGTAACCCGCAGATCAAATGGATGACCATACACTGATTTCATAATAGCACAGATCTCCAAACAACGCCACACTGATCTACCACTAGGGTACCATACAGACTTCAAAATATAAATAAGCAACTCAATAATTGAATAATACGAAGATCCAACAGATGAATATAGTGTAGTTATTTAGACAAGGATCACGCTGTATCTAAAAGATACACAACAGAGATAACACAGGGATCGAGCTCTCTCCTGAGATTTCTTTCAATTAAAACTGGAAACATAATTCAATGTAAACAATACCCCCCCGAGATTTGCAGATCTCCTTCCTTAAGAAGAACAAAACCCACTCTCTCTGGAGTGACACCTGGTACCTCTAACGTCTAACGCATCAATCAAAGGAACAAGTGGCGCTCAAATGGATTGGATACTCCACTAAGGGGGACCTGCTCCTACTAAAATATCCACTACTCCACAAAGGATACATATTCCTTAAACATCTCCAAGCACTCCACCAACGCTGCAAGCAGTTAAACTTTGAACTAAAACCGTCGAGAGTTGTCCCATGGAGGCAAATTGCTTAAAGAAACTCTCTCGCATTCTCCTCCATCCTTTTAGATCGGGACGTGTGCCCTCTCTCAAAGACAAAAATCTACCAATCTCTTTAAATAAATCACACTATATAGCAATCAAAACTCATATAGCTTAACTCACTAAGTGCGGTTAATAAGATACAACTTACCATAATAAGTTAAATATCATGTAAACATTTAATGAGCTGTAATTAGAGTCAATGTATATAAGTAGCACACATACTTTGCATAGTTACCCCGTACCCAGTTTACATATAGTAGTGTTGTATGGCTATCATAGGTAAGATTCTAATGTAATTTGAGGTGTGTGTGAGTGTAGCTTGCTTATAAGATAGATCCACTCATGTTTATATATAATTTCATAAATGTATAATGTATAAATAACTTTAATTTATATGAAATTATAACTTTCAATATATATCATAATAATTTAATAATGACCTCAACTATAATCTTATATAATTATAAATATATATATGATTTCTCCCGCTACACACACATATATATATAAAAGGTCCATTTTCATTGCTTACTCATAATAGGATTAGGATAATTAGGTCAAAGTATCTTAATGTCATATGGCTTCATCATTTATCATAAGACTTGTTACTTAGATCTTTGTCGCAAGTCACCCAATTGTTATAACAGCCGTTAGATTTTCCCTTCAGGATGGTAGGTTAATGCATGGAATTAGGTCGAAGCCGCATAAGTTTACTATTTAACTATAGTAGTTTAGGTCTTCTTCTTAGGGCTAAACTCTATTCGTATGGTGCCCTAAGATTCTCATGCCTTGTCTGCCATCTCATCTTTTCTTTTGGATGGGTTCGGTCATTTATCGTTTAGTCGTGTTTTCTTTTCTTAATTTTGTAGTCTTAACTAAGACTTATAATCATGATACTGACTCGATGTCCACTAGTGGGGCCTTGGCCTTGAGCTCCTCACCATGGCCTATTTACATAATTATAATTATTTTACAAAAATAATAATAATAATTAGGGTCAGTATACATTCAACGAGCTACTTGCTCTGTTCCACTTCCATGGGGAACATGACCACAATAGGGGTAAGTTGTCCCATACCAACAAGCTAGTTACTTAGTTCATGATGCTGTTGTCTCTACCTGAGCCTGGAGATAATTTCCCTTCCTCTCAAACCTTCTTGTTTGAGTCTAGGAAACATCTCTTTATGACAACCATTTAGTAATTCTTGTATGCCACAAAATAGAAACCAAATTAGATTCGCTCATCATATTCTTTGCATTTTGATGATTACACATCATCAACCATAAACCTCATCTCTATTTGTGATAAAATAAAAAGTAGATCATTACTTACTTTCGAGCGATTTAGCTCAACTTATCTGCATAAGTGCTTTTATACTAAACGTTCTTCTTGGTCATGCCATCAGTTGAAGTTAAGATCACTTCCTGAAATGTTAGTATAAAGAAAAATTTCTTTGTTTCAAGTGTTTGACAATTGATCACATTAGTTCCATAGCATTATACACATGCTCGTTTACTTAGCTTATGCATTTACTTCACCTTGACGCAAAAATCCTCAATATCCTTGAAGTGGGTCTGAGGTCAAATATGCTGAAAACATGTTAGCATCAAATCTTAACACATATAGATGTATTGAGACTTACCATCTAAATATTTTTAAAAGACCCCATGCTCAATCAATCACAACAAGGTCAAAATTCTTTTTGTCAAACTATTAACAAGATCTTGATGCTCGTTAGTCTTTGTTAGAAACTGTAACTTACCCCACAGAGGTCTATCATAATGTATTTCTAAAATAAGGCTAGTTTAACCCCTAGGAATATTGCTTCCAAACTCATACAATAACACACCTTTATCCTGGAAATTTTAAACACCATAAGAAGTTTTTCGGAATATAGTACAATTTTTTTATTAAGTAATGATAATCTTTAATCCTTTAACAAAATGATGATTTTCATAAGCATGAATAATGTTTAATCATTCGAGCACAGTAATTAGTTCACGGCTTACACATGACTTGTAACCTAGAACATGTGAGATTCATTCTGATGCAAACTCTTTTGCTAACACATAAACATGTTAGTTTCATAATTTAAAACGGTTAATTGTACATAGATTCATTTCAAATTGAAGACTTCTCTCAATAAATTTAGATGTTTCATGCTCAATCATTTACAAAAAGATTAGGATTCTCCTTTCGTTAAAATCAAACTCCTACTATTTACAAGATCCATTAACTTGGTGCACAATAACCTTTATTCAAAAATATAACAACTCTTACAATCATTTGCATAATAAAGTTATTTAAGCTTCTAGAAAACACCGCTTACAATACATTTTAAGGCCTTCCCTTAATAAATAAATTTTGAAATGAAATAAATTTTTTGTTAAGCAATAACATTCGAATCTTTAACAAGATGACAATACTTATCAACAGTGTATTCAAGTAACCTCTAAACTTCACTTTCTAATTCCCCATATTCTTTTTAACATGTTTAGTCCTAAACATGACACATTTAATTGAAAACACATTATGATCTATAGGAGTATAAACTGTCCTAAAGGATGACCATATTATGCATTCTACGGTGATGAAATCCTTTATTTACAATATCTCAACATTTATAATCTAGCCTATATTTTGGGATATCGTATCGCTTCATATGGATATAAAAATAACTTCACATTGATATAAGAGTAACTTCACATATACATAAATGTAACTTCACATATATAAGGATATATATATACTGGACTTTTAGTTAGGGTCAAAGTATTATCCTTAATATCCTACATCAAAACAATTCTCATTAACAAGGATCAGCCAAATCTTATCAAGTTGAAGATACACAATACTCACATATCAAATTAGATTTGCACATCAACTGCTTTGCTTTAATAACTGAAATACTTATCTTTACTCCTTTTGGAGAGCTTGCGGATGCATGTTTAAATGACTTCACTCCTCGTCCATTCAAATCCCATGCATCCAAAAATGAAACCAAACAATTTGATTAGTCAACTTTAACACCCACTTATTTCATGTTGAGCCCATCAAGTCCGAGTGTTGTAACCTACAGCTCTGATACCACATGTCACATACCAGAATTTCATAAAAATTTAAAATCCTTCAAAAAAGTCTATTTACTCATAACGACTATGTGGAAGTATAAACTTTTGGCATTTTAAATCACTATTAAAATAAAAATTACATTTAAACATCTCGCAATTATTTAATTGCCTAGATAATTACCAATGAGAAAGTATCATAGTACTTAGATTTGCGATCATCAATCCATACATATCGCAATGTCATGTAATGACATAGCTCTATGATGTATCATTACCTAATTATGCAACCCCTTTTTCACCTTTTAAACATTTATAAAATAATAGGGCAACACCTTAGAATTTAATTATTTTCTTGACAACGTATGTCTACATAACCAAACAATTCCTTGACATCATGCAACATTTTAGCTGGATAGCATGTCTACGATTTATACTTTTACTGAACCGTTTTCCATATTTAGCTGTGACTATAGAATATTCGCCATTACCAATCCCATAAAGAAATTAATGACGAAAAATAAAGGTACATTAGGAGTTATCATTTGCTAAAACATTCGCTTTCATAAAGGAAGTCAACATAGACAGAATAGATGAAATGCACATGTACATCTTTTATCAGTTAATCGAACCAGGAGAACATCATAAGTGATAACAACATTGACATACTCATAAAGTGAACATATTGGCATTATCATAAACATTTAAGAAATAATTTAAGTACTCATACGCATAAACACATTGAGGAACACCATAAGAAAACATAAGGAGACCAAGAGTAACGTGGTTCACCCGTACACGGGCTAGTCCACAAAAGTGTGTGCATCCTTTATTATTAGAGAAGTGGTAGGATTACAAGAGCAACTTAATTGCTACAAAAAGACTCAATCTCTTTCTAGCAATCCTCTACCACATAGAGTTTTTCATGAAATACCCTAAATGACAACATGCCAGTTCTTAATGATCTTTGTACAAGTATTGGAATTTTCATTCTCATCCTCTTAGGGCTCTGCCCTTCCTCTCCAATACATACATATATGCATCGCATCTTATAAGTATGAGAATAAAGTAAATTGCAGCTGCTAAAATCAAAACCATAAAACGTTTAAGATAATGATCCAGCTAGGATTTATACCGAGCTCACCCAGATACCAATGATTTCAGGCAACCATCTATCGACATCTCACAATTTTGGGAAGCACATATAGAGTATAAGGAAAAGATAAAATCTGGATGGCTATGTTTAAAGCAGCATATATATAAATATTTCCGGACAACGTCATGAACATGGGCTGAGATAACCTCATCTCTTCACTATTGTGCACAGCTAGAGACAATGGCAGCATTTATGCCCCAAACTAAGCCATTGAGCAGAGATTACTATTGCGTCTCTACTGTGGAGGATTTTGCATAGATATATATAATTAATGACAGAGTAACCCTTAAAGTAAAACAAATAAAGTCTCCAGTACAGTCTTATAATAAACACTAAAATCTAGACCCTTTTTAAAAGTATGTAAAAAAGAAGAATCATTCTTTCACACTCGGATGAGAACGTCGAGCTACGGCTGACCTGCACCGAGCATAAATTAAAAGCAACTAATCGTCAAGGAAGTCACATATGTGTTACCATCTTTACTAGATGTTGACATCTACGAGGTATATCTAAAAGGAATGACTGGGCGAGAGAGACGATTTCCTC
Organism: Larix kaempferi; assembly: GCA_027924585.1. NCBI lineage: Eukaryota > Viridiplantae > Streptophyta > Pinopsida > Pinales > Pinaceae > Larix > Larix kaempferi. The sequence continues at coordinate 6,681,019 of BSBM01000393.1, read as the reverse complement.
AATTACTGAGATACAAAAGGTCGGGCAGAGATAACATAAAAATAACTACTGCCCTTCCATTTCACTATGCTACATGCATTCGTATGGTAATCCCAACAATATAAATATAATAGCAAATCAAGTTCCGGCGCAGGGTAAACCACATAGGCTAAAAAAGAAAAAACGCATTAGTGGCAATTAGCATTCAAACGGGATCTACACATTGGGGCACAACGCCAAGTTCTAGATCAGGGATACACTACCCTGTAGTAATCAAGAATATATATATAATACATACGTACAGGGATATGACCAGGGATCTGGTGTCCTTAGTGCAATCCAAGCGTTCTAAGGAAGGTGAAGAAACACAGAGTTTTAACAATTCAATCTCTATTTTCTGGGGCTTCCACGCATTAGATCAGCATGATCAATCAGAGTTAGTAAGCAAGAACTACAATTCCAACACATCCATAAGCATCGAAACAAAAAGAATACAAACCCATCATAACGATGACTCAAGCCAGGAAAATATCCCACAAGATTGAAATACGATTTCAACAAGTGCAAACTATAGGGCAAGGATCCCCCCTGATTGCTAGAGGTTCGTGTAGGTTCACCCTAGGTTTTTAAATTGCAGAGAACAGACATAAACAAAATATGCATCGGCCTTTCGACGAGGTCGGTTCAGATCTATCTTAATGTAAGGATATAGGGTCCCGTCAACCAACCTTTTAAACTAAACTTCTATCAAGATTTTGCATGATCCAAGGTTTTAATGCATACACCATTCATAATGCAAAGTTGTAGAATCCACCGGGTATATACCTGGATTACGCTTGTATCAGCAGAAAAATTGACGTAGAGAAAAAATACAGGTCGTACCCTGAACTTACACACTTCTCAAGGAAATATTGGTGAGATTGCATGGATCGGATTCCTTCCACTGTTCCTTCCAGGTTCAAAGCGCTCCCTTCCAATGAGCAAGACATTCTCCTTTCCCTGGTGTGAACCCCACAGAAAACAATTCAGAGTTCATAAAAACAAAAACGTAGTCAATGCCATAGAAATATCGAAGCACCACACAGATCTTCCACGCAGATCCTTTTTTTTTAAAAGAGATACCACCTGAATTAAAATCGAGTAACCGACAGATCGAATGGATGACCATACGTTGATTTCATAATAGCACAGATCTCCCAACAGCGCCACGCTGATCTACCACTAGGGTACCATACAGGCCTCAAAAGATAAATAAGCAACTCAATAATTGAATAATATGAAGATCCAACAGATGAATACAGTGTAGTTATTCAGACAAGGATCACGCTATATCTAAAAGATACACAATAGAGATAACACAGGGATCGAGCTCTCTCCTGAGTTGTCTTTCAACTAAAACTAGAAACATAATTCAATGTAAACGATACCCCCCCAATATTTGCAGATCTCCCTCCTTAAGAAGAACAAACCCCACTCTCTCTGGAGTAACACCTGGTACCTCTAACGTCTAACGCATCAATCAGAGGAACAAGTGGCACTTAAATGGATTGGATACTCCACTAAGGGGGATCTTCTCCTACTAAAATATCCACTACTCCACAGAGGAGACATATTCCTTAAACATCTCCAAGCACTCCACCAACCGGTTGAACTTTGAACTAAAACCGTCGAGAGTTGTCCCATGGAGGCAAATTGCTTAAAGAAACTCTCTCGGATTCTCCTCCATCCATTTAGATCGGGACATGTGCCCTCTCCCAATGATAAAACTCTACCAGTCTCTTTAAATAAATCACACTATATAGCAATCAAAACTCATATAGCTTAACTCACTCGGTGCGGTTAATAAGATACAACTTACCCATAATAAGTTAAATATCATGTAAACATTTAATGAGCTGTAATTAGAGTCCATGTATATAAGTAGCACACATACTTTGCATAGTTACCCCATACCCAGTTTACATATAGTAGTGTTGTATGCCTATCATAGGTAAGATTCTAATGTAAGTTGAGGTGTGTGTGAGTGTACCTTGTTTATAAGATAGATCCACTCATGTTGATATATAATTTCATAAATGTATAATGTATACATAACTTTAATTTATATGAAATTAGAACTTTCAATATATATCATAATAATTTAATAATGACCTCAACTATAATCTTATATAATTATAAATATATATATGATTTCTCCCGCTACACACATATATATATATGGTCCATTTTCATGGCTTACTCATAATAGGATTAGGATAATTAGGTCAAAGTATCTTAATGTCATATGGCTTCATCATTTATCATAAGACTTGTTACTTAGATCTTTGTCGCAAGTCACTCAATTGTTATAACAGCCGTTAGATTTACCCTTCAGGATGGTAGATTAATGCGTGGAATTAGGTCGAAGCCGCATAAGTTTACTATTTATCTATTGTAGTTAGGTCTTCTTCTTAGGGCTAAACTCTATTCGTATGGTGTCCTAAGATTCTCATGGCTTGTCTGCCATCTCATCTTTTCTTTTGGATGGGTTCGGTCGTTTATCGTTTAGTCACGTTTACTTTTCTTAATTTTGTAGTCTTAACTAAGACTTATAATCATGATACTGACTCGAGGTCCACTAGTGGGGCCTTGGACTTGAGCTCCTCACCATGGCCTATTTACATAATTATAATTATCTTACAAAAATAGTAATAATAATTAGGGTCAAATTGGAGGGATGTTACACTCCTTCAAGATAGTCCCCTCATAGTCTTCTAATTCATAGGATCCTTTTTCTAGGACACGCCTCACGATGTAAGGACCGTGCCACATGGGGTTTAACTTGCATGCCCCCAGGGGTTCTTTAGCTTGGTCATATAAGAGGACCAAGTCACCTTCAGCATACTGCCGGGGACAGATAGACCTATCATACTGAAACTTAATACGATGTTTGTTGGCATCTATAGCCACAGCGGCATCTCAACATTGTTCGTCAAGTTGCTCAAGGTGGATTAAACGTTGCTCAAGACCTATCGTATCAGGGAGGAGCTCTATGGCCAGTTTAAGTGAAGGGATCTCACATTCAATCGGTAAAAGTGACTCTACATCGTGAACTAGCTGAAACGGTGAGAACCCGGTGGCAGTCTTGACTGCGGTTCGATATGCCCACAAAGCAGGATATAACATGATGTGCTAGTTGGTCTTGCTTTGTTGGGTGGTACATTGGATAATGGTCTTCAAAGACTTATTGACTGCTTCTAATTGACCATTCACTTGGGGATAATAAGAAGATGAGTGTTCTTGACAAAACCCAAGCTTGAGAGACAAATCCTCCATCATCTTGTTCTGAAAGTGACTGCCATGGTCAGTGACAATCTCTTTCGGAATACCGAACCAAGTTATAATTTGATTGAATACGAAGTGGGCTGCTGTAGCACCGTCAGCTTTAACGGTAGGCATGGCCTCAGCCCATTTGGAAAAATAGTCCACGGCCACTATGATATGGTGATTCCCCCCAGTCGAAGCTAGTTTGCAATCCATGAAATCCACCCCCCACTTGGTGAAGGGACCAACGGTCACGACCGGATGAAGGGGCACTGTATGTGAGTGTATGTTCCAAGAAAACACCTGGCAAGGGTGACATCTCTTCACAGCATTAACACAATCCTTAAAGATGGAAGGCCAAAAGTAACCAGCTCACATAACACATTGGGCTGTAGCAAGCCCAGATAAGTGACTGCCACATGCCCTAGCATGGCAATCATTAAGCACCCGCTTTGCTTCTTCGTGAGTTAAGAAACGACAGAGAATATAATCCTTTCCTCGGTGATACAAAGTGTCACGGATGATAGTATAATCTTTAGCGTGATGTTTTACATGTCGGCGCTCATCTCGTGAATAGTGAGGAGGAAACTTCAAATTTTGGAGATATACAATGACATCCCCATACCAAGGGTCCTCGGACGAGATAAGAAATAAGTGCTCATCCACAAAGGAATATTAATGAATGACATCCTCATCAAGTCTCGGAAGGTCCGACATAAGCTTAGCAAACACCAATGATTTCACTGATTTCACTGAAGCAAAATCGAGATCGAACTCCTGAAGGATAACAATCCATTTATTGTACTTCCCCTCGATAAGGCGTCATGATAGCACGAACTGAAATGGATTGATATGTGCGACAACTGTGCTTTTTCTAAGCAAAATGTAATGTCATAACCGTTGGACTGAATGAATAGTCGCAAGTGCCAAATTTTCCACATGAGTATATCTTATCTCAACATCTACTAGATTTCGACTAAGTTAATAGATGACATGCTCAACAAGCGCATCATCAACCTGAACCAAGACCATGCCAATCGTCTCTTGAGACATGGCCACATAAAGCATAAAATCTTGTGCGAAGTCTGGTGGACTAAGCACAGGGGTCGATACCAAAGCTTTCTTAAGGGCGTCGAAAGACTGCTGGGCTCGCTCATCCCAGATAAAGGGTGTGTCTTTCTTTAATAAGCACATGAAACATTTGGTAAGATTAGCATAATTGACTACGAAACGATGTAGAAAAGTGGTGCTCCCTTGGAGGTTCTGAAGCTGTAACAAAATGCGCAGAGGAGGCAACTAAAGTATTGCCACAACTTTGAGAGGATCGACTCTAATACCCTCTTTCAAAACTATGAATCCCAAAAGGCGACCCGTCCTTACAACAAAGATGCATTTGTTAGGATTCAATCGAATCTTGTATTGTATACATCGTTCGAGAATCATGTGGAGGTGCTTGAGGTGGTCCATCCTCTTGTGAGAATGGCCGACAAGATCATCCAAGAAAACCTCCATAATTGTTTTAAGATCGTGAAGGCATAGGTCATGGCGCGCTGAAATGTGGCTCCAACATTTTTAAGGCCGAAGGGCATTTTCCGATATGCAAATGTTCCCCAAGGAAAAATAAAAGCTGTCTTATGTTAGTCCTTGGGTTTGATTTGAATTTGGTTATATCCAGAAAATCCATCCATGAAGGAAAAAATCTCACTTTCGGCACAAGCATCCAAGATTTGATCTATGAATGGTGTGGGGAAGTTGTCTTTCGGACATGCACAGTTCAAATCTCTAAAATAGGTGCATACATGGATCATTCCTTGCTTCTTATCCACCGGAACGGGGTTTGACACCCATTCGGTAAGGGGAACAGGGTAGATGAAACTAGCCTTTAGCAGTTTCTCCACCTCTACCTTGATAGCGGCTGCTTTTCTAGGGTTCACAGCATGTAAGAATTGTCGAACGAGTTTAGCATTGGGATACGTTCTAATCTCATGTTCAACAATGCGAGGGTCTATTCCTGGCATCTCCTCATATGACCAGGCGAAAGCTTCCTGGATTTCTGTAAACAATTTAGTGTAAATAGCAATCTCCTCAGGAGTGCAATCATCACCGATGTAGACATTCTCAACTTTTTCGGGAGTACGAGAGATATTGGTCGACGTAGTTGGGGAAACGTTAGCCATATTCCCTTCCGCAAAAACATCATGTGACTCCAAAAGAGCCATAGGGTGACCAACCATCTCTGCTAGAGTCGTCCTAAACTCTTCTTGTTCGACGAGCTCGAGTTTGGGAAGGAAATAAGAGAGATGGTGCATATCTTCCCATGGTCTCTCACTACCACACATGGCCTCCATAATAGCTTCATTAGAAGGAAAAGTATCATCGAGGCAATCGTGGGAACAAGACGAGTTGGCTGCCCAAACTGGCAGCATAACAGGATCGTCCTCGACTGTCTGGGAAGAAGAGAGATCCGGCTCTGTAGTGGCTTGTTGAATATGTTGGTAAGCAAGCTCAGCTACAGACAGTGGCATAGACATTCCGACGTGAGAAATGTTTCCAGACGTGGAACTCATGGATGGTAAAGTCCACATATCATCAAAATAGGAAGTCCAGAATGACATATTATGCGAAGGAGGAGACGCATTGTCGGTAATGGTTCCAATAAAATTCACAGGTGCGGCAAAATCATAAGTTCCCATCAATGAAGGGTACATGCCAACACCCATGTTCCCAGTTTTCGGCTGAGAATGAGTAACTTGCGGGACTATGGATCTCGTGGATGCTATGGAAGAGGAGTTAACGTAATTGAGTTGATCGATGGTCACTATCTTTCCTTCATGAGGAAAGTAGATAACTCTGAATACAGTGGATGCGACAACTTTCATGGCATACATCCAATTTTGACCTAGTAAAAGGTTGTAGTCGATGGGTGCATTAACCACCTCGACTTCAACAGGCACAGACTTACCTCCCAAGGAGACAACAAGGGAAGGGATAATTCCATGTGACTTAAATGAATTACCATCGAATGTAGTGAGCGTGGTTCTAGACGCGATTAGAGGAGGAGAGCCAAGAACTTTCCAACAAGTTAACGACATTACTGATGCAGAGGCACCTTCGTCAACCATAGTACATTTGAAAAAACTCTGAAGGCACACCACTTGGATTTGAAAAGCCACGTGGTAGGGTAAGCGAGGTTGGACATCAGTAGTATTGAACTTGATAATAGTGAGACTTCCCCCATCCTGAACTCCTAACGCACTCAAAAGAGCATGATTCTGAGAAGGACAGGCTTGCAAAACTTCAAGAGCTGACATGGCACATGGCGTTTGGCCCAAATATTCTACGATGGAGTAGTTATGGGTGGCTCAAGCATTAGGATTATGCGTAGAGCGCTTAAGAACACCTTTTGGTATCTGCGGCATAATAGCGGGCTTCTCGATATGCAAGGAATTGTCAGGAGGAGGGGGAGGCTCACTCCCCAAATTGGGTTGTGGTGCATCATAATCGCGCTGCCGAGTGGCAACACTAACCTCTGACTGAACCATGTTCACACATCCATAACCACTAGTATTGGAAGAAGACATTGTCGTCTCAGTAGGTCCATAACCGGTGGTGGGAGCATGTGAAGCCATGTTTTGGTGATGAGGTAGGGGATCCTTCAACACAGCTAGGCTCTATGCCAAGTGCTTTGATGCTTCTTCAATATGAGGACATAAGTGAGTAAGATGGTCTTCCCCACAGAGCTTGCAAGGAAACTTCACCTTACGCCTAGGTTTACGGTCCTCACCAGCATTTTCGCCTTCCTGAGGAGGGTTGGCATTATCCTTATGGGGGGTATTGCGATTGCTATTGTTATTCCCATTGTTTCCACCCTTACGATTATTTCTCCCCTTTTTCTTACCACCAGGTTGTTGGTTACCTATTTGGTTCGTCGTTTGCACATTGTGTACATCGGACGATGGGGTGGAAGTGGACAAGGTGTGAACTTGTCCGGGAGTAGACTGGTTTAGCGACAAATTTTGCATTTGATTAGCTACCAAATCTATGGGGCGAGTGCTTGCAGATCCTACGATGCCATCGACATGTTGTCTAGGAACTAACTGAGGCTCATGATGTGTGCGCGGTGCGTCAGGAATGATGTCATACAAAATGCCAGACTGAGAGTATAATAAGTCTAACTGCTGGACTTTCAAGATAGCTTGTTCCTAAATCACAATGATGGACATCGAAACATCCTTATCAATGAATGGGAGTAGAGACTTGAGGAACCATTCCAATAGGAACTCTGGAGGAATGTTGGCTTTCACTAACCTCTTTTGTCGATGCCACTCTTGAACGTGGTCAGAAATATGTGTGGCCTTGTTCTGATGGAAGGTAGATAAAATTTAAGTACCAGTATCATAGCAAACCAACAACTGGAAATGATCTAAGAAATCCAAAGTGATCTCGTTAAAACCCCTATAGGTGTTTCCAGGAAACTCAACGTACCACTTCGTGGCTACCCCCATGAGGGTGCGTTGAAATAGTCGCAATCTAACGGAATCGTGATTCGATGAGTTGGAGGAGCACCAAAGGTGAACTGTCATGACATGATCTCCCGGGTCCTCACCACCTTTCCCCTCAAACTTAGGAATGTATGAAGGGAGCTTGGCAGGGACCGGGGGCCATGTAGGGTCATGACACACTAGATCATTCGTGAGCTTCGAAAGATCTGGAATATTCAAGCGTGCAAGGAATGGGAGTTGAGGCTGGAAAGCCTGATTATAAGCCCCCATAAAAGGTTGGTTAAACGGAACCGAATTATAAGATGGACCAAAAGCTTGGTCATGAGGATTAAACTGCTGATAATAAGGACCTGATGGACCATAAGCTTTCCCATGGCCATATGATTGATAACCTCCTCCCGCCTGACCCATTTGAGAGTAAGCAGGTATGTGCGTGTTTTGGGCACCATATTGGGGTGGTGGGTTGTACTGGTTGCCAGCATCGACTGTGTTGTAGTAAGGGTTGCTCGCATGAGTATGGGGCATGTATGTACTATTCATAGCAGGAACCGTGTTGTAATGACCATAATGGTATGGTATGTTCCCACCCCCAACATTAGGATTAGTTTGAGTAGTCGTGTGGTGACTAGAAGCATGAGAAGTATTCCTAGCCCCAACATTGGTGTTACTAGTAGCAGGGATGGTGGCGTTATGTCCATGTGGATAGGATATATTCCCACCCCCTACATTGGCATTACTAGTGGTAGCAGTGGATGCAAAAGTATGCGGCATATGTCCACCCCCGTGGTTAGGAGGAGCATTAACATTTGCAAAAGTAGTCCTGGGTTGACGAGTAGCGGCATGTGTATTAGGTGGTGGATGGTGAGTCGTGTTTCGAACAACGTTCCTATTAGGTTGGAAAATCCTAGGAGGTGGTCTTCTTCCAACACATTGTTAGGAGGAACATGAGCAGTCCCCATACTATGTGTGTGAGTGGACAACATAGTGCCCCCAGTGAGGGTAGTGCCCCCAGTGGGTATAGTATGGCTAACACCATGACTAGTTCCAGCGTGACTACCAAACGTGGTGGAAGGTTCAACTGTACTATAACTCGGCATACCAAAAGAGAGTGCGGTTGGGATGATCACAGGACCAGTGTTGTCATGTAACTCTAGCATCCTGTGTCCATAACTGCGTGGAAATGAAGGAACGAATGTGTCATCCTGATCTTCATCCTCGGGTAAGGTTGGCATCCCGTGAAGATAATTATCCGGATTCAAAGGATCGAATGGATCTTGTTCAAGTGGATTCAGCCAAATCGAACCAGGTTGAGTCTCAGGTGGATCACCTCCCCACGCCTCACGAGGAGTAGGGGAATTGGAAGTGCGTTCAAATCTACCCGATGGAGTCGAAGGTATTTCCTCAGTATCAGAATGTGCAGCAGTCATGATGTCTTGGATGTATGTCTTGTACGAATCCGAAGACTTAGAGGGAGCCCACCTGCGTCCCCTAGCAACACAGCATGAAATCTCGGTAAGCTCTAAACTAGCCAACCGACGGGATCAACGGAGAGTAGGGTTTCATGCCACGATATCTCCAGAGAGAATATATAATCAAAACGTCCCCTAAAGGCCAACTATCGATCAAAAACTGTACATCAAAAGCACACACCTAGAGAAACTACAACCAAGAGCAGATAAACAGAGTGGCTAAATGAGCTCCTGACATTAGAGACGATATGTCTCGCCTAGGAGAGGCTTGAGACTCCCAAAATATAGATGGAGGTAACAGAATCAGTTATAGAGACACCCAGGCTTCACTATGTGCAAAGGGTAGTAACCCTCGGCAACAAACAACTGTGCTATCCAATCCCTATCTGACTCAGGACACAAACATCATAACCACTGCAAGTACCCTGTGTGATACCTAGGTAAGGCAACTATGGTCACCGCAATATAACCAATGCTCAGGGGGACAACCGCAGGTGGGATCCGTCGTATGGGTAGGGTAGCTGAGCCTGAAACTCAATGAGGGTCAAATCTCCCAAGAGTCCCCAGATATGAACAAATCCTAGAAATATCTCCCACGTTCAGGCGGTATCATAGGGATATCCCTTCAACCAACCTTTCATGACCTCATTCTTAACTCTATCTTGAGTAGAGCTTCCTGAGAACACCGATATATACCATGGATTCCTCCACTCCCTAGTAAGACACCTAATGTTTCGTCTAGTAGTCTTGGATTGTTAACTCACAATGATCTATTTCAAGACTCTAAATTTTGATGTATATGTAACTTCGGAATGTATTTCACATATATTTATATTGTATTCCTATAGAGATGGTACTATTCCTCTATAAGGAAGTGTCGTCATTTATATTGTAAATGTCGTAACTTATTCTTGATGGGTTATTAGACCACCTTGTTCGGGTTGGCCCTGTATAAGTCATGTGGGTCAAAGGGTTATTAGACCACCCTATTGGGGGTCGGCAATGTGGGTCAAAGGGTTATTAGACCACCCTATTGGGGGTCGGCCCAGTCAACATTATGTTATGTGGTTAAGTTCGAGCCTACATGAGTTAGGTAAAAAGGCAAGTCAAGTCAAGTATAAATATAGTGCGGGAGGCACTCTATTTACTCACTCACTTCTCACTCATGCACTCAAGGAGGAGTGGCGCACTTATGGAGGAGGAGGATCTACTGCTAGGTTGTGTCTATCTCTTATGGTTGGTTGTATCATTGCTCTATCTATCTCTGAGGAAGTTATTGGGGTTTTTCACCTTTATGGTTTTCCCCAAGTAAATCTTTGTGTCTCTTGTGTGCTTGCATTATTGTCTCCATGATTGATATGCTGTAGATATGCTGTACATGTTGTTCTCTCAGTTAAGATCCTAGATCAGATTGAAGTAAATTCTGAAAATTTAACACTAAACTGTAATGTCCCCATTCAAATAAGTGCATAGTAAGACAATCCCATCAATCCTACTAGTTTCCTAGGTTGGATGGGCACATGTGAGATGGTAATAAGGAAACTAATAAATGATATTTAGACACTATAAGGGTTCAAACATTTAATAAATATGATGAATAAATAAATTCAAGAGAAATTCTAGGTGGCAAGTGGTTTTGGAGACATATGGAGGTGGTGGGACCCACACTAGCTTGATTTTTCAATGACACATGGCAGCTCTCTCTTGCCAATTCGAATTCATGGGAATGTGAACACTCTTGGGTGAGTTGGTAAGTCATAACACATGGCATTGATCATATTAGGTCGAAATGGGAAGGAATAGTAACCTCCATGGGAGAGGAAGAGTCAAATTGGAGACTAGTGGACACATGGGCTAGATTCCCTAGTTTTATGACAACAATAATGAAGCATCTATGACATTTTATGACAAAATTCAGACCTGAATTCTTACACCTGACCATTATGACATGTCAGCCCCAAAAATAGGCTCAAGAAGGCGCTCATGGAGTTGGAGGAATCTAAAGAGACTCAAATTCGAATTTGGGAGAAGATGGAAGGTTGGAACTAGGAGACAAGTGGCAAATGAGGAATATTTTCTAAATGGAAAATTATTGAATCTATTGAGAGGATTTCGACCCCTTGAAGGCTAATGTTGGTTATAAAATGTAGAAATCAAGTATGAGAATGGCTTTTGATGATTTGAGAAAAATTGCATTTGTGAAGAGAGAGCTAGTGGATGACTAGTTTCTTGCCTTAGCCAATTTTGAGGGTGAAAGATTCCCATCCAAGTTGGTGTTTGGAGAGGCCACTCAGGTATTTCATGGTGCTTTAATGGAGTTTTTATTTGCAAGTAGAAGCTACAGGAAGTTTCATGGTTTGGTTTAGTGCAGCACTTTCTCTCCACCGTTTCCAATTTTGAAGGCATATTCGTGCTCCTTGAGGGAGGGCGTTTTTGGTGAGCACTTGTGATTCTTGAGAGAGATTCTCATTATATATTTATGATTGTAATAGCTTCATATCCTCTGTTATTGATAGTCAGAAAGTATCAGGTCGAAATACCCACTGGTTGTATGCAAAACTATTGATTAATGAGCAAACAATGTCCATTTCCCCAATGCATTGATGTATGACACTATAATGTTGATTATTTCAAATGGATGGATGATTCTCTGATATATTTGTGATCAATATACTGCCATGGATTTCTTCTACAAGTTTCATGTACTGTACTTGAGCATTTGAAGCATTTTTACTTAGTTTAGTTGTATTGGGAGGTGAAATAGTGCCATTTCCCCAAGGGTCGAATTGGGGGTTTTTGCTGTTGAATGCGAGAGAGTTAGAACAGTAGTAAAAATCAATTAATGGTGCATATGAGACCTTAATCACATACTTAACACATTATATACCTCTGTTCATAAATTTGTGGGAGTTTGGAGGAATTTGGAAGGCCATTTGCAGTGTTACCCGGGGGGGATTTGATGCGCAAATTACTAGTCAAAATTACATATATTGATCAGAATACAAATCAAGTTTGCAGAAGTATTTGGAGGGCCATAAAACATCCCTAAACCTGATATTCAAGTATAAATACCATTCATACACTCCTACAGAAGATTTGGGAGCATTTGGGTTGATTTGGAGATCAAAACAGTAAAACTAGTCAAAGGTCGAAATTGGGAAAAAAAGTGAAAAATTGGGCATTTTAATAAAATTTGAAAAAGGGATATTACATAAACCTATGCTAGTTGGTGTACCCTATAAATAAAATCGGTCTAATAAATTTTAAGACTAAGCGTTAATTTTAATGGCTGTGATTATTCAAGGGATATGATCATGAAACTAGTGATGTGTAAGACTCAATAGTATGCAAAATTGTCAAATCCTAGACTCATCTATCCAATGAAAACAATGCCACTAACATGCACAATCAAACCAATGATTTCAAAATAAATATGCAATCCTTTTATATTTTTCAATGCACAATCAGAATCTAAATAAAGGCAGAAAGCAGTCAATGCAAGATGCAATACATAAAAGCATTTTTTTTTTTTTTGTATTTTCTCTTATAAACAAAAGGAAAATGCAAAACCATGCGTATTTTTTGTATTTTTCAATATATGAAAATGAAAAATGAAGCAAAATCCTACTATCTAGTCACTGATATGCCAAGGAGATCACTAAGACAACCAGGAAGATACCAAACAGTAAGACTCAGCCAAAGGAATGAGCTCAAAAGGAAAAAACCAACAAGGCTCAACCAAGAGAAAAGAAGAGTTCTGGTCACAACCAAGGCATGGAACAGTCAAGAAACATGCCAACAAAGACTCAGGATCAACCAAAACCAACCCAACAACAACCAAAGGTCATAAATCAACCAAAGCCAGAGTTGTATGCTACTGTCGAAGGCATACCTGTGGGTACCCGCGAGCAGTAGAGTAAACAGAGGCGTGTCTACACAGGCAGAGCTAAGCTAGCCCACGGGTGAGGAAAGGCAAATTGGCAAACAGAGAGTCCAATGGCTTAGAAAAAGCAAGTTTTCTATAGTGTATCTCAATGGTAGATAAGTGACATAGAGCTTCGACAAACAACAACTCTAATTATGGACTAATGCTCAAAAAATCCCCAAAATGGATGTTTTCCCCAGCGGAGTCACCATTTCTATGTTGGAAAAAACTCACTATGGCTTGGGGTAGACCACAACAGATAGATGACTACTAGAAATCAACTCAATTCTCAGAACTATGTTATATAAATGACAATGCTAAGATAATGAAGAATGTAACCAACCTCGATCCAAACGTTTGATGTAGATCCCCATTGGAGCTTTTCGATCTGTGCACTTAAATCTACAAATTAGTCTTGACAGCTAATATCCAACAAGTACATATAATATATAAATGGCATTAACATCATCAACAGCAATGGCCCATGATATAACAAGTAAATGCAACCCAATGTAAGATAAACAACATTTACAACATTAATGGACGAGAATATGAGTATTTCTATTAATAAACAAGAAGAAGTACAATGTGATACGACCTCTTGCCGACAACCAATCTGAACCAAGATCTGGATCAATCCACTTGTGCCTCCACCACTTCAATCCTCCATGAATGGCAAACTCAAACTATGGTAGGAGTTTGGAAGGTGAACATAAAGGGTTCATAACTACAAGGATCAATGAGTGTAGACTCAAGATAGGGAAAAAATCCACTAGAGTTCTCTTGCTCTTCTTTCTCCTCCCGTCCATAATACATATGTGCTCAATATATAGTCCTCTCAAAGGTAAGTGAAAGGACACATCGAGACGTTTCTTGGGCAGATGGAGAGCCAAAGGTCACCTAATGATTGCTTTTTGGGAGTAAAAAGTAATAAACTAGTGATTTTTACCATTTTACATGATACCTGCGGGCTATAGTGATGCAACAAGCAGGTCAGAGGAAAAATGAGAAAATAGTATGTCTGAAGGATATAAAGTGGATCTGAGTCAGTGAAATGGATCCTACAGGCCAAAGAATGATGATGCTCACAAGGTGGAAGATTACGTTGTAACATCATCATCATCATCATCGTCATATCCCTCTTCCTCATCAACATCTTCATCATCATCGTCATCATCATCGTCATCATCATCATTGTCGTCATCGCCATCATGATCATCCATCATGATCATCATCTTCATCACCACCACCATCATCATCAACATCTTCATCATCATCATCTTCATCATCATCATCATAATCATCATCTTCATCGTTTTCATTGTTGTCACCATCATAATCATTGACATCATCATCCCCATCCTCATCCTCGTCATCATCAACATCATCATCATCGACGCTGTCATCATCATCATCATTGTTGTCGTTTTCTTCATCGCCATCATCATCATCATCGACATTTTTGTCATCGTCGTCATCATCATCATCATCACCGCCATCATCATCATCATCATCATCATAATCATCTTCATCATCATCATCATCATCGTCCTCATCACCATCATCATCATCATCATCTTCATCATCATCATCTTCATCATCATCATCTTCAGCATCATCATCATCATCATCATCATCATCGTCATCTCCCTCTTCCTCATCAACATCTAGGAGCATAGGCGTGCACATGCTAGGAGGGCGCATGCATTGCTAGCGCGTGCGTGCCTCTACTGAACATAAATTTTTTCAAATAACTCGCACTTTTCTCCCTCATTTTTCTCTCATGTATCGCATATTTTTTGCTCTTTTCATGCATAGTTCGATAATCACTTGCATTTTGGATTGAATTCACACACCTTTTGGTGTTTCTTTGACAATTTGGATTGAATACACACCAGTTGGACTCTATTTGGCTCTTTGGATTGAATACATACCAGTTGGACTCTATTTGGCTCTTTGGATTGAATACACAACAATTGGACTCTATTTGGCTCATTGGATTGAATTCTCATGTTGCTTGGACACACTTGAACTCTTCTTACATATAGTGGATACATCAAAAGAGCATTTTACATTTCAAGCAAAGAGCAATCCTAATCCTTGAGGTATGGTGACAATTTTTTCTTATGAAATGTATTTTAGTCTGCATTCACTTTCTTTGAATTGTATATATTTTAGTTTTTCCTCATGAATTGTATGATAAATGTATTTTAGTCTTCTTAATCTTCAACATAGACAATAAAAAAATCTTACCAAAAAAATACTACAACATGCACCAAGCAATGCTTTCAACCTTTCATAAAGATAATAAAAAAAACTTACTTCCATCACCACCATTAACCTTTCATAATCACATAACTCCATCCAATACACAAACATTTGTTGAATTCCTCATGATTTCAGTACAACAACTCACACAAAAACCTAAAGAATCAAACTCTTAATCTTTTAGGGTTATTTTCCCTCATGCAAAACATGAAAACGAAGTGAGTAGGACCTTCTCCTTTTGTAGAAAATGTGATCCTACTAACATCCCATACCACCATTGAATACCATCTACTAACACAAAATATTGTCAAAAAACCATGTGCCAAGTGCCAAGCTACCAAAAAGAGGCTCATTGTACATTGTTTCAAGATGACAAAAAAACATATCAAATTGAGTTCCTAGAGGTGATGTTGTTATATCTAGGGCATTCTCAATATCTTTTAATATTATAAGAAAAAATTCTCACTAGATGTTGTACTTAACGAATTGCTACATCGATTTTAATAATCATGCACATTGAGTTTCCTCATTTCATAATTGAAAAATAATATCTTATTTATTATTTATTCTTGTCGGGTTGATATTTTTGTTTTGTTAAAAAACGTATTGAAGATGGGAAACAGACGTAATAATAAAAGAAAGTCTAGAAGGAAGGAGCCTCCCGCTGAAAAGGCCCATGAGATAAGAGAAAAGGCCAGGTTGTACATGGAAAACCATAAGCATCAAAATGTTAGTGCCTTAGATCCATCAACAAGAAATGATGAAGTGGTTGAAGTCAATCAAATAATTGTTGATGCCGATTATGAAGTGTCAGAAAAATAGGATCGCATAGCAATAACAATAAACAAGATGCAAATACAATCACACAAACATATTACAAGAGAGACACCAATATATCGTGGTTCACCCAACATGGGCTACGTCCACACTGAAATTGCCAGTCCTTATTATTATACCATCCATCAAATGAAGGGATACAACCTGCAGCACATCCGCTGCACTTCCTCTTCACTGTCTCACAGTCTCTCATTTCGATCTCAGAGATCATTACAATGTATAATACCTAATACATCAACCCTAGTCGTATTACAATGTATTTCTTATAAAGGGGAATACCATGGGAAAATACCACGGGTTACCCAAAACCATGGGCCCGTAAAAAAACCCCAAAAATTTCTTTCGGGGGAAGCGCCCCTGAACCCCCGCTAGCCCTTGGACCCCAGTGGGGGGAGGCTTTGCCCCCCCCCCACACCCCCCCCCCCCCCCCCCGCCAGATGGGGTGAGTGTACAGTCCTTTTACATATCATATAAAGCTAGGGTACAAACACAGCTGAATAATAAATATCTCTGAATCTGGGAGATCAGGCTCCACAACCAACATGAAGGGATGGATGTTTAACAAGTTGTTAATTGGAAACATTCCCAAGAAGAGCACACACATGTCGAACACACTCCCTTGCTGGACCAAATTGTGAACGAAGGGCCACAACAAACCGGTGATAAGACTCGTACTTCCTTTCCGACTCCCTTTCCTTGACTATTAAACGAATGACGAAGAAATCCCAGACATATTCATGTGGATGAAAATTCCTTTTTAGGACTTGAATCTAAGTTTCCCAAATGCACTATTGATTTCCATTGTAACAGGATAACCAAAGAATTTTTTTAATCCAAAACCGATGCAGCAAAATGTCAATTGTTTCTGGCTTTGTTAAAATCACATTATCTAGCTCATGTTAGGAGAATTTAAGGCATAAAGGTAGTTAGAAGTTCATAGGCCAAAAATCATGTTGTTATAAATATACAGTCTACATTTAATTTGATTGGAAAAACTTCTCGTACAAAATATTTTAATGCGACCCGTCGTGTACTGTCAGACTTGATTGTATACAAATCCACACGACAACGTCGCCTGTTATCACACACATGTAAAATATCTAAAGTAGATAGAAAGACTCTTCAAAAGTATTCTTCTATTAGAGAAAAACTTGAGATCCCAGGCCAAAAATATCATTGGGCCTTTGTTGGTAGGTTACCTCGTTCAGACATGATGCTTATTAATGCTGTTGAAGAACTAGTACAAAAGTTTTGGCATGATAACACTAGATCGTTATCGAATCAAAGAGATGTGTTAAAGTTGAGAAAAGGTGTTAAGGGGTGTGAACCCCATGTCAAGCACTTCCTTGACATGACACAAACATAACTCTATGAGAGGTTCAAGAATGATCACACACAATTGAACTTGGGCCAAAGGTCCTTTGAAAAATGCAAACCCTGGTATGTTAGAATTTGTATTGATTGCAACACATGTTGCTATAGATACCATGTAGAATTTGAGTACTATTATGATACATATAGACATATATTTTGTGATTTGCATATTAACATTGTGCAGGACTGTCGATCGTTACAACCACAGAATGCATCCATAGAATTTATACATAGCATAATGTGTCCAAGACCTAAAGGACAAAAATATTATAAAAGATCATGTTTATATGGGACATGTTCTAGGTGCAGTGGATTTGCATTATTGAGCCATTGCATCCATGAAATCCAGGAGATCAAATTTGGGAGGATGTCAGTAGAAATGCAGAACTTCAATTACATAACATATCAAGTAGATAGTGTGAAGGAAAGAAAAAAAATTGCATTGGTGAAGTCACAGGTAATCTAAGTTTGCATACTTTCATACTATACATGTTGAATTTATACATATATATTCAGATTGCAAATGTCATGTTGTATTAATGCCTTTGGTTTTGTGGAACTAGGTACAAATTTGCGATTTCATGAAGGAATTCTACCAAAATAC
The DNA here is from genome assembly GCA_027924585.1 of Larix kaempferi. Lineage (NCBI taxonomy): Eukaryota > Viridiplantae > Streptophyta > Pinopsida > Pinales > Pinaceae > Larix > Larix kaempferi. The sequence goes on along the minus strand of BSBM01000393.1, from coordinate 6,662,758 downwards.
CGAGCAGTATGTACAACATGTCCATGTAGCACGATGGCAGGATGAATAGTATAGACAGTGCAGAGACACCTTTCCCAATGGCACAATATTGTCGGTTGTGGATTTTGCTGAAAAATGCACCCTACAGCCATAGAATGAGATTCAAAGTCAATACTACCATTTAGACCAAGTTAGCATAATGGTCCATATCACGTATAGGCATGCGCTAGAGAGCAGCAATGACATGAGGATAATATTGAAAGAGACCAAATTCTACATCAGTGACGACAAGTGACACAACCTGCATTATGTGTAGCATTGCTTCAGAGTTTTCTATGATCAGCTGAAGGAGAGAGGTATACAGATGGATCAGCATTGGATATGGTCAGATGGTTGTGCAGGCTAGTTAAAAAATGCACGTGTATTCCAGTGGTTGAGTATTTTGCACATGACTTATGATGTGCTGCATATATGGAACTATTTTGAGATCGGGCATGGAAAGGGGGAACATGATGGGGCTGGAGCATGTATCAAAACTTTCCCACAAAGAGAGGAGATGTGGTGCATGAAAAACCCTCATATTCGGGATGCAGAATCCATAGTTGAATGGTGCTCTGCAAAAATGTCAGATCGAACCACGGAGTAGCACATACCAACAGGTAGAGGACATGTTGTTAGAAATTTATGGAATGTGGTTGATATATATTGATCGCGTTCTTATAGTTGTAGTACTGTACAAGGCACTCGTAGATTTCATTTGGTTCGAAGCTCAAGCAAACCCTTATTTGAAATATGGACACGAAAAATTTCTTTCTTTTGTGGGCCTTGTAGCAGTTGTGAGTGGGATGAGTGTGAATCAATGGATTGGGTTGATGAATGGGATCATGTATCACTTATAGTGGACCCATGTGCAGTTGTTGGTTATGGAGCCAGATCTTCCAGTCTCATAGATGATATTGTCTCAGCCATGCACCTTAGAGGACTGTACACTCTCGCCACCAGTTTTTGGGCCCATGGTTTTGGGTAACCCGTGGTATTTTCCCATTGTATTTCCCTTATAAAAGAAAGACATTGTAATACGGATAGGGTTGATGTATTAGGTTTTATGCATTGTAAATATCTCTGAGATCAGAAGAGAGAATGTGAGATAGTGAAGAGGAAGTGCAGCGGCTGTGCTGGTTGTATCCCTTCACTTTGTTGGACGGAATAATAAGAAGGACTGGCAACTTTAGTGTGGACGTAGCCCAAGTTGGGTGAACCACGATATATCTGTGTCTCTCTTGTAATGTGTGTGTGATTATATTTGCATTTCTATTTATTGTTATTGCTTTGCGATCCTGGTTTTCTAACACCAGTTAGAGGAAGGCCAATCCTCTATTTCAAATGAATATGATCATATATCTAATATTGTACATCTAGGTAAACATTTATGCATTCATATCTCGGTTTCCTCCTTGTTTTTGTAATTATCCAAGTTATCAAACCACTACTTGTTGGAATATGATCGTAAAATGCATTTTTGCAGGACACATCTACGAAGTTGTCACCCCGACAGACAGTGCAATTGGCGCGAATTATTGGTTGGCATGATGCATCCAGGGAAAGCAAACCCTCCTTGCATCATTAACTGATAGTGAAGGCATTACCTTTCCGACTAGATCAATGGTTGTTCAGGGAGAATATCTTACAGTAGATGGAAAGGGACCAAAGAGCAATGGCTACACATACACGGATTATAGACCAGGTTCACGGGTGTATCAATTTATGCACTTGATAGTTGGTACAAACATCCAATACAAACAATGTCAACGAAGTCATCAAACAAGGTATGCTACTTACTACCTGATGCAAAGCATGAGAGGTTGTTTGAGACAATAAAAAACAGAGAGGATCCAGAAGGCCTAATTGATTGAGGTACACAGTATATTCATGTGATTGTTTATTCATGCATGTATAATGTTATTCATGTTAGATAGTTGATTTGATATCGTTATCTTATATCATTTATTTGATGTTTGAGTTATGTTTAAGTTACTATTACAATACATTGATGTTTTAAACCAATCACTCCAATTCAAGTTTCCATCCCTTTAGGAAAACTTCACATGCATAAACAAGATTGAAAACTCATCTTATATTATAAAATTTACAAATATTCAATAGAAATTAGAAACAATACACATTAATGAGTACACATTTGTCATTTACAAATGTGTATATACCCTGATCTAGCCCTAGAAACAAAAAAAAAAACAAATCTATCCCTGGAAAGCCTAATGTGGACCTAAAACCCTGGAGACCTAATCTAGAATACTTATCTATCCCTAGAGATGTAACCTATACCCGGAGACCTAATCTAGCCCTATAGAACCTAATCTAGCTAATAGACCCTAATCTATCCCTAAAAACCAAACAAAAAAAAATCTAGCCCTAGAAAGCTTAATGTGGAACTAAAACCCTGGATACCTAATCTAGAATAATTATCTAAACCTAGAGACGTAATCTAGCCCAGAATACCTAATCTATCCCTATAGAACCTAATATAGCTTATTGACCCCCTTTTGCAAGATTGTCATGGCCTTCATTGAGAAAAACCCTAGTTACGGAGATGGAACAATAACATCATTTCCTAGCATTGGAGGCATTGTGTGGGGGGGCCAACAACAAGAACCCGACATCCCGAATCCACCGAAATCGATGGCTTCGCAATCGGAGTCATGGTTTTGGTGCTATGTGCATTTTGGTTAGGCCCCCGTGGCCATTCAGGGACACTTTGAGGATTTTCTCTGGGGGCACGAAACCCAAACCATCGACTGGAGTTGGGTTTCGTCAGCTCCCACACATGCACATGGCCATGCATGCCCAGGATCCTTCGGATGAGAATTGACCCCCTTGAGCAAAATTGGAATGGCCTTCATTGAGAAAAACCCTAGTTCTGGAGATGACACAATAGCATCATTTTCGAGAGTTGGAGGCATGGTGTGGGGGGTCCCCTAGCTAGAACCCGGCGTCCTGAATCCACCAGAATTGAGGGCTTCATGATCAGAGTCATGGTTTTGGTGCTACGGGAATTTTGGTCAGGCACCCCATGGCCATTCAAGGACACTTTGAGGATTTGCTCCGAGGGCACGGAACCCAAACCAACGAGTGGATTTGGGTTTCGTTAGCTCCCACATTTGAACATGCCCATTACGGATATGTTTAGGATGTCCATGCATGCCCAAGATCCTTCGTATGAGAATTGACCCCCTTTTGCAAGATTGGCATGGCCTTCATTGAGTAAAGCCCTAGTTTTGGAGATGGAACATTAGCACTATTTCCAGGTGTTGGAGGAGCGATGTGGGGGTCCCCCAGCTAGAACCCAACGTCTTGAATCTATGAGAATTGACGGATTCACGATTGGAGTCATGGTTTTGGTGCTACGAAAATTTTGGTCATCCTGTGGCCATTCAGGGACAGTTTGAGGATTTGCTCTGGGGGGGAAGAACCCAAAACAGTGAGAAGACTTGGGTTCTGTCAGATTCCACACATGAAAATGACCATTGGGGATGTGCCCAAGATGGCCACGTGTGCCTGGTATCCTTTGAATGAGAATTGAACCCCTTTTGCAAGATTGGCATGGCCTTCACTGAGCAAAACCCTAGTTCCAGAGATGGCACAATATAATTGTTTCTGGGCATTGGAAGCACGGTGTGGGGGGCGGTGTGTGGGGGGGGAAGCTAGAACCCGGCGTCACAAATCCACTGGAATCGATGGCTTTGCGATTAGAGTCATAGTTTTGGTGCTACGGGCATTTTGGTTTGGAAGCCCGTGGTCATTCAGGGAAACTTTAACGATTTGCTTTGGGGGCACGGAACCCAAACCGGTGAGAAAAGTTGGGTTTTGTTAGCTCCCACATGTGCACATGACCATTGTGGATGTGTTCAGGATGGAAACACATGCCCGAGAGCCTTTGGATGAGAATTGACCCCCTTTTGCAAGATTGGCATGGCCTTCACTGAGCAAAACCCTAGTTCCAGAGGTGGAATAATAGCATCGTTTCTTGGATTTTGAGGCATAGTGTGGGGTTTCCCCTAGCTAGAAACTGACATATTGAATCCACCAAAATTGACGGCTTCACGATCAGAGTCACGGTTTTGGTTCTACAGGAAATTTGGTCAGGTACTCTATGGCCATTCAAGGACACTTTGAGGATTTGCTCCGAGGGCATGGAACCCAAACCGACGAACAGAATTGGGTTTGTTCAACTCCCACAAATGCACATGGCCATTGTGGATGTGTTCAGAATGGCCATGCATTCTTGGCATCCTTCAGATGAGAATTGACCCCCTTTTGCAAGATTGGCATGGCCTTCAACGAGAAAAACCCTAGTTACGGATATGGCACAATAACACCGTTTTCGGGCGTTGGAGGCACGGTGGGGGGGTCCCTCGGCTAGAAACCAACATCTTGAATCCATCAGAATCAATGGATTCATGATCGGACTCATGGTTTTGGTGCTACAGGAATTTTGGTCAAACACCCCATGGCCATTGAGGGACACTTTAAGGATTTGCTCCGGGGGCATGGAACCCAAATTGGTGAGAGGATTTGGGTTTCGTCAGATCCCACACATGCACATAGCCATTGTGGACGTGTTCACAATGGCCATGTACGCCTGGTAGCCTTCGGATGAGAATTTCCCCCCTTGAGCAAGATTGGAATGGCCTTCACTGAGCAAAAACCTAGTTCTGGATATGGCACAATAGCATTGTTTCCGGGTGTGTTGAGGCCTTGGATGTGCAAGGAATGAAAAGTGCTAGAATGGGTTCTTAAGCTCTCAACAAAGGGGGAAAACCCGAACTAAAAGGCTTCAAAATGTCCTATGCAAGGACAGTTCTATCCCCAGCCTGTTTGGTATAGTAATCTCCCACAGATATTCGGCCTCCGCTAGCACTCTATGAGTTGGTGAGTTTCGATCCAACGGATCAGTTTTCTAATGAAGAAAACAAAGTGTAAAAAGGTCTGTAAAGACAAATCTACTTATAAGAATCTAAACTAAGTTAGATCTACTCTAAGAAGGTGTCTTGAGATAAGGGCAGGTCAACTTGATGTAAAAATTAAGCAAGTATTATTCATCAACTTAACAGAAATGTTAAGATACTTATTACTTATTTGCTCAAATTACCATTAAATAATGAAAATTAATCAATAGCAGATTTGAGTGTTGCATACATTCAACATTTGACCCGTAATTGATATGTTAATTGAAAAATTAATATCAATTATAATTTTACTGAGAAAACCATTTGCAGAAATCGATAAAGATTTTAATTGAATAAACTATCTTAAAACTTCATGAACACACAAATAATTAGTAGAGATAAACCAGAACTAAAGATCACTATGCTTAGTAAATTGCAAAAGGATTTAAATGACATTAGATAAACAATTTGGAGTAAAAATCACATTCATCAAAGAAACTTGATCAACAAACAAAAGTAGATCTGAAAATAACTTTACTGTATTCAATGACAGTGTGTAAGAAATTACAAGCTTGTATCAAAACATGGCATCTCCAGTCTCTCCTGCAAATTTTGTCCTCCAAATCCATTATCCCTCTCTACGAGAGATCATCTCTTTTAAATAAGAGTTACAAAATAATAATACAAGGAGTAAATTCCCACAAAACGGGATTACAAAATCAAAACTAAACTAATGGCCTAGAAAAGCTTGCCATTTGTCCCAAATCTCTAACAACTCATCCACATTCGGATAGTTAGCTGAATCAAGCCCCAGCTGTGCATTACATTCGAATGTTTCCATCTCATTCTTAGGTAACTTATGCCAAATACGGATGTAGATGTGGATTTTTCCTTCCATGGTGACTGGTTTCCTTATTAATTGTTCCACATCATCTCTTTTGAGATCCTCAAGGCACTAAATTTTCTCCTTGGCCTCCTCACACCTGCGCTCGACTTGCTCAACCATCAACTTAGGCGGGCAAGCATCTTCAATGAGCTCCAAGACTGAGAAATGTAGCAATTCCAAAATGTTATCAGCTGCATACCATCTCCTGCTACACATAGCCTGTGCTTTCTTAAGAATGTCTTCCACTGATTTATTAAGTTCAAGCCAAGTGTTCAATGCAGCTTTGATCTTCTTCAACTGAAAACTGTTGAAAATAGGAATGTCTTTTGGTATGTCCTTGATATACCTCTTCCACTCACCAATGTTTTGATTGGCCTGAGAAGCCTGCAGCCTTTTGGATTTCTACACTTCGAGGGAACCATACATCTTACCAAAGGTCATGTGAGTTTCCCTAATCTCATATAGGGTGCATAATAGCTTCTCCAGTAACTTATGATGTTCTTTATTAACTTGGAGGGCCAAGTCCTTAAATTCCTGAGGTGAGAACTTAGAGAAACTAGAAGATGCTGCACTTGTAGTTGCATCCTCACATCGCTTTTGCAGTAATGCTATCTTTTGTGTGTTAGCAGAATTCTCAACTTGTACATTACAAAGTTCATCCTACAAAGAGGTATTGCTTCACTCCAAATCCTCCAACCTATCTCCCCACAACCTCCTGAGATCAACAACATGAATCTCATGTTCTTCCTTGGTGTTTACCAACTCTTCTTCAAGCCTTTCCAATTCTTCCTTCTTCTGATCAATCTCCCTATTCAATATCTGGACTCAATCAATGTTTGCACCGACAAATGCTCCTAAGGCTATGGCTGCCTCAATTGCTCCTGTATGGGGGTCATTTGTTTGCTAAGCCCATATTATTTGATTAGGAACAGATACCTCTAATCCACCTTGATCCCTGCTCCTCTTCTTATCCCTTTTTACCACTGCATTATCTTCCTTACTGTAGAAATAATGTCCAAGAGGGACTACAACATCATCTTTATATTCAATTATTATTTCGGAATTAATTGTAATAACATTCTATATTGAAATCAATGAAGGTTTTTGAGTGACCATGGGACTAGGTATAGACATGGTAACTTGGGGAATAGTTAGAGGGGTAGAGACAGTCTGAGGAATTGATGGGACAGGGGTTGGAGAAGGGATTGAAGTGAAGGATTCAGAAAGTGGAACTTGATCATCATTAGCAGGTGATGATGAGGAGGGCATTGAGGGTGGATCTTCCACAGTGGGTAATGATAAAGTAGATAAGGGTAATTGTAGGGGAACAATTGAAGACTAGACTTCTGCAATAATAGATGGGGGAATGGAAAAAGGGACAGAGTTGTCTGAAAATGGGGTGGCTCTAGAAGTCAAAGTATGAAATTTTTTTGTTATGGAGAATGGTGGCATCACCCTTGGAGACAAAGCAGAAAGATCCTGAATAGATGACAACATAAATGATGAAGTTGTGATGTCAAGGGAATTAGTCACTTCCAATACATGTTGATCAGAAAAAGGGTGATCCATCTCAACAGTGTCTAACAAATCTTTAATTGCTTGTGAATCTTCAAGCACCTATTCAGTCACTTCTTCAGTCACTGATACTAGAGGATTGGGTCCATCATCAACATCACTATCAATGAGATCAACAGTAGGGACCTGTGATGTAGGGATATGGATTTTTTGTCTTTTAGCTGGGTTGACCTCAGCAATTATCAAATCATCAGCTACCTGTATAGCTGAAATAGTCACTTGAACATCCACAGTAACCTTAGGAGGTTCAATTGTTTGAGTGTCCAATACTTAAGTCAACTTTGCTAACTCCTGCTGGAAATGATGAGAGGTCTGCAACAAGGCTTTAACATGTTCATCTGTTTTCACCTGAGGAGGATTCTCCATGTGAGCTTTACCTTTATCTCTATCTGGATAAGTAAGCACTACAGGGGCATTAGCCTACTGGATATGCTTTTGTTATTTATCTCTTCTCACTTGCTCAATTAGATTAATCTCCATTGTTCTTTGCCTGTAGACTTTAGTTTTAATTTCGCTCTGATATGCCATAATCTGTTGTTATTCTTGTTAACACTTCACCCTATCCAGGACCTCATAAAATGTATTCACACCTTGGTAGATAGAATCATCTGGAACTTTCTCATGGAGATAATATTCATATGGTATTGTTTAAAATGTGCATCAAGGAACTTCTTAGAATCATGCTTCCGTTTGGGAGAAAGACCCAATTTTAGAGGAGCTACCTGGTCACCAAGCACTGCAACCCAATTTGAGGTTTGGATAACCAATGGCCCAAGGTTCAAAGAAAATTTAGGCCATCTTTTCTTCTTGGACCAGTAAGTTTCCTGTAGACACCATCAGTAACAGTCTGATAAGAGACTTCTTGAATGACCAATCTATTAGGCACTATTCGGGGCAGAAGATGAACAGTGTCACTTCCCTAGACTTTGATATATGAAAAGGACTCATAGACATACAAATCACCAATTGTATTGATGAAGGTTCTAGCATCATCTGAGAAGGCAGGTGTGTATTGTTTGAATATCTTAAAGTAAATGGTACCCATGAAATAGTCACAAATGTCATAAAGTAAGGGTAGAAAATTGCTCTCCCACAATGTTGAGTGATAAATGTGAACTAGTGGATCTGAAGGGGTCCAATTCCATCCCAAGTTAGGGTATTGGAACTCATAGCTGAAGACATCAATGATGAAGGCTGACAAGAAGAAGTGTGGCTTTCTTAGGGCAGGTGCCTTTCGATAATCTTGGATTGTTGTTTTAAGTTCTGAAGACAGGATAAACGCCCAAGCGAAGGATTCACCGGTTGTTAACACATGATGAGCTATTGGAGCCCATTCAGCTTTGAAGACTGAACAATTTGGCAGGCCAAAGAGCCTGCAGAGCATGGCTACCAGTAAAGAGTAATGCTCCCTAAACCAAACAATCGGGTAGAGGTTATCAGCCTTCGGCACAAAACTGCTAGGTTTAATCATCCATGATTTCATCATTTCGTCGAAATTGTACCTAGTTTTGGAGGATGTTATGAACTCAAGGCTGAGGCTTTGCACAACCGCCTTAAGAGAAAAAGCTCTGATAAAGAATATAGGGTGGAAGGTTGTCAATTGTGACCCCGTGCTGTCATTGAATAACTAGTCTTTAGGGTTAGAATTTTCCACAATCCATTTTACTGGGTCTGTGTAAGGTAAGACAGCGGGAGGGGTAGCAATGGCATAGATTTGAGAAGCCCTAATCTTCTCATATGCAGGTCAGTCTTCCTTAATGTCGGAAAGGTCATCATTATCAAAAATTTAATAGATTTTAGCCGATTCCATTTGATAAGTTTCGGTAACCCTCTCACTGGTATATGAGAAGATACCAAAATTCGGGTCTTTAATCAGTGAATCCCTGTGGACTGTCTTAGACTGAGTGTTCCATGACATCTTGGAAAAGCATGGAATTTCTGGTAAATAAAAAAAAAAAAATCAAAACTAAAACATAAACAGGAAACCCGTGAATAGAAAATGCAAAAATGACAACAAACCAACCTAAAAATAACTGAAAATTTGTGAGAATGACCCTGGTAAGAAATTCACAGTAAAATCCACGTAGTAGAGTAAATTCTGACAGTGAAAATGATAGAGAAAAAATAGGAAAAATCACATATTTATTGATTTTTTGTTGGATCAAATCTGTATCGTAGGATTAAAGGAAACAAATGGCTTAGATTCCCCCTGCGGAATGCGGGATCGGATCATGAGTTTTATTTTCAAACTTTATTCAAAATTCCCACAATCTGCAATTGCCGGTTGTGGGTTGCGGGTTTGCAAATCGCAAAACAACAGATAAAAGTGTTTCCGAAATTCGGAACCCAAAATAACGGGTTTCGGAAATGAAATAAGGTCTAAAAATCAAAATAAATTTCCCGCGTCCTGCAATCCGCAATTTGCGGATTGTGGGTTTTGGGAACACACAATGCGATTTATTGACATAACGGATTTTTGCAATCCGAAATCCGGAATTTGCAGGTTTCGGGTTTCGGGTTGCGGAATCGAAATTTCCAAAAATATTAACACAGTCTTTCCGCAACCCGCAATTTCGGGTTGCGGGTTTCTGGTTGACGAAATTCCAAAATAAAGAACAAACAATTGCCGGAATACGCAATTGCGGGTGTCGGGATTTCAAAATTTCGGGTTTTGGATTTGCAGAAAGAAAATGACACTTTAAAGAATCCAAGGCTTTCTACAAACTAAGAAAACAACCCAAAACTTGGAAATTTTGAAAGGAAAAGATTATAATTACACAAACCACAAGCAAAGATATGAGATCATACAAACAACGTTTTAAGAATCTCATTTTTTTTTTAAAGGAACTTACCTAAGTACCTTTGTATTTACAAAAATTGGGGCTCCCATGATCAAATGAAGCATGGGATCTGTTGTACTACAACAAATGGCGACTGGCTGGGAAGAACCAGTTATCTCTACAAACAAAACTTTAGTCAAAGAAGTATGTCAGCCAACTGATTTTCACCCTAAAATTTTAGAAAATGTTCATAAAAGGACAATCAATAAGCAGAATTACACATAAGATTGATATACTCCCATCCATGATCAATTTAAAGATAATGCAAATCTAATAAGGAGATTTAAGAAACAACAAAAACCCTTTTCCATTATGTAATCATAGGAAGACAGCTTTTTGATGAACCTGGGGGTAAGCTTCACAATACTCTGGATATCCAAATCATAAATCACCTTGACTAATTGAATGCTTTATTTACATATAATTACATTATTACCAATCTATTCATTCTCTTATTCCTCTTTTTCTTTTTTTCTTTTTTTTAACAAACATGAAATCTGTGTATAAGACCTTTTTGACATAAGACCAATGCCCTAACTTGGTGATCAGATTTTGGCAATGCCATTCAAAAAATTGATCTAGAAACTGAACAAACTAGCTTAGTAATGAGACTCCTTGTCTTCCAGCTGTAACACTGAAAGCAACTATCATGGCTTGGTGACCACATAAAGATAATTTCAGTCCAAAATCAAACCCATGATCATGGCAGGGATGGCTTGTGATAAGACCCCCCTGTCCTCACATGCAACACTGTCTTACAAAGGAAATTTAGAACAAAATTTTTATTAGGGTGTGAATTACAGGACACCACCATGGCTTGGTGACCATATGATAGTGGCGTTACTCATTGATGCTTTGCAAATCATGAATGGACCGACCTGTGATAGGATCTTCCACCTTTCAGTAAACTGAAAGTCATCTTCCAAGTTTGGTGGCTTGGTGTGAAGATGTCATTCCACCCACATCTATGAACCTAATGGATTGGCTTGTAATAAGACCCCCCATCCTGTAATCCACAATTATTGAATAATATCATTTTCAAGGTGACTATGATAGGACCCAGAGCAGATAAAGGTTGACCAGGTTATTGAGATATGCTGTGCTACACTAATGAAACATAAGACAAGAAAGTCAGTCATTTCCACAACCTCAATTAAACAAATAAAGCATGTATAAGATAATGACCAAGGTGGAAAGATATCAATCAAAGTCCTGCAATTAATGACTGTCTATTATTTGTAAAACAAATTCTGACATAGGTTGAAAAGAGCAAAGATTGACAGAGCATTCCAAAAATTTAGTTCAAATTATTCTTGAGACAAGTTGACCATCAACCATTACCAAATGTGTAGAGTTTATTAGAAGAAAAACCAATCAAAACAAATAAACTGCAAAGCACACCAAACTTATGTATAGAGTGCATAAAATTGTTTAGACAAAATACTTTTTTAGCAGAGAAACATTCCATTAGAAGAAATTTGGGGTCTAAAATGGGCCTCCTAAGGAAAATAATAAAAAAAACCACATCACACTACAAATATGCCATGTCACACTAAGTTAAAGGTGTTATCTAGTGAAGGTCAACTTATAATATTTCATTAATGGTAGTTGACAAGTATGTTGGGTTTATGTAGAGTTAAGAGATGATGGTTGAAAATAATAATGAAAGGTTTAGATTCTTGTGCATACACAATAAATGATATGGTGGTAAAAATTTTAAATTTATATTATAATTTATTTATTTTTTTAATAAATGTACCACTACTTCTTTTTATATATTTAATAAAATTAGTCAAGGATACGTTGGTTTGTTGGTAGGGATTGATGGATTTCATTCCATCCACTTGGGTTCAATTACATTGAGACATCTTCTGGCTTGGATGACCCTCAAACAAATTTAGTTGGAAAACGTTTTCCACTGAAAAATATATTTAATAAAATTTGAAACTAAAAAAGAAACTAAAATTATAATGAAAAAATATAATTACAATAATACTAAAAATAAACAATCACTGTTTTTATTTTATATGATCACTACTTCGAAGTCTTTTAAATGCTAGTGGAGTAATCTCGAAATAATAAAAGCATTTATATAACTAATCTCTTAAAAATAAAAATAAATAAATTAAAAAAAATGTCATAAATAAAAGGAAAATAAAAATGAAAAATATGAGAGAGAGAAAATAATATTTCGCTATTTTTGCGTTAATTTTTTCCTCCGAACTTGGAATTTGACGTTTTTGGTACCATTGCAAAGGTCTCGATGAGGCCTTTCCAATGGTACCAAAAACGTCCAATTTTGAGTTTGGAAGAAAAAATTAACGCAAAAATAGCGAAATATTATTTTATCTCTCTCATATTTTTCATTTTTATTTTATATGATCACTACTTCGAAGTCTTTTAAATGCTAGTGGAGTAATCTTGAAATAATAAAAGCATTTATATAACTAATCTCTTAAAAATAAAAATAAATAAATTTAAAAAAGTGTCATAAATAAAAGAAAAATAGGAGAGAGGTAAAATAATATATTTTTTTAAATTTTTGCGATAACTTTTTCCTCCAAACTCGGAATTTGATGTTTTTGATACCATTGGAAAGGTCTCATTGAGACCTTTCCAACAGTACCAAAAACGTCAAATTCTGAGTTTGGAGGAGAAAGTTATCGCAAAAATAATGAAATATTATATTATCTCTCTCCTATTTTTCTTTTATTTATGACACTTTTTTAAATTTATTAATTTTTATTTTAAGAGATTAGTATATAAATGTTTTTATTATTTCAAGATTACTCCACTATCATATTAATTAATGTGAGATTTATATTTTAAAAAATTTAGAAGTAGTGATAATATAAAATACTCTATATTTATTATTTCAAGTATATTTATTATTTCAAAATTATTCCACTATCATTTTAACTAATGTGAGATTTATATTTTAAATAAATTAGAAGTAGTGATAATATAAAATACTCTATATTTATTATTTCAAGTATATTTATCATATTTCAAGATGAACTTTTCAAAATCTTAACCAAGGTGAGTGTTATATGAAGTTAGTTCTTGTCCAACTCAACCATGATGGTTGACCAAAATACTAAAATTCTATTGGTTTAAAATATATTACTCATCACACGCTCATCCATGACATGTTTTCTTATAAGGCCCATTTTAGACCCCAAATTTCCTCTAATGACTAGATAGGTGTCAATGACCCCTTCCAATGTCTGTAATTGAACAGTACTAGAATCAATCTTTTCTGTAATAATGAAAGGTCCTAGCCAAAGGCGTTGAAACTTTGTATAATCATTTTTATCCTTATGTTGCTTATCCCATCTCAAAACCAAATCTCCTACTGAAAATTCCCTGTCAGAAGAGGATTTCTCATCGAACCATCTCTTAACCATCTGCTGATGATGATATATTTTAATTTTAGCCACTTCCCTATCTTCCTCCAACTTAAGCAAGGTATCAATTCTCTGTTGAAGAGGGGAGGAATCATCTTCCTGAATGGATTGGGCCAACTATAATGAGGGAATGGTAAGGTTAGATGGTAGGATGGCTTCCTTGCCATAAACTAAACAATAGGGAGAGTTTCCAATAGCTGCCTTTGGGGTAATTCGACTGCCCAAAGAGCATTATAAAACTGTGTATGCCAATCTTTGTGATGAGAGGATACTGTCTTCTTCAAAATATTTATCAGGTTCTTGTTAGAAGATTCAGCAAGCCCATTACCCTGTGGATAATAATTGGAAGAAAATTTTAGTTTGATCCCTTTTTCAAGGGCATACTGTGTAAGATCAATTGAGGAAAAGTAGGATGCATTATCAAAGACAAGATACTCTGGAGCACCAAACCTTGTAACTATCTGGCTATCAAGGAAAGATATTACTTGATTTGTGTTACACTGCCTAAGGGGGACTGCCTCTACCCATCTAGTAAAGTAGTTAGTTGCTATGAGGATATACCTATGTTGAAGGGAGGAGGTGGGATTAATTGTTCCAACAAAATCCAGTCCCCATTGCTGAAATGGAAACTGAATTGTTACTAGCTGCAGAGGAAAAGCAGGTCTTTTGAATTTCCCTGCACACTTTTGACATGGTTCACACCTTCTAACATGAGCATAGGAATCCTTAAACAGAGTAGGCCAATAATATCCAGCTCTGAGAATCTTGTGTGTTGTGGTTTCACCTGAAAAATGGCCTCCAGCAGGTCCTGCATGAAATTGAAAAAGAGTGTCATCAATCTCATTTTTCTCCAAACACCTAAGGAAAACTCCATCATAATTTTTTCTAAACAGAACTCCATTAATAAATTGATAGGGAGCATAATTTAATATCAAAGCTCTATGTTTTTTGAATTCGAGGATTTCAAGAGCAAACCCATGGTTTAGAAAAAACATGATATGATCATACTAGTCAGATGTTGGAGTGTCTATGGCATTAACAAAACCTGTAGGAACATTTTCCTCCTGCTCCCATTCAGTCTTCTACTAAAAAGGATCATTCGACTGGGCAGTAAGTAGGCACAAACCTTGCCCTTTTAAAATCTTTGCTGGCCTGATTTCCAGGTCATATTCCTGCAAAGCTATCATCCAATGGACTCTTTTCTCGCCTAGTTCTTTCTGGACCAACACATTTCTGATAGCAGTGTATGGCATGATTATATTTGTTCGAGATTTCAATAACTAGGGATTGTAATGCTTCACAGACTTGTAAAATGCATAATCCTGCTTGTCAATTTGGGAGTAGTTAATTTCTTCTCCCTTAAACGTTGAGCTCATGAATAATATTGGAATCTCAGTATCACTGTCATGCTTCTGTGTCAAAAAAACTGCATAATAAAAATTAGTAGCAAAAGTATATAGAATAAAATCCTTGTTGAAATCTGGGGACATTAGAGTAGGAGCTTCTGCAATGGCCTTTCAAATTTCAACAAATGCATCTTTATGTTCCTGCGACCAACTAAACTGTACATATTTTTTAACTAAGTGTTGCAAAGGATTAACAATTTGTGCAAAATTGGGAACAAATCTACGTACAAAATTGATCTTACCGAGGAATGATTGCATGGCTTTGCGCGAACCAAGAAAATCGATCTTTGAAATAGCATCAGTGCATTCAGGATTAATTATCATACCTTCCTTGGAAACAATGAAACCCAGGAGCTTACCTTCTGTTACTGCAAATATGGACTCCTTGGGGTTCAGAGAAATTCCGTACTTCCTGTAGCATTCAAAAACTTGTTTCAAAGCAGATAAATGTTCATGTCATTTCTTCGAATAGATAATGATGTCATCTAGATATACTACAACATAATTATGCATCAAACCTCTGAAATCTATGTCCATATCTCTCTGAAATGTGGCTCTTGCATTTATTAGTCCGAAGGGCATTCGCCTATAGGTGAAGGTACCCCAGGGGGTCCTGAAAGATGTTTTCAGTCGGTCATCAGGGAAAACCATGACTTGGTTGTACTCTGAAAAACCATCCAGGAGAGAGAACATCTCTGACCCAGCTACCTTTTGTAGAATTTGTTCCATGGGAGGAATAGGGTAGTTATCCTTTTCGGAAGCTCTATTCAAATTCCTGAAATCAACACAAAGTCTAATTTCCCTATTCTTTTTCCGAACAGGTACTAAATTTGCTATCCATTGTGTGTGTCTGACAAGGAATATTATTCTAGCTATCAGCAACTTCCCAAGTTCTTTTTTCACGGAGGGTTCCAAAATAGGATGCATCTTCCTTAGTTTCTGTTGATAAGGTTTAACTTCTTGCTTCATCGGTATGTTATGATGCATAATGCTAGTATCAAAGGTTTTCAATTCGTCATAGGTCCATGCAAAAACATCCTTGTATTCTTTACATAGTTTGATGAACGCTCTTCTTTCTTCAATAGAATAGTCAACTCCAAGGTTAATAAATCGGGGGTTCTGTTCAGTACCGAGGTTGACTGGCTCATAGTTCAGTGATGAACTGTGTGTCTTACAATTGGTCTTTTGTTTAAACTTATCTTGCAAGTCATAGAACTTTTCTAAGTTGATCATTGGTTTTGGAATAATATTGGAGGGATCAGTCAAAGATTTTTCATGCTCAGCTTCATCTATTGCCATATCTTGAAAGGTATCTTGAGCTGAGAGAAATTCTAGGATCTGTTGATCATCATCAAAAACTTTCCAGCTTGTAACATTATCAGGGATGGAAGGCCTATACATGAGTTCTATTGAAAAGGTTTTAGGTGACAAGCCTTTTGGTGGAATCATCCTAGATGCAGTATTTACTAAAAGGTCAGCATCAAAGTTCTGCGACCTAGGGACAGACTTGATGTTGAATGCAGTGAAAGAATTGGTGAGTTCTCTTACCATCTTTTGATAATTAGTTAAACGAGGAGACATAAAGTGTATCTTGTTCCTTACCTGTTTAACTATAATTTTATAATCACCAAAAAATTCTATCACCTGTGCACCCATATCAATAGATTTTTTGAGTCCCTACACCAGAGCCTCATATTCAGCTACATTATTCGTACATTCAAATTCAAGTCTACAAGCAATCATGGTTTTAGTCCCTTTAGTATCAATAAGGACACAACCTGCACTAGCTCCATCCTTGGATCTGGAGCCATCAAAGAATAAAGTCCATGCAATAGGATCAATCCTAAAATTTGTATTAACATTATACAAATTATGTACAATAGTTCTAGAGAATGGAACAATGGTAATATTGGCAATCTAAGATTCATTTTGTACATTCTCTGGTGAAGAATCAACTGGCAAATCCCCCAAAAAGGTATCAAATGTAAAATTCTCAATATGTGAGCTGAAATAACAAGCAGGTTCACTCGAATCATTAAAATCAGTGACTGTTTGCTTCATAAATGGCTCCCTACTGATCTTAATTTTGTTTGGTTGTCCATTGTAGGGTAGCCATAGGTGAGACCAATCAGTGGAAAAGTGACCCTTGAGATTCTCTAACCAATCTCTGCTGAGCCACATTCCATAGGCTTCAGGGATGTTAGCTACAACAATATCAATGGTCTGGTGAATCTGAGGATCAACAGATAATGTCAACAACACATTTCTCAATCTCCCCACAACTCTTACTTTAGATCTGTCAAGCTGGAAAATCTAAGTAGGATAGGGTTCCCAAGTGGCATTAAGTTTCCTGCAGATAGACAGGGGCATCACATTGGAAGAAGCACTAGATTCTATCATGCAATTATGTACATTTTTGTTGAAGATTTCAAATGTGAGCAAGAAAGGAGGTGTCCTCTTGCTTCCAGATTTCTGGTCTTCTAGTTTGGTAAAAGAGTCTAAGTTATTGTTTTGTGATTCTCTTGTTTGTTTGATTATCATATTTTTAGGTAAAGAATCTTTCATAGAAGGGATTTTCAGAAGTTCAAACAAAGAGATATTTGCTTTGACTCTTTTCAAATCTTCAGCCAAAATGTATTCCAATTCAGGAATAACTATATCCTTTTGAGGAACAGTTTTGCTTTATTGGGAGGTGTTGTTGAAGATGAAGGTTCTTGAGCAGGTTGTGGTCTTGATCTAGTATTTTAAGGATGTTGAACATTGAACACTGTATCAGGTTCTTCTTCTTCTTCATTCATTGGTAGTTCAAAGAAATAGCTAACAGTATTAATCTGTGGATCCTATTATTCATCTCCTCCTTCTGGTAAATGTGGATCTTGGTCTATCTGATCATTAGAAGGTTTAGGTACATTTTGTGATTCAGTGGCTAGGGCTTTGAAAATGGAATATATCTCTTCAGAAGTCAATCCTTCGTTAGGATTAGGAGGTGGTGGATTTTGGGGAGGTTGATAAGGTCTCCTGAAAGGTGTCTTTACAAAACATCTGTTATTATTTTGATTATCATTATTATTCTTTTTCAGATCAACCATCTCATTTGACATTTTCTAGAGAAACTTGTTAATATCAATAATTTCAAAGGGATCTTTGTTTTGGGTAGTGGGCTTGGGAGAATTATTAGTTTTCTTCCTGGATGTAGAAGGTTGTTCTTCTAAAGCATCAGGATTATCTTTCAGACAATAGATATCCTTTTCAACTTGAATGGCTTCAGCATAAGATTCAAACAAGTTTTCTTTGTGTGCCCTTTTGACCCACATTGCAATAGGAACAGATAGACCCTTTTCATAATAGGAAACCAAAAGATGTTCTACAGGAAGAACAATGGCAGGGATTCTATTCTTTAGGTAAGAAAATATCTGATTTTAATCTTTGACTCTTTCTTCACCTTTCATTTTCATGGAAGATAACTCAAAAAATATATCTTGTGGTGTTTTATCATCCCCAAAATTTTGGATGAACAAATTTTCAAACTCATCCCATGAAGTTATAGTTCTAGCTTCTAAGGAAAAATACCATGTGGATGCCTTCCCTTCAAATGTGTAAGGGAATAGTCTACAAACCACATCTTCATGAACAACACTCCTAAGTCTAATGGCCTACATAAAAGTTTTGATATGATCTAATGCAAGTGACTTATCATCTGGATTGAACTTAGGAAGCCACTTCTTAGGGTTTTTAGGCAATCTATGTTGATCCCCAAGTATGAATACAACATCTTGGTCAAGCCAAGGTATTTTATGGCCTTCCCCAACCATAGGTTTTTCTTCTTCATCTTCAGATGAGGATCTAGAAGAATGATCACTTTCAGATGAGGAGGATGATGATGAAGGAGGAGAGGGTGGTGGTCCACCTAAAGCAGTAGTGTGTGAGACTTGTTTTGTTTCACTAAATAATAAATCAAGATCAAATTCAGGGAATTGCTATTGATTTGATGAATTATTTTGCTCAGTATTATGCTCAATTGAATTTTGATTGTCTTGATTATCTTGAATGTTTTCCTGTGGATTAGTATTTTCTTCGTGAATTGCTGCTAATCCTTGATTTCTTTCTACATAGATCCTCTGTTGTAACCTGGAAGCACTATCATTAGAACTTTTGAGTATCTGTTCAAGTGAGATAGGTCCTCTAGTAGGTGAGATAATGATGATATCTCCTATTCTAGGATCTCAGTGAGCTATAGGGGTGATAGGGACAGTATTAGGATGTTGCACTGGTTTCTCAATAGAAGTAGATGCTTGTATGTGGCTACGTGTGACAATTGGTATTCTTGCTGGAGGAGGTTTACTGGTACTTTTTTTAGGCATATTTTGTTTCAGGCCCTCCTTCTGGTGCCATTTGTTGAGGCCTCGGATGTGCAAGGTATGAAAAGTGATGGAATGGGTTCCTAAGCTCTCGACAGAGGGGGAAAACCCAAACTGAAAGGATTCAAAAGGTCCTACGCAAGGATAATTCTATCCCTAGGTGTTTTGGTATAGTAATCTCCCATGAATATTTGGCCTCCACTGGCACTCTATGAGTTGGTGAGTTTTGATCCAAAGGATCAGTTTTCTAATGAAGAAAACAATGTGTAAAAAGGTTTGTAAACACAAATCTACTTATAAGAATCTAAACTAAGTTAGATCTAATCTAAGAAGGTGTCTTGAGATAAGGGCAGGTCAACTTGATGTGAAAATTAAGCAAGTATTATTCATCAACTTAACAGAAATGTTAAGAGACTTATTACTTATTTGCTCAAATTACCATTAACTAAAGAAAATTAATCAACAACAGATTTGAGGATTGCATACATTCAAAATTTGACCTGTAACTGATATGTTAATTGAAAAATTAAAATCAATTATAATTTTACTGAGAAAACCATTTGCAAAAATCGATAAAGATTTTAATTGAATAAACTCTCTTAAAACTTCATGAACACACATATCATTAGCAGAGATAAACCAGAACTAAAGATCACTGTGCTTAATAAATTGCAAAAGGATTTAAACAGCATTAGATAAACAATTTGGAGTAAAAATCACATTCATCAAAGAAACTTGATCAACAAACAAAAGTAGATATGAAAATAACTTTACTGTATTCAACGACAGTCTGTAAGAAATTACAAGATTGTATCAAAACAGGGCATCTCTAGTCTCTCCTGTAGATTTTTTCCTCCAAATTCCATCATCTCTCTCTACAAGAGATCATCTCTTTTAAATGAGAGTTAGAAAATAATAATACAAGGAGTAAATTCCCACAAACCGGGATTACAAAATCAAAACTAAACTAATGGCCTAGAAAAGCTTGCCATTTGTCCCAAATCTCTAACAACTCATCCACATTCGAATAGTTAGTTGATTCAAGCCCCAACTGGGAATTACATTCGAATGTTTCCATTTCATTCTTAGCTAACTTATGCCAAATACGGATGTAGATGTGGATTTTTCCTTCCATGGTGACCAGTTTCCTTATCAATTGTTCCACATCATCTATTTTAACCTCCTCAAGGCGTTGAATTTTCTCCTTGGCCTCCTCACACCTGTGCTCGACTTGTTCAACCATTAAATTAGGAAGGAAAGCATCTTCAATGAGCTCCAAGGCTGAGAACTATAACAATTCCAAAATTTTATAATCTCCTGCTACACATAGCCTGTGCTTTCTTAAGAATGTCTTCCACTGATTCATTAAGTTCAAGCCAAGTGTTCAATGCAACTCTGATATTCTTGAACTGAAAACTGTTGAGAATAGGAATGTCTTTTGGTATGTCCTTGATACACCTATGCCACTCACCAATGTTTTGACTGGCCTGAGAAGCCTGCAGCCTTTTGGATTTCTGCCCTTCGAGGGCACCATACATCTGACCAAAGGTCATGTGAGTTTCCCTAATCTCATCTAGGGTGTAGAATAGCTTCTCCAGTAACTTATGATGTTCTTCATTAACCTAGAGGGCCAAGTCCTTAAATTCCTGAGGTGAGAACTTAGAGAAACTAGAAGAGGCTGCACTTGCAGTTGCATCCTCACATTGCTTTTGCAGTAATATCCTCACATTGCTTTTGCAGTAATGCTATCTTTTGTGTGTTAGAAAAATTCTCAACTTGTACATTATGAAGTTCATCTTGCAAATAGGTATTGCTTCGCTCCAAATCCTCCAACCTATCTCCCCATAACCTCCTTAGATCAACAACATAAATCTCATGTTCTTCCTTGGTCTTTACCAACTCTTCTTCAAGCCTTTCCAATTCTTCCTTCTTCTGATCAATCTCCCTATTCACTATCTGGACTAAATCAAGGTTTGCACTAGCAAATGCTCCTAAGGTTGTGGCTGTCTCAATTTCTCCTATCTGGGGGTCATTTGTTTGTTGAGACCATATTATTTGATTAGGAACAGATACCTCTAATCCACCTTGATCCCTGCTCCTCTTCTTACCCCTTTTTACCACTGCTTTATTTTCCTTACTGTAGAAATAATGTCGAAGAGGGACTACAACATCATCTTCATATTCAGTTATTATTTCGAAAGTAATTGAAATAACATTCTCTATTGAAATCAATGAAGGTGTTTGAGTGACCATGGGACTAGGTATAGACATGGTAACTTGAGGAATAGTCAGAGGGGTAGAGACAGTCTAAGGAACTAATGGGACAAGGGTTGGAGAAGGGATTGAAGTGAAGAATTAAAAAAGTGGAACTTGATCATCATTAGCAGGTGATGATGATGAGGGAATTGAGGGTGGCTCTTCCACAATGGGTAATGATAAAGTAGATAAGGGTAATTGCATGGGCACAGTCGAATACTGGACTTCTGCAATAATATATGGGGGAATGGAAAAAGGGACAGAGTTGTCTGAAAATGGGGTGGCTCTGGAAGTCAAAGTATGAAAAAGTTGTGTTATGGAGAATGGTGGCATCACGACTGGAGATAAAGTAGAAAGATCCTGAATAGCTGACAACAAAAATGATGAAGTTGTGATGTCAGGGGAAGTAGTCACTTCCAATACCTGTTGATCAGAAAAAGGGTGATCCATCTCAATAGTGTCTAACAAATCTGTAACTACTTGTGAATCTTCAATCACCTGTCAGTCACTTCTTGAGTCACTTCTTCAATCACTAATACTGGAGGATTGGGTCCATCATCAACATCACTGTCAATGAGATCAATAGTAGGGACTTATGATGTAGGCATCTAGATTTTCTTTCTTTTAGATGGGTTGACCTCAGCTATTATCAAATCATTAGCTACCTATATAGCTGCAGCAATCACTTGAACATCCACAGTAAGCTTAGGAGGTTCAACTGTTTGAGTGTCCAATACTGAAGTCAGCTTTGCTAACTCCTGCTAGAAAGGATGAGAGGTCTGCAACAAGGCTTTAACCTGTTAAGTTGTTTTCACCTGAGGAGGATTCTCCATGGGAGATTTACCTTTATCTCCATCTGGATAAGTAAGCATTAGAGGGGCATTAGCCTGCTAGATTTACTTTTGTTCTTTATCTCTTCTCACTTGCTCAATCAGATTCATCTCCATTGTTCTTTGCTTGTAGACTTTACTTTTAATTTCTCTCTAATATGCCATAATCTGATGTTGTTCTTCTTGACACTTCGCCCTATCCAAGACCTCAGAAAATGTATTCACACCTTGGTAGATAGAATCATCTGGGACTTCCTCATGGAGATAATCCATCTTCATATGGTATTGTTTAAAATGTGCATGAAGGAACTTCTTAGGATCATGCTTCCTTTTGGGAGCAAAACCCAATTTTAGAGGAGCTACCTGGTCACCAAGCACCGCATCCCAATTTGAGGTTGGGATAACCAATGGCCCAAGGTTCAAAGAAAATTTAGGCCATCCTTTCTTCTTGGGACCAGTAAGTTTCATGTAGACACCATCAGTAATAGTATGATAGGAGACTTCTTGAATGACCAATCTATCAGGCACTATTAGGGGTAGAAGATGAATAGTGTCACTTCCCCAGACTCTGATATATGAAAAGGACTCATAGACATACTAATCACCAATTGTATTGACGAAGGTTCTAGCATCATATGAGAAGGAAGGTGCCTCTTGTTTGAATATATTAATTAAATGGTACCCATGAAATGGTACCAAATGTCATAAAGTAAGGGCACAAAATTGCTCTCCCACAATGCTGAGTGATAAATGTGAACTGGTGGATCTAAAGGGGTCCAATTCCATCCTAAGTTAGGGTATTGGAACTCAGAGCAGAAGACATCAATGATGAAGGCTGATAAGAAGAAGTGTGGCTTTTTCAGGGTAGGTGCCTTTTGATAATCTTGGATTGTTGTTTTATGTTCTGAAGACAGAATAGATGCCCAAGGGAAGGATTCACCTGTTGTTAACACATGATGAGCTATTGGAGCCCATTCATCTTTGAAGACTGAACAATTTGGTAGGCCAAAGAGCTTGTAGAGCATGGCTTCCAGTAAAGAGTAAGGCTCCCTAAACCAAACAATTAGGTAGAGGTTATCAGCCTTCAGCACAAGACTGCTAGGTTTAATCATCCATGATTTCATCATTTCATCGAAATTGTACCTAGTTTTTGTTGGTTCTGGATCCTAATCTTCCAGTCTCATAGATGATGATTCAGCCGTGTTTGTACCCAAAATTTGGTTACGATCCTGGCATGATCCCCAGGGCCCATGGTTTTGGGTAACCCATGGTATTTTCCCATTGTATTTCCCTTATAAAAGAAAGACAATGTAATATGGCTAGGGTTGATGTATTAGGTATTATGCATTGTAAATATCTCTAAGATCAAAAGAGAGACTGTGAGACAGTGAAGAGGAAGTGCAGCGGTTGTGTTGCAAGTTGTATCCCTTCACTTTGCTAGATGGTATAATAATAAGGACTGGCAATTTCAGTGTGGACGTAGCCCATCTCGAGTGAACCACGATATATTGGTTTCTCTCTTGTAATGTGTATGTGTGATTATATGTGCATTTTTGTTTATTGTTATTGCTCTACAATCATGTTTTTATAACAATTGGTATCATATCCAAAGGTCTATTTGGCAGATAAACCCAAAGGAAACTAGGGTTTCTGGTTTGAGTGGAAGCAATGGCGGAAGAAGGAAAGTTTAAGGTCGAGAAGTTTAATGGCCAAAACTACTAGTTATGGAAGATAAAAATGGAGGACTATATGTACCAAAAGGATATATTCCTACAATTGGGAGGAAGAGCAAAGCAGTCGGTGACTATGAAGGATGAAGAATGGGAGGTTCTTGACAGAAAGGCACTGGGAACAATACGTCTATCCCTTGCTTCATCGGTGGATTTCAATATCTCAAAAGAAATGACAATGGAGGGTTTGATGAGCGCATTGGGTAAGCTATATGAAAAACCCTCGGCCTCCAACAAGGTATTTCTAATGAAGCATTTATTTAATATGAATATGTCTGAAGGTGGATCTGTTACCGATCATTTAAATGATTTTAATACGGTTACAAATCAACTAAGTTCTGTAAGTGTGAACTTCGATGATGAGGTTAGGGCTCTTCTAATATTCTATTCATTACCAGAAGGTTGGAATAGCTTGGTCATGGCTGTAAGTAACTCTGTCTTTGGTTCAAACACCTTGAAATTTGATGATGTTATTGGTGTTATTCTTAGCGAAGAAATGCGAAGAAAAAGCACAGGTGAGACATCAGGTAATGCGTTGACCATGGAGAGCAGGGGAAGACAAAAGGAGAGAGGAAAGAGACAAGGTAATCATGGCAAGTCTAAAATGGGAAGATCCAAGTCCAGAATGGGGAAAATAGAGTGTTGGAATTGTGGAAAGAAAGGACATCTGAAGAAAGACTACAGATCTCTAAAGAATAAAGGAGATGGACAGGAGGAAACTACCCAGGAAGCAAATGTAGCAGGTGATGTGTTACAAGATGCTTTGATTCTTTCATTAGATAATACAAGTGATTATTGGGTAGTAGATTCAGGGGATTCATTTCATGCTAAACCACATAGGAAATATTTTCATGATTATGTTCCAGGCGATTTTGGACATGTTTTATTGGGTGATGATGAGCCATGTAAAATTGTTGGAATGGGTAAGGTATGGATACAATTTAAGAATGGAACTGATTGGATGTTGAAAGATGTTAGGCATATTCCTGCTATGAAAAGAAATCTGATCTCAACATGGCATTTGGGAGATGGCAGCTGTTTATCTACGTTTGGAGAAACGTGGTGAAAGATCACTAAAGGATCAATGGTGATAGAAAAAGGAGACAGGGTAGGTACGTTGTATTTATGTCCTCATAATACTGACCATTCTATCTCTTTAGCTTCCACAGGAACATATAGAACATCATGGCATCATAGGCTTGGCCACATGAGTGAGAAAGGGATGCAGATTCTCCACTCAAGGAAGTTGCTGCCAGATTTGAAGCAGGTAAGTTTGGAATTATGTGAAAACTGTGTTTATGGAAAACATAAGAGAGTCAGATTTCTCAGGGTTGGGAAATAAAAGAAGAATGAAAAGTTAGAGCTTGTGCATACAGATGTATGGGGACTAGCTCAGGTACAATCTCTTGGTGGCTCTCATTATTATGTTGCATTTATTGATGATGCAACTAGGAAAACTTGGGTTTATTGAATTAAACCTAAATTTGATGTGTTTTCTACTTTTAAGAAGTGGAAAGCTTTGGTTGAGAACGAGACAGGAAAAATGTTAAAGTGTCTCAGATTTGATAATGGAGGTGAGTACTGCGGCAAAGAGTTTGATAGTTACTATTCATACCATGGGATTCATAGAGAGAAGACAGTCCCAGGAACACCACAAGAAAATGGTGTGTCAGAAAGGATGAACAGAACGATCATGGAGCGTGCAAGGTGTATCAGATTGCATGCAGGGTTGCCCTTACAGTTTTGGGTGGATGCTGTAAATACTGTTGTTTATGTAATAAACAGAGGACTTTCAAGTGATTTGGATGGTGGTATTCAAGAGGATGCATGGACAGGTAAAAATGTAAACTACTCATTCCTGAGAATGTTTGGTTGTGAATCATTTGTCCATATTGATAAAGAAAATAGAACAAAGCTTGAAGCTAAATCCAAGAAATGTACCTTTATTGGATATGGGGTTGATAAATTTGGTTATCATTTATGGGATTATGAAAATAACAAAATCATCAGGAGTAGAGATGTGATATTCAATGAAAAGGTTATGTATAAAGATCAGTTACAGGGAAAGAAACAGGAAAAGGAAAACACGGAGTACACAGTACTTGATGAAATTAAAGAAAATGAAGTTCCGAAGGTGCCAGAAAATCAAGAACAACAGGAAGTACCTTAAACTCCTGCAAGTGTAAGAAGATATACCAGGTTAAGTAGACTCCCTAAACAATACTCTCCTTCAATGTATTATTTATTGATGGCTGATGCTGGTGAACCATAATGTTATGAAGAAGCAATGCAAGTGGAAACTAGAAAGAAGTGGGAGCAAGGCATGAATGAGGAGATGGACTCATCGGTAGGAAACTAGAATTGGGATTTGGTTCAGTTTCCTGCTGGTAAAAGAGCATTGCAGAACAAATGGATTTACAGGTTGAAGGAAGAAGGAGGCAAGAAGCAGTACAAGGCCAGACTTGTTGTAAAGGGGTTTTCACAGAAGAAAGGTATAGATTTTGATGAAATATTTTCTCCTGTTGTTAAGATGACTTCAACTAGGAATATCTTAAGTCTAGTGGCGGTAGAATATTTGCATCTTGAACAGTTAGATGTAAAAACAGCCTTTCTCCATGAGGATTTGGAGGAAGAGATATATATGCAGCAGACATAAGGGTATGAGGTCAAAGGGAAGGAGGATTTGGTATGCAGGTTGAAGAAGAGCTTGTATGGCTTGAAGCAAGCTCCAAGGCAGTGGTATTTAAAATTTTACAGGTTTATGATAGAACAAGGTTATATTAGATGTCATTCTGACCATTGTGTTTATTTCAAGAGGCTAGACAATGAAATAGATATTATCTTGTTATTGTATGTGGATGACATGCTTTTTGCAGGGTCTAACATGCAGGATATAAATGTGCTCAAAAGGAAGTTAGCTAATTCATTTGCGATGAAGGATTTGGGTGCTGCAAAGCAAATCCTTGGTATGAGAATAACAAGAGATAGGAAAAATCGCAAATTGACATTGTCTCCGAGTGAGTACATACAAAAGGTGTTGGAGAGTTTCAGAATGTAGAATGCAAAACCAGTTAGTACACCTTTGGCCATCCATTTTAGTCTAAGTAAGGAAATGTGTCCCAAGAAACAGGAAGAAACAGATTACATGTCCAAGATTCCCTATTCATCAGCAGTTGGCAGCTTGCTGTATGCCATGGTGTGCACAAGACCAGATATTGCACATGCAGTGGGAGTTGTGAGCAGATATATGAACAATCCAGGTAAAGAACATTGGAAGGCAGTACAGTGGATTCTCAGGTATTTGAGAGGTACCACCACTCGGGCATTATGTTTTGGAGGTTCGGACACTGTTCTACAGGGATATGTTGATGCAGATATGGTAGGTGCTAAGGATAGCAGGAGGAGCACCACAGGGTATGTGTTTACTGTAGGTGGAACAACAGTAAGTTGGATCTCAAAAATACAAAAGGTTGTTGCACTTTCAACAATGGAAGCCGAGTATGTTGTTGTTACAGAGGCTAGTAAAGAGATGATTTGGTTGCAAAGGTTTATGGAGGAATTGGGTAAGAAGCAAAATGATAGCAGGTTGTATAGTGATGGTAAGAGTTCCATTCATCTTGCAAATAACTCAACATTCCATTCCAGGACTAAACATATACAACTCAAGTACCATTTCATACGTTCTGTTCTGGAAGATGAACTATTGAAGCTGGAAAAGATACATACTAGCCAGAATCCTGCAAACATGTTCACAAAGGTAGTGACCAGAGAGAAACTCAGTTCCTACTCGGTTTCAGTTGGCCTTCTAGCATGAAGGTGAAGATGAGAAATTTTTCAAGTCCAAGGTCCAGCAAGTACATCAGCGGTGGAGTTGTTGTGATCAGTCTCCAAGTGGGAGATTGTTGGTTGTGGACCCTAATCTTCTAGTCTCATAGATGATGATTCAGTCGTGTTTGTACCCTAAGTTTGGTTATGATCCCGGCACAATCCCCAGGGGTTCCGGGGGATGTAAGGGCCAGTGGATCCCCAAGAAAGGGGGTTCGGGGGCAACGCCTCCGAGAAAATTTTTTGGGGTTGTTTTTGCCAACAGTTTATGGGCCCATGGTTTTGGGTAACCCATGGTATTTTCCCATTGTATTTCCCTTATAAAATAAAGACATTGTAACATGGCTAGGGTTGATGTATTAGGTATTATGCATTGTAAAGATATCTGAGATTAGAAGAGAGATAGTGAAGAGGAAGTGCAGTGGTTGTGCTGCAAGTTGTATCCCTTCACTTTGTTGGATGGTATAATAATAAGGACTAGCAATTTTAGTGTGGACGTAGCCCATCTTGGGTGAACCACAATATATTGGTGTCTCTCTTGTAATGTGTATGTGTGATTATATTTTCATTTATGTTTATTTTTATTGCTCTATGATCCTATTTTTCTAATAGTTTTGGAGGATGTGATGAACTCAGGGTTGAGGGTTTGCACATCCGGCTTAAGAGAAAAAGATCTGATAAAGACTTTAGGGAAGAAGGTTGTCAATTGTGACCCCGTGCTATCATTGAATGACCGGTCTTTAGGGTTGGAATTTTCCACAATCCATTTTACTGGGTCTGTGTAAGGTAAGACAATGGGATGGGCGGCAATGGCATGGATTTGAGAAGCCCTAATCTTCTCATACGTAGGTCAATCTTCCTTAATGTCGGAAAGGTAATCATTATCAAAAATTGAATAGATTTTAGCCGAGTCCATTTGATAAGTTTCTGTAACCCTCTCACGGTCATCTGAGAAGATACCAAAATTCAGGTCTTTAGTCAGTAAATCCCTACGGACTGTCTTAGACCGAGTGTTCCATGACATCTTAGCAAAGCATGGAATTTCTAGTAAATAAATAAAACAAAAATCAAAACTAAAACATAAATAGGAAAACAATGGATAGAAAATGCGAAAACAACAACAAAACAACCTGAAAATAACTAAAAAATTCGTGAGAATGACCCTGGTAAGAAATTTACAGTAAAATCCTCGTAGTAGAGTAAATTCCGATAGTGAAAATGATAGAGAAAAAATAGGAAAAATCACATATTTATTGATTTTTGGTCGAATCAAATCTGGACCGTAGGATTAAAGGAAACAAATGGCTAATATTTCCTTTGTGGAATGCGGGATCGGGTCATGAGTTTTATTTTCAAACTTTATTCAAAATTCTCGCAATCCACAATTGCGGGTTTGCAAATCGCAAAACAACGGATAAAAGTGTTTCCAAAATCCGCAACCCAAAATTTCAAGTTTCAAGTTTTGGAAACGAAAATAACGTCTAAAAATCAAAATAAATTTTCCGCATCCCGCAATTCACAATTTTCCAGTTGTGGGTTTCGGGAACACACAACGCGATTTATTGACATAACGACTTTCCGCAATCCGAAATCTGGAATTTGCGGGTTTCGGGTTTTGGGTTGCGGAATTGTAATTTCCAAAAATATTAACACAGTCTTTCTGCAACCCGCAATTTCGGGTTGCGGGTTTCGGGTTGACGAAATTCCAAAAGAAAGAACAAACAATTCCCGGAATCCGCAATTGCGGGTGTCAGGATTTCGGGTTTCGGATTTGGGGAAAGAAAATGACACTTTAAAGAATCCAAGGCTTTCCGCAAATTAAGAAAAAAACCCAACACTTGGAAATTTTGAAAGGAAAAGATTATAGTTACACAAACCACAAGCAAAGATATGAGATCATACAAACAAAGTTTTAAGAATCTTGTTTTTTTTGAAAAGGAACTTACCTAAGTACCTTTGTATTTACAAAAATTGGGGCTCCCATGATCAAATGAAGCATGGGATCGGTTGTACCTACAACAGGGCGTTATAGGCACAGTGTGGGGGGCCACCCAGCTATAAATAGGCATTCTGAATCCACTAGAATCAACGGCTTCGCTATCAGTGTCATGGTTTTGGTGCTACATGCATTTTGGTTAGACACCTCGTGGCCATTCAGGGACACTTTGAGGATTTTCTCTAGGGGCACGGAATCCAAACCAACGAGCATAGTTGGATTTCATCAGCTCCCACATATTCACATGGCCATTGTGGACGTGTTCACAATGGCCATTCACGCCCGGGAGCCTTCGGATGAGAATTGACCCCCTTGAGCAAGATTGGAATGACCTTCATTGAGAAAAACCCTAGTTCTGGAGATGGCACAATAGCACCATTTCTGGGTGTTGGAGGCATGGTGTGGAGGGTCCCCCAGCTATAAACTGGCATCTTGTATCCACCGAAATTGAGGGATTCACGATCAGAGTCACGGTTTTGGTGCTACAGGAATTTTGGTCAGGCACCCCTTGGCCATTCATGGACACTTTGAAGATTTGATCTGGGGGCACGAAACCCAAATCGACGAGTGGATTTGGGTTTTTTCAACTCCCACATGTGCACATGGACATTTTTGACATGTTCACGATGGCCACACACGCTCGGGAGTGTTCGGATCATAAATGACCCCCGTGAGTAAGATTGGCATGGCCTTCACTGAGCAAAACCCTAGTTCCGGAGATGGAACAATAGCACCGTTTCTGGGCATTGGAGGCTTGATGTGGGGGGTCCCCAAGCTAGAAATTGACGTCCTAAATCCACTAGAATTGATGGCTTCGTGATCGGAGTCACGGTTTTGGTTCTACGGGCATTTTGGTCAGGAAACCCGTGGCCATTCGGGGACACTTTAAGGATTTGCTCTGGGGGCATGGAACCCAAACCGACGATAGGAATTGGATTCTTTCATATGCCACATGTGTATATGGCCATTTTGGATGTGCTCACAATCACCACGTATGCCTGGGAGCATTTGGATCATAAATGACCTCCTTAAGCAAGATTGGCATGGCCTCCACTGAGCAAAACCCTAGTTTTAGAGATGTCCCAATAACATTGTTTTCGGGCTTTGGAGGAATGGTGGGGGGGGGGGGAAGCTGAAACCCGATGTCCTGAATCCATCGAAATTGACGAATTCACGATCAGAGTCACATTTTTTTTTGCTATGGACATTTTTTTCAGGCACCCCGTGGCCATCCAGGGACACTTTGAGGATTTTCTTTAGGGGCATGGAAACCAAAACCGGTAAGCGAACTTGGGTTCCGTCAGCTCCCACACATGCATATGGCCATTATGGATTTGTTTAGGATGGCCATGCTCTCCTGAGAGCCTTTGAATCATAAATGATCCTCTTCAACAAGATTGGCATGGCCTTCACTGAGCAAAACCCTAGTTCTTGAGATGGCACAATAACACTGTTTCCGAGCGTTTGAGGCACGGTGTGGGGGGTCACCAAGATGATACCTGGGGTCCTGAATCCATCAGAATCAATGGATTTCAATCGGAATCACGATTGTTTTGTACAGGTATTTTTGTTAGGCACCCCGTGGACATTCAGGGACACTTTGAGGATTTGCTCTGGGGGCACGAAACCCAAACCAACAAGCGGACTTGGGTTCTGTCAGCTCCTAAACATGTATATGGCCATTTTGGATGTTTTCACAATGGCCATGCTTGTCCGGGATCCTTCAGATCATAAATGACCCCGTTGAGCAAGATTGGCATGGCCTTCACTGAGAAAAACCCTAGTTCCTGAGATGGCACAATAGCACCGTTTCCGAGCTTTTGAGGCACGGTTTGGGGGGGGCCCTAGCTGAAACCTGGGGTTCTGAATCCATTGGAATCGATAGATTTGTGATCAGAGACATGGTTTTGGTGCTACGGAAATTTTTTTAGGCACCCCATGGCCATTCATGGACACTTTGAGGATTTGCTCCAAGGGCACGGAACCTAAGCCGACGAGCGGAACGAGGTCCTATCAGCTCCCACACATGCATATGGCCATTGTGGATGTGTTCAAGATGGCCATGCTCTCCTAGCATCCTTCGGATCATAAATGACCCCTTGAGAAAAATTGGCATGGACGTCTGCAAGCTAGGGTTTATTTATTGTGTATGTGCATGATCTTATGTGTGTATGTATGTGTAGATATTTGTATAAGTGCATGTTGTTTATGTACAAATTGACGTGGTCAATGATTGCATCAATTACCCATATTTAGAACGACCAAATGCAATAAGAACTCAACAAAACATGAAGAGACAATTGTAAAACACATTAGAAAATTTGTATTGGAGCTTCTAGGGCTTGACGACCATGCACAAGGTCTTGGACCATAACACTTGGCATCTACTAGGTGCATTTTTTCTCTATGTGGGAATATAAGAGGATTAGTTTAATCACTAGGAATTAAGGTAATTTAGAGACCTAGGAGTTATTCCCTAAATGCACAAACTTATCGATCAAGGGAAATAAAGGATCTTTCAAACTACCATATAGGACATGCCTTAGGGTTCTTTGGCTCCCAAGTGTTGATGCATACTTCATTAGGAGAACATGTATCCAACTAGATTACCTTCAAGAAGAAGAACATGTATGCAACTATTTCTATGGTTTCCTTTGTCTTCACATCCACTTTTAGAAAAATTGCATTTATAAGTTTGAATATGCCTCACCCTAACCCTAATTCTAATTACCTTACTTGATGATCCACTACTGTTGATCTCAATAGAACTAATAGAGCTCAATTGTACCCAAGTGATGCACCGCTATCATTGTGTCTTTTGAATTGCTTCTTACACTTGTCTTTTGGAGCCACGGAGTGAAAAAATACTTGAAATACATATTTGCGGAATTAAGTGTGACATTCAATATTTGGTCTTAAAATTTTCACATGTAAGTGGAAGAATTTTCAAAATGATTGCTACGAAGTGTTCTTTGATCTAACTCTGTATTATTATAAAAAAGAGAATAAACATTGCAAAAGTCAATGAGAAGAAAATGGGATTTGGAAAAGTTTATTTCTTCAAATAGGTTATTGCATTTTGTCATATATGAGCACATATCTAAGCATATTATGCATATCACATGCAAATATCTAGACTCTTGAACGATCATCCAAAAGAAAACATATCTAGATGGTGCAATCCATAACATCACACAAGAGCAATCTCTCCAAGAATATCCAAGATTATGAAATTGCATTGCTTTGTGCAAAAATTCCAATGCCTCTCAATGGCGATGGTGACAACATGGGCATGATGAGGATGAAGGTTATATTGATGGTAGCAATGGGCATGGTGTTGATGGTGATAACATGGGAATGAGGAGGATGGTGGTGACATTTATGGTGGCAATGGGCATGGTGTTGATGAATCATGATGGTCATGGCACAATGAGAATGGGAATGGTGACTATGAACACGGGGATGGTGTTATGGTGAAAATGACCTAAATGTCCTATAGAGTCTAGAAAAATTCAAGCTACAACAAATAATTACATATCAAAATCCTTTCCTATATTGGGATTCTATTTATAAATAGCACCATGTGCCCCCTCCTCTAGGATTTAGCCCCCGCCTCTACCTTGAATCTCGAAGATGTTCCTCCGAGGACATTAGTCAATGCCCTAAGATTTGATGAAACTTCATAACGCAAGCATTAAAATAAGGTATAAAAATATTCCCATGCCTAATAAGTGGTTTTGTTTAAGTGAGGGTTACATTTTTGTTATGGTCATGATAAAGGAGTTCAACATTAATCGTGTAAACCTAGAGCCTAGAGCCTAGCCTAGAAACCCCAGAGCATAGTCTAAAAATCCTAGTTTTGAATCCAAATAATTATACACTTATATGCAAATTTTCTGACATGTATATAGGAAGGGTGCATACAACTAAAAACAAATTAATTGCAATCCATATCTGACCCAAAATACATAAACAAAGAGGCTAAATGGCCTCCACTCCAATAAGCATGATGGCAACAATGGTGACAATGAGCACAATGATGACGATGGTGATAATGGGAATGAGGATAGGGATGGTGATGGTGACAATGAGACAAAGTGAATTAGGTTGATGGTGGATGACAAATGATTGATGGGGATGAGGATGGTGGCACCACAAGTAAGAGGATAATGAGGCTTGATGGTGATTGTGGTAGTGGGCATGGTGTTGGTGACAACGATGTCATAATAGTGGAGTTCAACATTAATATGGTAGCCCTAGAGCTTGGAGCCTAGAAACATGAGAGTTGAGCCTAAAAACCCTAGTTGGTAGCGTATGTTGATGTATTTGTAACTTCGGAAGATATTCACTTGTATATTGTATTTGTACTTGATTGTATCCCCAATGGAGATGTATTATTCCTCCGATTGGAAGTGTCGTCAGTTATATTGTCAGTGTCGTAACTTATACTTTATGGGTTATTAGACCACCTTGATGGGGTCGGCCCTATATGAGTCATGTGGGTCAAAGGATTATTAGACCACCCTAGTGGGGGTCAGCCCAGTCAGCATTATGTTAAGTGGTTAAGTTGAGGCTGACCTAGTTGAGTAAAGGTCAAGTCAAGTTAGTGTATAAATAGAGAGTGTGTCTCTCTCATTTTACACATTCTATTGTTCACTCACTTCGCATTAGTGAGAGAGAGGAGGAATGCGCACAAGTGGAGGAGGAGCATGCTGCTGAAGATATCTATCTCTTGGGTTTGATCATGGTGATCTTTGTATTGGTGCTTATTCTATCTTTGAGGAAGTTGCGAGGTTTTTCACCTTCTTGATTTTCCCCAGTGAAATGTTTTGTGTCTCTTATCTCTTGTCTCTTATGCTTGATATGTTGTACATGTTGTTCTTTCACTTAAGATCCTAGATCAAAATGAATTAAATTCTAAAAAACTAATAGCGTAAACCCTAGTTTGTATTCTAATCACAATGAAACCCTTTAATGTAGTCTAATCACTTGCCTAAATTGTAATACATATAAAAATTAAATCATTTTCATTGTACATATATATTCATGTGCATACATTTGAATCCAAATCTTTATACAAATACATGCATAGTTTCTCATCTATATAGCAAGGGTGCATACAACTAGAAAAATAGTGTACCTAGCACCAAAAACCCAATTATTTATTAGATGGTTGAAATGTTGTTATGGCATGGTTGACAATTTTGTTGCAAATGATCGTGGTTGATTCTAGGACCATAACTAGTATTTATTGCAGATAATTGATTTGGTCGAGTTGTAAAGGGATTTGAAAAGTGTTGGTGTAAAAACTTTCCTTGTAAAGGGGAGCATAGACTTTTTGGTTATTCTGAAAGTGCTTACAACATGATTGGGGTGCCTCATGAGATTTAGGGTGCATGGTTTATTTTCATCCCCTCAATGGTTTGAAATTTATTGTAGCATGAATGTTTTG
This sequence comes from Larix kaempferi, assembly GCA_027924585.1. NCBI lineage: Eukaryota > Viridiplantae > Streptophyta > Pinopsida > Pinales > Pinaceae > Larix > Larix kaempferi. Next base: position 6,627,254 of record BSBM01000393.1, on the reverse strand, counting down.
ATATGATGGATATGCACACTTGTGACAACCTTCTCAATGGATAGCAAACCTAATATGAGCATAACATTAGTAAATATTAGGCCAACATGTACATTCTACCATATTTTCAGATCCATGAGATAAAACCATAGTACATTCTCTCAATCCATTTATTTTCACATTCAAGACCTCCCATAGTTTATATCCTTTTACAAAATAGTGCAGTATTGTATGCCTAGTAAAATAGCAAATTGAAGACAACAAATTTATGGAATGAATGCATTTCAATGTTCCACCTCATAACAATAGAGAAATCTCAATATGCTTCTTGAGGCAAATCTATCTAGAATTTGTTTTGGGGAAACATGCTAACTATTTTCATCACTTAGCATTCCAAGGGGTCGGTTTAAAGATGCCACAAATTGATGTAAATAATATTTTTGTGGTAAAGTGTATCAAGGGCCCCATAGAATTTCTCCAATAACTACTCAATGTGTTGAATTTTACCATCGAACTTTCATCCTTCCATTGTGATGTATATGTAATGTCCCCATTCAAATAAATTGCATAGAAGACAATCCCATCAATCCTACTAGTTTCGTAGGTTGGATGGGCACATTTGGAATTGCAATAAGGAAGCTAATAAATGATGTTTAGACATTACAATGGTTCAAGTATTTAATAAATAAGTTGAATAAAGAAATTCAAGAGAAATTCTAGGTGGCAAGTGGCTTTGTAGACATATGGAGGATGTGGGACCCACACTAGCTTGATTTTTCAAGGACACATGGCATCTCTCTCTTTCCAATTCGAATTCATGAGAAGGTGAACATTCTTGGTTGAGTTTGTAATTCATACACATGGAATTGAACATCTTAGGTTGAATTGGGATGGATTGGTAACCTCCATGGAAGAGGAAGAGTCAAATTGGAAGCTTGTGGACACTTGGGCTAGATTCCCTAGCTCCTATGACAACAATGATGGAGCATCTATGACATCTATGACAAATTACATATTTGACCTCTGACATCTAACCATTATGACATGTCATCCCCAAAAATAGGCTCCAAGAGGGTGCTCATGGGAGTTGGAGAAGCCAATGAGACCCCAAACTCGAATTGGTGGAAGGTGGAAGGCTAGGAAAGGTGAGACACATGGAAAATATTCATCCCTTACCCTAATTCGAATTGGATTGAGTTTATGGATGGATTGGAAACCTTAGAAGGCTAAGGATGTTTATAAAATACAGGGATAAACCAAGAGAAGGGTTTTTTGATGATTTGAGAAAAAATCATTTGTGAAGAGAGAGCTAGTGGATGACTAGTTTCTTGCCTTAGCCAATTTCGAGGGTGAAAGATTCCCATCCAAGTTGGTGTTTTGAGAGGTCACTCAGGTCTTTCATGGAGATTTAATGGAGTTTTATTTGCAAGTATCAGCTATAGGTAAGCTCGTGTTTTGGTTTAGTGCAGCACCATCTCTCAACCATTTCCAGTTTTGAAGGCATATTCATGCTCCTTGAGGGAGGGCGTTTTTGGTGAGCTCTTGTACTTCTTGGGAGAGATTCTAATGATGTATTTCTGATTGTAATAAGCATTATATACTCTTTTCTTCCTATTCAGAAAGTCTCAGGTCGAAATACCAAGTGGTTGTATGTAAAAATGAAGATTAATGAGCAAACAATGTCCATTTCCCCACTACATTGATGTATGCCATTATAATGATGATGATTTCGAATAAGGGAATGTTTATCTGATATATTTGTGATGAATGGAATTCCATTGATGTGTATTACAAGTTTCATATTCAGTAATTGAGCATTTGAAGCCATTATACGTAGTTTATTTGCATTTGAAGAAGATTTGGTGCCATTTCCCCAAGGGTTGAATTAGTGGTTTTTGATGTTGTTGGGGAGGAGGTTAGAAAAGACCTACTGATTGATTAATGGTGCATATGAGACCTTATTAATGTCCCTCATACATTCCCTACCTCATTTCTTAATTTCAAATGGGTTTGGAGGCATTTTGGAATCCAATTTCAGTCATTACCCTGGGGGGATTTGCTTCACAAATTACGCGTAAAATTGCATACTTGGTCCAGAATCTTAAGAGAGTTTTAAGAAGTATTTTGGTGACCATATATCATCCTGGAACATCATATTCAAGTCCTAATATCAGTCACATACCTTCTCAGAAGATTTGGGATCATTTGGGGAAAAATTGGGACCTGGGCATCAAAACTAGTCATAGGTCAAAATTGGGGAAAAAGTGGAAAATTTGGCATTTTAATAAATTTTTAAAAAAGGGCCATTACAAGTGGTATCAAATAATGTTCTTGGAATTTGATGGTCTTAACAAGAAGTCAAAATAATAAACCACCACCCTTTGAACCAGTAGTTGAAGAGGTTTTTGTTGAAGAAGAGGTAATAGAAGAAAAAGAGTTTTTTTTTAAACCATGGGTAGAGAGGAGGAGGAAAATTTAAGACATACGGAGGAACTTGTTGAATCCTTAAAAAACATGTTTTGATGGAATTACCATGGGTATTCAAGAGATGAGTAGACAGTTGATGAAAGGATTGGAATTGTTGGGTAGCCAACTTGCAGGCAAAGGGATGATGGGAGATAACAGTGGTTCACACTCAGGAGAAAGGAGGAACATGGGTGAGTATTTTTTCTCAAGTTCAGGACCCCATAATAGACCTGATGAATTTCAAAGCACACAAAGGAATAATTCACCTAAATTTCTCACACCCAAATAAGAGCCTAATGTTCAAATGGATAATAGTAAACTAGCAAACAAATGGAATGCATTGAGTGAAGAATGTAAAAGAGGTCTACCATTTAGTCAGTACATTGATGCTATATATAAAATGAAAAGGAAGGATGACAATAGGAGTCCATTCCAAAACAGAGAATTAAATGGTGCTATTAGTAAAATGTTAGTTCCTACTTTTGATGGTTCCTCTCAAAATTCTGCTAATACTTGGGTGCAAAAATTAAATGTTTATTTTCAGCTGAATCCTATGTTGGAAGAGGATGCATTAAAAATGGCTATTTTGCACTTGGAAGCAGATGCTAATGAATGGTGGTTCCATGGACTAAGAACCTTGGGTTATGATCAGGTTAAAACATATGAAGAATTTGTTGGCAGGGTACTAGAGAGATTTGAACAAAAAGATCCTGAATTGCCTTTCAAAGAACTAGCTCAATTGAAGCAAACTGGGACCCCTACTGAATATATGTTGGACTTTCAAAAATTATCAATCAAGGTAGATGATGTATCTATGGGAAGGTTGGTATTGCTGTTCACTGAAGGTTTGGTTGAACCCTTAAAATTTTTGGTCAAATCCCACAAGCCAATTACATTAAAAGATGCAATGAGCTTGACTAGCGATCTCCAAAATGTGCTTCCTAGAACGAGATTTCCTCCCAAGCTTGACTTCAGAATTGAAAAGAAACCTTGGCAAAGAGATGCATCTGATAATCATCCATGGAAAGAAGATGAATATGGAAGGGATAAGAAAGAGGAACTAAGCAGGGAAGATCTCAAAAGGAAGAAATTGTGTTACTCATGCTTCCAACTGTGGGCACCAGGACATAAATGTGCTAAGGAAAAGGCCCAATTCATTGAAGTATTTTGTGATGATGGGTATGAAGGGGGTATCGAGGAAGAAGGAGATACTTCAGCCCAAGAAGAGGGATATATTACAGCATAATAAGGGAAACAAGAGGTGAAGCATTCCTCACCCACCAAAGTAAGAATGGCAGTACTTTCAACAGTACCTCGATATCACACTATTCGATGCAAGGGTATGGTACTAGGACAAAGAACTTCAGTTTTGGTAGATGGAGGAGCCACACATAACTTCATTGATGCAGACATGGTGGAGAGGATAAATATACCTATTGAACCATTTGATGGCTTCACAGTTGTCATTCTCGGTCACAACACAATGGAGTGCAAAACATGGATTCCACAGCTGCAAGTCACCGTAGGTAACTATACTTTTGTTGATAGTTTTTGTGTGGTTGATGTTGCTGATACTAATGTGGTTTTGGGAGTGCAATGGTTGTATTCAATAGGAGAGCATACAATAAATTATCAAATCCCTGAAATGAAATTCCAAGATTCAAAAGGAGTACTAAGGGTTGTGAGAGGGAAACACACCTATCCGAATCAGGTAGTTTCTTCCCACAGCATGAAGCACCGGAATAGAAAGGTTTTGGGAGAAATTAATCATAGAAGGCCACTTGATAGAGGAGGAACAAGTTTTCAGCGTCGTAAATTGAGATTGATTGAGGGAAGGCAATCTTGGGTGGGGAGGACTATAATGTCCCCATTCAAATAAATTGCATAGAAGACAATCCCATAAATCCTACTAGTTTCCTAGGTTGGATGGGCACATTTGGAATTGCAATAAGGAAGCTAATAAATGATGTTTAGACATTATAAGGGTTCAATTATTTAATAAATAAGTTGAATAAAGAAACTCAAAAGAAATTCTAGGTGGGAAGTGGTTTTGAAAACATATGGAGGATGTAGGACCCACACTAGCATGATTTCTCAAGGACACATGGCATCTCTCTCTTCCCAATTTGAATTCATGAGAAGGTGAAAATTCTTGGGTGATTTGGTAAGTCATACACATGGCATTGAGCATCTTAGGTCGAATTGGGATGGATTGGTAACCTCCATGGAAGAGGAAGAGTCAAATTGGAAGCTTGTGGACAATTGGGCTAGATTCCCTAGCTCCTATGAAAACAATGATGAAGCATCTATGACATCTATGACAAATTGCGGATATGGCCTCTGAAATATGACCATTATGACATGTCATCCCAAAAAATAGGCTACAAGAGGGCGCTCATGGGAGTTGGAGAAGCCAAAGAGACCCCCACTCGAATTGGTGGAAGGTGGAAGGCTAGGAAAGGTGAGACACATGGAAAATATTCATCCATTACCCTAATTCGAATTGGAATGAGTTTATGGATGAATTGGGAACCTTAGAAGGCTAAGGATGTTTATAAAATACAGGGATAAACTAAGAGAAGGGATTTTGATGATTTGAGAAAAATTGCATTTGTGAAGAGAGAGTTAGTGGATGACTAGTTTCTTGCCTTAGCCAATTTCGAGGGTGAAAGATTCCCATCCAAGTTGGTGTTTGGAGAGGATACTCAGGTCTTTCATGGATCTTTAATGGATTTTTATTTGCAGGTATAAGCTACAGTGTAGCTCGTGGTTTTTTTTAGTGCAGCACCATCTCTCAACCATTTCTAGTTTTGAAGGCATATTCACGCTCCTTGAGGGAGGGCGTTTTTGGTGAGATCTTGTACTTCTTGGGAGAGATTCTCATGATGTATTTCTGATTGTAATAAGAATTATATAATCTGTTCTTCATATTCAGAAAGTGCCAGGCTAAATACTAAGTGGTTTTATGTAAAAATGAAGATTAATGAGCAAACAATGTCCATTTTCCCACTACATTGATGTATGCCATTATAATGATGATGATTTCGAATAAATGAATGTTTCTCTGATATATTTGTGATGAATGGACTTCCATTTATGTGTATTACAAGTTTCATATTCATTACTTGAGCATTTGAAGCCATTATTCTCAGTTTATTTGCATTTGAAGAAGATTTGGTGCCATTTCCCCAGGGGTCGAATTAGTGGTTTTTGATATTGTTGTTGGGGAGGACGTTAGAAAAGACATAATGATTGATTAATGGTGCATATAAGACCTTATTAATGTCCCTCGGATATCCCCTACCTTTGTTCTGAATTTCGAAGGGGTTTGGAGGCATTTGGGAAGCCAATTTCAGTCATTACCCTGGGGGGATTTGTTTCACAAATTACTAGTAAAATTGCATACTTGGTCCAGAATCTTAAGAGAGTTTGTAGAAGTATTTTGGTGGCAATGTATCATCCCTAAACATCATATTCAAGTCCTAATATCAGTCACATACCTTCTTAGAAAATTTGGGATCATTTGGGGCAAAATTGAGACCTGGGCATCAAAACTAGTCATAGGTCTAAATTGGGGAAAAAGTGGAAAATTTGGCATTTTAATAAAAAAATTAAAAAGGGTCATTACAGTATACAAACTAGTTGGATCTTATTAGAATGACATTTTATGATCAAAATACATTTCATAATATAAACCAATTGAAATAATATTCATTATGTCAATTCTAAATCTAAAGTCAATTCTAAAATAATATTCAAACTCAACCATTTGTTTTAAAAGCATGATGTTGTTTATTAGGAAACTACACACAACATGAGACAACAAGATACAAATATAGACAACATGGATATAAATCACATAACTGAAAATCCATGTACATCATGGCAACAAAACTCATCCAAACATATAAAGTTTCTGGCAAATAGTGGAACATGGTTCCCAATGTACATACGATGGCAACTCGTGCCCTATAAAAAATATGACAACTCATGTCGTAGATCCAACATACATGGAAACTTGTGTCGTAGATACCAAGTACATGGAAACTGGTGCCCAAAAGTGCCACATCATGGCTAATGTACATAACATGGTGTGTCAAGCATTATTCCACCTCTGTCACTCCCAGGCACATCTCTGAAATCGATCTTCCTCTTCTTGGAGCTACTGGTATCTTAGGTCTTCTTCCATCTAGGAGTAGACCGTCTCTCCAGGCTAAAACAAATGATATAATATACCATCATTTTCAAGTATTTGTAACATTTACCACATTTATAAAATGAATGTAGAATTCAAATCTTAAATAACGCACCGCTGATGCGAGTGGGAGACGTGAGGCAGCTGTCTTGGATCTGCTAAGCCTCTCAACAATTCCAACCTACAACATTTACGACAATCATTTCATTGAAAAATAATAATTGCTTAAATTAATTTTCATTAATGCATCAAAATATTTTCATAAATTAACTTGATTCTCACTGTGAACACCTCCGACGATGGACATGACTGGGCTTTAGGGATAGTGGGCGTAGCAGTTGGCTGAACAACCTACTCCGATGCAGTCATGGGGGGGGGGGGCACAGATGTAGTTGCAGCAACTACGGGTACAACCACTGTAGATACATGGGTGAATACTAGAAGAGTAGTTTCCACAATAGTGGCGGGAATTGAAGAAGACATGGTGGAAGAGGACATGGTGGTATGGGGTGAAGTAGGACGTCGTGGATGATGAACCCCTATCGGCTATATGATAGGGGGTATCGATCCAAAAGGGATAGGGGGGATGCTGAGAGATGGTGAATGGGAGGGAAGTCTTGGATAAAGGGAGGAGGATGGATACACGGGAGGTTGTGAATGAAGGGGGGAAGCTAGATGGAAGGGTGGGTGTGGACGAATGGGGGAGGATGGATAGACGGGGGGGGCATGGATGAATGGGGGAGGATATATAGATCGGGGGGTCGTGGACGAATGGGTGAGTATAGACAGAGAGGGGAGGCTGGATGGAAGGGAGGGGTGTGGATGGAAGCGAGGGGGGAGACTCATGGGAGAGGGTGGAAACATGGGACTAAAGTGGGGACGTGGAACAGTGTCAGCTGCAATTGTTGGTGGCCCCTGCATATACATTTGTAATATCATAGTTTAGTAGACAAAAATCAAATTAAAACATAGTAAGTCATAACAATTCAAATTAAAAGCGTGCTTTTAACTACACATTGTACCTATGTATATGGTGACCTGTCGATCCTTGGTGGAGATGGTTGGTAATCGTAGTCTGGGCATACATGTGGACACCAAAATGCATGCACGTTATGAACATATTGAATAAGTAATTATTTTGGAAATCAAAATATTTAAAAATATTGTACAAACTATCATCGTGTATGTCATAAATATAAATACATAAATAATAGAAATGCCATAAGTAATAACAATATTGTGTGAGGTGCTGCAATTTCAGTTGCAGCTGCCATTGCTACATCTAGTTTGGGAGATCCTACGTTCTCCCATGACGACGTCTCAGCTCTAAATAACTGTACATTGAAATAATATTTTAAGTCAAACACAAATACTTTAAAATTACTTTACAACTTATCAAGTGATTATTAAATACACATTAAAAAAAGTGCTAACCTGCTCCATATAGCAGCCCTTGATCGAGCCAGGGAAAGTGTGCCCGCAATGGGGACAAATATGTCACATTGTCCTCATCGAACTAGAAGGCCCAGCGTGGCTACCACCAGTCATAGGTCTATCCTAACTCTCTCGTGAAGGCCCTACACTTGAGTCTTTATCAGGGTCAACCTATCTCTCCACTATAGTCACTGCTACAAAGGCGGTGTGTCTAAGGAGTCCATGTGCAACACTCTTCATCGCCCCCTCGATCTAATCAATTTTGTGGGGTAAATGAGGTGGTTGGGGAGAGGAGTCGGGCTTTCCCCTAGGAGCTAGTGGCTTTCTCAGTGGGTTCCTCTTGGCAGCAGGGCGTTTTTGCGCAGAGCCAATCCCAACACCTTGGAACTCGGTAATGTCAAAATAGTTGACATGTAAACCGAGTGCAAACCCATCCCACAGTTGCCGAAGGAAGTACTGTGGAACCTCCCTATTATTGCAGGGAGGTTTATCGTAAACCATGAACCACCTATGCATTCAATTGTCCCTCCATGGTTGGAAATGACACCAATCCATGCAGACACGTGGCTTTCTACTATCCGATGGTTGTTGTGTTCTTGGATCGGCGAACATACTATATAATTGGGCCTTTGTAATATTCAATGCTTTTATTTCCTCCTTGGAAATTCCCGTGGAATAATACTCCCGCATCCTAGCTCTATATTCGGTCATGTTAGTCAATTGGCGATGTGCATGGAGGAGGGAGTCAATTGAGCTCTCAATTGAGGTGGCAATGGACACGCGAGATAGTTCCCCTGTGTTTCTTAGTTCTCGAGTGTGCACTCTCATTCAATTATGTAATGGTTCAAGTCGTCTTGGTCGAAATTTTGTTGGGGGTTTTGATTTTGTTAAGGGTTTTCATTGGTTCCAAGATTTGAGTTTTCTTGTGTTCCACCGGACTCCATGTTAACATTTTGTTCATTCTTTGTATAGGTTTAGAATCTGCAATTGAAAAATTCTCTATTATTTTACTAATTTGGGAATTATTAAAAATTTAATAAACAAAAAAAATCAATAAAATGACAAAAAACAATGATCTTACCTATCCAATGCAATAGATGATCACTTGGTGGATGAATTGAGGGAGTTTTTGAGAACAATAGGTGAGTGTAGTGGTCTCTTTCTTCGCGTAGGCGCTGGGTGAGTGAGGCTCGGCCAATTGGAAGGAAATAGAATGTGTTCTGCTCCCTTTTTTTCCTTAACAGGTGTGCGTGCATGCTAAAAACGTGCACACGCCTTGGTTCAGTACCGAACTTAATGGCACACACTCGCTTCCTTAGGTGAGTGCACGCCTTCATTTTATCCCTGCTAGCGCGGCCCTGTTGCAATGGATTGGGGAGCATGTTTGTGCGCCCACCCTTATCAATTTTGCATCTAATGGCTATATGGTCACCCACATCCCTTCATCCTTTTCTTGTTATAACATACAAAACCATTGTAATAAGATCCAATTAGTAATAAGTTGCATATTGTCCAGCTAAGGGAGGCCCAAATTGGTGATAAGTTGGAAATTGTCCACCTAAGGATTGAACTTATATTTATGTAGCTTATAATCTTTCTTAGAGATATGGTGACCTCTTGGCAAATATGTAGTAGGTGTGTAAAAGTCACCGAGGAATCCATCCAAACCCATTGATTCATACAACTTATGGGGTACGACATCCTATTTGCCATGTTATCTCGTAATTCATGGATCATATCATAAGTTTTGGGAATTATATGGCACTTCAAAGTGTCTAGGTTTTAATTTATCAAACTGTTTTACAATCAAGTATGGGGGAGATGTTGCAACGTTTGTTACTAACAAAATAATTAGAAAAAAAATCCATATTGGTTCATAAAATAAAATATTATGAAAAGTAATTAATCCATCTCGATGCTGGATAAAGATAGGTTTTTGATACATCTATACTGATTTTTTATAACATATCAAACTCAAACTGTCAAAATAAAAAAGGAGACGCGAGAGAGAAGTGACGCGTCATTTCAGTAGTCGAGGGCCAACCCATTACTTGTGCACCCTCCGTATAAACAGATTGATTATTTGAAAAGGAGGATCTCAGAGCAAAGTGTAGAATTGCCAGGTGAAGGAAGAAAAAAATTGTTTATCAAAAAAAAATGAGGGCAACACCAATAAGCGAAAGAGAGGAGGCACAGGCAAAGTCAAGCACTATACCGACTAAAACTATCGCTACCAAGCCAGGCATATCAGGTGGTTTAAGTCTATGGCGTTCACCGATTGGTGTAGATGGAGGAACCTGGCCTCATTTGTTGCACCAACCTGAGTCGGTGTTCGTTGTTTTCGATCCACCGGTGCTGAAGAAGCGGAGCTCAGGTGATATTTGGTGGATGAAGTGCAGGGCATATGAGATGCACACTGGAGAAATGATATGGGATCGCCAGATTCAAGCCGGGGATTTATGTACGGACCTCTATTTCAAGTCGGAATGGACCAGAATCGAAAACAGAATTGTTAATGTAGGTGTTAATGGCTTCAATACCACGTCCTTCATGCTTCCCAGAGGATGCGCCTGGTATCAGACGAGTCCCTCTCACGCAGATAAACTATTAATTCTGAGCGAACCAAACAGCGTTGGCAAACACTACTGGAAGGTGTACCACGACAGCTGCAGCAGTCGGCGTGATGGGAGTTTCGAGAATGAAAGGGTTTTTAGGCTGCTCATATCTTCTACTCGTTACTGTGGCACTTCGCTCTCGGCCATCCAGCTTCTCACCGACGTCAATGGACCCCCGCCCTGCGAAATGCAATGGAAATCCGTCCCGATAAACCCTAGTAAGCAGCCATCGAGGGACATATATAGCGCTACAATCTCCCAATTCGAGAACTTTTTCACGTGGAAGGAGAGGCTCTTCGTGCTCTCCAACGCGTGGCAGGACGTTTTCATTCTCGACGATGGCTGCAGCTGCAAAAATGCGTTGCCGTTGCTGAGCTTCGACAGGATCCAATTCGCCGCGTCTCTCAAATCTCTGCGTCGAGTGATCAACAGTAGGCTTAACGACAATGTGTTCCTTTGGCGCTCCTGCTATGTAGACAATCTTGATGCGGTTCAGTTCATTTCTACGCCCAATCACACGCTGTTTGTGGTCGTGTGGGCAGAGGAGAGCGGAAGCGTTGCGGTGTTCTATCTGCGGGAAGAGATCTTCCCGGGACCAGATGTTACTAAGTACGAATGGAAGAGAGTGGCGGTGCCCAGTCCAGTGGATTCAACGTACAGCCTGTGTCCCAAAGTGTGGGTTGTTGATGAGTATCACATCGTTGTGATGGCCGAAGCTCGAGATGATCCTGGAAGGTGCGATTACTGGGTCATCAACAGCATTCAATGCGTCCACACGGGATCCCTCACCGGCGTCTCCTTTGGCAAAGGCCTCCACAATAGAATTGTCTTCATGAGTTCTTGGCCCGAAGATGATCTTGCCCTTCAATGACTCCGCTCACTCCATTCATTCTCCCAGACATCCATCCAGAGTTTTCCACGTATTGATAATGGATCCCGAGCATAGCCCTACTGCACGGCATGAATTCCCTTGCTTAACTCCATGAAATACTTACGCATGTTCTAAGATCCACGAGTTTCCTGAGTTTCGAGGTCTACAACCATGAAACTAGTTTTTTTTTTTATATTTCATGAACTTTTTTTTGAAGTATACCGTCTTCCAGATATAACCATTCGCTTATGTGGTGCAATTATGAAAACTTTATTTTTGCAATTAAAATCCCACCGATGAATTTTCTTAATATCGTATTTATTTTGGTTAAAACCATTTTGCAAATTGACTACCATATCAATGAGTCCAATTATAAACATATATATACAGTGAAGAAATGACAATAAATTATTAAAGATTATTTTTATCATAACTACTTTAAAGATGTAAATAATGTGAATGTATTATTCTATATATACATAGATATATCACATTAATAACATTTTATAGCTCTATATTTGATTTAGTTTTAAAAAATCATTATTAACCTATTAAATATAGGTGTTTTTAAAAGAATGTATAAAGTTTTTGAGCAGTTTTGACAACCTAATAATATTGACATAGTCGATAGATTTGATATTGTGGTCAGTTTACAATTTGCAATATTCTACCAGGGTTGTAAAGATCGATTTACTTATACAATACATTAATTTTATTAATGTAGTTTTTATTCTTTAGAGTTGATATGACATAAAGAAAAAAATATTTATATTATTATTAGATGTCATATATTAATATATTAATAAGATGACGGTAGTGGTTATTAACTTATTTCAACTTTGATATAATAGTCTTGAATTTGGTATTTTTTAAGTTTTTATTTTTTTTGTGTTAAAAAGGCTTTAAGAGAAGCATTTATGGATAACAACATGGTTGTGATGAGTTAAAACGTTGAGAAGGTTAGAATTGTGACATACACTACAAGAAAAATTGTGCAAAAGTGGTATTTGTAAAAAAGTTGTTTTGGGTGTTAAATGAATATGTAGCATTCCATGGTGTATGGTGTAAACCACCAAAACCAATCTTAGGTGGATTGAAGTTTTGTGGTGCAAAACACCAAAACCAATCCAACATAGATTGAGATTTTTTGGTGCAAAACACCATAAAATAGCATGTGGTGCAAAGCACCATAAATAATAAATGGTCCAAAAAAATATAAATCACATATTATATATATTTATATATAATATGTGATTTATATTTTTTTGAACCACACACATATATATACTTCTTAACAAGGTTAAAAAATGTATATTTAAACATTTTCTTAAAGCTTATTTCGTTTTAATCCATCATTAACAAAATCAATAATTGAGTATATGCCATCCACTTCATCTTTAAAGAAGAAAATTTTTTGGCACGACGATCTTGCACACAGCTTAGGACAATCAAGTAAAGAACCTGTCACTCTCTCAACCACAAATATCTAGGGTTTCAACAACGCTTCTGCTCAGTCAGGTTGCAACCCATTAAGCTAGAGATCCATAAATGGAAAGATGAAGAGGTTTAATGCTAAGATTTCAATGGTTCTACCACAAAATTCCAGGATTGTCTCATTGAAACCAACATTTTGAATGAAGCAACAAGTGCATTGATCATCATCCATAGACCCAAAATTTGTTCCAACTGGGCTTAATGGATGAATGGCTTATTTTGCAAGTGTCCAAAGGTAATATATCTTCATTTCGGCCTCCAATCCAAAGAGCTTATACAATAATATGACATTTTTTGGGTTAATGTTCAAAAAATATTTAACTATTGCTTTGAAATATAAGTTTTCACATAACATTAGAAATTGTAAGAACAATTTATATACTGTTGGTTGATGATTATATATCAACCATAAATAAATAAAAATGACTTTATAAAATAAAAAATGACATATGTTCAACCACATATTTATGTTTCACCATGAAACAATATGATAAGATTATAAAATAAAAATAAATAAATAAAACAATTTATCTATCATCAACATTACAAATACCAATTAACTATAACTATTCCAATAACTAACCTCTTTGAAGCAATTTAGGTATCTACAGAACTGTGGATGACTATTTTTAATATAAGAAATTTTTATAACACTTGCCATAAGCATAGTTGAGGGTAACTTTGTGAAACCTTATCTTTAGCAAAGAATGCAAAGCCTCCTGACCATCCAATGGTATGTTTTCCAAGCTTTTAGGCTTAAATGTTATTTCACAACTAGAGGAGTAAACATACATAGTTCAATTTTATTTCACAACCAGAGAAGGAAACCGAACGTATGAAAATAACAAAGTGAAATAAGAAACAACATCAAAATTGTAGTATACATTCATATGGCTAAATGATACATAAATAAACATGTCTTTACTTATCACAGCATAAGTCTTTTCGCATATACAGAGAGAACATATTATATGTAGTAATAATAAAAACAAAAACTGACTAAAACCAGACTATGTACCCACATATTATATGCAGTAACAACAAAAACAAAAACAAACAAAAAACAGACTATGTACCTAATTGTCGCTTATACATACTTAATTGTTCTAACTTGTACATACATAAACAAGCATATACTTATCACCACCATCCTGCGCATAACGCTTAATGCTCCTTCAAAACTGGGATTTTTTTTTGCTTAAATAACATCTTTCCAGATGTTATAGATACGTCTCCTCTCCACCAGAGGGAAGGTTTTGGCTATGTCTATCATTCCTCTCTCCAAATCATCAAATCTCTCCGCCCAACCACTATCGATGTCATTAACCAACCCCACCATCGAACTCAACCAATTTGACAGAAACGAAATGTGCAATGAGGAAGGAGCAATAATCTCCCCATTCCCAAGACCTTTCAAAAACCGATCAATCAGAACATGGCGAACATCAATTTTAGTGTGCTTACTGCTTATTCAATCATGAACTAATGCATTGCGAAAGTCGTCATCTTCGCAAAATGTTCTGAATATCATTTCAAACGCTTCCCTGTCATAGCGTTGAATGACATCAACAAGTCATGAGAGAGTAGAACAATCTTTTTCCATGGCCTCTTTATCAGCTTCATATTTGATACATTCCACGTACTTTACCAATGCTATCAAAACTCATAAATAGAGAAAGAGGTGTTTTTTCTTCGCATGATTGCTTCACATAAATACATAACCATTTCTCTGAGTGATCTATATCTATTGGTGGCATTCAAATTCCTAATCCAATCTGAAAGAGAAAAAGGAAGCAACAATGTCTGGAAATTACTGCTCCTTGATAAGCATTTTGGCACCTCTGTACTCAAACATGAAAAGCATGAGACTATACCAGTTGCAAAACCATATCCTGCACACTTAAAATTCTAGAGAAATCTCCATACATGGCCGGATACCCCTAGGTTCAATCATAGGACAATGATACCCCTACGATCCCATGTGTTGTTGGTGGAGACCTTCTTAGCCTTGAATGGTTGGTTGGAAGATTCCTTTAGGTCTTGAGGTTTAGGTCTCCTCCACTGACCATGACCAAGGCCTCAAGACCATTAGACCTAGATATATATAACCATGGATACCATGCATGGTTCTTTGAGGCATTTTTCAAGGATCTGGATGCCTCAATGGTTTCTCTAGGGCCAAAGGCATGGTCTTCTCTATTAGAATGTCATTCCCAAGGTCCCGCGACACCTACATAATTCTAAAAACCACCTAATGGTTCCAATATTCTATATCATTAGCCAATAATCCCTGATTCCATGCATGGTTGGTGGAGGAAACCTACTTAACCCTAGATGGCTACAAGATTCTTTTAGAGCCAGAGGTTCAAGTCTCCTCCAATGACTATGTCCAAGGCCCAAGGGCACAAGACCTAGGTACATAGTTCCATAGATACTATTGCAAAGTCATGCATAGTGCTTCAAGGAAGTGTTCATGGCTTTGGATGCCTCAACAATTTCTTTAGGGCCAAAGGCATGGTCTTCTTCCTTGGAAGACCATTCCCAAGGCCTTCAGACACATACATACTTCTCAAAAGAACCTAATGTCGCTGACATCCTCAATCATAGGCCAATGATACACTCAGAATTCCATGTGTGGTTAGTGGAAGAAACTTCCTTATCCTTGGACGGCTAGAAGATTCCTTTAGGGATCGACGTTTAGGTGTTCTTTGCTCACCATGTTCCTCCTTTAGGTCCCTAAGTTCAAGTTTCCTCCATTGACCATGTTGAATTTTCCAAGGCCACAAGACCTAGATACATAGTGCCTTGGATACCCCTACGAATTCATTTATGACATTGTTCATGACTCTATATGCCCAAATGATTTAATTAGGGATAAAGGCATGGTATTTTTCCTCATAGCACCATTTTGAAGGCCCTAAGATACATACATTTATGGATTTGTATGCTTAAATGGTTTCTTTAGGGAAAAAGGCATGGTCCTCTTCTATAGAGTGTCATTCCCAAGGCACCGAGACATGTGTCTAATGCTCAAAAACAACTATCAGCGTTAAAATCACTAATCATAGACCAATGATACCCTCAAGAGGCCATATGTGGTTCTTCAAGCCATTGTTCATGGCTGTGGAATCCTCAATGATTTCTTTAGGGATAATTTTAGGAACCCATGTCAACCCTTCTATTTACTTTGTTAGTATATTGTTGTTGGACGCATATGCTTTGTAAGTCATCCCGTAGTATTTGTTGATCCATAGTTTGTATTATTGTTGTTGGACGCATATGCTTTGTAAGTCATCCCGTAGTAATTGTTGATCCATAGTTTGTATTGGACCATCGTTTGTATTGACACATGGTATTGGTGCCTAGACTTAGTATATAAATTTGTATTGAGACCAATGAAGGTACTGTGAAGTTATTTTTATTGAGCTTGCTCAAAGGAGGTTGCCCCCTCGAATTGGCCTGTGATCAATAAAAGCGATTCTGAGTTCTGTTATTTCTTCTATCTCGCATATTCTCATTAATTAATTGTTGCAGGTTCTTCACATCTGGTATCATAGCACTTTCTTGGGCTCGCTAAGTGAAATTTCTGTCAATTTTTTTTTCCGCATATGTTGCAGCTTCGGATCTAGGAATAATCCCTATCCGCTTAACTATGGGAAGTACTTGGGCATAAGCCCTAAAACTCATTGTGAAGAGTACCATAGGAATCCCGAAGTAGCTGGCCCATTGAGAGGACCTGCCAGCGAAAATGGAAACGACCCCTACTTGATTGACTAGTTCCCACTCATGAGTTAAACCAAGAGTTGTCATTTGTGGCAAAGCGATTATTAGTTTTACTCGAGCTATGGAGTGAGGGGTACTTCCCCAATACGCAAGCCTTCAGACAACATTGGTGGCCAAGTGAATCCACTGAATCGATAGGAAGCTGAACATACCTAGGGTCCATATCTATTTTCAGCTGAATTGTTGCCGATCACTTCTGCGCCATTGCAGATCCATTTGTTGCCGATCACTTCCACGCTGTTGCAGATCCATTCCGAAAGCCGGTTCTGATCCAGCCATTTCAGAATCCATTCTAAAAGTGGTTTCAGATCCATTTGTTTTTGATCCATTCTGAGCCGTTCCAGATCCCATTGTTTCTGATCCATTTCAAAAGTCGTTTCAGATCTATTCTGGAAAAAAAAAAAAAAAAAACCTGTTTTTTCGCCATATCTCCCTTGTTTTAAATCTATTTTCCCTAAAACTTCACTTACACCCCTGCAATCCCATTCTGCATATTTCATTCCTGAGGACCCTATCCCAAATTCCATTTCCCAAAGCCAGAAATCCCACATTTGTCTATTTTTAGGGTTTTCCATAACTCCTTCGATTTTCACCCAATCGCCCTCAAATTTTGCCACCATGTCCATTCCCTATTTCTGCTTCTTTGTCCCTCTCTGACAAATTTTCCCATTCTTTCACCCCGCTTCTGAAATCCTCATTTTCTGCTTCCCTATCCATTCCAAAGTGTCCAAAACCTAGTCAAACCCCAATTACCCATCCGAGTTTTTCCCAAATCCAAATTTTCCTTTACTAAATAAGCTTTTGTTTGTGTTTTTTTATCCAATCCCCCCCCCAAAAAAAAAGAAAAAAAAAACTCCTGGTTATGATTGTCACCCGCGTAGGAGCAAAAACCATGGAGGAAGCACTTGCAACCATCCAAACCAAACTCCAGGATCTGGATGAAAAATTTCTCGGCCTCCATCTTAAGCATTCAACCATGAACCAAAAACGACAATCCGAGTCTTCATCAGACAATGGGTTCTCTTCTTCCAGCAATTTCCGTGGTCCGAAGCTTGAATTTTCTCGCTTCAATGGTACTGATCCGACCAGATGGATCTATCGTCTAGAATAGTATTTCAGTCTGCATAATACTTTTCATGTCCAAAACGTTCCACTTACATCCTTTAATTTGGAACAGGAAGCCCTTCAATGGTACCGTTCGTACATCAAGGCTCATGACGAGCCAAAATGGACAGATTTTGCCAACTCCTTTTGCAACGATTTGGTCCTAGTGCTTTTGATGACTTCACCGGAGCACTCACTAAACTTCATCAAATTGGCACTGTGAGAGAGTATCAGACAGAATTTGAGAAACTAGCCAATCACACAGAAGGATTGTCTGATGAATTCTACAAGAGTTGTTTTATCACTAGTCTTAAGGATGAAATCCGCTCAGAAGTCAAAATGTTTTGTCCCAACACAATGATGGAAGCCCTGGGGTTGGCTAAGCTGGCAGAAGACAATATTGCAGCCCAACAATGCTCCAAACCTACTTTTGTTCCCTTCCGAAATATGGGTTCTCAACGACCTCCCTTCCCGCCATCTCCTCGACCAACTCCTATCAAGCATTTGTCTGAAACAGAGATGCAGGCACGCAGAGAAAAAGGGCTTTGTTATAGTTGTGATGAGAAATTCACTCGGGGACATAGATGTGTTAAAAAAAAGCTCTATCTCTTGGATATGGATTCGTCGCCTGCCTCTAAAATTGGTGAAGAAGCTCCAGATACAATGGATGATCAGGTCGACATTCAGGAGCCGCCTATTGACCCCCATCTCAGGATGACCAACCAAAGATATCTCTCCATGCTTTATCCGGCGTCACCACCCCCCAAATAATGTGGGTCAGGGGTTACTTCAAGAAGCTTCCTCTTACAATAATCATTGATTCTAGTAGCACTCATAACTTCATTGACCCTCAGATCGCCAAACAGGCTGATTGTTTTGTCCATCCTTTCTCCAACTTTGAAGTCATGGTTGCTAATGGGGGCACCTTACCTTGGAAGGGGAAGTGTCACAATGTGCGTATTTCTCTGGAAGATTATAACCTATGCTCTGACATGTTTGCCTTGTCCCTAGGTGGACGTGATGTGGTTTTGGGCATTCAATGGTTATGCACACTTGGCCCCATCTTATGGGATTTTGCTGAACTTTGGATGCAGTTTTCAGTCAATGGTAAACAACACAAATTTACGATCTTACAACAAGGGTCTCTTTACATCATCAGTTCACATCGCTTGGAAAAGATCCTTAAGAAGAATTCACATGGTGTCATCGCTCAACTCCATTCCATTCAGATGCACCCATCAACGGTCTCCCCTACTTCCTTGGATAGATATGTAGGTGTCTTTGTTGAACCAGTGGGCTTGTTGCCTTCAAGAGACCTTTCCGGTAAGACTTTACCTGCATCTACATCTCAATAGGAAATGCTAACTATTTTGCATGCAGTACAGAAGTGGCATCCATACTTATTAGGGAATCATTTCTGCATCAAGACTGATCTCCAGAGTCTAGAAAATTTCCTAGAACAATTGGTGTCCTCCCCAGCACACCTGAAATGGGTTATCCAACTCATGGGTTATTCCTATGCGATCACTTACAAGAAGGGTAAGGACAATATGGTAGTAGATGCTCCTTCTCACACATTTGATGATCCAGTTCCTCTTACAGCTAATTTTCTACTTGTTCCAAATTGGTTGCAATCTGTTCAATAGGGATATCTATTCTATGAACTCCATGCTTCTTCATCGGCAAGGCACTCTGAGTTCTTCAAAATGTATGACCGAGAACAATGTAACTTCTTTTGGCAGGGACTGAAAATGACAATTCAACAGATGGGGGTTGACTGTGATACTTTCCAGGTCAACAAGGGTGAAACGACACTCCTTTCAGGACTGCTCGAACCCTTGCCCATCCCTACACATATTTGGACAACTATTTCTATGGATTTCCTAAAAGCGCTCTAGTGGTACAATGCCACATCTAAAATGACACCATATGAAGCAGTCTATGGACAGGCACTGCCAATTCTTCTTCCATACACCCTCAGCAACTCCCTAGTTCAGGTAATTGACTCGGTTCTTCGAAACCATGATCAGATTCTTCTCATTCTAGAGGACAATCTTCACTTGGCAAGAATTCAACTGAAACAACAAGCCGATCAGCACCGTTCTGAGCGCACTTTTCACATAGCTGATATGGTTCTTCTTCGTCTACAACCTTCCAAGTGTTGATGTATATGTAACTTCGGAATGTATTTCATATATGTATATTGTACTCCTATAGAGATGGTATTATTCCTCTATACGGAAGTGTTTGTATTCCTATAGAGATGTTATTATTCCTCTATACGGAAGTGTTGTCATTTATATTGTAAGTGTCGTAACTTATACTTGATGGGTTATTAGACCACCTTGTTGGGGTCGGTCCTATATAAGTCATGTGGGTCAAAGGGTTATTAGACCACCCTATTGGGGGTTGGACATGTGGGTCAAAGGGTTATTAGACCACCCTATTGGGTGTCGGCCCAGACAACATTATGTTATTTGGTTAAGTTAAGGCTGACCTAGTAAAGGTTATTAGGCAAGTCAAGTCAAGTATAAATAGAGTGCGGGAGGCACTCTATTTCATCATTCTATTTTCTCTCTCACACTCTCGGGAGAGTGGCGCACTTATGGAGGAGGAGAAGCTACTTCTAGGAGATGTCTATCTCTTATGATTGGTTTGTATCATTGCTCTATCTATCTCTGAGGAAGTTATTGGGGTTTTTCACCTTTATGGTTTTCCCTAAGTAAACTCTGTGTCTCTTGTGTGCTTGCATCCATGATTGATATGCTATAGATATGTTGTACATGTTGTTCTCTCAGTTAAGATCCTAGATCAGATTGAAGTAAATTCTGAAAAATTAACATGGTATTAGAGCTAGCCTGAAAGAAGGCATGGTATGGCATGTATGACACTTGTTGCAATTGCGAAGCTAGGGCTTGATATAGAAAAAACCAATCATCGTATAAATTTCGCTATAAATATATTTATGCGAGGTTTCAGGGTCTGAAAATCGTACAGGGCGAAGCTAAAATCCCCATGTACCTTGTGTCCAAAGGAAATCCTCTAATTCATTGTACTTTGTGATTTATAATCTGTACAATATAGGGTTTCTGCCTCTTCCAGATCTCAATCATAAATAGGTGACCTTGGAAAAAAGATCATAACTTGGGCTAGGAAGATCCAAATGAAAGTTTGTAAAAAGTAACAGGTATTGCACGGACTGCACTTTTGCAGGTAACTTTTTCAGTGGTCGAAACTAAACCAATGACACATGGCACGCCGTATAAGTTCGCTCTCTTGTTTTATCCCATAAACAGGTCACGTTGCGACACTTGGCATAACTCTCTCTCAGAGAATCCATTTGAGGTCAGCCCTATGGGGTTGGAAAGTTGACAGGTCGGGATATCACAAGAAACGTTTTCAGACCCTTTGGATAAAAAAGTTTGGAGTTACACCAGAAAAAATCAAGTACATATTTCTATCAAAACAGAATTATTTTTTAAGCACCTTCATTCATGGCTTCCAGAATTTAGGGTTTCGAAGAAAGTTGGAATTTTTGTAATCGGAAACTACATCTGAATGCTACTCATCAAAATCAAAATTTAGAGACCAAGATCAGAATTTTTGGTTGGGCAGAAGCCCGGGCTTGATCAGACCCTAGTTCGGGACTTTGATCGGAAAAGTGGAAAATTAGGGCTTCTGCAAAAATGGAAATTTTTTAAATCTGTGACCACGGCTAGAAGATCCTCAGAAAAATAGAAGCTTAGAGCTTTGGATCGAACCTTTTGATTGGGCAGAAGGGTTGGCTTTTTCAAACCCTAGTTTGGGGTCATGTCTAGTGAATCCGGAAGTTTCAAAGGAAAATATTAGGGGTGAAACTTTGCAGTTTTCAAATTATGAGTATACCAACTTGATCAGCTCATCAAGGCACATATTTCTATCCTTTCGAAAGTTTGAATTTTTAGGGTTTATCTAACAAACCCTAATCCAGCTCCAGATCCAGTTCCTGCAAATCAAGTGGATTGGGTTAATCCTAGAAGAGAATGGATTGGTCACCTGCATAAGTGAAGAAGTTCTTGTTTCAGAGGGAGATGAGGCTAAGGCCTTACATAAGAAGATTACAAGCAATCTCGACAGGTATGACTCATCCAGGTATGTTTCGAGATTTGTTCATGATTAAGTTTATGGTATGTTTGTCTTCATGTTATTACGGTTAGTACAATCTTGATTAAATTTAGACTTGTCGTATCACCTTAATAAAATTATGAATGCATGATAGAAGATATTCATTGATTAGGGTGTTGACACTTATAATTGTACTAATGCATTATGGTGTTGTATGAGGTTTATGTTGTCCGCTAACATGAAAGATACACCAAGAAAGAAAAATCATGTTCTAGTTCAAGAACATATGATCATGATGACATGAGGACAAAGATTCATCCATTGTCATGAATCACTTAGAAGATCTACTTGCGAGGTATGTATAACTTGGTTCTATAATGGTTAACCTATGAGATATGCAGGTTACTAGCACAAGTCATTGAAGAGAACAAGAAGACATCATGTGGGTATGTTAGACATAACTAGCTAACATACCAATCCAGGTATGTTTTTCCTATATCAAGTTAGAATCCTACCTTGTGCTAGGATCCCTTATATAAGTATACTTGGTATGATTGGTTATGTTTATTCATAAAGTTAGAAATGTAAGTAATCAAGGGTTTATGCATTTTATGTCTCTTATCTTGATTGATGATTTAACTAACCAGAAGAGTCCTATGATCAAATACGAATATGCATGAATAAAAGAAGACTTCCCTGAAACCTTGAATACTAATGTTTATTATCTGTGTTTGAAATGATCATGACTATACATGTTTAAGATTATTGTGTTTTGATAGTATTAAGATTATACTAATGAATGAGTGATTATGTATGAGACCTTGAGGATAACACAATGATGATACTAATAAGCATGCATAGTGATGGATATAAGTTCAAGGACAAGTAATCCAGGAAGCGAAGATCAAGAGGGAGCACACTCCCGTTGTTCCTACAAGGAAGCAAAGATCAAGAGGGAGCACACTCCAGTTGTTCCTGCAAGAAAGCAAAGATCAAGAGGGAGCACACTCCAGTTGTTCCTGCAAGGAAGCAAAGATCAAGAGGGAGCACACTCCAATTGTTCCTGTAAGGAAGCAAAGATCAAGAAGGATCATACTTCAGTAGTTTCTGCAATGATGCATATATTCAGAGGGAGTTGACCACTTCTCACAATCCACATCAGAATGGATTTGCAGAAATGAAGCAAAGACTGAGAGGGAGTCTTTGTTAGGATATTCCTATACTCCGTCCTAGTCCCACCAGTATTTTGATCATTTACATTTTCAGTCATGCATGCACTTTTAGGGTTTGCATGCATTCTAGGGTTTGCATGCATTTTGCATGCATCCCAATCATCAGTCCAACACCTAGCCCTCAGTTAGCCATCCCCCAAGAGCTTCTCACTATTCAGTTTTAGCCCTCTAGTTGCTTAATGTGCCCTTCTTCCTTGATTTTAGGGAGCAACTCGCCCTTCTTCTCCTACCAGTCCAGTTGTCTTCAGTTTATACTCAGTTACAATTAGTTACAATCTGTTACACTCAGTTACACTGAGTTACACTTAGTTACACTGAGTTACACTCAGTTACACCTACCAGACCCAATTTGACTGATGGTTGACAGTTACTTGAGCATTGATGACTCCACTGATGATGATGAAGACTTCCAGTTGTGCTTCGATGATCATGAGGACACCTAGTTGTGCTCCGATGACACTCTATTGATCTTATGATCACTCTGAGAGGCTAATTCGAATTGCCACCTTAGGCATTCAAATCCTCTCTACCATTGTACTATTTATTTGTCCATATTGTGATTAATTAATTAGTGTGTGTGAAGTATTATTGCTTCTATCCGAGTTCTATTGTACCATATTATTCTGTAGCTCATTATACTGTATTGACCACTCTTCTTCTATTTTCCTGCTTAATCATAATTACTCTTGTGAGGTATACATCATCTCTTAGATCTACTGTGAGGATTTTCACATGGTATCAGAGCATGTTGAGAGTATTGTTTATCTCCATTCTTGAGCGTTTTTTGCAGGTTATTACCAAGATTTCGATTGCAGCAGTTTCTGCATTTTTGTAGTAGTAGCAGTTGCAGTTATTCTATATTGTTTTTGCAGGTCTTCTACAGCTTCAATGAATTCAAAAGAAATCACTCCTCTTTCTCCTTTCTCTCCTCTCAGCTATGATGATTGGAAACCAAAAATGATAGCATACTTGAAGAGCCATGATCTCTTTGACTGTTGTTTTGAAAGAGAGTTCGAATCTTCTGAAGAGAAGATTGATTGGTTAAATAAAGTTGATGAAGCCTTTGGATCAATGTTGGATGCTATGTCTGATTGGACGTTATATGACCTCCTTGATGTTTCAACACCAAAAGAGTTATGGGCTCACCTTGATGAAAAATTTGGCAAAAAGAATGAAGGGATTGGTCCAAACCCATTCGAAAGCGAAAAAAGTGATGCATTCGCTCCTCTTGATGGTCTCTCAGATCATGAACTAGTATCCTCTCATATTGAAGTTGTTGATAAAGAACTTGCAGATTCTCCACTCACGCTCAAACCTTCTTCTCTTTCTGTGCCAGCTCACACTCTAGATATTGCAGAAGGTCCTAAATCCTCTCTTGCACTAGGGTCTGTTGGTTTGCATCATGATCACATGATTATTTCAGAGGTCAAAACAGCTATTGAAGGTAATGCATTCGCTCCTCTCTAGCTATATCCTCTTTTATACTACTATATGATCATAAATTCATGCTTTCAAAAGGTCATTGAAGAATATGGCCATGGCCATTCGCTTGGGATAATTTCTCATGCATCTACTGGTTTTGATCTCACCTCTCATGGTTCAAAGGAGATCTCAAGAAGCCATGATTCAAGTCTTGTATCTAATTTGGGTTATAAGCAATTACTGCTTGGGATAATTTCTCATGCATATGATAGTTTTGATCTCACCCCTGCTGGTTCAAAGGAGATCTCAAGAAACTGTTTTTTAAGTCTTAAATCTGATTTTGATTTCAAGCAAACATGTAATAGTTCTTTTTGGCATAATCTCACCCATGGTGGTTCGAAGGAGAAGAACAAGGACTATATGCACATTCAAAAATTTGATCCTACCTCAGCTGATTCGAATCATAGGGTCAAGGATCATTCTAATACTGTTGGATTTGTTCTCATCACATTCGATCTGAAGAGCAAGTACAAGAACATGTTTTTTGAGCATGATCCACTTCTTCCGGAGAAGAAGATACCTCCAGACATATTACCAAGCATCACACCTGCTTGAGTTTGGAGCATTTATTTTTATGTGTGCCTTACAGTCTATTTTTTGAGGGGGTATGTTTCCCATGAAATTTTCCTACTTCCTTGGTTTATTGATTGTTATTATTCATTATATTGGGTGAACTTTGGTCTTAGTTACCAGGGCCCAGGATGGATTAAGGGAGGGTGTTAGGATATTCCTATACTCCATCGTAGTCCCACCAGTATTTTGATCATTTACATTTTCAGTCATGCATGCACTTTTAGGGTTTGCATGCATTTTGCATGCATCCTAGTCATCAGTCCAACACCTAGCCCTCAATTAGCCATCCCCCAGGAGCTTCTCACTATTCAGTTTTAGCCCTCCAGTTGCTTAATGTGCCCTTCTTCCTTGATTTTAGGGAGCAACTCGCCCTTATTCACCTACCGGTCCAGTTGTCTTCAGTTTATACTTAGTTACAATTAGTTACAGTCTGTTACACTCAGTTACACTTAGTTACACTGAGTTACACTCAGTTACACCTACCAGACTCAATTTGACTGATGGTTGATAGTTACTTGAGCATTGATGACTCCACTGATGATGATGAAGACTTCCAGGTGTGCTCCGATGATCATGAGGACACCTAGTTGTGCTCCAATGACACTCTATTGATCTTATGATCACTCTGAGAGGCTAATTCGAATTGCCACCTTAGGCATTCGAATCCTCTCTACCATTGTACTATTTATTTGTCCATATTGTGATTAATTAATTATTATGTGTGAAGTATTATTGCTTCTATCCGAGTTCTACTGTACCATATTATTCTGTTGCTCAATATACTGTATTGACCACTCTTCTTCTATTTTCCTACTTAATCATAATTACTCTTGTGAGGTATACATCATCTCTTAGATCTGCTGTGAGGATTTTCACAGTCAACCCAACAAACAAATAAAGATAAGTATTTGAATTATCATTCCTTGCATATTTTATTGTTTAAATAATACTGTTCAATAATTTATATACTCATGTTCCTAGAATTAGGTTGTGTATTATGCATATTAGAATAGTTGCATTGATGAAAAGTATACTACTAATATACATGGGTAAGTGGCCTATGGCACTGTACAACATTCCATTGCTACTTATCTAGAATGAAACATCTTTGCTGACATGTTGGGAGTTGTGCACACTCTTAAAAATGTTCTAGTAGAGATTGGAAGGCATCTAGAAAGTTACGGGATATGGATAAATGTTGTATTGAAGCATTGGCTAAGATAATTGCATGACTGTATGACATATTTCTTTATGTGTAAGAATTTGTTCTGAAAACTATGAGATGTTTTCTAATCATGCAATTTAACTTGTTGTATAGGAAAGATCGTATACCATCACCTACAAAAGAAGGACTACAACATTTGTTCAGCAACAAAGTTATCTATTGAAAATATTGAAGATATTGAAGTTCCCAGGATCTGGGAAGAATGCCATTATCGAGGAGTACCAGTCGATCATGAAGATGTTTGGGATGCAGTTCCAAGACTGGAAGGGGATTCTGTAGTGACATCCAAGAGGATCTACAAGATCAAGCATGCTGCAGGTGGTCGCATAGAGACTTTTTCTCCTGTAGCCAGATACACTTCCATTAGATCCGTACTTGCTCTAGCTGTAGTGATGAAATGGAAGATACACCAGATGGATTTCAAGACAGCTTTCTTGAATAGTGTAGTTGAAGAAGAAGTGTATGTGGAGCAACCACTTGGTTCTGAGACACATGACAGGGAGTCATATATGTGCAGAACTTGGTATGGTAGGATAGACAGCTTTCTATCCAGATTGGGCTTTACCAAGAGTAAAGTGGATTCCAACCTTTACTACAAGGGCGAGGAAGGCAATCCAGTGATACTACTTTTGTATATGGATGACCTGTTTATTACAGGTGAAGATAGATTGATTACCGACACGCAGCGAAATCTTGATGCCAAGTTCAAGATGAAGAACTTGTGTATGATGCACTATTTTCTAGGTATGGAGGTGTGGCAGAGTGCAGATGGAATCTTCCTTGGACAAGGGAAGTATGCAGTAGAGATCCTGAAGAGGTTCGGGATGATGGAGTGCAAGGCCATGGCCACACCTATGGCATCAAACCTGAAGCTTCTGTGTGATGCTTCATCTGAGCCGGTTGATATCACTATGTATCGTCAGATGATTGGGTCCTTGATGTACCTGACGAACACAAGACCAGATATTTGCTTTGCGGTGAACACATTGAGCCAGTTCCTGATGGATCCAAGGAGTGTTCACTTGGTTGCTGTAAAGCATATTTTGAGGTACCTGAAGGTTACAGTTGATTATGGGCCCAAGTATGATGCGAATCAAAAGTTTAACCTATAGGGTTATGTTGATTCAGATTGGGCAGGTAGTGCTGCAGATAGGAAGAGCACTTCTGGGTGCTACTTCAGTATGGGATCAGGTGTGATATCCTGGTTTAGCATGAAGCAGTCCTACGTAGCACTGAGTACAGCTGAGGCAGAGTATGTTACAGCCTGTTCGGCTAGTTGTGAGGTAGTATGGCTTCGGAAGCTACTGTCTGAGTTATTTGATCTCCCGTTGGATGCTGCTAGTATCTTCTATGATAACTAGAGTTGTGTGAAGCTGTCTGAGAACCCGGTGTTCCACGACATGTCGAAACACATTGAGATCAAATATCACTATATCAGGGATATGGTGCAGAGAGGAGTAGTGAATCTCCTGTATGTTGTGATGGATGAGCAGATTGCAGATGTGCTGATAAAGCCACTAGCCAGAGTGAAGTTCGAGTACTTCAGAGAGAGGCTTGGTGTTCTTCAGATCGATGACACTTCGAGGAAGAAGTGATGGACACATTTGCTGAATCCATTCCAAGCATATTAGAAGGAGGATCCTTCACATGGCTGTGGATGTAAGCGCTGGATGATAAGCATCAGGACGATGTTCCAGTTATTGCTCTGTATATGCATCATGTTGGATGTTGGATATGATCAATTGGATCATTTATATGTATATGTATGTACCCATCATGTTGGATGTTGGATATGATCAGTTGGATCATTTATATGTATATGTATGTATGCATGCTAGATATGATTAGTTGGATCATTTATATGTATTTGTATATGCATCATGTTGGATGCTTGGACCATGTATCTGTATATGTATCAAGTGGATACTGTGTATGATCAGGTAGATCATGTATGTTGATATATATCAAGTGGATACATTGTGTGGATCATGTATCTAAGTATGTATTAGGTGGATACATTGTATGATTAGGTGGAAGATGATCATGATGATGACCTTCATGATGTTGCTCCAGTTGATATGTATCAGGACGGTACAGTGATGATGATCAGTATGATCATGAGCATCAGGATGATGCTTCGTGCGATGATGATCAGTTAGATCATGAGTATCAGGTTGATACTTGGAGGTCAGAGATGATATGTGGCAGGTTGTGCAAATAGTATGTAAACAGACCTCAGATATCCGATAGGTTGAGTTGTGTGATCGTAATCAATCCTGGGATGAGGTATTACTACGGAGACATGTAATCAGTCCTAGAGATCCGATAGGTTGAGCTGTGTGCTTGTAATAAGTCCTGGGATGCTCTTTAAAGATCTTGCCGGTCATGCTGCGGCACATAAATGTTCCTGGGATTCTCTTTAAAGGTATTGTCTATTCACATGTAATCATTCCTGGAGATCCAAGAGGTTGAGCTGTGTGCTCGTAATAAGTCCTGGGATGCTCTTTAGATATCTTGTTGGTCGTGCTGCGGCACATAAATGTTCCTGGGATGCTCTTTAAAGGTATTGTGAAGGGGATGCATGTAATCAGTCCTGGGAGATCTTGTCGGTCGTGCTTAGGCACATAAATGTTCCTGGGATGCTCTTGTCAGGTATTGCATCAGCACATAAAATTAGTCCTGAGAGACCACCTCTATCAGACCATTCGCACAGATGATGAAGACCTACAGGTGGTGGGCCTACATCCAGTATGAAAAAGGACTAACTCTTTCGAACTTCCTATGACGAGTAGATTTAGAGATTGATTGAGATAGCAGCAGCAGTGATGATGACGATGACTCGATGACGATTATCCAGTGATGATGATCCAAAGAAGAAGACTTGTTCTAGAAGACCTGTGTCGAGAAATACCTTCCTAGTTAAGAGGGAGTGTTGATGTATATGTAACTTCGGAATGTATTTCATATATGTATATTGTACTCCTATAGAGATGGTATTATTCCTCTATACGGAAGTGTTTGTATTCCTACATAGATATTATTATTCCACTATACGGAAGTGTCGTCATTTATATTGTAAGTGTTGTAACTTATACTTGATGGGTTATTAGACCACCTTGTTGGGGTTGGCCCTGTGTAAGTCATGTGGGTTGAAGGGTTATTAGACCACCCTATTGGGGGTCGGCCATGTGGGTCAAAGGGTTATTAGACCACCCTATTGGGTGTCGGCCTAGTCAGCATTATGTTATGTGGTTAAGTTAAGGCCGACCTAGTAAAGGTTATTAGGCAAGTCAAGTCAAGTATAAATAGAGTGCGGGAGGCACTCTATTTCATCATTCTATTTTCTCTCTCACACTCTCGGGAGAGTGGCACACTTGTGGAGGAGGAGAAGCTGCTGCTAGGAGATGTCTATCTCTTATGCTTGGGTTGTATCACTTCTCTATCTATCTCTGAGGAAGTTATTGGGGGTTTTCACCTTTATGGTTTTCCCCAAGTAAACTCTGTGTCTCTTGTGTGCTTGCATCCATGATTGATATGCTATAGATATGTTGTGCATGTTGTTCTCTCAATTAAGATCCTAGATCAGATTGAAGTAAATTCTGAAAAATTAACACCAAGCAAGCCTCCCTGAAACTCAAAAGGCATCAGTGGCCCGGAATGCAACCCGAGGATGCTACTGCGGAACCACTCCTTCAAATTCTACATCAATTTCCACATCTAAAGCTTTGAGGACAAAGCTTTTTCTAAGGGAGAGGGGATGTTAGGAACCCATGTCAACCCTTCTATTTACTTTGTTAGTATATTGTTGTTGGACGCATATGCTTTGTAAGTCGTCCCGTAGTATTTGTTGATCCATAGTTTGTATTATTGTTGTTGGATGCATATGCTTTGTAAGTCGTCCCGTAGTAATTGTTGATCCATAGTTTGTATTGACACATGGTATTGACCCATGGTATTGGCGCCTAGAATTAGTATATAAGTTTGTGTTGAGACCAATGAAGGTACTGTGAAGTTATTTTTATTGAGCTTGCTCAAAGGAGGTTGGCCCCTCGAAGTGTCCTGCGATCAATAAAAGCAATTCTGAGTTCTGTTATTTCTACTATCTCGCATATTCTCATTAATTAATTGTTGCAGGTTCTTCACGAATAAAAGCATGTTATTCCTCCCTAGAAATTCATTCCCAACACCCTGATACATGTACATACTCCTCCAAGCATCCTAATGTCACTAACATCCTCAATCATAGGTCAATGACCCTTGAAAGGCGATGTGTTGTTGGTGGATAGAACCTTCTTATCTCTAGATGGATAGAAGATTCCATTAGAGCTTGAGCTTCATGCCTCCTCCCATGACCATTTCCAATCCCCCAAGTCCCAAGGACTTAGGTACATAGTGCCATGGATACCCTTGCAAAGTCACGCATGGTACTTTAAGGCATTGTTCATGGTTTTGGATGCCTTAATGGTTTCTTTAGGGCCAAATGAATGGTCTTTCCCCTAGAATGTCATTCCCAAGGCATTGAGACACATACATATTTTCAAACCCACTTACTGGAATTGTCATCCTTAATCATAGGCCAATGATACCCTCACGAGGCCATGTTTGGTTGGTGGAGGAAACCTTCATAGATACATACTGCCATAGATACCCCTCTGAAGTAATCAATGCTTCTTTTAGGTAGTATTCATGGATCTAGATGTGCCAATGATTTCTTTAGGGACAAAAACATGGTCTTCTTCCATGGAACATAATTCCCAAGGGCTTAATAAATGTGCATGCTACTTTACACCACCTAACTATAACAACATCCTCAATCATAGGCCAATTATGCAACTAGGAGGTTGTGTATGGTTGGTGGAGGCAAACTTCTTACCCCTAGATAGTTATAAGCTTCCTTTAGGGTCAAAGGTTAAGGTATCCTCCACTAACCATCTGTTGTTGTTGGAGGAAACCTTCTTAGCCCTTGATGGCTAGAAGATTCCTTTAGTGGTCGATATTTAGGTCTCCTCCACTGATCTTATCTAAGGCTAAAAGGCCATAAGACCTAGATACATAGTGTCTCAATGGATTCAGATGCCTTAATGGATTCTTTAGGGATAAATTCATGGTCATCTTCTATGTAATATCATTATGAAGGCCTTGGGACACCTACATAATGCTCTTGCTTTACTTTTATGACTCCAGTAAAGGACTTGAGATCCATCCCTCTATGCAAAAACTCTTGATTATGCTCATATCCAACTATTATGTCAAATATCAACTTTAAATGGTGTATGTTATGGTTCATGGTCTTGATCATTTCCCATTACCTCAATAATATTATGTTAGGGTATAATTCTTTCAATTTCTTCCCCAACTATTTACTCAGACCCATCGCTAGTACACAAAACCATATATTTCCACCCATATCCCACTTTGAGAATAATGATATCTTATGCATTGCATGATCTGCTAAGTGATAGTTTGAGTCATTGCTATTAGCCCGATATGCCTAAAACTGTCCTTTAGGGCCTAGTTCTTGTAATTCCTCTCATGACTATGTCTAAGGTTTGCATACCTAGTGTCACTTATATGCATGCTAAGATGCCAAGGATAGTGTTTGGAGTTTATCGGTGCGGTTTAAAGCTTCCCTTAGGGTTTAAGGCCCAAGTTTCTTCCTATGAAATTATACAAAAACCTAAACCCGTGCATACTAGCAAAAAAAACATAATGGTGTTGATTTCCTTTCTTAGAGGTAAATAATATCCCCAATGTGTCATGTGTAGTGCTTTGAGCTGTTTTATTTTTCCTTGGATGCACAAAATATTTTACTAGGGAATAAGGCCTAGGTTTCCTATCTCAAACATGTTAAGGGCCTAAACACCCATATATAGTGCTTAGAAACAACCTCTTACTTACATTAATACCCCGAATATCAAGCCAAGGATACCCTTAGGAGGCCTTATGTGGTGTTTCAAGGTATACTTGTTAATCTTATATGCCTATAGGTTTCCTCCAAGGTCCAAGGCATGGGGTTCCTTCCTTAATTATATCTACACCCTAAAGACTTATACCTCATTTTAGTTCCTCCAACTCCCCCCATTATCCCTATTATAAGGCCATAGATATTCTCAAAAAGTCATTTGTGTTAGTGTGACAAATCATTATTATTCCTACATGCCTAGAAGTTTAATTTAGGCTAAGGCCTAGGTTTCTTCTCTTAACTACGTCGAGGGCCAATAGACCTATCACTAGTGATCAAAACCTTATAATGCAATCAATATCCACACATAGATGTTAAGAATATTCTTAGGAATATATGTGTGTTTGTTACACCTAAATCTTACCATCATGATAGTCAATGTAAACATTCCCTGAAGTTCCTTGACTAAGTCATCAACCTGGAAGAGATACAAACCTTTTCTTGCTAGGTTTTGAGAGTTCGTCGCAGGTTATCCTAATGCAACCTACGACGTCGCAGGTTGTCCTCTTACAGACCGCGACGATGTCAGTTAATTGATTAAAATAGCATCTTCAAGCCCATTCTTGAAGGTAGCTAATGTGGATCCCTATCCCTAGCCTTTAGGGGAGCTGGAATTTGGTTCCTAGCCTCTTGGAAGGATCCCCTATCTCTCTCCTCCCATATCTAAACCTACCCTATCCACTTAGTCCTATATAAGTGAAGCTCACTCCCATTCCAAAGGGAGGAAGTATATAGCATCTATATGCTGGTGAAATTAGCTTAGGAGAGATCTCTACTCATCCCTTGAGACATCCATCATCCCTTTGGAGGATTTGGCATTGGCTTGATCGAAGAAGGATTGCTACGTTAAGTCATCAGTTGTAATCACTTCCTTCTATGTGCTTTCCCTTTAATATAGTAATATAAATGCTTTCCACCAAATCTCATTACATTGATGATATTTTGTGTAGTTTTCCTACTTAACTGCTTACTTAGATCTATTATTGTGTAGATGCATTTTACAGCTTGTGTTGTTGTGTTGTCTTGAAAGGTTTTGCAGCTGATATTTGAAGACCATCAAGCTTGGAGCAACATTCAAGGAGAAAGGATAAGCGATATAAAAGGTAAAGCATCTAGTTTTTTTTATCTCTAATTAGATCTAGGAGAGTTATTTATATTCTGTCTCTATTTGTTCTAGACTTATGTTAATCTAGGGAGATCAGGCCTTGAGTCCGCTCTTGATAGATTGTCCGTCAAACAAATATGGCGACCATTTTGGGGAAGACACATTGTTTAGTTTTCATTTGAATGTCATTTTTATTTGATTTCTTTTGCAAGCCATCTTATTTTCCTCCTAAATCTTTTTCACCATTAGATTTTTACTTTGAAGAGTCTGTAGTCCTCTTATGAGTCTGTACTCACTATTGTTAATCCATTTTATTGCTCATTTCTTGGATATCTATTGATCCTAGAGTTTGTATCTCGCCCGTCGCACTTGGGAATTGCAACCAGAGCATTGATTTGACCTCTGTTCTCGGTCTTTTGGCTTGTCATCGCAACCTATCCACTAGTGTCCTGCGACATCGTCGCAATTCCCGCACTGGTGACCTGCGACGGTCGCTCTATCTATACACACATACTGCGTCGATCTATTAGAATTGGTATAAGGGAATCCCCCCTCCATTTTTTGATTTGAGTTTTGATTTGGTGTGCAGACCCCCTCTGTGCTACAAAACCCAGTCAGATATTTATTGTTGATTTGTGTGTTGAAAGTGTTTGGTATTTTGTGTGGATTTGTATTGGGTCCCATTTTAAAAAGCTTCAGTTTGGTAGTGGTGGATACTTTGTTTCCCCCTCCTTCATCCACTTGACCTTGTTATCCCTCCTCTCCTCACCTGATCTAATCTTTGCACTAGATCTGATCCTAAGCTTCCTTTTGCACTTTTCATTTAGCTTTGTTTGCTTTCAGCTGCTTGATTGATTTTTTGAGTGTTTTGAAGTGTTTTCAGTCCATATGATTGCTTGTCATTTTCTGAGAATTTCCTGAGTGTTTAGAGTGCTGCAAATCAACTCTCTTTTCAGTTTTTGTGCTTAAAATATCATTGCTATCAAGTTATTACCTTGGCATATCATTGGAAAGTTGAAGATGCATCATTTTTACTGATTTTCAAGTGCATTTGGAAATCATAGTAGGAATTGCTTCATGCATTGGAAATTGTCATTCGTTAATCTTTTGGAAAAGTTTGAGAAGAATTAATCATTTGTGCTTTTTGAGAATTATGAATCATTAATTTTCTTGAAAAATTCGAGTAAGATCAAGTTTTTACAAAAGTGTTTCCGTGTTTGGAGAGATTGTATGCATTCTTGATTTTTTATGCTTTTAAGCCATTATAGTGAAATTGAAAAGTTAGAGTGCTCTAGATAGGAAATTTCTCTCTTTTCATCACTTAAAGTTTTGATTCGAAAAGACAAAAGAAAATGTTTGGATTTGGTTGTCATGCTTGTTGATTTTTGAGTTCTATTGAAAAAAAAAAAAAAAACGAAAAGAGTACTTTTTATCAGATTTGGTAGATTTTGGGATTGTGTTGCATTGTGTTGCTTTGGTAAAATCATTTGGAAATAAATTTCTCCTTCCCATACATAGAGTTCATAAAAATAAAAGTACATTTTTTCATGTAGTTAGGGCTTGCATTATGTTTACATTTATGTGCTCACCTCATGCATTCACCTAACCATCCAGATAAAATTAATGGTAGAACTGGGGTAAAAATTTTAGTAACTTGTGTGCTAAGTTAGAGACATGTTCCGGTGTCGTAAAACGTGGTAGGTGTCATTACTTGAAAACACTATATTCCGGGAGTATTGTATTCTTCCACATACTTATCGGTATATCGAAGCTCTTTCACGTACCAACCAGGTATATCAAATCTCTTTCACATACTCACCAAGTACTTCGTGTACTTGGCGTCTATCGAAAGGTGTTTCACATACTTGACGTATATAGAAAGGTGTTTCACGTACTCGATAGTATATAGGAAGGTCTCATGCTGTATGGTTGTGCATTAGAAAGCACCACTATGGATTTGAGCTCCCATGTACCTTGAGTATATCGGGAGACACCATTCGGATTCCTGAAACCAATTGAGTCAACCATTTGGCCGTCTTGGCAGAGCAATACTCCGAGAACAACACTCAAGGAGATTACTACACATGTACTATCCAGGTAGTTGGGTATTTAGGCAAGGGTACGGTCCCAATCCTCCTTATCGCGTTTTACTATTGGACCCTACGGTATATAGCGATTTTCGAAGCCTTGACAATCCTGTGAAGTTCTAGACTTTTGAATCCACTCCTATCACATAAGTTTGCTTGAGGCCTTATTTTGTGTAGGATTTTTCTTGATTGCTTTTCTTTTGTTTAGCTTTCCCTAGGAGAAACTATTGTTTCAATAACTCTAGTTGAATTTCCTTGGAGAAGGTCCCGTAGGATTCAAAACTTACCGCCCGAATATCCCCTTAACCAGAAGGTAATTTCGAGGGTAAGAATGGACCCACAAGCCATAGTCGTGTCAACTGAAGTAGAAAACCCTACTTTGAATATTGGAGCACATATGTTTCCTCCAGATTCACCTACCTCCCACCCCCCGCAGGATGAAGAGGCACAAACTTCTACTCCACAAGACTTACCTCCTGTTTTTCCAGGAGAGCCTGGATCATTAGAATGGATAAATCCACCCCAGGATGACCCTGCAGTAGCTGTTGGCCCTTCAACATCTTATTGGACATCATCTCTAGGCCACCCAGTGGCCCATTTTTCCATTGCATCCCCACCTAGTTGGCCTACTCCTGAAGAACTCTTCGAACCCCTTCACGATCGCTTGGAACGATTACGTACCAGGGGTAATGAAATTCAAAGACAGAGTCTTTCACAAAGGGTAGAAGACCTGATGTTACATTCTTATCAACCACTCCCAAGTCGTGTTTTATCTTATGATTCACCGGAATCATCCACATAACAAGTGACCACTTCTGAATCTGGTCAACCATTATTTCCTGCACATACACCTCTTAGACAGGAGACCATTTCTATACCTCAGATGACTCAACCCATTGAAGGACAATGGTCGAACACACCTGTTACTACCACAGTTACATTAACCATTCCTTCCCCACCTCAAAACTCGCGGGGAGGATACTCTTTACCCCCTACCCTCCTTACCGGTAATGTTAATCCTACGATGGATAACCAACAACCCGTGTTGGGTCAACCTTTAATTAGTGGTCAGCAAGTTGTTGCTAGGGAGCAACCCCCATCTCTTAACCATAATACTGCAGGAGGAGTTCCCATCGGTCTTTCCGTTGGAAATTCCCTACCTACCGGACCTTCCACTACGGGATTATCCCACGTTGGGGGACCATCCAATGTAATTCAACCACCATGGAGTCAAGCATATCCAGGTTATCTTAACCTTGTGTCGAGACAACTCAATCCCAGAAACGCACTCTACGAGGTACCCTGCCCCGAAAATCCATACACTCTATGGGGACAGCAAAACGTTTTACAACATGGACCCCTACCTACAGTCCCTCAAGTCCCTCCACCCTCGTTTGGTCCACACCCACTTCCCATTGGAGGTGGCGGGCCCCAAAACAACTCCGGAGGAGGCGGAACCCTACCTTTTGGTGGAGGACCACCTCATTCCGGCTATCATGGCACACCCCCTTGAGGCAGAGGCGACGGCCCTCCCCCTTGAGGCGGAGGTAGAGGACCACCCCCCAGTGGTGGCGGACCTCCACCTCACGGTGGGGGACCATCCCATCCTGGTGGTGGTGGTGGTGGCGGACCATCCCATCTTGGTGGTGGTGGTGGACAACCATCCTATCCTGATGGTGGTGGCGGAGGACCATCCCATCTTGGTAGTGGTGGTGGTGGAGGACCACCCTACTACGGTGGTGGTGGAGGAGGAGGCCCTTACCCTTCCGATAGCGGCGGTGGACCACCACCCCCTCCCGACGGAGGCCCACCCTATTTCGGCCACGGCGGTGGACCACCGCCTCCTCCCAGCGAAGGCAGTGGAGGCCCATCCTATCCTGGCGGTAGTGGCAGACCCCCACCATTTGGAGGTGGCCCACCCCCTCCCGGCGGCGGAGGAGGGCCACCACCTTATGGTAACAGGCCACCATATTATGGTAATGGTCCACCTTTTTATGGTGGTGGACCTACTTACGTTCCAGGTAGCACACCCCTTACGGTCAGTTTCCTCTGGGAACACCTTATAATCAGTCGATTCAAGGTCCTATCGGTCCATACATGCCTTATCAGTACTATCAGTACCCCCAACTGAACCAACAGCTGTCCCTTTTGGTTACTTTGGACTTACCCGACTTGTCTCATCTGACGAATGATCCCATTTTCCATGGGCATAACTGGCCACCCATTCTGGTTAAGTTGCCATCATATATCCCCAAATTTGATGGAAAACCTGGTGAGGATCCTAAAAACCATGTGATGACATACCATCTATGGTGTTCATCCAACTCCTTAATGGACGACTCGATCCGTCTTCGATTATTTAAACGGACTCTCATCGGACCAGCTGCTAAGTGGTATATTGAATTACCACCCAACTCTTTTCCCGATTTTTGATCTCTTTCTATGTCGTTTTTGACCCACTTCCAATTACCCATTCGCTATGAAACTGGTACAGACTTATTGACCTCCCTTTGCCAAAACACTGCCACTCATATGTCCGATCATATTCATGAATGGCGGTGAAGATGACATCTTATTAAGGCTCATATTCTCGACCAACTCTTAGTTGGCTAGTTTACAAAGTCACTTTTACCCGTTGTAGCTCAAGACGTAGCTATGGGGGGAGCCGCCACTGAGGAACAGGCTATTTCCCGTGCCCATTACTTAGACTTGGTCTATGCTCAATCTGGCACATTATATGAAATTGTTCCTGACGCACCTCGCCCTACGTACGATCCTGCGAAACCACCCAAGGGACCACAAATCGATGGAATCATTGGTTCCCTTGCCTCCCATCGTTCTATTCAAACTGGTGGCTCATCGAACCCCCAAGGTTCTTCCCCATCACCACCATAGGCTGGAAAAAACACTGCCAAGTCCACCACTCCTGCTTCCACCAAAGAGGTGAATTCTGTGCAATCAGCTTCATCTCAGAAATCCAGTGGTAAGAAGAAGAACAAAGGGAAACCTAAGAAATATTCTAACCAACAAGAGCCCAAGACCACTCAAGAAGACACCAAACAGCAGAGGAAGTTAAAGTATCCTTGTTTGCTATGCGGTGGAGACCATTTCTCAAAAGAATGTCCTCACCGAGACGAAGTTCCGAAGTTTCTTAAGGGAAACTCTACTAACATAGTTCTCAACGATCCCTTCCCCACTCAAAACCAGCAACTCATCGCACACACCTCTCCTTCCCAAGGAGAAGCATCCTCCACCGTGCATGTTCTCATGATGCGTAGTGAGACCGTCAACTTGAACACCCGTTCTCGTTCGTATGACTCCGTCCCGCCAAAGGAACCCATTGGAAGTAATACTGGAAAATATTCCACTTCGATTCCTAACATCACTGTACTGCCCGGTTCTCTCACCATTGAGAAGTCCTCTTTCGAGTCAGTGTTGCGTCCGCCCAAGAGCACGATTAGAAAATATGTTTTCAATCCCAATGCTCGGGCCACTCAGAAGTACAATATTGTAGAGGACCTGGCACAAGCTCCTTGTGCTATGTTGACGCTCAAGGTCTTGCAGAACTATCCTAACCAGCGCGATACTCTCCTCACTGCCATCGGCATGGTTGATTCGGATTCTTCAAATACCATCATGTTTTGCCTGGAATACTTTAAACCGAGGCTTTCCCATCAGTTGGAATTTCAAGTTTCCACAAACATTGTTGGGAAGGCAATCCATCGTACCGTTTTGGACAAAGGTGCCTCCACTTCAGTATGTTGATTTCATGCTGGAGAGCCATTGGCTCTCCCAAGTTGAACTGTCTCCTACCACCTTGCAGGCATTCGACGGACGTGGCTTTCAACCTCATGCGATGTTATAAGATTTAGTAGTCGAGTTGGGGGGAAAGACCGCAACCATTAACGTGGAAGTGGTTGCTGCCCCATTAGATTATAACATTCTGCTTGGCTGTAATTGGTTTTACACCATGACTGCGGTCGCATCATCTGTCTTCCGCATATTACAATTTCCTCATCAAGGCCGAATTGTTACTATCGACCACATAGATTTATGCACACCTAACACTGCTCCTCATCTGGGCGATAATGTTCCATTGCTTAGACAATCTTCACATCAATATGAGAGCATAGGGGTTGGCCTCATCAAGGACTCATCCCTTATGGGAATTTTTTCCAACCTCGGATCCCCCAAATCATGTTTCCATGGTGAACATGATCTCCTCGTGGATTTCATCCATTCCCAACTCTACTGATTCATGTCTTGTACCTGACGAAGCCACCACACACTTGATTGGAGACACTATGCCTCTTTCACCTGCCGAATTCACGCACGAGTCTATCCAGTCAGCTCCAGAGGACCAATTAGCTGTGGCCTCCACCTCCTATTCTCTACAGCAGACATCATCCCTACCCGATCCTCTGCTACATACTTTTCATTCTAACGAGTCCATTATGGAAATCATGAGTGCGGATGATCCCCTATGGGAAGACCTCCACCATCCTTCATCTTTCCTTCCTTCATTGGATACTATGGAGAATACCATTAGCACCATCTTTACACTGGATGTTTACCCTTGCTCTCAGTCCTAAATACTTACGTGTCAAACAAACTCTAAGGAAACTTGGCCAACATTGAGCCTACCATTTCAATCGACATATCGGTTACTCCTGGTGTAGTGGAACACATTCGTTTAGGCCAGAAGTGTTCCCCTGAAGAAATCACAATGTTCATGACCTTTTTCAAGCAATTTCGAGATGTGTTTGCTTGGACTTACGAGGAGATTCCCGGGATAGAGCCTGCTATTGTTTTGCACATGATTCAAACCTATGCAGACGCCAAACCAGTTCGACAAAAGTTGCGACCGGTGCACCCCCGAAAGAATGTGGAAATCAAGGCAGAGATTTAAAAGATCTTGAAAGATGGTTTTATTTACCCTATCCCATTGACAGAATGGGTCTCGAACGTCGTCCCTATAGCTAAAAAGAAGAGTACCATTTGTGTCTGCATCGATTATCGGGATCTCAACAAGGCTTGTCCTAAGGACAATTACCCGACTCCCTTTATCGACCAGATCATTGACAATTGTGGGGGAAGTGTCATCTTTTCATTCATGGATGGCTTTTCTAGCTACAACCAAATTGAGATCCACCTAGCTGATCAACACAAGACCGCTTTCATCTGTCCTTGGGGTATGTTTGCTTATCGCAAGCTACCTTTTTGGTCTTAAAAATGCTGGTGCCACATTCTAGTGGGCCATGCCGTACGCCTTTCATGACGTGAAGGACTTTGTGGAACCCTACTTGGACGATCTACCTACCCATTCATGGCAGCGCGAGTACCACATTGACCATTTGACAGTGGTATTCCTTAGATGTAGGTGGTATAACATCCGCCTGAACCCTCACAAGTGCATCTTCTACGTCGAGTTTGGACGCCTCCTCGGTTTCATAGTCTCAAAAGATGGGATCCGCATTGATCTCCTTAAGGTGGCAGCCATCGTTGCTCTCCCACCTCCCTCTGACATAACGAAACTTCAAAGTTTGCAAAGGAGGAAACTTATTTAAGGAATTTTGTCTGTAATTTCACGCAAAAGACGCAGGGCTACATGAGATTGATGAAGAAGGATGTCCTGTTCATATGGGATGACCAAGCTCAACAATCTTTCGAAAGCTTAAAACATGCTATCACGCATGCCCCTGTGCTCCAATCGCCCAATTACTACAAGGATTATATCCTTTATCTTGTTGCTTCTGCCACCACGATCTCCATGGTCTTGGTCCAAGAAGACAACAATGCCTAGGAACATGTGATATACTATGCAAGGGTCTCATTGGCACTGAAACCCATTATTCACATGTCGATAAACTCGCTCTCGTGGCAGTCATTGCCGTCCAAAAGTTTTGACATTACATCTTTCTTCGCACGACCACCATCATTGCCGATTCGAACCCCATGTACCACGTTTTGACACGTCAGGTGCTTGGGGGCAAGTATTCATGCTGGATCGTGATACTGCAAGAATTTGATCTCCTTTTTGAAAAGGCTAAGTCTAAAAAGTCTTTGGTGTTTGCTGAGATGATCTGTGATCTTCCCCGAGCTGATGTCGATTTTGAGCTTAAT
Organism: Larix kaempferi; assembly: GCA_027924585.1. Taxonomy (NCBI): domain Eukaryota; kingdom Viridiplantae; phylum Streptophyta; class Pinopsida; order Pinales; family Pinaceae; genus Larix; species Larix kaempferi. Next base: position 6,585,420 of record BSBM01000393.1, on the reverse strand, counting down.
GATTCTCTACGAGATGAATCATTGTTCCTCATCGGCACGTCTGACCCTTGGTATGGAGATATCACTTTATATCTTCAAACCCAACGTTTCAGCCCCCAACTCTCGCAGGATGACCGTCGTCGAATACGCCACCATGCAAAGTATTATCTAATCATCAATGATACTTTGTACCACCGTGGTATTGATTCTATCCTTCGACGTTGTCTCACTCATGAAGAGGATGAACACATCTTAAATGACTGTCATGTTGGGGTGTGTGGCAGTCATCTCTTTGGGATGGCTACATCCCAGAAGATACTTTGCATAGGATATTTTTGGCCATCTATCTTTAAAGATTGTATCGAAGCCGTCAAAAAATGTCCTCCATGCCAGCACTTCCAAACTAAGAAGCGCACCCACCCCGCCCCATTACACCTGGTTATTGCCTTTGGCCTCTTCGCTAAATGGGTCGTCAACTTCATGCACTGTAAGTCTACCTCGGTCGGGGGGCATGGTTACGTCATAGTAGCCATGGATTACTTCACAAAGTGGGCCGAGGCTATGCCTACATACACGGACGACAACAAAACCGCCGCACTCTTCATGTTTAATCATGTTATAGCGCGGTTTAGCGTTCCTCAAGCTATAGTTACCAACCACAGTTCTCACTTTATGAACCACATGGTTGACGAGTTTAGAACTAGATTGGGTTTTCGCCATGAAAACTCAACACCATACTACCCACAGTCCAATGGACAAGTAGAGGCCATTAACAAGGTCTTGAAAACCATGATCCAACGCATGGTGGGTATGCACAAGTCCAACTGGTAAAATATGCTCTTCTCCCCGCTATGGGATTATCGAAATTCTGTTAAGACCTCCACTGGATTTACCCCCTTCCAATTAGTTTATGGATTGGAGGCAGTCCTACCAATTGAGTGCGAGATTCTGTCCCTCAAAATCGCAGTTGAACTTCTCCCCAACACTACTATTGAGGAAGAACGCTTCCTCTACCTAGCTAAACTCGACGAGACTTTCCGCGATGCCACTCTTTCCAACGAGGATTATAATAAATGCATCAAAGCACAGTACGACAAGTCGATAGAACTTCGCATCTATAGCGAAGGTGATTTGGTCCTTACATACAACCAAAGACATGATAAGCTGGGGGCATGAAAGTTTGAGTCTATGTGGCATGGATCTTACATAGTGAAATGCATCTTAGACAAGGGAGCCTACGAGCTTGAAGACTATGACGGGATATCTTTAGGTGAACCCCGCAATGGGCTTTACCTTAAGAGGTACTATGCCTAAGTATTTCATGCATAAGTACTTTGTATATACTGTACATGGTGTGTGTTTTGTGTGGTGTGACGCTTTGATTTTTTGCATGCTTAGGTCTTGTTTCATTACTTATACCATGTGTTGTCTGGGTGTGCAAAAGGCAACTTGCTACGGATTCGCGGACAGCGCCAGCCGGCATACCCACAACCTTGCCTCGGCAGCCTGGGTGCTCTATTCACCTACTGGCGATCTTATCAGCTCAGGAGGAATGTGTCTAGGTTTCACAACCAACAATGCTGTGGAATATCAGGTAGTGATTGGAACCCTAACCGACACTATTTCTTTGGGTATGGACCACATTTTCATCCGTTTGGATTCTCAACTGGTGGTCTCTCATCTTAACCGGGTTTACACCATCCGCGATCCTACCCTACTTCGTCTCTATAGATGAGTTCATCTTCTGGAAAGGTCCTTCGAATCCATTCAATACCTGCACATTCCACGAGATGTGAACACAGTTCCCGACCACATGGCCAACTTCATTTTAGATTGGTACATTGTACACACATGAGCATATTAATGAACTGTAAAAGTAGACATAATATGTAAATAATTCATCATATAAGCGAACAAATAAACAAGATCTCATATCAAACACAAATGTATAAAGCCACCAAAATGTCTGTATATATATATAATCAAGATAATGTAGTGCTGATACAAAAATCTGAAGCACGGCGGCTTTCAATGAGTCTATACAAAATCTGAATCCTGATAGCTTTCAGTAGTACAAAATCTAAGGCTCACATAGCTCTCAGTACATAAATAATAACGTCACCATGCCTAATGCTTGGCCCGTGCACCCCTAGATCTCGCAACTCTCTCCTGTTGAATGTGGAAGCATTATATCGCTCTTGCTACCTTGTGGAGCAGCTCACTAAAGCACAAGGTCACACCAACTGTGTACCTCTGCATGGGCCTCGGTAACTCATGCACTGCTGCATCTGGAATGCCCAATGTCATCCTGGTAAGGTTCTCATAGACATCCTCCATCTCCATGATGGAATTGTGCATGGCCGGGGCTACTAGTGGTGCCTCTCCTCTCATCGCGAGAAGCGAGACTCCAACCGGTCGTGAAGGACCCACATCTGCACACACATGTTATTAACTCATCAACACTATACAAAAAAATATAAATACACAAAATAAAAAACACAAGGGTCATTGTTCTTACCAATGTCTCCCCACTTTGCTCCCTCAGGCAATATGAGGTCTGGGTCCTCCCTGAAGTTTGTATCGCTGTATGGATAGTCCTCAATCATGAGTAACTGGCCTTCCATCTAGGTGAAGAATCCAGAACTGTACCCGATGAACAGACCCCTGCCACCATGACGGGCCATCGCCTCCATCCATCGGTCCATGTGTGGATCTTTGGGATCCCTGTCATCCAAAGTCACCTGCAGGCGGAAGAGGGGAACCCGCTCCAACAAGAATGTGATCACTATAGATCCATACCCGAACTGCTTGAGCTCTCCATGCCAACACTTGGTCAGCTGAGCTCGTAGGTTGGTGAGGAGTCCCTCACACCAGTTGAATACCTTCGGAGACATACAGTCCTCCGCATACAACATTTGGGACTTTGTATCTAAGTGAACTGCCTGGCTCCCTGCTATCCTCACTATGGTGAAGAGTATAGCATGCAATGGACGATCTTGTACCTCCTTAATGGGAATCTTCCCACTAGAGGCACGGGCATGTGGAGTATAGTGTTGGGTAATCAAGTCATTTACCATCCAGTCACTCCCTCGTGATTTGGTGAGTGATACATTATCCCGCCCTCCGGGATAATCCAGTCAAGAAATAGATGCCATCAACATCTATAGTCAATATATGCTCCCCGATCGTGAATTACTGCTACGATGCATCCCCAATCTGAAGCACATGCTCCAATAGTGGGACTTCGACCCTCATGCCCTGGACTTAAAAGAACTTCAGTAGCCCACAGTTCCTCAATGCCTCCACGCACACTGGATCATTTACTGCTTGCACATATTCCACCTCATGTTCTCTCTCGTGCCACTCTAGGACCATGTTGGCAGCCACAAACCTGTCAAAGGAGGCATTTAAACACCATTAGACCTCACCCAAGCCATCAAAACTTTATCTTGTGGGCTAGTTTTTGAGTTGAACATGGACATTTCCGTCGTTGCACCCCGTCTTTGCAGACAGGGCGACATCATCGCAAGACGCCTTTGTGGGATTTGCGACGACCCGGGTTCGGTTCCCATAAGGGAGGCCTGTGACGACTCAAGGGAGTACAAACTCCCCACAAATCAACTCAAAAAACCTAAAAAATGGAGAAAAAAAATGAAATTCTAAACCACCAGAAAGATGCTGGCTGAGATTTAGGTTTACCTTCTCCAAACGAATCGTGAAATGGTCACTTGTAGCTCCGGCAATCGAGGAATGAAATTCTTCTCCAAATGACACTTTGTTCTCCCCAATTTGGAAAATAAACAATGGTAACTATATTTGGTCATTTTTTCTATTTTATAAACAAAAAGGGAATATTCTTTTTCAAATTTAGATGCTTTTTGGGTTATTTGATATAGTTTGGATCATTTTTACTGCATTTGAATGCCTACTTGACTATTTGACCTAGTTTTCAAGCATGCAAGAGACGTTAAGTGTTCCATTTGCACAGTTTTCACATTGTAGCGATCATCTCAGGTATGAACAACCCATTGAATAGTTTTGTTGTTATTTTTTATCCGTTAGATTTCAATTATTTAATGATGACGAGCTTACTCTTTGTTCGTTCGTGTTCTCTTAAAACCATGAGAATAAGTCACTGAGTTACAATTTATCACTTTTTTGGGCTCATTAAAATCCTACGGAAAAGGACCCCCCCGGAGTCTATCTTTAAACTCTTTTCAGGCTCTCGAAATACGAAAAGATTGCCAAGCAAACTTGTTGCGTTCACGCTTGCTAAAGTATTTGAACGGTCGTCTCCCTGGTGATAGTTTACCCCTTTTTTAGACTAGGGAGCACTATTTACGAAAAAGGTATACTCCAGTCGATCATGACTGGAAAAGTCCTCAACCACGTTGTTTTACCCTTTTCCGGGCGATGAGGCTAACTTTATGAAAAAGGACCGTTGGAGTCTTCTTTAGTTCTTTTCAGAATCTCTAAACATGAAATGACGACCGAGTTTACCTTCTATGGACTCGTTAAAATCTAACATTGAAGGGCCCGCCATGGGATGAACCCCTCCTCTCCTAGGTTTGTAAAATATTTGGGATTGGACGCATCTATGAGATGAGCTATACCGAGCATCTGGTTACCCTCATCAAGCTCGTTAAAAACACATGAGGCACTCATCGTTCATGATGGGGAAAAAGGAAAGCTTTTATGTTACACCCTTTATATGTGGCAGTACCTAGTCATTCTTGAACATGGCACTCATTTTGCATTTGCATACAGTACTTGGATCATCCATTTGTCCTCAAGTTTTTCCTACTTCCTGGGTCTCGTTACTCCTTTGGGTCATCCAAAGAATACTTCCACCATCAGTTGCATTAGGAGTTAGTGTCATACTCGTCATGTCAATACTTCCAAGTCATGCCATGCCCATGTTTAAGAACACTTTCACCTCTCATTATCTACAGTCAGTACACCTTCCACCATGTAGGTCTACTCTGAGTCAGTCTTGCATGTTACTATACCATCCGATCTACTCCAAACATCTGTTGTCGTGTTTCATGTCGATGATGGGGGATTCATCATGGCCCTCCTTTGACGGATTCATCGTTGTCGACTTCAAATCATCATCCGAGGATTGAATTTAGAAACCAATCGAGTACCTTGGGCCTGCATGCCTCAATGACAGGTTACCTCGCTTTAGACATGAGTTTACATCATTGACTCATGATTGAAATATTTCGTTAAGCATTCGACTTCAACTCATTTATTCGCGCTTGACGATATGTACTATGATACCTTGGGAATCATTGACTTTAATGGTGACTTCCCTCGCGCTTGTTAATGGTATACATCAATGACCAGTAATCAAGTGGTGTCTACCATGTTCAATGTCAAGACATTTGTAATCACATGGATAGATTCGTATCATTGTGGGTTGGGCTTGACCCAGGTTGCGATGGAGATTGTTTTGAGTCATATTACATGGATCCACTTTTGTATTGGTCATGGTTGTGTTATCATCTCATCATGGATCTACGCTTGTGTCTAGTAGCCATGATTGTGTTCAGTCAGTCATTACTACCAAGGATCTGCAATGTATTGGTCGATAACCATGTTGTACGTCATATGAGACTATGTTCTTAGAGTCAGTTGTACTGCAGCAGTGTCCTTCATCCGACGAGCCATTACCATTCCTTCTGTCAAAGCATTTCACCTGTCCAGTTTCAAACAGATTCATGCTTTGGGGGGCATTCTGTTACACCTAAATCTTACCATCATGATAGTCAGTGTAAACATTTCCTGAAGTTCCTTGACTAAGTCATCAACCTGGAAGAGATACAAACCTTTTCTTGCTAGGTTTTGAGAGGTCGTCGCAGGTTGTCCTAATGTAACCTGCGACATCGCAGGTTGTCCTCTTACATACTGCGACGATGTCAGTTAATTGATTAAAATAGCATCTCCGAGCCCATTCTCAAAGTTAGATGATGTGGATCCCTATCCCTAGCCTTTAGGGGACCTGGCATTCGGTTCCTATCCTCTTGGAAGGATCCCCTATCTCTCTCCTACCATATCTCAACCTACCCTATCCACTTAGTCCTATATAAGTGAAGCTCACTCCCATTCCAAAGGGAGGAAGTCTATAGTATCTATATGCTGGCGAAATTATCTTAGGAGAGATCTCTACTCATCCCTTGAGAGATCCATCATCCCTTTGGAGGCTTTGGCATTGGCTTGATCGAAGAAGGATTGCTACGTTAAGTCATCGGTTGTAATCACTTCCTTCTATGTACTTTTCCTTTAATACAGTAATATAAATGCTTTCCACCAAATCTCATTACATTGATGATATTTTTTGTAGTTTTCCTACTTAACTACTTACTTAGATATATTATTATGTAGATGCATTTTACTGCTTGTGTTGTTGTGTTGTCTTGACAGGTTTTGCAGCTGAGATCTGAAGACCATCAAGCTTGGAGCAACATTCAAGGAGAAAGGATCAGCGATCTGAAAGGCAAAGCATCTAGTTCCTTGATCTCTAATTAGATCTAGGAGATTTATTTATATTTTGTCTCTATTTGTTCTAGACTTACGTTAAGCTAGGGAGATCAGGCCTCGAGTCCACTCTTGGTATATTGTCTGTCAAACAGTGTTGACCATATTTATTGGTCCTAGATTCCTAAAATATTCATTTAGGGCCCAAGGAAGAGGTTTCCTCCCTCGAACATCTCCAAGGATTTGAGACCCATGCCTTGTGCACAAAGCCTAGTAATGATATTAATATCCATTAGAAAAATTAATAATATCAATAAAAATATGCCCTATCAAATAATGAAATCTCAATTCAAATCATTTTTATTAATATTTTATAATAGTAATAAACTAAAAATGGTTGTATTTGATTATTTGTCAAATTTAAGAATCATGGGTATTTATTTGCTTGAATAATATTGAAAATGAATAGTCGACTTGAGCTATTTAGAAAATAATTATTTGTGAACTTGTTTGTGTTTGTGGTGCAACACCTCATAAATGAATCATGTGAGCTTGCTGGTTTAAAAAGTGATAAAAACAAATAATTGAATTTGCTGTGATTGTGGTTTAAAACCTCATAAATTGATCTTGGGCATTTATTTCAATGAAAAAAATGAATTAAGTTATTACAAAATAATTTTTTTTTTCCTTGGAAAAAAAGCGTAATTTCATTTCATCAGTGGTGAACAAAATTACATTCTGTATATGCACATCTAGTGTGCATTGCTGAGAGTTGCTGACCATTTATTAAGACATATGTCTTCTTCATGAGCTCTGTTTTATGGAGCTTTTACAAAAAAGAGTCTGTTACAATATAGTGTTGTTATGAAGAGCACAAAAACGTTTCGGCTCCTTGAGCCTCCAATAAAACATTAAAAAAGAAACATAATACATTTCCAAAATAGATATCCTAAACCATGCTGAAGAAACCAAAGTAAACTTTGCGTAAAGACTAGTTCACATGCAGTGTTGAGTGTAATTAGGCCTCTATAAACAGTCTGTGGTAGTAGTCCTGTGCTGTTCCATCCTGTAATTCCTTCACCTTCCAAATCCCCAGAGCCAATTGTAGGCCCTCCTTTGAGGCTTTGTCCACCTCCTCGTTATTCTCCCTATAAACATGACGGAAAGAGAAATTATCAAATGTTTGCTGCATCTCCCATATGTCCTGAAGGATATTTGTTAATCTTAAATTCCTGTAAAGTTGGGTCCCTTTTATCCAGTTTATAACATTCATTGAATCACCAAATATATTGAGGTTTTGACAACCCTTTTCAATTGCAAAGATTAAGAGAATTTTGAAGCTCAACTATTCTGCAAAGTTGTTACCACCCGCTCCCAATCCCATGGACAGTTCAAAGAAGTGAGAATCATAAAGAAAGAGCATTGCCCCTCCCCCACATAAATTATTTTGGGTTGAACCATCAAAAAAACCCAAGGTATAGTTCGATCGATCTCCACCTCTAAGGCCTCCCTTTGTTTTGCAGCTCTAACATGTTGAGGAAAAGCAATTAAAATGCCACAAGATAGGGCAACAGTAATATCCAGTGTACAAGCTTTCTCTGAGAATATATAGTTATTTCGAGCTAACCAGATTCCCCAACAAACTATCAATGGAAGAGCTTTCACAAGTTTAAGGGGAGGCGCCGAGTACCAGTTTTCCAATGCATGCACCACCGAATATCCCGCCCACTGACAAATTATACCCGATGCCCGAGAGAATTCGGCCCAGAATTCTTTATTATAAGGACATTGGATCAATAGGTGTGAGACAGTTTCTTCAGTTGATTTACAAAGGATACACCACCTCGGCCCTGCATGTTTGTTCTTTTTCTGCAGGTTGTCCTAAGTTGGTACCTTGTTTTGCAATGTGTTCCACATAAACAGTCGAGTTTTGGGTGGGTTCTTGATCTGCCACAATTTCTTCTGCCACCATATAGGTTCCATGTTGTTCTCATGTGCACTAAGACATATATATCCACTCTTAGGAGAGTAGATACCACGGGGATCTCCTTCCCATATCATCTCATCTTCATTGTAACTCAATATAATGTGAGATCTATTGAGTTCTAGCAAGAGATGAGACATAACCACCTGATCAGGTTCTGAAAGGCCAAGTGAGTTTACCGTTCTCCAAGACTGAACCCAAGGCCTCTCCTGAACTGGTTCTGCCAACTGAGACAAAACTGTGATACCCCTTGCTCTCAATGCCGCCACTGTGTGTCCCGACAGCAGATGTCACCCAGCATAGCCAACTCATAGGTCTTCACCGACCCTAAGTCTCCTTCCATCACCAATGTTCCAAGCCAGGTTGGTTTCAATCACCGAAAACGAGGTGACCACCGCCTTCCAAATCGCATACCCTCCCACATTAGTCTTCCCTAGATTCCTCACCCAGTCATCGATTAATGTAGGAGAAATATACTTCTGGGTCACCACCTTAGTCCAAAGACTCTCGTTCTTTAATAATCTCCACCCCCCTTTGGATGCTAGAGCTGAAGAGAATAAGAAAATGTTCTTCAGTCCCCACCCTCCCAGAGCTTTGGGAACAACTATTCTCTACCACCGAACTGAGGGTGACACAAAGGTGTCATCTTTCCCACTCCACAGAAAGCGGAAACAGATATTCCTTGTTGCCTCTAAGATCTCCTTGGGGATCCAAGATAAGGACATCCAATAAACAAGAATTGCCTCCAAAACATATTTTACTAAGATCAGGCAACATGCCCTCGAGATCCGTTTATGGCTCCAAACCTTGAGTCTTTTATCCAATTTTTCGAGGAGCCATTTGCAATCCTGCTTCTTATATGCATTTGGCTTCAGCTGGAAGCCCAAGTATTTAAGTCCATCGTCCACCTCTAAAAGAGTATAAGGGAAGACTCTAGTAAAAACTCGTAAATCTTCCGCCCTTAACAAGTTTGTAGAGAGTGTGGACTTCCCTGCATTAACTTCCATCCCATTTTCCTTTGAGAATAGCTCCAAGATCCCCCGAAGTGTTTCAGCATCCTTGACTGAGCCAGTATAGAAAATAAGAACATTATCTACAAAGAGTAGATGTGTAATATAAAGAACGGGAGCCACCTGAATACATCTCAATAAACCTTGTCTTTTGACTTCACTTAGCGCCCTACTCAAACCATCTGCTACCAAAAGGAAAAGTAATGGAGACAATGGGCAACCTTGCCTAAGTCTTCTTTCTAAGTGAAAAAAAGGGGAGGCCTCCCCATTGATCAGTATAGAAAAATAAGCCGTTGTAATGCAGCTCATGATTCCCTTGATAAAACCAATGTCAAATCCCATATGAGTGAGAAACATACGAATGTAAAGCCAACTTACTTTGTCATAGGCCTTGGAAAGGTCTATTTTAAGAATATCTCCTTTGAGTTTCTTTGTTTTGATGATATGCAGTCCTTCTTGGACTACACCAATAGCTTCATGGTTCTGTCTACCTTCCAAAAAACTAAATTGTTCCCCTGATATATGGCGGGAAAGGATGCCTTTCAGCCTTCTTGCAATGACTTTAGGCACTACATTGTAGACACAATTGCAAAGTGAAATAGGTCTAAATCATTAAGAGAGGAGGGGTTGTCCGATTTTTGGATCAGAGCAATGAAAGTTGAATTGAAACAAGCAGGAATCCTCCTAGATATTCTAGTATCCTCCACCACCTGAAGAAGCTCCTCCCCAAGAAGATCAAACAACCCCCCAAAAAATTCAATGGACCAGCCATCCGGGCCCGGACTCTTGTCTTTTTGAAAAATTTGTAGAGTTGCCTTTAATTCTTCCTCAGAAATATCCTCCATCAACGCTCTATTATCTTCCTCAACCACAAAACGTGGAAAGAGTTTGACGACTCTGATCACCTCCGCAATAGTAGCCTAGTTGTTTGCTCGAAAAAAGACCTTGAAAATGTTCCACTCCCACCCTAGCCATCCCTTCGAAAGAAGTTTGTGGTTTACCAATTGATTTATCTAAATTCCAAATAGTATTCGCTGCTTTCCTACCCTTTGCATAGGCATGAAAGAATTTTGAATTCTCATCCCCTGCTTCCAACCAAGTAGCTCGGCTCTTTAGTCTCCATGTCTCTTCTTTCTCTAGTAGGAGAATGTTTCTCCTTCCCTCCAACCTTACCAAGAGATCCTTGGACTCCTGAGTCCTCAATCCCCCCCTCTTCATCAAAGATCTTTGAAATATCCTCCTCAATATGTTTAAGGTCTCTGTCCTCCCTTATCCTCTTTGCATGAGCCCGATATTTAATAGGGCCATTAACCCTCTTTATATTTTATGCAAACTGGAAGTTATTACAAAATAATTATTTGTGATGTTGTTGTGTTTATGGTGCAAATCATCATAATTAAATCATTTTTGTACATGTCCATGTGACAAATATGATCTTAGCCCCACTATATGCTACTTCACAACATGACATTTCCTTATACTTGGGATTCCTTTAGGCTAAGGCCTATGATTCTTCGTTCAACAATGTTGAGGGCCATTGGACCTATCCCTAGTGATTAAAAACTTATAATAGTGTGAGTGCCCATACTTAGAGGCTAAGGATACTCTTAGGAATATGTGTGGGGACCTTTGTGGTGTCTTTCTTGGTCCTATATTCCTAAAAGCCTTTTTTAGGTCCTTAGCTAGAGGTTTTATCGATTGATCATATAGATGGATCTAAGACCCATGTCTTGTGTTAAAAACATAATAATAATACTAATTTCCATCAAAAAAATTTAACAAGATAAAAATATCTCAAATGAATAATCAAATTTAAATTCAAATAATTTTAATTCTACTTTATAATAGTAATAAATTAAAAACAATTGTTTTTATTTATTTGTCAATTGTATTTATATGTTTAAATAATATAAAAAATGAATAAATGAATTAAGCTATTTTCCAAATATTTTTTTTGAACTTGTTGTACTTATGGCTTAAACCTCATAAATGAATCACATGAAATTATTTTTCTACGTGAATTTATTTGCTTAAATATTCTAAATATAAATATTTGAACTTCTTGTAAGTATGGTGCAAAAACTTATAAATTAATCTTTGATCATTTATTTTAATTGATGAAAAAATAAATAAATATTGAATTGAGTTATTTTCAAAATAATTATTTGTGAATTTGTTTATGGTGCAAATCCACATGATTAAATCCTACGTGTACATGTCCACATGGAAAATAATAGAAATTTCTCATAAAGGTAAAACTCAATTTCCATTAATATTAACTAATATAACACCATTGTAATGTTTCCCATTTTGACCCTTCTAATATTTCGGGCTATAATGTAAATAATGTATGCATATTATGTATGATTCCTAGCATGGAGCTCAAGGCCAAGGCCCCGCTAGTGAACGCTCGATCTAGAAGAGGCAAATATTTGAAATTATGCTACCCATGTGCTAGTGAACCATGGGAATTGTAAATATGCATTTTAATATAAAAGCCCACAACTAGCTATGCAATGCAACAAGAGATGGGGGCATGATGTTACAAGGAAATTAGGAGAGAAATATTCAAACCCTTGAGCCAATCAAGTCAAGCCAAGTGTCAATGAGAGAACCCATCAAACCCTCAACTGCCCATGCTGACTTTTGTACCCAATCATTTACTCTCCCAAGAGTTGGTTGAGGTAGTTAATGCCTTGGGGAATGGAGAGGTATGGCTGTCCAAATTCGAGTATGGGAAAGCCACCCTTCCTAGATTTCCGTGTTTGGCTTCTTGGGAAAGAAAGGAGCCACAAAATTGCCCCCAAGCCATTATTCATCCATCAGTCTTGCTTCCTCACGAGTTGAGAGCTACCTGGGTGTTTTTCTCCACGGTTTTGTTGGGTTTTCCTTCATTATCCTAGCTGGGAAGGGCGTTTTTGTGTTGTGTAACAGTGGGGAAGAAAGGGAAATCGATTTGGGGACCATAGAGGCTGTTTTGACTCATTGATTGCTTGTATATCTATGGGAGAAATCGTTTTCTTCCCTATGGTCGATTTTCCCTCTCACAAATCCGTTTTTGGTGTTCCTACATTTTGGGGAAAACCCTTGTCCGTCTAGCTTCTAAGTCCCATTGCCGAAATTGTGTTTCCCAGCCCATACCTGAGTTTTGGGTGCAAGAGAATGCTGGGGTTGAGTTGGGTATCCATTGCTTTGGGTTGTGTTGTGATTGAGGGTTCCCTTTTCCTTGTAGATATCATGCCCAGCTCGGGGGTGGTCTCCGAGTGCTGAAAGAATACAGGCTGTGCAGAGACCTATGGCTGGGAAGAACATTGCAGCGACATAGCTAGTTGTTTGGGTCAATTGCACAACAAAGATAAGTGTTTTATATCTATGTGTTTTACCTCTGCAGTGTTTAAATTAATGACTGTTATTGATATATTGAGTGCATCTTTCTTTGATTTACATCTGCACACATCTCTTTTATGCTTGTGAATCTAATGAATATGGATGAGTTTATGAAAATCCCCATAGAATGGCATCAAGTTCCCTTCCTTGCATTGGGTCCAAGGGTGGGGACATTACATTTGGTATCAGAGCGATGGTTGCAGCATTGGGCCTAATGGGCCAAATCAGACAACATGCAGAGGTAAGTATGCTTCCTGTGCCGCATAGACCATCAAGAAAATTTTCAAAAAAAAAGTTCAAAATTTCTAAGTGTTTTGCCTAACTATTTGGGTGAGTCTCATGGAGTTGATCCGACGTGTTTCGGCGAACCTCACTGAGTTGCGCCGAAGTTGCCAGCTAGAACTAGTGAGTTTGTGCCGAAGTTAGCAACGAAACTTGGCGAGTTGCTCCACAATGAACTGGCAAAGAATCAATAAGTTCGCAGAAAAAAGAAGGAAAAAAAATTATGGCGGAAAGTTATGAGTTTTGGTCCGCAACGACGGAAAGAACTCGTGATTTTTCGCTGAAACGACGGAAAGAATGCGTGAGTTTTTTCCAAAATGGTCGACTGGAAATTTTTAAGTTCACCAAGCCGGAAGAACTCGGCGAGTTCATCCGCAACAGCGGTGAAAATTAGCAAGTTGGTCCACAACGGCGGAAAAAGTTGGTGAGTTTCCGCCGTAGTGTCGGAAGGAATTGGCGAGTTACACCGCAGTGATGGAAGAAAAAGCTGAGTTTTCGACTAGAAGAACTCAACAAGTTTGTCTGTAACGGCGGAAGGACTTGATGAGTTGGTCCGAAATTTTTCAAAATTTTTCTAAGTGTTTACGGCGGAAGAGATGGGCAAGTTGCTCCACAATGGCAGAAGAGATGGGCGAGTTGCTCTGCAACAGCGGAAGAGATGGGCAAGTTTCTTTGCAATGACAAAAGAGATGGGCAAGTTGCTCCGCAACAGCAGAAGAGATGGGCGAGTTTCTCCGCAATGGTGGAAGAGATCAACAAGTTTGTCCGCAACAGGTCAGAAGAGAATTTCCAAGTCTGCCGAAACAGAGAATTTTAGTTGTTTTCCAGGGAGATTTTTCAGGTGCCAAAAGTTGAAAAATGCCATGGAACTTATGTGCAAGATTGCGCGAAATCGAAGTATTTACAAAAAAAAAATGAGGGTGTTGCCCTCGACCTACCCTGCAGTGGCGCAAGGGGGCAAGCCCCCTTGACCCTCGTCGTCCCTCGGAGACAGTCGTTGAAAGTGTGAAATACACTCTCTATGCTTGGGATGAGAAGCATGAATTACATAGAAGGCTGTGCAAAGTAATTGGCTATAATATGCATTGCAGAAGAGCAATGGGAGCAGCAAGGAAACATTGATGAAAAGGAAACTTCTCACCTTAATTATTTATGTTATAGCATAGGAATTTCATGCTTGAAAAGTAGCAACTAAGAATGTTTTGCATTTGTATTAAATTGCTACTTCGTGAGAAATGACAGCTAATGATTCCTTGCGTGCTTGGTAGGGAAACCAAGAAAAGGATCAGCTATGACATGGAGAAGGGACTCCATGTCATGCTTGGAAAGGGATAATTCCTTAACTCCTCTCTTACTATTGTTTTTGTATTTTACAAGTTTTATATGCATAAAACTATGGCATAAGAATGCTGAAAATGCAAAGGATCATATAGATGAAGTAAATGTGCACTAGTTGGCACATTAATAGATATTGCATAGTGCATATGAAAGTGTTTATGCATGAGCATGATGTTGCATATGGGTAAAAAGGTAGTGAAGTTACACATGCAGTATTCCATTAAAGGTATTACCGATGGTTGACGACAATTAATGCTTTGATTAGATCATAGAAGCATGATTGAAAATGCAAGAGATTCGATAAATGAGATAAATATGCACTAGATGGCATATGAATAAACATTGCATAGTGCATGTGAACATGTTTGTGCATGTATATGATATTGCATATTGATAAAATAGTGAGGTTTTACATATGCAATGAACCACTTAAGATAATTGTTGTGGTTTCTAATAAATAGATGTGTTCACATTGGTTGTAGGACCAAATAAAACCAAAGCATGGCTAAAGATGTGGATGATGATTGTTGCATATGACCAACAACCTTATGAAGAAAGGATGGTGCAACAAATCTATGATCATGAGGTTGGAAAACGGACCGTGTAACCTTGACGAGAGGCAAACTGATCAGGTAACATCAAACGATGTTAATGACAACCATGAAGGTAATGGATATTTGTGCTTAATTGCATGGATGTTGAAAGAGGATTTGGTAAGATCCATTCAACTATGTTTAAACTATGTTGATTTGGTTTGCATGTAGTATTGAGTGCTTGAATGTGAATGTTAACCTACCGAGTATGGTCAGGTGTAGGTAAATAAAGGCAAGGAGCCTTACACCCTATAGTTTCTTAGAAACCTCAATGCATTCGTATGAAATTATATCATGCCATTTGTGTATGTTGGTTGTGAGTTTAACAACCAAAGCAAGTGATGACTTATGGTCCTGTTGTAGTGTATGCCATATGAAATAGGCATGGTTAGGCCATAATATGTTTGAATGCATAGTATTCATGAATTAATGCAAGGTTGCATTGAGGGGATGTGCATATGTAGGTATGGGTGCACATGTTGAGATGCATTATGTGAATGCATGGTTGTGGTGTATGTTTCATTACACTTAGATGGTAGACTAAATGGTGAGCTATTGTTGATCTTGAGACCATTTCATGAGCTGCTGGGAATGCAGGAGAAGGATTGAATATAGAAGGTACACATGAGTTGCATAAAATTATACAACTATGAAGTGATGAGTATCTAAAGCTTCATTTAAATTGCATAAATGATGTGACTGTGTCTCGCAATTTTATTATGATGATGATGCATATATATATATATATATATTTCGTTGCATTTCAAATGTTAATAGCTGAGGGTTTTTGAGTTATTGAGTGTTATAATTCTGAGATGGCTTCAGTGGCTGTTGCAACAATGAAATATTATATGCATAAGAGACTTACAAAGCGTTTGGCTGATTGAATTTTCAGATTTCAGGTGGATTGTTTTGGGCATGGAAAATGTGGGTAACTCCATGATGAAGATTGGAATCTACCATGAGAAAGAGCCAGACAATATGAGAACAGACTCATGGCTAAGTAAATCAATTCTGCAGAGGACAGAATTGCAAATTCATACTTGAATTGAATTATTAATGTCATCTAATGATTAAGGAAAATCAGATTTGAATTTTATTGAAATGTTGCTGACTGTTTGGCTATTTGATAAATGTGCCAGGTAGACACATTGCAGGAAGACCATGTGTGGTGACCTGCAGAAGCCAAACTCCATGGGAAGGACCCCATGCTTTGGAAATGGGTTTCAGGTAAAACACCATTACATCTATTAAGGATGACATCTTAGCTAAGCTGTATGTTGGAAAACCATGAGAGTGAGATGGTAAAGCTATGCCAAGAAGGCATGAGTGGATTATGGAACGTGGAAAGATTGGGGTGGCAAACCGAAGAACTATTGACTCAGAGAAGGGAGCCCCCATTCTTCGCAAATGAAGAAAAGATACATCTGCAAAATGAATGAGTATTCTGTGACCCTATATAAGAACATGCATGTCTAAATTATTAGAGTTAATATGCAAAACATGCTCTATTTTATTTATACCATTTCAGACTACTTGAGTATGATTAGGGCCTACATGGCTCACATTGGAAAGGGGGTGCACACATTTTCTGGTGCCGGGTCATGATAAGGTTGTCAATATTGACTACACCCTAAGGGAATGGACGCATTCTTGGTGTTTCAATACTTGATAGTGAATGTTATGGAATGCGGATACAATTTTGAGAAGCAAAACTGATAAGTCTGCTTATCCTTCTTGTGTTGTCAGCCTACACAGATGCCAATTGGTACTGCACATTAAGAGGAAAAGTGAAGAAGGGTACGCAGAAGGACTGTATAGGAATTGGCAACCTTTCTATGCTCACACTAAATAATACTAGAAGGGATGGACAAACCCAGGGAGCTTTGTAGTGAAAAGGGGTATCATCCTTATGTGAGTGGGGCCATGCAAACCTGCAGTCAAGAAAGTCACCTATAAAGTTCCTAAAAGGAACCATCGATTTGCACAATAGAAGGAGTGGCATCCTTGTATAAATGAAGAGTTGATGTGTGTGTGAAGGGTTGTGGTGCAAGAAGGTGTGATGACATTGGTGAAGGCATAAAATCTCTATTGGGTCAGCAGTAGAAGGGCGGGCGCCAAGACTGACTGAAAACCCTGAGATGCCTATTGGGTCAGCAGTAGGAGGGCGGGTGCCAAGATTGACTGAAAACCCTAAGATGCATATGGCTCCATAGTAGAGCCTTGATCTATAATGGTTAGGTGGCGCAGTTTCCTTCCATGGGTTGATGACCCAGACGAATGTGCTGGCTCGGCACTGGAGAGGGCCAACCAGGTATGGGACTGGTTGGGAACCACCAAATGCTTGGTAAATCAAGCCGATGGGGAGGTGCACTGGTTAAGCATTAACTACATCAAAGTCCATAGGCGATTCCAAGGCTTGCAAAGCAAAGCAGGACCCTGTGGACAAGAGGAGAAACGCATAATACAGATAAGTATTCGTTTCCATTTATGTCTTGTTTGGACTAATGAAGATTTCAGGTATAAGTCTTCTAACAGCAACACTAACACACTATTGTTTCTTTGTTGGAAACCTTGGTCGTTGCAGGAAATCAAGACCCTGAAAGAACTATAAATTACTTGTAAAATCCATAGAGTAAATGAGTGGGTGATATAAATTACTGGTAAAATCCAAAGAGTAAATGAGTGAGCGATATAAATTATTGAGAAATCCAGGGAGTAGCTGGTTGAACGCTATAAAGTTCTTGATAAGTCCAGAGAGTGATTAGTTGGGCATTAACTACTTGATATGGTAAAGCAGCGTGTACGCTGGCCCAACACCCCTTAAACAATTGATAAAACCAGTTGGAGCACTAGCCTATCATATTGCTAAAGGAAATGATTGATAAACCTAGTCAGCGTATTGGCCTGGCACTGCCTATTCAAATGATTGTGGAGTAGCCTACGTGCTGGCCCAACATTCATAATTGTGTTCACAGGAAATCCAAGGCTCATAAAGCAAAGAAGGATCCTGTGGAATAAAGTGAAGACATCCAATACAGATAAGTATTTGGTTACCTTGCAGCTTCTTGCTTATGAATATATGTGCGTATATGATTTGGTTATGATTTCCTAAACTCCTGTTTAGAGATAAACCCTATGGAAATAAAATAAACATGTGAATTGATTCAATGTTTAAGTTTAGGTATTGTTGGAAGCAAGGACTATGAAGGCATCATAGGGATGCAGATGGACATGTGACCATCCTAAAGAACTCAGTATGAGCAGTAATGAAAGATGGTGCTAGTGGACATGAGTGGGTCATAGCAGCCAAAGGTTCTGTAGGCAACTATGGATGAGGGTTCCTAGTTGAAAATCCTTAGACAGACCTTAGACACTAAGTGTCATAGCCAAGAAAGGAAAGTCAAAGCATTCACAGTGAAGTGAAAGAGACTAAGGAGCATGAAACCACAGCGATGGTGTAGCTCCATAATAGAACAAAACTAAAAGGGAGAAACTCCTACTCTTCTTTTCCTTTTGATTAATGCATTCATAAAACAAAATATTGTTGAGTGCATGTCATGGCTGAAAATAGATTGTGTTTAATTTCTTGAAATGAATTGTGAATGCTGAAATAGTAAAATTCCTGTGAAAGAATGAACATGAATGAGTTCATGTGTATGTGGAAAGCATGAAAGTGTGGAAGTCCCATGAATAAAGCATGGACATTCCATGTCAATTGGGAAAATAATTGACTAATTTTAATGTTTATATTATGCTTGTTCTAACAAAGAATTTCCATGATGAATTTCACAGGTAAGAAATTGAAACAATTGGTTGCAGCCAGCACAAGAAAGTGTTGCTAGTAAGAAAAGTGTGGTCAGTTGTTTCCATTAACCATGGCAGCAGACCGAAGGCTATTAGAGTTGGTTGAAAGTCTTCTTCAAACAATTTCCAGGACCCAAGAAAATATTGGAGAGATGCTCAAGCTACAGAGGCAATAGAATGAGATGAACCACAAGGTTTGCAGGACTCTATTCGTCTGCAAAAAGAGGTAAAAAGAATTCTGGGGGCAATCAGTAAGGGAAAGGAAAGTGGATCCATGAAGAAGCATTCATCCAATCGGTCGATTAAGAAACATTCCAGATAGGAAGACTCAAAGGAAATTGAGCAGGAAAAGGTAAAGCTGCCAATGAAATGTTGGGGATGTGGTGGAAATCATTGCCTCCGTGACTGCCCAACAATGGAACATCAAGAGGGTAGCCGCCATAAAGTTTCCAGACTTGTAGATCAACGGGAAGGTAAAGAAAGGAAAGGGATTGTTTTGGAACAATGCCCTCATGTAGAACTAGAAGGTCCAAGCTAGCAAGAGCAGTTTGTGAAGGCCAAAGGACTTGATCTTGAAAACCCAAGTAAAGGGTGAAATGCAAGATAGACCTGTCATATTTTGTGAATTTTGGACATGTATATAGCGTGTATGTTTTTCTAGGTATTGGAACACCGAGGACAGTGTTATTCCAAGGGGAGGGGAATGTAATGTCCCCCATTTTGATCCTTGTAATATTTCAGGCTATAATGTAAATAATGTATGCATATTATGTATGATTCCTAGCGTGGAGCTCAAGGCCAAGGCCCCACTAGTGAACGCTCGATCTAGAAGAGGCAAGTATTTGAAATTATGCTACCCATGTGCTAGTGAACCATGGGAATTGTAAATATGCATTTTAATATAAAAGCCCACAACTAGCTATGCAATGCAACAAGAGACAGGGGCATGATGTTACAAGGAAATTAGGAGAGAAATATTCAAACCCTTGAGTCAATCAAGTCAAGCCAAGTGTCAATGAGAGAATCCATCAAACCCTCAACTGCACATGCTGACTTTTGTACCCAATCATTTACTCTCCCAAGAGTTGGTTGAGGTAGTTAATGCCTTAGGGAATGGAGAGATATGGCTGTCCAAATTCGAGTATGGGTAAGCCACCCTTCCTAGATTTTCGTGTTTGGCTTCTTGGGCAAGAAAGGAGCCACAAAATTGCCCCCAGGCCATTATTCATCCATCGGTCTTGCTCCCTCACGAGTTGAGAGCTACCTGGTCGTTTTTCTCTAGGGTTTTGCTAGGTTTTCCTTCATTATCCTAGCTAGGAAGGGCGTTTTTTTGTTGTGTAACAGTGGGGAAGAAAGAGAAATCGATTCGGGGACCATACAGGCTGTTTTGACTCACTAATTACTTGTATATCTATGGGAGAAATTGTTTTCTTCCCTATGGTCAATTTTCCCTCTCACAAATCCGTTTTTGGTGTGCCTACATTTTGGATAAAACCCTTGTCCATCTAGCTTCTAAGTCCCATTTCCGAAATTGTGTTTCCCAGCCCATACCTGAGTTTTGGGTGCAAGAGAATGCTAGGGTTGAGTTGAGTATCCATTGCTTTGGGCTGTGCTGTGATTGAGGGTTCCCTTTTCCTTGTAGATATCATGCCCAGCTCGGGGGTGGTCTTTGAGTGCTGAAAGAATACAGGTTGGGCAGAGACCTATGGCTGGGAGGAACATTGCAGTGACATAGCTAGTTGTTTGGGTCAATTGCACAACAAAGATAAGTGTTTTCTATCTATGTGTTTTACCTCTGCAATGTTTAAATTAATGACTGTTATTGATATATTGAGTGCATATTTCTTTGATTTACATCTGCACACATCTCTTTTCTACCTGTGAATCTAATGAATATGGCTGAGTTTATGAAAAGCCCCATAGAATGGCATCAGGTTCCCTTCCTTGCATTGGGTCCAAGGGTGGGGACATTACAACCACAAAATATAAGTGGTGCTAATGCCACCACTTTAACACCACAAAATATAAATGGTGCTAATAACACCACTTTAACACCACATAAATGTAAGTGGTGCCAATACCACCACATATACACCACAAACTATAAGTGGTGCTAACTTGTTGTGCTAAAAGATGGATTTTCTTGTTGTGATATATTTTTAAATTGTGCTTTAATATGGGTGTACATAAGACATTGTATGAGAAAGTGATTTTAGACGAATAATACATTTAATATTATCACTATTTTGTAGAGTGACCTCTTCCTTAACTCCCTAAATATTTAGCCAAAACTTGGTATGCTTAAGCCAAACTTGCTTGAGTTGCAGGTGGTTTCTACTAGAATTTGAAAAAATATTAAAAATCCTCTTATTTTCCATGTTAATTATCTTGTTTGTGTACAATAGGTACTTATAGTCATGCTCTCAATGGGGGAGATACTTGCTTCTATGAGGATCATATGCTAGGGTGTATTTCCTTTAATTTTTAGATTATATGTTAATATAGCGTGCTTTTGAATTTTCCCCAAAATTCACATCATATAAGATAACGACAATGGAAAGAGTATCAAAGATGAGTTTCTTTCTTATCCCAAAGTGGAACATCTTCTTATTTACAAATGTTTTCAAGTCCACAATAAGCTTTCTACCCTCGATTAATCATTTTCTCAATGTTATAGTTACAGTTAATCTTGTGATGAAGATCAATTCTCGGATATTTGTAGGAAGTCACTTCCTCCAAATTGTTGTTGTCATGCATGGAATTAGCATTAAAGTATACCGTCTTCCAGATGTAACCATTCACTTTGTGGTGCAATTATGAAATCTTTAATTTTCAATTAAAAACCCACCGATGAATTTTCTTAATATCTTATTTTGGTGTTTTTAAAACCATTTTGCAAATTCACTACCATATCTCATCAGTCCAATCATATATATATATATATACACTGACATGAAATTATTAAACATTATTTTTATCATAATTACTTTAAACATGTAAATAATGTGAATGTATTATTCTATATACATATAATCATAAAATAATATATATATATATATATATAGATATATATTTGATTTAGTTTTAAAAAATCATTATTAATGTATTAAATATAGGTGTATTTAAAATAAATGTATAAAGATTTTTAGCACTTTGACAACCTAATAATATTCACATATTCGATAGATTTGATATTGTGTTCAGTTTACAATTTGCAATATTTAACCACGGTTAGAAAGATAGATTTACTTATACAATACATTAATATTATTAATATAGTTTTTATTCATGATAGTTGATATATGGTATAAAGTAAAAATTATTCATATTATTATTAGATGGCATATATTAATATGATGAAGATGATGGTGGTGGTTAGTAATTCATATCAATTTTGATATATTAGACCTTAAATTTTGTATTCTTTATTTTTATTTTTTTTTGTTAAAAAAACTTTAAGAGAAGCATTTATGGATGACAACATGGTTGTGATGAATTAAAATGTTGAAAATGTTAGAATTGTGGCATATATTTTGAAATTGTGCTTTAATATGGGTGTACATATGACATTGTATGAGAAAGTGATTTTAGATGTAGTAATACTTTTAATATTATCACTATTCTTCAGAGTGACCTCTTCCTTAACTCCCTAAAGATTTAACCAAAACTTTGTATGCTTATTCCAAACTTGCTTGAGTTGCATGTGGTTTCGACTAGAGTTTGAATAAATATTAGAAATCTTCTTATCTCCCACGTTAATTATCTTGTTTGTGTACAATAGGTACTTGGCCATAATCATGCTCTCAATGGGGGAGAGACTTTCTTCTATGAGGAGGATATGCTAGTGTGTATTGCCATTAATTTTTAGATTATATGTTAATGTGCTTTTGAATTTGATTTATCCTTCTCCATGATTCTCTAGAGATGTTGTAGCCCCAAAATTCACGTCCATATAAGATAACGAAAATGGAAAGAGTATTAAAGATGAGTTTCTTTCTCATCCCAAAGTGGAATGTCTTCTTATTTAAAATTGTTTTCAAGTCCATAATAATATTTCTACCCTTGATTAATCATTTTCTCAATGTTATAGTTACAGTTAATCTTCTGATGAAGATCAATTCTGGGATATTTGTAGGAAGTCACTTCCTCCAAGTTGTTTTTGTCATGCATGGAATTAGCATTATTGATATTTTTAGATTTGATTATCATAACTTTTGTTTGGTTATTGTTAACAATCGTTCTTGTACTAAAGAAAAAATCATTGAGATCATAGGGACTCCTTTCCATAAGAATAATATCATCAACATAGAGAAGACACGTGATTACTAAACCAGCCAAAGTCATGTCGACACAACCTGTGTGTTACAAACAAACCTATAGCCTATTAATATATATACCAAAAAGAGTAGGAGATGGGGGACAATCTTGCTTGTCTCCCATATTACAATTCATTTCATATACCCCAAAGTTCATAAACTTGGCAATAACATTTTTGTACAAAGTTATGTTTAAATTTCTCTACTCGAAAGAAACTTTAAACTCTTCTAATCTATTTCAATTTTTTTTCAAAAGTCAACAAAGCAAGACAAAAAATTGGTTTTATTATTGCGATGCTCCTCAACAATGGTCCTAAGTGTAACAAGGTGGTACACAGTTGAATGTTAACTCATAAATACTACCTGGACTTTATCTCTTTTTCCATGACTTTCTAGCCATATGTTGATATTCTTTTCTATAATAATTCCATATAACTTAGCTAAAGTAGGCATAATCAAGATGGTCCTATAAATAGACAGATTGTTTTAATATCCACTTTTAAAAATAGAAACAATGAGGCTTTATGTCCAAGGTTTAGCAACACCTTGCTTGACTACTAAATTGAAGAGCTTGTGGATGGGAAGTATGAAGATAGGCCCACCAAATTTTAAGATTTCTACTTGGTAACCTTTGATATCCTTATATTTTCCTTTTGTGAGCCACTTAACCCCAACCTATATGTATTTTAAAAAGAAAACTTCTTCCACTATAGAAAGGGTTTGAATGTTTTCCATGACACCATGGGATTTGTAAATCTTTTTAAGGTATAAATTCAATTCCCTTAAAGAATCATATTGTTTTCTTTTATTTTACAACTTAAAGTATTTTTCTTAGGATCTAATTAGAGATGTGCAAACCTTCTCTTTCTTTGTCGGTATATAGTACCTTCTATTCTTTTAATTAGGTCTTTGTACTTATATATCTTGTATTTGTGAGCTCACTGGAACCATCCATAATGGCTTTCTTAGCATTCTTAGGTTGCACTCTTTATCATACCAAGGGTTGGTTGTTCTATTTTCCTTTTTACATGACACCATGATAAAGAACTTGTTTATGGAAGTAGAGAAGGTTGTGGTAAGATTATGATAGATATCTCCAATATTGTCCCCATTTAGTAGTAAATGGGGATTGCAAGAAGTTGCTTCATATTTTCATTGCAATAGGAATTCACTCCTAAATTAGAAATGTGTGCACAATTTTAAGAATGCGCAGATGTTCATTTTCTAATAGGTTCACCCACCATCGAACCTCCATGCAATTATGCCATGTATGTTTGGTAATTTTAAAAATATCTAAACAATGTGCATACATTAGGAACACGGGAAATTGTAAAGATCCATATTATTCTTAATATGTAGAAAGCTTGGAAAATCTTACTAATTCTTAAATTTCCAACCATAAAATGTTGGGTGATATTTTCTAAGAGGATTAAAATTTCTAAGGGTTTTATATAGTTTGTGAACAATTTTGGTGATTTTAGAGTAAAAATTTCTTATCCCATGGAATTTGGATGAATCACTTTAGAAAAAATAGAAATTGGTGAATGTAATACCGACATTTTGACCCTTAGGATATATTGGCTTTTAATGTAAATATTGTATACATGCGATGTATTTTTTCCTAGCATGGAGCTCAAGGCCAAGGCCCCGTTAGTGAATGCTAGGATTTTATGTAAAAATTAAAGTATTTGATATTATCTTATCCATGTGCTATTAAGCCATGGAACATTGTAAAATGATGTAAATATTAATATTGGGATAAAAATACAAAAAAATGGCTATGGAAGCAACTAATAAGAAGGGGCCATGTGTATCCACTAGGGAGTGGTGAGGGGTTTCAACCATATGCTTCCAAATGTCATCTTGAGAACCCATTTGACTTTCCTTGTTGACATTTAATTCTGTTGTAAGGAAGTGGTTGAAGAAATTAGTCCATGGATTCAATGGAGCATGGCCAGCCTAGAAATTCGTATGGCAGGGTATGGGCTGTGTTTCCTTGACCCACAAGTCACTCTATCTCATGGGAATTCGTTTTTACTCATTCCCATTACATTGTTGAACATCTAAGCATCGTTTTTCATCCATTACACATGCCCAGCAGTGAGAAAAGCCAGAAATCGCAACTCTGAATTAAGCCACGTTTGGAAGTGCCAAAAACGCCGAGACATTTGTGTGGACAATGAAATCCAATGGGGGATCCATAGACCTGAAACTTGGGGCGAATTTGAGAGTGTTATATGCCCATGAATCCATAGGAAAACCCTGATTTAATAGCTGGAAAATCCAATTACGGGACATAGTCATTTGGCCATAGAATTGAGAAATCCAAGCATGAGTGACTAAGAAGAAGATAGAACAGAGGTTGGAATTTCTTGACAAACCCAGTGAAGGATAGAATCTCAAGGATTTAGTAGCTTGGACCTTTATATGCCCACCCTGAAGAGCACTGATGGGAATGGGCCCCTGAAGGACTATGTAGCAGAGAAGGGGACCTTCCTTGTGTTGGGTGTGGTAGGTATTGTGGGTGCCAAGGCTATTTGGATTTATTTTAGATGCCTGTAGCTCTATGGTTAAGCTCACTGGCTTAGCATCCTCCTCCTTTTTCTCTTGAATGCTTGATAAACCCAACTGTGTGTTGGCTTAGCATGATTGTTTGTGTGAAACCATGGTTGTGAGTGAGCCTGTTTAGTTCCTCCTTACTGGATCCATAGCCCAACTCAGGGGTGGTCTCTCAGCTGAAAGAATATAGGATGGACAAAGACCTATGGTTGGGTGGAACGTTGCTCTCACATAGCCAGTTTCTTGGACAAATTCATCTTAAAAATAAGTATATGATCTGTGGTTTAAATTATGTCCATTCTGTGTTCTGCAATGTTTTAATTATCGTCTGTTTTGTTAATTGAATGAAATGATTATCTTAATTCTCTCAGCATAAATCTTGTGCATAGCAAGAGAAGGGGATTAATTCTCTGTATGATGTTTCATCATTTTTCTTGGGAGAAATATGTTGATGCATTCCATTCTCTATGTGTGTTATTATGTTTTAATTCCGTTGTTTATATTTTAATTATTGATTTTATTAAATTGTAAATTTCGTCTCATGGCTTTGGGGGAGAATTAGACACCCCATATTGTGTTCATGTTTCCTCTGTAAGTCGGGATGACGGGAGGGGACGTGATAGAGTTGTATCAGAGCCCTGTGGGCACCCCAACAATTTCCCCTTAATTTTGCAAAAATAAAGGGGCCCCCATGTAAAATTTTGTAAATACTTAGTCTTTGGTTTACTTGTTGGATTCAGTCAGTCGTTGAATGATCTCCTTCGGATCCTTGACTCTTTTGCACTACCTTTTTAGGCTTGGTTCTCATCTCATGATGCTATGGTGATTTTGGTTGTTCAATTTTCTTCGCATCCTAATTTCTCAATCATTCTCCCTTACTCCTATTTAATTTTGCTTAAGTCAATCACATGCTTTGGGTTGGTTTAGAGTGAATGATCTCATCTTTCGATAGTCTTGCCGATCTTCAGTTCTAATACATAAACAATTTAAAGGAGCATTTTAGCGTATCATGATAAATTAACTAAACACTCAATCTCAAATTTTCCATTCATATCTTAAAGGAGTCAAAATTGTTCATTTTGAAGTAAAGTATTATTTCTTACAAAACATAAATTGTCTTTGTGCTTTGGTAAATAAGTCTCATGCTTTATTTAATGGCTTGTTATGTTTATATATATATGGAAATATTTATTTTTCCATATTATTCTTTTGATAAATTTTTCAAGTCATGTTATCATTTTTTAACAACAATAAGACAATATTATACTTATATAATAAAAATTAACATTTATTAATTATTTTTATTGCCAAATTATATTCAAAATTTATAAGACAATATTGATAATATATAGTTAGCTTTTACATCATCATATGAAATATCCATCTTTTATATATATGTTCAAAGAAATAACTTTATTTCCACACATAAAATTTGATTACCAAATTTTTGTCATTTTCTATCTAAAATTTGGTTCCTAGTTATTCAATTTTTTTTTCACATAATGTCACTTTATCAATCTGCCTTAATATAATTCACTTTGTTCTTTATGGATAGTGTACATTTGAATATGAATAAAATAAAGGTTTAATTGTGCCAATATATGAATACTTTAATAAACTTTTATTTTATGTAGCTATTGCATGAATCCACTCTGACAAAGTGTTATGGCATAAATTTTGGACATTAGCTTTTGCTTTTTTCATACGAATAAAGCAATGGTTTATGTGTAAACATGCATCTCGAGTGAGTTTTGATTGTTTCTTTTTAATCGTTAACTATTTGTTTTCTTAATGTGTAGGAACTTTTACATGGAAGCTAGAAAATTATGTGGATTTTCTTCCACGTTGCCCTATGAAATAAAAGAGGATCGTAGAAGTATTCCATGTCAAGAGCTTGTAAATGAAGTCAACGTTGAGGCTAAGCATAACACCAGTCAATGCGAAGGAATCAACGCTATTTTTGTTAAGAACAAATGCCACGCTCAGTTAAAATTTAACCTTAGCTTACAACGGTCAGGTCCCGGTGGAAATCTTCTAAGTTCACAATGCTGAATCGCACGGGTGAGTGACAACGTGTTGAATCCCAGGAGATTGCCAACACAGTTCGTTGAATGCATGGGAGAATTCGAATCTCGCCAATAGAGATTAACAAACACCAGAGATGTCAGAGATCAATAACGTTGCAATCGGCACAGAAGGGAGAATGGAGCCGAGTTCCTTCAGATTACATGGATAGCATCCTTATGACACATTACCAGATAACCAAGATTTTGCCAAATTCTAAGCATGAAATCGCGAGGAGTTGGTACAGATTCGTTGCAAGGATAACACCAAATTACTGTTGTGGTTTGGTAATTTCTGGAGAAAATTGATGCTCTTAAATTAAACTACTGTACAGAGTCACTCTACCATATTTCTCTACATAGAGAGTTACCAGATCGCCCAAAAGGGACACAGCCTCGAATCGCACTAAGAAAATGGAGAGTATTTCGAACTTGTGCAATAATTTTGTGTTAAATATCAGTTTTATTTTTTGAATGGATTTTATTCTTACCCTATGCAGGATTGATGGGCATTCCACGTGCAAAGATATCCCATTGGATAGTCGAAGATCATTGAGATAAAGGTTTGATCCAATTTGGAGAAGAGAAGACGCCGCTTTGATCTGCACTAAAAATGCAGAAGATAAAGCATGATATTATCAGATGGTCGTCTAGATTTGTAGAAGAGCACGCCACGTTCAGATCCTCAACAAAAAAAGAAGTGGCCATTGAATCGTGTTTCTCAGTTAAGAAGTCTGTACATTTTGAACACCATCATCCGGTTGAATCATTGAACTACATTGCAGATTATGAAGATCAAAGTACATCTGTCATGAGGTTGCAGGCTGTTGGAGATATTCGCTGCACAATAATTTTCCTTTTTCTACACATCATGGTTAAAAAATTTCGGAAGAAAAGCACGGGTATGTAGTTGTTGTGCTTCCACCATATCGCCAGATCGTCAAGATTGTTATCAAGAAAAACTCAACAGGGATCGAGAATAGTACGGAAATGAGTCGATGTATATCTCTCAGGTTATAACGGATTGTTGAGATCTATGGAGAGTAGCCCCTGATCGCGGGGATCATTCAGGATTTGTTGAAGCCAGTATAACGCCCCAAAGCGTGCCAGAAGAAAGAGGAAATACTAGTTTGTTATTACCCCACCGGTCAGCAGATTAAGAAGTAAATAACAAAGATGGCAGTCCACGTTCACAGAACAAAGTTATTACCTTGAAGATTAGGGAGACCCTTGCACTTTCTTTCTGATATAATTTGCTTTTGTTTACCCTTTTACGAAATATTTCATTTTGTTTTTACTAATGGATGTTTTGTGTGCAGGATAAATGATTGGATTTACACATCTTCACGAGATTCCTCAGCGTGTGGAGAAAGCTGCGCTCACTTCCTAGTAATTCGAAGAAGGTTTCATCGCTCAATTATTTGCTAAAAGTGGGATGCTTTCTACCTATATAAACAGAAGGAGCGATTCGACGTAGAGAGCGGGCTTTCTCAGACCAGAGAATGATTTTTCTTCTGCAGTTCTTCTTTGGCTGTGACAGATTTTTCTTTCAGAGTTCAAAGAAGCAGACTGAGGAAGCGTTACCGAGAGGAAATCGATGGAGCTAAGGAAACTTTCGCTTCTATAATCTCTGTCGCGTTTCTCTGCTGGGGAGATCTTCATACCAGAGAAGGAATACTTTCTTCTCTGCAATCTTTTTGCAAATTTCTTTCAAGGGATGATGTACGAAGGTTCTGTCCACAGTATTTCTGGGCGGTCAATAAAGCTCTGTAATTTCTTATTGAAGCTGAAAGGAAAACCCAGAGATTGCTGCAGC
Source organism: Larix kaempferi (assembly GCA_027924585.1). NCBI lineage: Eukaryota > Viridiplantae > Streptophyta > Pinopsida > Pinales > Pinaceae > Larix > Larix kaempferi. The sequence continues at coordinate 6,555,806 of BSBM01000393.1, read as the reverse complement.
AATTATTTTCACAAATTCATTTGGGGGTATGTAAGATTTTTCTGCATTTTCTCATTTGAATAAATAATTAGATTTGAGCATTCTTTCAACGATTTCTGTAGCTAATGTTTGACTACACATTTTGTGACAAGTATGCTTAATCTGAGTGTGTTAAATGATTGCTGAATTAATGCATAAACAATATTCTCATTATAGGTTCTTCGATAGGTTATTAATTAGAATTTAGTTTAGTTAGTCTTTTATTTTAATATATTGGGTTTAAATCTTCATTTCTGTAACTTTAGAATTTATTCTCATAGTTGGAGACTTGTTAACTTTAGATTGCATATTAATTCTAGATTGCATTCAATTTACATTTAAGATTAATTTCACAATTAATTCAAAGCCTCATTTTTAAGGAGTAAACCCACCAACTCTTAGAGTGCCAGCGGAGGCCGAATATCCGTGGGTGTTAACTACACCAAACAGCTCGAAAATAGGGTAATTCTTTCGTAGGATTATCTGAAGCCTTTGGCTGGGTTTTCGTCCCCTGTTGTTGCCTTGGACACCATTCCAACACCTTATATTTAGATAGGTTATTAATTAGAATTTAGTTTAGTTAGTATTTTATTTTAATATATTCGGTTTAAATCTTTATTTATGTAACTTTAGAATTTCTTCTCATAGTTGCAGACTTGTTAACTTTAGATTGCATATTACTTCTAGATTGCATTCAATTTACATTTAAGATTAATTTCACAATTAATTTAAAGCCTCCTTTTTCAGGAGCAAACCCACTAACTCTTAGAGTGCCAGCGGAGGCAGAATATCCATGGATGTTAACCACACCAAACAGCTCGAGGATAGGGTAATTCTTGCGTAGGATTATCTGAAGCCTTTGGATGGGTTTTCATCCCCTGTTGTTTCCTTGGACACCATTCCAGCACCTTGCATTTACCCTATATATCTGAGGTCTCAACAAGCCCATATTGCAGCATTGGGGCTGCTTGGGCCAAAGTATGAGCTTACAGGCAAATACCAGAATGTTTAAAAGAGGTATTGATGAAGTTTGGGAAACATTTTGATTGAAAGAATGAAAAAATCAGAGTTCTCATGTGTGGCATAGGATCACACAGTTGCATAGGGATCGCCGATAGCTTTCCAATGGTACAAAGTTTTTCCAAAATGGACTTGGGACGAGAAAGTTACGGGGCTGAGAAGTTATGCAGTTAGGATTCCAACTATTCTATTTCCGCATTACGGATTGCGGGTTGCGGAAGTGATATTTTCCAGAGTTAGGAAAATTGGCATTCCGCAGTTCCTATTTCCGCATTGCGGATTGTGGGTTCCGGAAGTGATATTTTCTATAGTTGTGAAAATTGACGTCCCGCATTTCTGATTTCCGCATTACGGATTGTAGGTTGCGGAAGTGGTATTTTCCGGAATTGGGAAAATTGGTGTTCCGCATTTTCGATTTCCACATTGCAGATTGCGGGTTGTGGAAGTGATATTTTTCTGGAGTTGGGAACTTTTGCGTTCCACATTTACGACTCTCGCATTGCGGATTGCGGAAGTGGATTTTTCCCGAAGTTGTAAATTTGGTGCTCCGCCTTTCCGAGTCCCGCAATACGGATTGCGGATTGCGGAGGTGTAAAGTTTTCGAAGTTGTCTGATTGGGATTCTAACTTTCTGACTCCCGCATTGCAGATTGCAAGACATCGGGTTCAAAAACAAGTATAGAACCCGAAACTCAATTTTTGGATAGCAGGAGCAATCAGACTCCGAATTGGATGAGTCTTGTGATTTTATGAGGCCATTAATGAATTCCATGAAAGAACCAGAGAGTGTCCCGAGTCCATTATGCTCCAATTTGGCATAAAATGGGAAATAATGGATTTTACAAATTGACATCCTAAGGCTTGAGGGAAGGTCGGATTGAGTTGAAATCGATATGGAGCGGCCATGGAGCAGGAACAATGTTAATTGGGGAATATTGGAGCCAAAATCCAGAGGAGGTGGAGTCGGGGTGAGCGAGAAGTTCAAAAAGCACTATTCCAGGCCACATTTTCGGGATTTTGAAAAGCTTGCAGGACATGGAAGTGACCCCGGATGTCGTATTCAAGAAATTTACTGAACTCGACATTTCATCTATTCATAAATATAGATAATTCATGTTAGACAAAGATTTTCCAAAAATACCCAATTTGGAAGATAGCCATTTTTGGCCAAAATTTTGAAATTTTGGGAAAAGTTAAAAGTAAAAAATAGTCAAACCCATAATTTTATAGAATTTGATTGATGTATCGGAAAAGGGATCCGAAATATGCTAAGTGTTCCTTTTTATATGGACTAACTTCTCTTGGTAGAAAATTTTTCATGATTCTTCCTAGATTTGCTTCTACAAATGACTGAAGTTGGTTTTTCAGAATAAATTGCAGCTGTGTAAAAGTGCTTAATTTTGGTAAAAATTGTCATTTTTTAAGTAATGTGATTTCCACACCCGAAGTCGGAATGAAGCATGTGGATAAGCATTGGAAAAATTATCCAAGAGAGAACAATGGTGCATAATCATAATTTGAATGAGGTTTTCATATATCATAGATATTTAGACCATAAAATTGTCAGTGACTGTTTGACAAAACATTTTGTTGTCAATATGGGCAATTTTCATAGTTGCATGAACGAGGAAAAATAAAAGAAGGAATAATAGCTCTATGAATTATTCCATGAGTTTAATTCTGTTAAATATTGATGTTTTATGTTTCTCTATGCATTCCTAAGATGACTAATAATTATCTTTATAATGCTGTAGGGACCCCCATTTCGGGTTCTCCAAAAAGACTTCCACGGAATTTGAACATATAAGTATAATTAATTTCAAAACTTTGAGTACGATTTTTCAGAACAAGATATAGAGGCCACAGATCTAGTTATATCTATTGCAGTACATGAATGTCAAATAAATAAAATTATATACCCAGGTTTATTCATTCCACCACAAGAGTTAGCAAAATAAATAAACTAAATACTTTAAACCTGTTTTCGACGGTTGGTCCAGCGAATCGATGGAGTCCTCAAAGTGGTTTCTGCACGATCCAATCCAATTTCCTGACGAAGTATCGAGTGACCCCTCGGTCAACCTCCCTACTGTATCGGGGTTATTCTTCTTCACCCCGAACCCCCGAGCAAATGGGGTCGCAAGAACACACAGGCTAGCCTCCTGAATGGATCTCCCAATCCCCGTTCCGGCTAATCCCAACTCCAAGGATCATAACATAATCTGAGATTTTGATGACCATCCAGCATTAGGGAGCAAGAGTTGTCTTTCTCTCCTTCTCCTCCCTCATTATATAGAAAAAGCCTGTGTGCCATGTGTCTGTCCATTCACATATTTAATTTAATTTAATATTTTAATTTTCAATATTCTCAAACATATGTGTCTTCTTAATGTCTTTAATGTGCACCTAAATCCTTAGATCAGTGGGAGTTAGGTGTAGAAGAGTTCTACTTCTCTTTTGGTTCTCATTTAGTTTACTTAACAATTTTTTAGTTAGACTTATTGCTTTCTACTTTTCTTTCTTTTCCTAATATTAATATTGAATTAAAAGATGATTCATTTTACTAAAATTATAATCTATTTTAAATTTCCTCTTTATAAAATAATTTAAATGAATAATAAAATTAATTAAAGTAAAATCTTGAATAATAATAAAAGAAAAACAATTCTTTTATTAATGACCTATTTCAATTCTTTCTCAAAATAATGAAGTCAATTAAATAGAATCTTTAATAGAATGATTTAAAATAATAAAATCTATAAAATCTTTTGAATAAAATATAATTTTTGTTAATAATAAAATTAATCAAATTTAATATAAATAAAGTCAATCTGTTGTCCATTGGTTGTAGCCTGGGTGGTTGGGAGGAGTTGTTACCCTCTCCATCCAGGTTCAATTCTTATAAGTGACATATTGCTCTTGTTGAGCCCATATTGCAATGATTGTAATTCGTGCCACCTTGATTCTCTTGAATAGCAGGTGGTGACCATTTCCCCAGGTGGACTAGCCCTCTAACAAACGGCGAACCACCTTTTGAAAAAAAAATAAAGTCAATCTGTTAACCCCTTTTTAATATAATAAAATTAATTAAAATAAGAAGTTTAATTAATGAAATCAAGAATAGAATTTGTATAGGATAATTCAATATAATAAAATCTATTAAATTAAAATCTTTGAATAAAAATAATTCTCTTATTATTAATCTTTTTCAATCAGCATAATTAATCAAATTTAATATTGAATAAAATCAATCTCTTCAATTCCTTTTCAAGTTAATAAAATCAATTAAAATGAATAATTCAAATTAATGAAATCAATTAAAAATAAAATCTTGAATAGAATTATTCAAATTAATAAAATAGAACAAAATGAAATAAAGTATTTCTTAAATCTTATGTGAAATTTTCATTTATACCATTGATTAATTTTCTTCCTCTCGTTCTTGTCTAGGTACCTCTTCGGCGGGCCCTTCTGACCGTTTCATTTTTTCCTTCTTATGGGGAGTACTGCGTAGCAACCGGGAACCGTTACCACGATCTCTCAACTACGGTCCTTGGAGACTAAGGGATGTTGAGGGATAAGGCTCTCCTTATTACGCGCCCCTTAACTCATCGTATGCGACCAAATCATTATGGCCTTTGTTGGCTGCTTTTTGGATAGACCCGGGTTTTAATGAAGCGCAGCAACAAAACCCCTTGGCGCACTGGCCCTCTCGGCAACGAGCTGCGCAGCAGCTCGAGGTCTCACCCGAAGTGGCTATTGGGCGGCTAAGGAATCAGGTTTCCTTAACCTAGGCGACGCGGAGACTGCTCTTTCCTCCTCGATGATTCCTCTAAGGTGAATGTCTGACCCCTCTTCAGACTCATGAGCGCAACATCTTCCACGCTCCTGCTCAGCAACTTAGCTGCGCGGTACTTCCACTCCTGCGCTAGGACCAATTATCCTCTGCGCCGATATTCTATGCGTCGTTTCGCTAGCGCGCCCATCGCAGCAACACGTTCTCCTCTCGCTGCGGCGACGTTGTCTTACCAATTCCTTCGACCCTTAACGATTATAGTCCCCAAGGAAGCTCCAAGAACTTACTCAACACACTCATAAAGATAATGCAATATTCCTGCGTACGCTGTTAGTAAACTAAAACATGCAATCACTTCAATCACAACATCACAATAGCGAGAAATATGAAGTCCACCTTCGCGGGGAAAACCATGTCCACGGGAGTATCTTATATTAACCAGAAAATGGTAGATTTATACACTATGCTGCGCACACAGCTGCAGCCTTAGATCTTTCCAGGAAACTCCACGCACACAGCTGGGAGCCCTTCTCTCGACCTAGTCTCTTCCTCTTCAGAGATCACAATAGTTTAGACGTCGACTTCGACTGTCTACAACTCAAGGATTAGCTTCACTGCTAACCAGCTCTAACTCCTGTTTTCTAGCAACACGGTAGAAAACAATCAACAAGATCGTAACAGAAGATGATCAACTCGATTAGTCCTTCTTACATCTAGTATCTACTATCTTAGCTAGCTCACTCACAGGCTTAGCTAACTGACTCGCTGATTAACCAACTCACTAACTAGCTAACTAACATCTACCCTTTACAATTATGCATATATATAGGTGGCCATGGCGGTCGCACCTTTACAAAGCTGTGGGCCTTTCCCAGCAGTAATCCCCAAAAACCCTAACCAGACATGGCTAGGTGTACTGTAGGCGCCGCTTGCAGTCATGTCGTCGCTTCCTGCAGGCTCCATGATTTCCGGCGCAGCTTACGGGTATGGGTGCCTTGTCCTTCGCCTTCAATGCTTTGGTCCGTTGCTCCTCCTTGGTCCGAGCAACCATAACTTCTGTATTCAGCCTTAATGAGGGTAGCTGAGCCCTCTACTCCATTGCTTCATTCATTGTGGTAGCTGGGCTTTCCACTCAGCTACCTTCATTCTCTTCTGACGTGCGCGCGAGCTCCGCGATTTCCGGTCCGTAATCTACGCTGAGATTATCCATCTGGCACCATACTGCGCACCGTCTGCTTCTGTCCCAAAATTGGCGCTTATTCAAAATTTAGCACTTTCTCTTCCATACTTGTGCTTTTTCCCCAAAATTCGCAGCTTTTACCATAGCTGCGGCCTTGGCTCCAACAGCCTTGCCCGTACGGCATACGCTTTCCCGGGTAAGCTGAAACAGCTTCACTCGTGCGTGGATTGCTAATCCAGGGTCGACAGTCAGTCGTCATACCCCTATGTGTTCTTTTCGTTCTTGCGATCCCTAAATTTCCATTGTGGGTCAATCGGTATATCGTCTTACCTGCCACTGCACACACTCAAGCGCACATTAGTAGCGCTACACTATATAAAATATTTACATCATGCATTCTAGTATCTCAGTCAGTCGAGCATACAAATTATTCATCATTTATCATCATGTCTCAATCAGTCGAGCATATACACTATTCTTCATTTTCATTTTAAAGCATTCTCAAAGTAAATTCAAATGGTTCGTGTTTTACTTAGCCGTTTCATTTTAAAACTAGTACCTCATTATTCTAAATAGTTAAGGTACCGAGGCGGGCATTACACTACCCAAATGCACATATATCAATCAATCGTAATCATAAATATACTCAAAATAAAATCATAGGGTTATTTTATTAATGTTTCAAACAGTCGGGTGACTCAACAGGTTCCCTCAATGTCTACAGTAGTCTAGGGGCAGTACATACACCCCTAATTATTTAGAACTTCATCCTGAAGTTCAGAATAAAAATGGAAAGCTATGACGCATCTCAGTTGCGTCCTCCCAAGTCGCAGACCTAGGACTGTAACTGTCCTCTTGCACTTTGATTTGATCAATCAGGGCTAATCATTAAGCAAGAACTAATCAATCAATTATACCACTCCACACATATAATTTAATTCCTTAATTCATTTATCAATTATTGTCATTATTCCCATCTTCAAGTTTTCCTCAATCATTGAAGACATAACAAGGCTCAAGAGACCATTATATCGAATTTGTTCATCCGGGTCACTTGACAGGTGCCCTTAAGGTCCACAATCATTCTAGGGGTATTACATACACCCCCTCTTAAATAGAACTTCGTCTCGAAGTTAATTTTTGTTCTTGTACTTTTGACGTTAGGCTTTATCTTGTTTTTCTATTCTCATTCTCATGTCATTGTATTCTAGTTTTATCCAATAATCATGGCTATAGAACAAGTGGTTAAAGTCATTAGCTCCTATATCATCTAGTATGGTTACAATACACCCTCGAGAACTTAATTGTAACTTTGTCTCAAATCATTTCGATAATACATTCCATAATTGTCAATCCCGACTAGATTTTCTATATCTCTTATTCGTTCACGCGGGTCTACGATGTTCAAATTTTCAACAGGTTGCATTGCGTCAATAGCCACCCAATAATTTATCAACGTAACAATTCCAAGCAAGGATTCAAAGATTTAAATCTATTTGGTTATCCTCCCATCCAAGGAAAGAAGGTAAAAATCATAAAATATTCAGTCAAAAGTAGATGGGCAAGATATAATCTCGGTTTTAACAAAACAAGAGAGATCCTTAAACATTCCAAAATCAATTCCCATAAGACTACTTCCAAATACCTCTAAATGTTTCAATAATGTAGGTTCTCAATAAGATAAGATTCGAGTCTTCAAAATTTAGTGACATAGTCAAAAGTGTTAAACTTATGTCTTAGTCCTTTCATCAATAACATCATGTCTAGGTCAATGATCTCATCATGTCCTTACTTCATTTCATTATTTTCATATTCATATGACCCATTCGGCAACGTCTCAAACTGTGTGGGTCATCATAATCTCATCGAGTCTCATCTCCAGGATTAGTTGTATTTTCATCTAGGTCTCTCCATCTCACAAGGTTAGCATCATTGCTTTCATCTCATTGTTATGATGATCTCCATGCTTTGTTTTACAAAAAAATCATCTTTGTTTGACCCCTTCTATAGGTTTGTCAAGTTACACTTTCCACATTACCATGTGATGGTTAAATCAAGTTTGTGGTGTCTTGTTAGCGAAAATTTATTAATTTACATCCTTTTTATGTCTTGAAACAATTTATATCCTTTGATTATTTTCCCCAATTCACATCTTTCACCTAAAGGTTTTGCCCAAATAAACCATTTTTCTTTACTTCTCTAGTATTTAGATAATAGGGAAACTAATACTCATCATCTCCGGACATTGGAAATCATGCCATCACGGTTTGGATGCAAAACTCCCAAGTTGTCTTGGTTACTTCAATCTTTTTATAAGTCAATGTTTATAATTACTCAATAATTAATGATAGGGTCCAATCCCCAACTCATTTGAGTTTTCTTTCCTATACTCATATGTGTACAATTCTCAACTCAATAAATTATTCTTTTATCCGATCCTCATGTGCTTATCTAATTTTGATGGGTCCTTACAAGGTGATGATGGTATTGGACTAGTTTAACATAAAATCTAATTCCACCCTAAGTTAGCTATAGAGTACAATCTACATATCCATATAAACATAGAATGCATTATTCAATGTATAAAATATGTCTTCTTCCAATATATATAATACATATAAGATACACATATCTAAGTTACAATTCTTTCCATTCCTAAAATATCAAAAATACAATTATTCCAATGCTCATAAATTGCAATTCCTTCTAACATGGCATTTATATAAAATTCAATTCCTTTCAATATGAATAATTTTACATTTCTTTTCAATATGTTTAAAATATATAAATTATAATTTCTTTCATATATATATAATGTAAGTAGCATGCCATTCTTTGCAATATATAAATGTAAAAATACAACCCTTTTCAAAATGTAAAATTCTAATATAGGAGTTTTAACTAGTAGCCACTTTCAATATCTCCTTCTAAAAAGAAATAAAATAAAAACAAAAATTTAGAAATCTAAAATATGGATCTTAAATATAGTGAATGCTTTCAAACATATAAAAGAAATTCAACAATTGTAGAGTAAATTCTTTCCAAAATATAAAAGAAATTCATCAAATTATAATTTCTCTTCTATTTAATTTATGATATATTATTTAAATAATTTATGATGATCTCTAGTACATATTCATTAGAGCAAATAAAAGACTGTTGTATAAATTAAATGACATTACCAGTAACTATTCGAAACCCAATTAGAATAATAATCAAGAATTTATTCTAACTATATCTTTTATGTCTATATGTAATCATTCCCTTGAATCACCTAAATAAATGTTCCACAAATTCATTTAATTGATAATTTTTCTTGTACTCATAATGTCGAATCTAAATCAACGTTAAAATTACACTTCCTATATAATCACTTAAAATTAATAGTAATTAATGCTTAAAAATTCATTTGGTGTTCAATATACTATTCTTTAAATATTCTATTTAAACATGTCAATATGTAAACATGCACTACCTCATTCTATATATATTTAAAAAGTATATATAGCCATATTTGTGACGTTTCTTTTAATTGGGCCTATCCATTTTTATTTTTATTTTCAAACCATCATTTATATGAATATTACAACTTCAAGTTACTACCGTAGTCATTTTATTAACTGGAACTCCTTCGAATATTTTCATTCATCATCCATGGAGCTAAGTATATTAAAAGTCACCATTATTCTTTATTACAGTCCTATTTAACCGAAGCATATTTCTTATACTGTTCCCGCGCCTCAGCTTGGTTAAAAAGACAACTTGCTAAAGGAATCCATTCATGCACCCTAAATGAGCAGATCATGTGAGCAGCCTTTAGCAATATATTAATACCCCCAAAGTCCAAAGTCTGGGGCTTCAAATATAAAGGAGATATCATTTTATTTCGACGGATTAAAGGCAAGCGATGGTTAACTAAACCTTCATCATCTAAGCCGATTAACTATCAAGGATATCATGACAAATGTCACTACGTCGAAATCCAAGAGGGACTGAGATTACTCCCAAACGCTTATCCGAATATTTACGAAAGTCTAGCCGAGCATAAAAGCGCTCGATTTTAGGCATATGCATGGCTACAATAAGCATCAAGCCTCCGACGCCATAGGAAAACAACGTACGATTTAAATTGAATTGGAATTTTGAAAAAAAGATCAAGTCTGTGGCTGTTTCAATAATTAATTCGTAACTTCTGTTGTGGCGCAGTACACAGCAGCTTCAGTGGAAAACATTCTTCTTAAGCACGAATTTACTGGACAGATTCTTCTGTAAAGGGACTTTTACAAAATGATATGCCCCTACCAAAGGTACCTCCTGGATGATATGCAACCTCGAGAGCCATTAAAATTTTGAAGCTTAGAGCGGTGAAGATCGTTGAGTTAGGTATGGAAACATACAGATGGCAAAAAGAAATCTACAGACTGATTGCTTGCAATTACTACAGCATCGATCTGTCAATCAATATCAGAAAGGAAGGGCGGTTTATTTATCACTTCGCATCGAAGAAGGAGATCGATTAAGGTAGGTGGAAGCTTCAGAATTAAAAACACTGAGTGTGTGGGGCGAAAAGAAAAGGTACGGATAACTGCGCAGGGCAGGATTGTTACTACTGCGTGGCCCCTAGTTAATATAAATCTCAACTTTGTTTTATTATATAAAAAAAAAAGATTTCTACGGTCGACACTTAACCAGTGGCTCTCAAATATTGACACGGTGGTTGGGCTTTAATGAAAACATTAAGTAGTAAGCATACTACGATCTCATAACCTGGGATAACAATTGTAACAAAACGCATTCATCAGAATCACATTAGTATCACATTAGTAGGGGAACACAAATGCTATAAATCAGTAAAGTAAAGACATCAAGCTGGGTCACATCGTTGCTGGTTCGTCGAGCCTACCCATGCGAATTTCAAGCAACTAAACTAAAGTTGAAGCAGAACAGTAATCAGAAGATCAGCTCGTCTCTGCAGAGAAGATTTGGATGCCTTGCATTCAGTACGTTACAAGTCTTGACAGAGGTTGGGTATGAGACATAAATCCGGGCAATCTGAGATGGAAGGCTCATGACACTAAAGAAAATAAATAGCACATCAAAGGAACATGGATACTTAAATCCGAGTAGTTGAAAAGGCTGAGCCTAGACGTGACATTACCCAGCTAGTCGTAGAGGTTCAGATCTAGGTTACAAGGATAGAAGGTTTTAATAGAGTTAAATGATACTGCCAGTGCATAATGGAGCGGCATGGTATGGCCTGAAGCAGAGCTGCGATACTCTAGGGAAGGTCTGGGATTAAATTTAGATGCACTAGATCTACTTCCTTGGTTCAGAAAAGAATGGTGAATAAAATAAAACCGAAATCCACGGGCATGCACTGACAAATAATCAAATATAGACAGGGCAATTTCTAAATCTTGAATCAGAGTCATGGGCTACGATGCCTAAGGAAAGGATCTAAGCTCATTACATAAAAGCAAGGCTAGATACAAATTGGATATCAGAGTCGAAATCGTGAACTAAAGTTAGCTGGATAATGGGTCTGCGCTTCAATCAGAGTTGTAGAATCAGGGACAAGAGTCGATATCAATCGTGTTTGATGGAGAATGGATCTACGCAAAATTTGTTGGTCAACGTTGGGGATAGTGACCAGGAGCGCATTTCTTCCATTGATCTTAGAGTTGTAAGCAGAGGTCTACACATTAATGAAATCGAAGATTTTAAAAGGAAAGTAAACAAAAACACAGAAATTGTTTCCAGCATAGTAAGGTATACAGAGCTATAGATATTAAAAGAAAACGCAAATATAGTACCGCTCTAAGATTGCTGAATGCCAGATCCAAATTTTTCTTTTTTTTTTTAAATAGGAATATAAACATTTTTTTTTCTTTTTAAATCCAGATCTAGTTCAGCGCTAGGAATGCTTGAATGCTGAATCCATAATTTTTCATTCTATAGAAATATATAAATTTTAAAAACCCCAGGTTCCACACGATCTATCGCTAGAGATGTAACCTTCTTAAAACAGAAATTTACAATATACACGGAGATCCAATACAATCGAATAATGTCGATTGCTGAATATACACTTCCCTAAACAGAGATATACATATAAATCGGAATACAGATGTCTAAACAGAGATATACATATAAATCAGAATACAGATGTAATTTATATATTGTTCTGATAGTTAATTCTTCAAGTCAATGAGCGTATGAAGAACCAAATTCTATAATTTTGAACAAAGCAAGTTATAAGTGGTCAAACTTTCCATTACAAATCCACATAGAATAATACAAATTACTCATATCTCAGAATTAAAACTGAAATAAATATGACATATTCAAACAATGAAAAACCTGTAGGAAGGTGAAGTTCCTTGAAGATCGTTTTTCTAGTCCCACTGTTGATCACCACAGTCATCGACGGACCCCTAAATGATATGAGTCCGATGCCCTCAAGGCTCGACCGGCTCTAATACCAAATATAGGGACCCCCATTTTGGGTTCCCCAAAAAGATTTCCACGGAATTTGAACATATATGTATAATTAATTTCAGAACTTCCAGTATGATTTTTCAGAAAAAGATATAGAGGCCACAGATCTAGTTCTATCAATTGCAGTACATGAATGTCTAATAAATAAAACTATATACCCAGATTTATTCATTCCACCACAAGAGTTAGCAAAATAAATAAACTAAATACTTCAAACCTGTTTTCGACGGTTGGTCCAGCGAATCGATGGAGTCCTCGAAGTGGTTTCTGCACGATCCAATCCAATTTCTTGACGAAGTATCGAGTGACCCCTCGGTTGACCTCCCTACCGTATCGGGGTTATTCTTCTTCACTCCGAACTCTCGAGCAAATGGGGTCGCAAGAACACACAAGATAGCCTCCCAAAAGGATATCTCAATCCCCGTTCCAGCTAATCCTAACTCCAAGGATCATAACATAATCCGAGATTATGATGACCACCCAGCATTAGGGAGCAAGAGATGTCTTTCTCTCCTTCTCCTCCCTCATTATATAGCAAAAGTTTGCGTGCCATGTGTCTGTCCATGCACATATTTAATTTAATTTAATATTTTAATTTCCAATATTCTCAAACACATGTGTCTTCTTAATGTCCTTAATGTGCACCTAAATCCCTAGATCAGTGGGAGTTAAGTGTAGAAAAGTTCTACTTCTCTTTGGTTCTCATTTAGTTTACTTAACAATATTTTAGTTAGACTTATTGCTTTCTACTTTTCTTTTTTTTCCTAATATTAAGTTTGAATTAAAAGATGATTCCTTTTACTAGAATTATAATCTATTTTAAATTTCCTCTTTATAAAATAATTTAAATGAATAATAAAATTAATTAAAGTAAAATCTTGAATAATAATAAAAGAAAAACAATTCTTTTATTAATGACCTATTTCAATTCTTTCTCAAAATAATGAAGTCAATTAAATAGAATCTTTAATAGAATGATTTAAAATAATAAAATCTGTAAAATCTTTTGAATAAAATATAATTTTTCTTAATAATAAAATTAATCAAATTTAATATAAATAAAGTCAATCTTTTAACCCTTTTTAATATAATACAATTAATTAAAATAAGAAGTTTAATTAATGAAATCAAGAATAGAATTTGTATAGATAATTCAATATTATAAAATCCATTAAATTAAAATCCTTAAATAAAAATAATTATCTTATTATTAATCTTTTTCAATCAGCATAATTAATCAAATTTAGTATTGAATAAAATCAATCTCTTCAATTCTTTTTCAAGTTAATAAAATCAATTAAAATGAATAATTCAAATTAATGAAATCAATTAAAAATAAAATCTTGAATAGAATTATTCAAATTAATAAAATAGAACAAAATGAAATAAAGTATTTCTTAAATCTTATGTGAAATTTTCATTTATACCATTGTTGAATTTTCTTCCTCTCGTTCTTGTCTAGCTACCTCTTCGGCGGGCCCTTATGACAGTTTCATTTCTTCCTTCTTATGGGGAGTACTACGTAGCGACCGGGAACTGCTACCGTGATCTCTCAACTACTCTCCTTGGAGACTAAGCGATGTTGAGGGATAAAGCTCTCCTTATTGTGCGCCCCTCAACTCATCGTATGCGACAAAATCATTATGGCCTTGTCCGTATGGCATATGCTTCCCCAAGTAAGCTAAAACGGCTTCACCCATGCATGGATTGCTAATCCAGGGTCGACAGTCAGTCGTCGTACCCCTATGTGTTCTTTCCGTTCTTGCAACCCCCAAATTTCCATTGTGGGTCAGTTGGTATATTGTCTTACCTGCCACTGCACACACTCAAGCACACATTAGTAGGGCTGCACTATATAAAATATTTACATCATGCATTCTAGCATCTTAGTCAGTTGAGAATACAAATTATTCATCATTTATCATCATGTCTCAGTCAGTCGAGCATATACACTATTCTTCATTTTCATTTTAAAGAATTCTCAAAGTAAATTCAAATGGTTCGTGTTTTTCTTAGCCATTTCATTTCAAAGCTAGTACCTCATTATTCTAATCAGTTAAGGTACCAAGGCGGGCATTACACTACCCAAATGCACATATATCAATCAATCGTAATCATAAATATACTCAAAATAAAATCATAGGGTTATTTTATTAATGTTTCAAACAATCGGGTGACTCAGCAGGTGCCCTCAATGTCTACAGTAGTCTACGGGCACTACATACACCCCTACTTATTTAGAACTTTGTCCCGAAGTTCAGAATAAAAATGGAAAGATATGATGCATCTCAGTTGCGTCCTCCCAAGTCGCAGACCTAGGACTGTAATTGTCCTCTTGCACTTTGACTTGATCAATCATGGCTAATCATTAAGCAAGAACTAATCCATCAATTATACCACTCCACACATATAATTTAATTCCTTAATTCATTTATCAATTATTGTCATCATTCCCATCTTCAGGTTTTCTTCAATCATTTAAGACATAACAAGGCTCAAGAGACCATTATATCGAATTTGTTCATTTGGGTTACTCGACAGGTGCCCATAAGGTCCACAATCATTCTAGGGGTATTACAAATGCACAGTGTTTGCAGCTGATAAAATTTGCATAGTTGTAGGAGAGGCAACATATAGGGAAAGGGGTCTCCAAAGGAAATGGTGACCATGACTGATGCTCAGGATCCTTATGAGCATGATGAAGATGTGATAAGATAAAATGTGCAAGAAGAACATGCCAAGACTAAATCCAATGGGAGAAGGGAGCAAATAACTCCTCAACATTTGGTGGAAAACATGATAAGCTTCAATGAAAGGTTGATGAATGCTCATGAGGAACATAACTAGCTCAATGCTGCTATTTTCCAGAGCCTCACTGATATGCAACAAAGGATAAACCTTGGTTTCAACCCAAGCAATGTAGTTAAAGAAGGAAGATATGCAGAGAGTCGCTTTAGAGGTCATTCTAGAAGGAGGACTCCAAGCCCAAGAAATAATTCTGTGAGAAAAAATCATTGAACACCCTCCTTAATATCTTCTTCTAGCAAGTCATGTGACTCCAGAGGTTCTCTAATAAGTCCAAGACATATTTATAGTAGATTTGAAGGAAGAAATAAATTGAAAGGAATTCCACAGGGAGAATTCAGGAAGGCAAGGCCTCCCACATTTGATGGAGAAGATAAGATTGGATAAGAGGTAGAGGCATGGCTTCTTGGGATTAAGAAATATTTCAGGATTCATGATTACTTAGGGAATGAAAAGGCTAGAATTGTCATTTACAATCTAAATGGAAGAGCTTCAATTTGGTGGGAACACCTCTTGCAAGTAAAAGGGATCGATGAAAGGAGGATCAACTGGGAGCGATTTAAGAAGTATTTCAAGGAAAAATACCTTTCTGCTAGGTATTATGAAAGCAAGAGGAACAGATTCAATGAACTTAAGTTGGGATAGAAATCTATGGAAGAACATGTCCATAAATTTTTGGAATTGTTGAGGTATGTGGACTACATCAAAGATGAGAGGATAAATATCCAATGCTTCCTTGGGAGTCTACCTCAAAGTTTAATAGATAGTATTGATTTTGTTAATCCACCAAGTCTTGATGAAGCCATCGGGATGGCAATGCATTGCTGTGATCAGAGTAAGGAAAAATCAGAGGTTCACCCAGCATGGAAAGGAAATCCAAGAGGGAGGTTTGATCAAAGGAAAAATGGATTCAAGCCACTATTAAAAAATCAGCCAAGAAATTTTCTAGAGAGCCAGTAAGAATGAAGTGGGAACAAGCCAGCAGTAGCAGCAAAAAAAGAATCAAAAGGAACACTTCAGTGTTGGGTATGTGGATGGAACCACATGCTTAAAGATTGTACACATCGGAGGGAGAATCCCCGTAGCTTGCACAACTTAAATGGAGAAGCTACAATGGAGGATACGGCAAGGGCAACGCCTCAAATTTATGCATCGTTGGATAATCATCAGGAAGACCATCAATCAATAGTGGTGGAAGTTGAAGGTAATATTTCTAAGCAATCTATTTCTGTTTTGATTGATCCATGATCTACTCATAGTTATGTTTCTCAAAACGTGGTTGAAGGTTTTTCTCTTAGAAAAGTGAAGCATAATAAGTCTTGGCTAGTTCAATTAGCCATAGGGACCAAGAGAAAAGTGAGTGAAGTAGTGATGGAGTAACCGATGGATTTGAATGGATTCCTCACCAAAGTAGATTTGAATGTCATACCATTAGGATCTTATGATGCTCTAATTGGTATGGATTGGTTGGAAAGGCATAGAGCCAAGATAGATTTCTATGAAAAGGTACTTGAATGCATTGCTGAAGAGAGAAGACCAGGATTAATAAGATGAATTCCCAAGCAAATTTCACTAAGATAGATTTCCTCCTTAGAGTTGAAAAAGTTTTATAAGAAGGGTTTTCAATTATATGCAGTTCATATATCAGATTCATCAGAGGAAAAATGACCAAGTATAGAAGACTTCCATTTATTGCAAGAGTTCATAGATGTTTTTTCGGATGAAGTTTCGGGACTACCACCAAAGAGAGATATTTATTTTACCATCGACAGTGTTTCAGAGGTAGTGCCAATATCCAAAGCTCCTTATAGAATGAGCATGCCAGAATTGATCGAGTTAAGGATGCAGTGTAATGTCCCTATTTTGACCCCATTGCATTAAAATGTAAATGATGTAATATGGTTATAAAATCGTGGTGAGGAGCTCAAGGCCAAGGCCCCACCATCGATTTATTGATGCATATGGTTTACGTGCTAGCCATGCACAATGGAATTGCGAATATCATGCAAATGTGCATTTTAATAAAATACCCACAACTAGCTACGCAATGCAACAAGAAATGGGGGCATGATTTTACAAGGAATTGGGAGGGAAATATTTAAACCCTTGGAGTGTTGATGTACATGTAACTTCGGAATCTATTTCACATATATGTATATTGTATTCCTATAGAGATGTTATTATTCTTCTATACGGAAGTGGTTGTATTCCTATAGAGATGTTATTATTCCTCTATATGGAAGTGTCGTCATTTATATTGTAAGTGTCGTAACTTATACTTGATGGGTTATTAGACCACCTTGTTGGGGTCGGCCCTGTATAAGTCATGTGGGTCAAAGGGTTAATAGACCACCCTATTGGGGGTCGGCCATGTGGGTCAAAGGGTTATTAGACCACCCTAGTGGGGGTCAGCCCAGTCAGCATTATGTTAAGTGGTTAAGTTGAGGCTGACCTAGTTGAGTAAAGGTCATGTCAAGTTAGTGTATAAATAGAGAGTCTGTCTCTCCATTTTACACATTCTATTCTCTCACTCACACTTGCGAGAGTGGCGCACTTGTGGAGGAGGAGGCTCTGCTGCTAGGAGAAGACTATCTCTTGTATTCTGGTTGTGTGATTGCTCTATCTATCTCTGAGGAAGTTATTGGGGTTTTTCACCTTTATGGTTTTCTCCATGTAAACTCTGTGTCTCTTGTGTGCTTGCATTATTGTGTCCATGATTGATATGCTATAGATTTGCTATACATATTGTTCTATCAGTTAAGATCCTAGATCAAATTGAATTAAATTCTGAAAATTTAACATGGTATCAAGGCTAGCCTGAAAGAAGGCATGATATGGCATGTATGACACTTGTTGCACTTACGATGCCAGGGCTTGATATAGCAAAAACTAGTCATCGTAGCACTTTCGCTATAAATCCATTTTGGCGAATTTTTCGGATATGAAATGTTTACAGGTCAAATATCAGAGCCCCATGTACCTTGTGTCCAAAGGAAAACCTCTAATTCGTTGTACGTTGTGACTTATGATCTGTACAATATAGGGTTTCTACCTCTTCCAGATCTGAGTCAAAATCAAGTGACCTTGGGAAAAAGGTCATAACTTGGGCTAGGAAGATCCAAATGAAATTTCTTAAAAATTGACAGGTAGTACACAAACTGTAATATCTCAGAAAAAAGTTTCAGAGGCCGAAGTGGAACCAGTGACACGTGGAACACCGTACAAGTGCGCTCTTTTGTATTATCCCATAAACAGGTCACGTTGCGACACTTGGAATAACTCTCTCTCAGAGAATCCAATTGAGGTCAGACCTATCGAGATGGAAAGATAACAGGTCGTGCTATCTTAGGAAAATGTTTCAAAGGCCGAAGTTGAAACAGTGACACATGGCACTTCGTACAAGTTCGTTCTCCTGTATTATCCCATAAATAGGTCACGTTGCGACACTTGGCATAACTCTCTCTCAGAGAATCCAATTGAGGTCAGACCTGTCGGGATGGAAAGATAACAGGTTGGGTTATCTCAAAAAAAAATTTTAGACCCTGTGGATCAAAAAGTTCAGAGTTACACCAGAAACAATCAGGTACATATTTCTGTCAAAATAGAATTATTTTTGTGTACCTTCATTCATGGCTTCCGGAATTTAGAGCTTTGAAGAAAGTTGAAATTTTTGTAATCGAAAACCACGGCTGGATGCTACTCATCAAAATCAAAATTTAGAGACCAAGATCAGATTTTTTGGTTGGGCAGAAGGTCGGGCTTGATCAAACCCCAGTTCGGGACTTTGATCGAAAGATGGAAAATTAGGGCTTCTGCAAAAATTGGAATTTTGGAAATCTGTGACCACGGCTGGAAGCTCCTCAGAAAAATTGAAGCTTAGAGTTTTGAATCAAATCTTTTGGTTGGGTGAAGCTCTAAGAAACTCAAACCCTAATTCAGGGTCCTCCCCAGTGAATCCAGAAATCTAAAAGATAATTTTGAGGGGTGAAACTTTGCAGTTTTCAAATTCTGAATATACCAACTTGATCAGCTCATCAAGGCGCATATTTCTATCCTTTTGGAAGTTTGAAATTCAAAGTTTGAATTTTTGGGGTTTCTTTGACAAACCCTAATCCATCTCCAGGTCCAGTTCTTGCAAATCAAGTGGATTGGGTTGATCCTAGAAGAAGATGGATTGGTCACCTACATAAGTGAAGAAGTTCCTGTCTCAGAGGGAGATGAGGCTAAGGCCTTCCATAAGAAGATTACAAGCAATCTTGACAGGTATGGCTTACAGGTATGTTTCATGGTTAAGTTTATCATATGTTTGTCTTCATATCATTACAGTACAATCTTGATTAATTACTGGACTTGTCGTATCACCTTAATAGAAGATATTCATTGATTAAGGTTTTGACACTTATGATTGTACTAATGCATTGTGATGTTGTATGAGGTTTATGTTGTTTGCTAACACAAAAGGTACACCAAGAAAGTCAAATCATGTTCTACTTCAAGAACATATGCTCATGGTGACATGAAGACAAATATTCATCCATTGTCATGGATCACATAGAAGATCTACTTTCGAGGTATGTATAACTTGGTTCTACAATGGTTAACTTATGAGACATGCAGGTTACTAGCACAAGTCACTGAAGAGAACCAGAAGACATTATGCGGGTATGTTAGACATAACTTGCTAGCATGCTAATCCAGGTATGTTTTTCCTATATCAAGCTAGAATCCTACCTTGTGTTAGGATCTTATACTGTTGTGTTGTTGATAATGATTATTCATGAAGTCATAGGTTTGAATAATCATGGTTGTATGCATATTATGTTTCTTACCATAATTGATGATATGACTAACCAGAAGAATCATGAAGGTATAGGTTTGAATAATCACGGGTTTTATGCATATTATATCTCTTATCTTGATTGATGATTCAACTAACCAGAAGAGTCCTATGATCAAATAAGAATATGTATGAGTAAAAGAAGACTTCCTTGAAACCTTGAATACTAATGTTTATTATCTGTGAATGATCATGAATATACATGTTTAAGATTATTGTGTTTTGATAGTATTAAGATTATACTAATAAATGTGTGATTATGTATGAGACCTCAAGGATAACACAATGATGATACTAATAAGCATGCATAGTGATTAAGGATGGATGTAAGTTCAAGGACAGGTAATCCAGGAAGCAAAGATCAAGAGGGAGCACACTCTAGTTGTTCCTGCAAGAAAGCAAAGGAGCACACTTCAGTAGTTTCTGCAAGGATGCAGATATTCAGAGGGAGTTGACCACTTCTCACAATCCACATAAGAATGGAGTTGCAGAAAAGAAGCAAAGACCGAGAGGGTGTAACGCCCATATTTTGATTAGGCATATTTATCAGTTAGACACACCATACTTTATTTTCTTATATATTCTGTTGAACTCAGCTCGATTGAGTAAACTATATTACGTTATGATGGACCTCATTATATGATGTTACTTTGTTTATGATTTCACTATGATTATGATGTTACTATGTTATGCGGTTATAATGTCATGATTAACATATGATTTATTTATTTTATGATTACAGTATACGTTTATATGTTTTCATTAAATAAGATGTGAAATATATGATTCGGTACGTGGATACCATCTTCTTATATGAATTATTGAAGTGTTATATGTCATACGCATCTATGATGAACTAAAAAGGTTACATGAAATAAAATGATTTTTGACAACATGGATCAATTGGCTGATCAATGGGAAATGCTTTCTATAAATTTGTATTTTGTGAAATACTAACCTACAGGACACAAGGGCTATGGGATAGCCAGTTACTTGATCTGATATATTGGAAGAAAGCATGTTCGTACAGTAAACCTTAGCAGCCAAACTGATAATCCCGATAGCAGCAAAGTATGAGTCGATAAGGGCGTAGGCCCAGTATGTTGAGAGGGATGGATGTGTTTCCCACCCTATGTTTCCATGAGACCCGAGGTCGTGGGAGGGCCGTGCTGAGACACGCTCCCCATGTAGTTGTGATGACGACGGTCGGATGCCTGCTAGGGGAGGATAGGTCCACTGTTCAGCTGACGCTATCACTCTCAAGTTTTATGTGGTAAGGTCAGTGAGTCCGACATCCACTTTTGTACTAGCAGAGGAAGGATAGGGAGGATGCAGGACGTAGGTTATGATGGGAGGATTTGTTAGTTAGTATCGTTGAGGGTTGAGTATTCCTTGATTCCGAGTTAGTGGTAGTAGGTACCCTTACATGTACATGATTGATTAAACTAATGTAAAGATAAAGATAATGATGTGAAATCGTAAAGAATTAACTGTTAAATAACTGAGAATGTTGAAGTAATTGTACTATATATATTATGCTTGTTCTTCTACATGGGGGTAAATACTACTACTAGTTAGCAGGTATGCATAGACAGGATGGGGTTTGTCTATAGTACCTTTATGATCTGTGCATACGCTGGCCACGCATGCACACCTTGCTCATGTACACTAGTATCGATATACGAACACTTAACCGAACACTTAACATATTGAATAAATGTATAAGTCGTCATAAGTAATTATGTTAATCATGCATTGATCGAATTCAGATAATTAATATAAAGTTATTTAAGATGTGTAAAACAAGTCAATTAAGCTATGTATTACTTGTTGGTAAACATTGTGATAAACAATTGAGACAAGTGTCGTCAGTTCACATTGTCATCTGAGAATTGTTGTAAATAAGGTAATGGTACTGTCTAATTAATTAGTAAGATTGTTTAAGCACTTAAGGGTGCTTTGTTTAGAAGAACGACGATACTATATAGATGTTAGGGTACTCATGTGATAAACAAATGATTTAAAATACATTTTTATTAAATTCACCATTTATTATTACTTTATGGTGATTTAATTAATATTATTACTTAATTAATGTTATTTTAATAATATTACTACCCATGTCATAACAATTGCAATATAGGTAAAAATGTAAATATTGATTAATAAATGATTAAAGTGTGATTATTTCCATTACTAAGTTAAAATAATAGGATAACAATTCTTGAATGGATGTGATGTGATGGAAAATGGTTATTACTATTTAATTATTCAATACGAATCTTAGAATTTAAATCTCAATATAAGTTAGCTTGACAGATGAGGTAGACCATTAAGACACACCATGACCAAGTTGAAAAGGCCAAACTATTTATATAATATTTTATTAATTACATTAATAACATTAAATACCAAGGATGGTGAATAGACTTGTAATTAATAAACCTTGTCCCGAATGGATAACCTTTGGGTAATAATTTCCACCGTAATAAATACTTACGACCGTCAATCAAAATCAAATAAATTTACCATGAGAGTAATTAATTATTCGGTACATTGAGTGTGAAAAATACATTTTTTATAAAGAAACGTGTATGAATGAACTAGTGAAAGGAGTAAATGTTTGAGGGGCTCGAGAGGGGGAGTTTGGGGCGGTGGAGTAAGCCCAAGGTCTTCTCGAGGAAGGGAATGTATATAGAGGGGGAGAGCTTGGAGGAAAAAAAAAAAAAGGTTTTGGGGAACAGAAAGAAGGTTTGAGAACCTAAAAGTTTGGAGAACCTAAGTGAAGACTGATCTCGGGATTATCAGATTGTGAGCTCGGGGGCTTGGAAATCCTTTGATTTCCAAGGGCCAACAAGATAATAGCTGGTCGGTAGGGTGGACACATCATCTTGGCTGACTAAGAGAATATAAAACCTGCTACAACCTATGGTCTACTAGCATCAGCATCAGGTAATTTCCTTGTTATTTATGTTATTTGATTATTATGCTAAAACGTACTCTGAACATACATATACCTTGCTATTTACTAATTTATTTCTGTGAAACATATTCTTATGCTAAAAACAAATTGTTGAAGGAAAATATTGATATGATAATGTTGGCTGCTTTTTGGACAGACCCGGGTTTTAATGAAGCGCAGCAACAAAACCCCTTGGCGCACTGGCCTTCTCGGCAACGAGCTGCGCAGCAGCTCGAGGTCTCACCCGAAGTGGCTATGGGGGGCTAAGGAATCATATTTCCTTAACCTAGGCGATGTGGAGACTTCTCTCTCTCCTCCTCGATGATTCCTCAAAGCGGAATGCCTTACTCTTCCGCAGACCTCTCAGTGCAACTGCGCTGAACTCTCTCTCGATGGCCTAGCTGCGCGGTATCTTCACTCCTGCTCACAAGGCGATTATCCTCTGCATCGCTACTCTATCATTTCTGCTTGCACACCCAGCGCAGTAACGCATTCCTCTATCGCTACAGTGACAACGTTCTACAGATTCCTTCGACACTTAATGATTATAGTTACCAAGGAGGCTTTGAGAACTCACTTAACATACTCATAAAGATAACGCAATATTCATGTATACATAAACAGTGAACTAAAACATGCAATCACTCAACACAGCATCATCACAACGAGAATTATGAAGTTCACCTCCATGGGGAAACCACATCCACGGGAGTGTCTTATATTAATCAAGAGAGGATAGAATTACACAATATGCTGCGCACACAGCTGCAGCCTTAGATCTTTCCAGGAAACTCCACGCACACAGCTGGGAGCCATTCTCTCGATCTAGTCTCTTTCTCTTCAGAGATTACAATAGTTCAAACGTCGACTCAGACTGTCTGCAACTCAAGGATTAGCTTCACGGCTATCCAGTTCCGCTCTTGTCTCCTAACAACACAGTAGAAGACTTACTACCTAGCTAGCTTATCTCAAATAGCTAACCTGCGTCTCAACATCTAAAGGCTAGCTTACTAACTAACATCTAACCTTTACAATTACTCATATATATAGGTGGCCATGACGGTCGCACCTTTACAAAGATGTGGGCCTTTCCCAACAGTAATCCCCAAAAACCCTAACCATGGACATGGCTAGGTGTACTGTAGGCGCCGCTTGCAGTCACGTCGCTGCTTCTTGTAGGTTCCGTGACTTCCGACGCAGATTGCGGGCATGGGCATCGCTTCATCGTTCACTGCTCCTTGTCCTTCGTCTTCAATGCTTTGGTCTGTTGCTCTTCCTTGATCAGAACAACCATAACTTCTGTACTTAGCCTTAAATGAGGGTAGCTGAGCCCTCTACTCCATTGCTTCATTTATTGTGGTAGCTGAGCTTTCTACTCGACCACATTCATTCTCCTTTGACGTGTGTGCGCGAGCTCTGCGAGTTCCGGTCCGTAATCTGCGCTAAGCTCATCCATCTGGCACCGTACTGCGCACCTTTTCCTTCTGCCCAAAAATTGGTGTTTATTCAAAATTAGCACTTTCCCTTCAACACTTGTGCTTTTTCCTCAAAATTCGCAGCTTTACCATAGCTGCGGCCTAGGCTCCAACAGGCCCCTAACACTTACTTGTGGCTCGCCCTTGAGCCACTCGCGCTAGCGTGTGGTCGCTTTACTTGCGCATCTGCTTTTGCTTGGGTCTCCGCGAATGTTTTCTTCCACTACGCAATAGCGGAGTCCATTTCATCGACACACTCCACATCTGTCTGCACTGTTTCTGCAGTGGCTTCTTCTTCAGTTATGCCATCAATCACCTGTTGAGATTCTACAATTTCTTTGATCTTTGCCTCGACTTGGGCAGCGAGGTCAGCATACTCATCCATAAATGGATGAATGTTGTTGGTGAGTTTAGCATCTTCATTTCTGAGCTTGTGCAGTTGCTATTGGATTCTGCGCACTTCACTCATTTTCCTCATTTTTGCTAAGCCTTCTAAGGCCTTAGCTTCTTTAGTCAGAATAGTTAGGGACTGTTCTGCGGCTTGTACCTATTCCAAAAGAACAATTTTGAAAGGGAGCGTCTCAAGCTCTGTCCAGGCCTCCATAGCTTGGTTCATCAGGTTCTCGGCTTCTTTTGCTCTGCTCGTCATTTGTGTGGAAGTTCTGCGCAGCGCTTCAAATTGTTCCTGCCTATCATCTGTAGAATGCGCTGCAACACGAGCTTCTAACTCGGCGATCTGCGTTCTATGGTCTTCAGCCATAGAAACTATTTCGTGCTCCAAGGTTTTCACCCTTCCTCCAATAATTTGAACTTTCTCAACCAGAGGAAGGTCTGGTTGAATCTTGCAGGCCGGCAACTCCTGGGAAATTTCATCAACTGCGCTCCTTATGCCAATGTCTTGTGCTTCATAAAGTGTCAGCTTCTCGGAGATATTCTTGTATCCTGCCTTCAGCTTTATCTCCTACGATTGTAGTCTTTGGTTTTCATGGAAGGTAGAGAGCTCTCTAGCTCTCAACTCAACAGAAACTTTCTCGTGCACTAGCTGCAAGGTTTCTATGGGAATCAAAGACAAATTTATTCCAACGGGCCCAACTGCACTTACCTGCAGTGCAGCTAGAGGATCCGGAAGTGTCATGCTTGTAGTCGGGATGTGCATGACAGTATGTCTTTCTACGAGTACTTCAACTCACTCGGTACTTGTGGTTACTTGTGGCGCCTGCGAAGTAGATGCTGGCGCATGGGTCTGCGCAACTCTTCCTGCGAGACCTTTTAATTCCACGAACTGCAGGTCCAGAGCACTTCTTATGTGAGCGTGCGCGGTCCGCAGCTCACGAAATTGCTCCTGTAAATACCGGTCGATCCCCGAGGGAATGGTCTCAGGGGGATGCGACACCTTTTGCTTCTTGGTCGCTGGTTCTGTCGAACCTTCATCACTTCTTTGCTCAGGGGCTTCCTTGCCCTTATCCTTCTCTTGCGCAGCAGGAGGTGGCATCGCGGGTGCGATTTCGACGGCTTCCCTCCATTCATCCGACCAAGACTTGATAGTTTCTTCAACATCTTCAGTGGTCATCCTGTAAAGGCCTACGGCCCATTCCTCGTGAATGCTATAAGGGCGGAGGTACAGTTGATGCAAGTCAGTAGAAAAGGCCAACTTTCCTTCATATCTTTTTGCTGTCTCCTCACTCAACCTTGGCATTTCCTGAATGGTATCTTTAAGGAGATGGTAGTATTCACAAAATATAGCACGGTTCATCGTGTGCTTCGTGAGATTGTTAGAATCCCAGAGATTGACATATCGCATTCCTGCGACTTCTCCTGCGCGGCGCGGAAGGAACTGAGTGTTCGGGGACTCCTTCCACCCGACCAATGCACATAAAATTAAAAGCCAAGAAAAATGGAACAACTGACCGGGGTTGTCTTGGACGTTCCGACAGTCTTCCAAAAAAGAATTGAGGAGGAAGAGAGACCAATTGTACTGTTCTCCCTCCGCAGCTGCAATAGCGAGCTCCACGACAAGTCCAGTAACTTCCTTCGGTCTGCACTTTGTGAGAAGTCTGCCTGCAAGCAGACTGCCTGTAAATCTAAGTGCTTCATCCTCAACGATCGTGAGGTCATAAGCTCGACCTCCTCTTGTTAATTTGTACTTCTGCACCAACTGTGCAGCTAACTTTCTATCTTTGTCCTTTCCAACAAGATGAATATTTGGGTCCTTACCAACCTTAGATAGGTCGGTAATATGATGGATTAAGTCGACGTTCAAATCGATTGGCCTCCCCAACCAAAGGTAACCACCTTGAACGCAGGATAGCAGTGTTTTAACAGCTGCATTGACTTCGTTGCTACGCCCGAAGTGCGGTAGCTTCAACAAGTTCAATAGTACAAACTTCTCTAAATTTGCTGCGAATTCCTTTGGGACGAATTCGTCAACCTTTCTGGTGGTATTGTGAACTACCGTCAGATAGTGATCTGGCGCAAACTGAGGATATGTTCTGTAGTCGCCTAAGTTAAAATCAGAAAACTTGACCAGTGGAAGGTGTCCAAGCAAGGACCCTTCTTATCGCACGCAAGCCGACAATGGAGGAAACGGAATCGGATACTTTGCATTCTTCGGAATATGCACCTCGGGTGCATCATCTGGGCGCAGCGGAATGTAATTCACCATAGTGGCCAACGGCTCTGGAACGGGCTCATCCAGCTGTTGCTGAGATGCTCTCGTGCCCAGAGACTGTCTAGGATCATTATAACCAGGGTGTACGTAAGTCGAGGCCGTCACCGGAGTAGTCATGCCGAAATCTAAGCCTCGGCGCATAAACTGACGAACAACTTCTTCAGTAGACAGGTTCTCCGTCGTGAACCGGTATAGACAACAAAACTTGAACAGACGAATGACGAAACAACGTGAAATACGAACACTGAAAACAAAGTAAGCACTCTGCACAACTCGGCTCTGAAAACAATAACTTAGATTCACAAACAAGACTATGCAACTCGAGAAAAGTAACCCGAAAATATACAAGTACGAGGTATTTATAGCTAAAGGCGACAGTAAATGTGGGCAGGTGGGGTTACTAGCTGTAGGCAACTCTGCATGAATTGACAAGATTTCGACCGACGCGTTTCTGCGGTGCATTAATTGTGATAGACGGGTTCTGACATCCTTCCGGGGGAAGCTAAAGCTTTCGGCGCATGGCATAAATGCAAATCTTAGGGAGATCAAGCCGACTCTGTCAGAGCGGATACAATGAAATGGTGAACTTATCCTTCATTAATATTCATTAATGTACACGAAACTTGCCTGGAAACTTGATGAATTTACTATCATAGAGGAGTACCAAGTCTCCTTCTTCAAAGTGTTTATTCTTAATGTGCCTGTCATGCCAAGCTTTCTGTCTTTCCTTCTGTACTTGTTGATGGAATCCGGCTAAAAGTCTGTCTTCTTGTAAGGCAAGCAATTGTGAGAGTCTTTCACTCATAGTATCAGTATCTGCCATTTCTGTGATTTGCGCAATTCTGAGACTGGGAACAATGTATTCCATGGGCATAACTGCTTCTTGTCCATACACCAAACTAAAAGGTGTGTGACCTATTAGTTTCTTGCATGTGGTTCTGTAAGCCCATAGTACAGCTGTGACTCTAAGGTCCCAATCATCTCTTTGTTGATTACAGATCTTCGTTAGGGCATTCTCGAGAATCTTATTGAATGCCTCCACCGTACCATTAGCTTGAGGGTGGTAGGGTGTACTCTTATGATGACTAATTTGGAATTCTTCAGTAAGGGCCTCTATAGTCTCATTAAGGAAATGTGTACCCTGATCACTCATTAGAATTAGTGGGCATCCAAATCTAGTGATAATGTTCTAAAAAATGAACTGTGCGGCAGTGGCAATGTCGCAGTTCTTCACTGGCTTAGCCTCAGCCCATCTGGTGAGGTATTCAGTAGCTGTAATGATGTATCTTGCGCCGGTTCTTTTTCCTGGTGGGTTGATAGGTCCTACGAAATCAATGGCCCATTTATCAAAAGCACGCAGTGTTATCTGGGGTCTTAGCGGCATTTCATCTCTCCTTGAGGGTTTTCCTGTTCGCTAGCATACATCGCAACATTTACAGAATTCCTTAGTATCCTTGTGCAATGTCGGCCACCAAAGACCTGCGGCTAAGATCTTTTGCGCAGTCGGCTTTCCTGCGAAATGGCCTCCTGCGGTTCTTGAGTGCGCTTCGGCGATGATGGAGTTCTTCTCATACGGTAGGATACATCTGCGCAAGACTTCGTCGGGGCCCAACTTGTAGAGATGACCTGCTATCAAAGTGAATTCTGCGGCTTTGACAACAAGTTGCTTCTTCTATTGGATTGTAAACTAAGCCGGCGCTTTCCCGGTAGTGAGAAACTCAAGGATATCGGAATAATATTCATCTGCTGCTTGAACAGAAAACAGCTGCGCGTCAGGCAGATTGTCCTCCAGATTTGTAGGTTCCTCCCCTGACTCTATCCTAGATAAGTGGTCAGGTCCTGCATTCAATCTACCTGGCTTTACAATAACCTCAAAATCATATTCTTGGAAGAGCAGTAGCCATCTGCAAATTCTTCCCCCTAACACTGGCTTATTGACCAAGTATTTCAAAGCAGAATGGTCAGTATACATTTTAAAATGTGCGCCTAGTAGGTAGTGTCTGAACTTCTGTAGGGCATAAACCATAGCTAGTCCTTCTCTTTCTGTAGTGGTGTAGTTCTTCTCGGCCGTGGACAGCTTTCTGCTAGAGTAAGCAATCGGGTGGTCAATACCTCCTTCTCCCAGTTGTGTAAGCACGACCCCCAATGCTATGGAAGAAGCATCGACATGAACATGAAAGGGTTTTCTCCAGTCTGGGAAAACTAGAATTGGCGCAGTGATCATCTTTTCTTTAAGTGTATCCAAGCTCTGTTGGCATTCTTCTGTCCATTGGAATTTCGAATCCTTTTTCAGCAATCTTTCCATAGGTGTTGTGATCTTTGCATAACCTTTGATAAAAATTTTGTAGTACCCTGTATGTCCCAATGTAGTGCGCAATTGTTTGATTGAGTTGGGCGCAGTTAAATTAGCAATGATGGCAACCTTCGCAAGATCCATCAGGAGTCCTTGTCTGCATACAATATGTCCCAACAAAATACCAAAAGGAGCACAGAAGATACATTTTTTCAAGTTAAGGGAAATCTGATACTGTCTACATTTTTCTAACATCATGCGCAGGTTCCCTATATGGTTCTTTACTAAACCAAACACAGTCCAGTCATCAAAATAGACTTCTAGAAACTTATGAATGAATTCTTTAAATACAACAACAACAACTCGAGAGAATATAGCAGGAGCATTTTTAAGACCAAAGGGCATTACTGTATACTGGAATGAGCCCCATTCTATTGCAAAAGTCGTCTTATGGCGGTCTTCTGGATGGATTCTCATCTGGTGGTATCCGGAAAATCCATCAGTGAAGGAGTAAGCCTCTTGTCCTCCAACATTATCAAGCACTTCGTCTGTAAAAGGAGTAGGAAATGGATCATGCGCTGATGCATCGTTCAGCTTGCGCAAGTCCACACAGATTCTTATTTTGCCTTTTGTCTTCTTCTCTTGTACGACCATAGGACTAATCCAATCACTTTCCTCTACTGGTTCAATGATACCTGCTGCGAGCATTTTATCAATTTCTTCTTTAACCTTTTCTTTATATTGCGGATTCAATCTGTACGGGCGTTGTTTTACTAGCTTGGCGTCTGCTTTCAGAGGTATGCGCATCACTCCTAAGTCTCCTAGGATGCCTTTCATTTCTGTGAACTTGGTAGGAAAGATATCCTGGTATTCACGTAATAAATCTGAAATATGGCCAACAGTTTCATCATCCCAATAATCTCCGATAGAAGCAAACTTGGGTTCGGCTTCTGTACCAATGTTAATCTGTTTGAGCTTGATGTGTTCTGTAATGGAAGGGATGTCAAGCTGAGGACCTTCAACATTGCGTGTCCCTTTTGATTCTGGAATATTGATGTTGCGAGGATCATCTTCCTCTTCTCCAGTGGTGAAATTATAGCATTCCAGGGAATGTTCTATCTGGACATCCCAATCTAGTTGGGAATATTCTGGTAATGAACATTGTTCAAATACCTTCTTTTTAATACACTTTAAAGC
Organism: Larix kaempferi; assembly: GCA_027924585.1. Taxonomy (NCBI): domain Eukaryota; kingdom Viridiplantae; phylum Streptophyta; class Pinopsida; order Pinales; family Pinaceae; genus Larix; species Larix kaempferi. Next base: position 6,525,058 of record BSBM01000393.1, on the reverse strand, counting down.
GCAGTCAATGCTTGGATGTTCTGACTCAAAGCTGAAGGTAAGTTGAAAACTTTCTATCATAAGAGGCCAAGTGGTAGTACCTCTGCGCAATTCTGTTTCAGTGTACCAGTTCCTTGGAACTGTATCCAACGTGTGGATGAATAGGTGAACCCACTCATCTTCTGGAATATCTGACCATTGCTGAATACATGCTTCAACGTGTGACCTAGGGTCACTCTGTCCATCATATTTGTGCAACACTTCTGCTGTGGTGTCCTGAAATCTGCACAGTATCAATCTGCGACAGTCTTGCCATGTGTAAATATTCTCTTTATGCGCACCCCACCATCTTGCGGGTGTAGCATGCAGTGCGACATCCAAAGCTTGTATGCGCTGCTCATCTGGAATCTGCTATTCATATGTGTGTATGAATTTACTTACTTCAGTTAAACCATCAAAAATTGGAGTGTCAGTCACTTCTGTGCCAATCCATCGAATGGATTTAGTCATCATGGCGCAACACCTCGCAGAAACCTCATATAAACGATTCTGCCAGTTTTCCAATCCTGCGTCTGAGTCTGATGTGCACGAGCTATCACATCACCAGCTGATATGGTCGTCTGCTATGGGATTGACATAGTCACTCTGACTAGCAGTCATCTGATACAAACTTTCCATGTGGCGTGCTTCTTCTTCTGCCTGAATGGGTTCAATATACCTTGGTCCTTGAATAGGATCAAGCGGTGCAATGACCCTAATCTAGTCATCCTCAAAGGTCATCTGTCTTTTCTTCAAATTAATGACAGCCAAATTATCAAATGCCCAGTCTATACCTAAAAGTGTTGGGTAAGGTCTACTATCATCCAGAATTTTGATTACTTCAAAGTCTGCAGAACTTCTTACTCCCTCGATATCAATAGGTACATTGGGTAATATGCCCAATGGAGAGACTCGTTGTTGATTCGCAAGTCTTAGCTGGATAGGAGATCTTGTAAGCTGAGGGCTACCCATCTGTTCCCATGTCTACATGGTGAGAACATTAACTTCTGACCCCAAATCTAAAATAACTTTGTCCATTTCAAATGCGCCAATCTGCGCCGTGAGCCTCATCTCTTTTCCAGTTCTAGTGTGACTCCCAATCTGGTGAACATCACACTGCGGTGTGTTCATCGAAGCAGATTGTTGACACTTATCCAATAGGTGTTGAAGTTCCATAGTTGCTTTTTCATTACGCAACAACTTTAAGCAGTTCCTCATAAAAGTATGGACACTTCCTAGTGCATCCTCTTCATCAGGCCTTCCGGATGTAGTGGCCTGTTCTTGTACCAGGTTGTCTTGTCTTAGCACATGCGATCTAATATCATTATGCGGAATTGTGACAGAACTTGAAGCTCTCGGATCTGAGAAATACTCTTGAGCTTGCTTGAATGCTTCTTTTTTCTTCTGCAGATTAAGTGGGGCTGGTTTAATATTAGCACGGTGCACCCATTGCGTCGCTTGCTTTCCAGTTCCCATCTCTGGCGCACCAGTGGTTGCTCCACTGCGCGTCACTATGTTAACTGTAGGGTCTGGCTCTCTTTTTTCTGCTCCAATCAACTGAATATTCTGATTGACCTGTGGTGTCTTTGCTTGCATCTTAGCCATCAACTGAGGGCATTCTTCAATGATATGATCATAAGATTTACAATATCTGCAAATGGTTGTAGGATTTTGGCAATCTCTTGCAAAATGACCTTGCGCTCCACAATTATAACAAGTGATCTGTCCTCTTCCTCGACCAAAATTTGTTGCGCGTCCGCGACCCCTATAATTTCATGCTCTACCGTCGCGAGTTTGGTCATATTGTCGGCCTGCTATGGGTCCTTGTGTCTCTGATTGTACTCTATAAACATCATGCTTTCTTTCCATCATAAGATCATATGCTCTGCAATTGTTCTCATCATGGCCTACTGATTTACAGAAATTACAATATAGATTCTTTGGAGTTTGTACATATTTCTAAAGTAAGTGACATTCTTGTGGTCGATGACCTCTAGTTCTACAGATTTCACACCAAGGCCCCTGTGCCTGTGGTAAAGGGTTAGGTGCTCCAGTCGCAATATACTCTATGAAAACGGGACAATGGTCCTTTGAATGACCTTGCGCTTTACATTTTGTACACCAAATTTCTTCCTTAATATCCTTGCCTTTCTTAATATCATGCACTTGCAAGGTTAAGTTTGCTAATTGGTTCTGCAACTGCGCAATGTCATTGCTTGTTCCAGCGATTGGTGAAGCTTCTAGTTTTATAGCCATCTCTAGAGCGTGTTCCTGAGTAGTGAGATTATGTTGCATAAGAGAAAGTCTAATGTGTGGGAGCAACGCAGCAATGAACCATTCCTTATGCTGCTATGGTGCAAACTCAAAGCTTACTTGATCTATCAAGGCTTTGAACTTCTGGTCAAAGTCCCATACTGACTCTGTAGGTAACTGTTTGATGTCTTTGAGCTCTGTTATACACTGTGATTCTGATTTAGGTTTCTTGAATTCTCTAATCATAGCATTTCTTACATCAGCAAGCGTCCTATTCTGTGCGGCTGAGTATTTCATGAACCAAGTTAAGGCTCTTTCTCTTAGTGTGGTTGCTAACTGAACCAGTTTAACAGCATCATCATTAATTTGCTTAATTGTCCAAATGGCTTCACATAGGAACCAGTGCTGCTCAGGGTCTTCTATCCCTGTTCCTCTAAAAGTTGGTAGCTTCATGTCATCACCCATCCTTCTTACGCTAGGTTGAGGTGGAGGTGCTGTAGCAGTGCCTCCTGGATGGTTGAACAAAGGTGGTACAGAGGTACCAGAAGTACTATGCGGGCTACTAGAAGGTGTTACTGCGGGGTTATACTGAGCTCCGTCTGGCTTTTGCGGTGTAAAAGGGTAATAAGGGATATGAGCACTCCCTTGTCTTTCTATATGTCTTTCTCTAGGAATTTGACTATCTTCTGGGCTAGACTCAAAAGAATGCTGGTCAATGCCTACTTTATACCGTTTTCCACTATGAGTGCAACCAATAAGTTCAGGATCACCATCAGAATCTGCGGACATTACTTGTCTATGCTATTCATTGGAAGCTATGCATAGTTTTTCTTTTTCATACAGAAGCATTTTTATCCATAAGTTCAGAGAATTTAAGAACTTACCTCTGTGTGATTGGAAGAAACTCCTCTCTGCTTCGCTGAAACTCTTTCTTGTATCTACTGCAAACTCAGTGATGAAACCTTCCAGCAGACTATTCAACCAAAAGTCTACTGTGCGGGACACAGAATTATCTACCCGCATCAAAATACTGACTAGCTCAGGCGTCCAAGCGACGGGTCGATCAACATGCACAGTGGGTCTAGTATCTGCTAACTTGGCTATCCAAGCATGCAACTCAAGTGCAAGTGTGACAAAGAAAATTTCGTGAAGGTCAGTATAGATATACTTCTGCAACCAGTCTTCTGTTTGAAGCCTAAAGCTTCTATTTTCTTGTTCAGCGAACTCTGTAGCCTTTAAATCAAACCAGTCTTGAATTTCTTTAGTTGTAGGATTCTAGTAACACATTTGTTAGCTGAGCAAGTCTCAAGGCAACAGAACCATTTGTTGGCTTCAGCAACAATCTCACATGTCGCAGAAATAACAAGTCGCAAGGCAACGGAACCATTTGTTGGCTTCAGCAACAATCTCACACGTCGCGGAAATAACAAGTCTCAGTAACAAGTCGCAAGGCAATGGAAACATTTGTTGGCTTCAGCAACAATCTCACACGTCACGGAAATAACAAGTCTCAGTAACAAGTCGCAAGGCAACAGAACCATTTGTTGGCTGCTTTTTGGATAGACCCAGGTTTTAATGAAGCACAGCAACAAAACCCCTTAGCGCACTGGCCCTCTCAGCAACGAGCTGCGCAGCAGCTCGAGGTCTCACCCGAAGTGGCTATGGGGGGCTAAGGAATTAGATTTCCTTAACCTAGGCGACACGGAGACTACTCTCTTTCCTCCTCGATGATTCCTCAAAGCGGAATGCCTTACTCTTCCGCAGACCTCTCAGCGCAACTGCGTCGAACTCTCTCTCGACGGCCTAGCTGCGCGGTATCTTCACTCCTGCGCACAAGGCGATTATCCTCTGCATCGCTACTCTATCGTTTTTGCTTGCACACCCAGCGCAATAACGCATTCCTCTATCGCTACAGCGACAGCGTTCTACAGATTCCTTCGACACTTAACGATTATAGTTACCAAGGAGGCTTTGAGAACTCACTTAACATACTCATAAAGATAACGCAATATGCATGTATACATAAACAGTGAACTAAAACATGCAATCACTCAACACAGCATCATCACAACGAGAATTATGAAGTTCACCTCCACAGGGAAACCACGTCCACGGGAGTGTCTTATATTAATCAGGAGAGGATAGAATTACAAAATATGCTGCGCACACAGCTGCAGCCTTATATCTTTCCAGGAAACTCCACGCACATAGCTGGGAGCCATTCTCTCGATCTAGTCTCTTTCTCTTCAGAGATTACAATAGTTCAGACGTCGACTCATACTATCTGCAACTCAGGGATTAGCTTCATGGCTATCCAGTTCCGCTCTTATCTCCTAACAACACAGTAGAAGACTTACTACCTAGCTAGCTAATCTCAAACAGCTAACCTGCATCTCAACATCTAAAGGCTAGCTTACTAACTAACATCTAACCTTTACAATTACTCATATATATAGGTGGCCATGACGGTCGCACCTTTACAAAGCTGTGGGCCTTTCCCAGCAGTAATCCCCAAAAACCCTAACCATGGACATGGCTAGGTGTATTGTAGGCGCCGCTTGTAGTCACGTTGCCGCTTCCTGCAGGTTCCGTGACTTCCGGTGCAGATTGCGGGCATGGGCACCGCTTCATCGTTCACTGCTCCTTGTCCTTCATCTTCAATGCTTTGGTCTGTTGCTCTTCCTTGATCAGAACAACCATAACTTTTGTACTTAGCCTTAAATGAGGGTAGCTGAGCCCTTTACTCCATTGCTTCATTTATTGTGGTAGCTGAGCTTTCTACTCGGCCACATTCATTCTCCTTTGACATGTGTGCGCGAGCTCCACAAGTTCCGGTCCATAATCTACGCTAAGCTCATCCATCTGGCACCGTACTGCGCACCTTTTCCTTCTGCCCAAAAATTGGTGTTTATTCAAAATTAGCACTTTCCCTTCAACACTTGTTTTTTTTTCTCAAAATTCGCAGCTTTACCATAGCTGTGGCCTAGGCTCCAACAGATAGTTATTTTTTTTATATACGAATGTAGGATTATTAAAGACAAAACACTATACTAAATATCATTTAAAAGCATAGAATCTTCTTTAGAAACTTACTCACATATATTCGGATAAGTGTGATACGTAGAAAATTAACTCAGAAATTTTACTTAGTGCTCTACTATAAAACCAGAGCACTACAGAGGGAGTTAACCCAACAAACAAACAAAGATAAGTATTTGAATTGTCATTACTTGCATATTTTATTGTTTAAATAATACTGTTCAATAATGTATATACTGATGTTCCTAGAATTAGGTTGTGTATTATGCATATTAGAATAGTTGCATTGATGAACAGTATACTACTAATATGCATGGGTAAGTGGCCTATGGCACTGTACAACATTCCATTGCTACTGATCTAGAATGAAACCTCTTTGCTAACATGTTGGGAATTGTGCACACTCTTAACAATGTTCTGGTAGAGATTGGAAGGCATCTAGAGAGTTATGGGATATGGATACATGTTGTATTGAAGCATTGGCTAAGATAATTGCATGACTGTATGACATATTTCTTTCTATGTAAGAATTTGTTCTGAAAACTATGAGATGTTTTCTAATCATGCAATTTAACTTGTTGTGTAGGAAAGATCGTATGCCATCACCTACAAAAGAAGAACTACAACATTTGTTCAGCAACAAAATTATCTATTAAAGATATTGAAGTTCCCAGGATATGGGAAGAATGCCATGATCCATCGATCATGAAGAATGATGTTTGGGATGTAGTCCCAAGACCTGAAGGGAAGTTTGTTATGACTTCCATATGGATCTATCAAGATCAAGCATGCTGCATATGGAAGCATAGAGAAATATAAAAGTGATGAAATAGAAGATACAGCAGATGGATTTCAAGATAGCTTTCTTGAATGGTGTAGTTGAAGAAGAAGTGTATGTTGAGAAGCCACTTGGTTTTGAGACACATGACAGGGAGTCATATATGTGCAGAACTTGGGTATGATGCACCACTTTCTAGGTATGGAGGTGTGGCAGAGTGCAGATGGAATCTTCCTTGGACAAGGGAAGTATGTAGTAGAGATCCTGAAGAGGTTCGGGATGATGGACTACGAGGCTATGGCATCGAACCTGAAGCTTCTGTGTGATGCTTCATCTGAACCAGTTGATATCACTATGTATCGTCAGATGATTGGGTCCTTGATGTACCTGATGAACATGAGACCAGATATTTGCTTTGCAGTGAACACATTGAGCCAGTTCCTGACAGATCCGAGGAGTGTTCACCTGGTTGTTGTAAATCATATTCTGAGGTACCTGAAAGGTACAGTGGATTATGGGCTCGAGTATGAAGCGAATCAAAAGTTTAACCTGCAGGGTTATGTTGATTCAGATTGGGCAGGCAGTGCTGTAGATAGGAAGAGCACATCTGGGTGGTTCTTCAGTATGAGATCAGGTGCGATCTCTTGGTTCAGCAGGAAGCAGTCCTGCGTAGCACTGAGTACAACTAAGGCCGAGTATGTTGCATCCTGTTCAGCTAGTTGTGAGACAGTATGGCTACGGAAGCTACTGTTTGAGTTATTTGATCTCTCGTTGGATGCTACTGGTATCTTTTGTGATAACCAGAGTTGTGTGAAGCTGTTCAAGAACCCAGTGTTTCATGACAGGTCGAAACACATAGAGATCAAATATCAGTATATTAGGGATATGGTGCAGAGAGAAGCTGTGAAGCTCCTGTACATTGCGACGGACGAGCAGATTGTAGATGTGCTGACGAAGCCACTAGCCAGGGTGAATTTCGAGTACTTCAAGGAGAGGCTTGGTGTTCTTCAAATTAATGACACTTCGAGGAAGAAGTGATGGACACATTTTGCAGAAGCCATTCCAAGCATGTTGGAAGGATGATCCTTCACATGGCTGTGGATGTAAGCGCTGGATGATGAGCATCAGGACAATGCTCTAGTTACTGCTCTGTATACGCATCATGTTGGATGCTGGATATGATCAGTTGGATCATTTATATATGTACGCATCATGTTGGATGTTGGATATGACCAGTTGGATCATTTATATGTATATGTATGTACGCATCATGTTGGATGCTGGATATGATCGGTTGGATCATTTGTATGTATTTTGTATATGCATCATGTTGGGTGCTTGGGCCATGTATCTGTATATGTATCAGGTGGATACATTGTATGATCAGGTGGATCATGTATGGTGATATGTATCATGTATTTGTATGTGTATCAGGTGGATACACTGTATGATCAGGTGGATCATGTATGATGATATGTATCAGGTAGATACTTGGTATGCATCAGGTAGATGCATTGTATGATCAGGATGATCATGGATGACTGGCTTCAGGATGTTGCTCCAAATGACATGCAGCAGGATTTTGCTGTGATGATGATCAGGATGATCATGTGTACATCAGGATGATGTATGGTGAGTATCAGGTTGATACTCTGTGGCCGTGGAACAGGTTGTGTAGATAAGCATGTAATTTGTGCCCTGGGAGATTTGCAGATAGTCTTTTGAGGTTTTGCCTATGGCATGTAATTTGTACCCTAGGATATCTGGCAAATGCTCTTTCGAGGTTTTTCTTGGGAGGACACATAATTTGTGCCCTGGGAGATCTGCAAATAGTCTTTCGAGGTTTTGCCTATGGCATGTAATTTGTGGCCTGGAATATTTGATAGATGCTCTTTCGAGGTTTTGTCCTATGCCATGTAATTTGTGCCCTGGGAGATCCGATAGGTTGAGCCGTGTGCTCGTAATCAGTCCTAGGATGCTCTTTCGAGGTTTTTCCATGACCACATGTAATTTGTGCCCTGGGAGATCCGATAGGTTGAGCCTTGTGCTCGTAATCAATCCTGGGATGCTCTTTCGAGTTTTTGTGGTGACCACATGTAATTTGTGCCCTGGGATATCCGATAGGTTGAGCCTTGTGCTCATAATCAGTCCTGGGATTCTCTTTCGAGGTTTTGTGGTGGGGTCACATGTAATAAGTCCTGGAGATCTGGACAGGATGAAGAAGGCCTCAGATGCTCTTTAGGGTTCTTGCTAGTCAAGAGACTCTTTTAAGATTTTGTGACGCACGTAATAAGTCCTGAGATTTCCACAGTATGGCCAGTGATGATGAAGACCCGCAGGTTGTGGGCCTACATCCAGTATGAAAAAGTACTGGCTCTATAGAACTTCCTATGACGAGTAGATTCAGAGATTGATTGAGATAGCAACAGTAGTGACGATGATCCAGAGAAGATGACTTGTGCTAGAAGACTTGTGTCGAGAAATACCTTCCTAGTTAAGAGGGAGTGTTGATGTACATGTAAGTTAGGAATGTATTTCACATATATGTATATTGTATTCCTATTGAGATGTTATTATTCCTCTATACGGAAGTGATTGTATTCCTATAGAGATGTTATTATTCCTCTATACGGAAGTGTCGTCATTTATATTGTAAGTGTCGTAACTTATACTTGATGGGTTATTAGACCACCTTGTTGGGGTCGGCCCTGTATAAGTCATGTGGGTCAAAGGGTTAATAGAACACCCTATTGGGGGTTGGCCATGTGGGTCAAAGGGTTATTAGACCACCCTAGTGGGGGTTGGCCCAGTCAGCATTATGTTAAGTGGTTAAGTTGAGGCCGACCTAATTGAGTAAAGGTCAAGTCAAGTTAGTGTATAAATAGAGAGTGTGTCTCTCTCATTTTACACATTCTATTCTCTCACTCACACTTGGGAGAGTGGCGCACTTGTGGAGGAGGAGGCTCTACTGCTAGGAGAAGACTATCTCTTGTATTCTGGTTGTATCATTGCTCTATCTATCTCTGAGGAAGTTATTGGGGTTTTTCACCTTTATGGTTTTCCCCAAGTAAACTCTGTGTCTCTTGTGTGCTTGCATTATTGTGTCCATGATTGATATGCTATAGATTTGCTGTACATGTTATTCTCTCAGTTAAGATCCTAGATCAAATTGAAGTAAATTCTGAAAATTTAACATGGAGCCAATTAAGTCAAGCCAAGTGTCAATGAGAGAACCCATAAAACCCTCAACAACCCATGTTGACTTTTGTACCCAATCATTCATTTCTCTCAAAAGTTGGTTGAGGTAGTGAATGCCTTGGGGAATGGGAGGTATGGCTATCCAAATTCGAGTATGGGCAAGCCACCCTGCATAGAAAAACATTTTTTTCTCTTTGGGAAAGAAAAGAGCCATGAATTTCTCCCCAAGTCATTACCCATCAACCAATTTCTCTCCGTTAGGAGTTTGGAGCTACCTGGGCATTTTCCAGCCATGTTTTCGTGTGTTTTTCTTCATTCTCAGCTGGGAGAAGGGCGTTTTTGTGTTGTATACTAGTGGGGAAGAAGGGGAATTGAATTGGGGTTCCATAGAGACCGTTTTGGATGTTAAATGCTTAGATAGTTGGGGAGAAACCGTTTTCCTCACTGTGAATGTTTTTCCCCATACCACAACTTGTTTTTGGTTGGAAACGATTTGGGGAAATCCCATGGCCATCTTGTTGGTAAATCCGTTATTTTGGCTTGAGCTTGAGCAAGCATCCAGGGTTCAAATGTAGCCTGATAAACCCAGCTATGGACTGGCTTGGCTCATATGAAACGACTAGCTGGCTGTGTATGAGCTGAATGTCCCCTTTTCCTTGTAAGAATCATGCCCAGCTCGGGGGTGGAAGTTGTGTTGAGAGATTGATGAACACAACTAGCCTATGGTTGGGTGGAACGCTGCAGCAACATAGCTAGTTTCTTGGGACAATTGCATAATGAAGATAAGTGTTTTTTTTCTATCTATGTATTTACTTCTGCAATGTTTAAATTGATGACTGTTTTGATATGCCGTATGCATATGATATGTGTGTGGATGAGGTTTATTTCCGCTGTACATGTTTGTTGAATTGCATCTGCACACATTGGTTTTAATTCGTATGAATCTGATGAATCAGGCTGAGTTTTATGAAAATCCCCAGAGATTGGCATCTTGTTCCCTTCCTCGAATTGGGTCTACGGGAGGGGATGTTGCATGCAGCTACAAGAATTAATGGACAAGAATTATATCATGCCAAGTGTAACTCCTTGAGTAGCACCGGTGTTATTTTTCAAGAAAAATGATGCGACTTTAAGGTTGTGTATTGATTACAGACAGCTAAATAAAGTGGTAGTCAAGAATAAGTACCCATTGCAAAGAATTGATGATTTGTTTGATCAAATGAAGGAAGCTAAAGTGTTTTCAAAGATTGAATTGAGGTCAAGCTATCATCAAGTGAGGATAAACGAAGGATACATTCACAAAACAACTTTCCGGACAAGATATGGCCATTATGAGTTCACAATGGTACAATTTGGTCTTACCAATGCATCTTCAACATTCATGTGTTTCATGAATAGTGTCTTCAGCAAGTATTTGGATAAGTTTGTGTTAGTATTTTTGGATGACAGTCTTGTTTATTCAAATATTGAAGAAGAGCATGATGAAAATATAAGAATGGTTTTCCAAGTTCTTAGAGAACACCAATTGTATGCAAAGTTGAGAAAGTGTGATTTCTATCAAAGGAAGGTGCAGTATTTGGGTCATGTCATCTCAAATGAAGGAATTGCAGTGGATCCAGAAAAGAATGAAGCCATAATGGATTGGCCTACTCCAAAGAATGTTACAGATGTTAGATCTTTTATGGGTCTTGCAGGATATTATAGAAGGTTCTTTGAAGGATTCTCCAAGATAGCTCATCCAATTACATCATTGTAGAGAAAGAATGTCAAGTTTGCATGGTCCAAAAAATGTGAGAAAATATTTCAGTAGCTAAAGAAGTTACTTACCAACGCTCATGTTTTGAAGATTGCAGATCCAATGAAGGATTTTGTAGTGTGCATAGATGCTTGCATTGAAGGGATAGGTGGAGTGCTTATGCAAGAAGGATTTGTGATTTGCTGTGAGTCAAGAAAATTAAAAGAGCATGAAAATAATTATACCACACATGGTTTAGAATTAGCATCCATAGTACATGCTCTCAAGATGTGGAGACATTATTTGTTGGGAAGAATATTCGAGCTTAGGACAGACCACATGAGCTTGAAGTATTTGTTTGACTAGAGCCAAACTTGAATTCTAGGTGAGCTAGATGGATGGAATTTCTCTGTGAATTTGATTTTGAAATTAAGCATGTAAAAGGAAAAGAAAATAAGGTTGCAGATGCTCTTAGAAGAAAATTTCATGTTGCAGCATTAAGTATGTGCAAATCATATTTCAAGACAAGAGTTCTTGAATCCCAAAACGGTGATGAAACATACTGCCGGATTAGAGAAAAATTGCAGTAGGGAAATATAGATGAAAAGTGTGCAGGATATCAGGTTGGTGAAGATGATATTCTCCTCTATAAATATAGAATGTATATTCCAAATTGTGCATATTTAAAGAAGCTAGTGATGGATGAAATACATCAAATGCCATACTCTGGACATCCAGGATATCAAAAGACAATAATACTAGCAAGAAAGAAATACTTTTGGCATGGGATGAAGAAGGACACAAAAGAATACATTTCTAGGTGTCAAAAATGCCAACAAGATAAGACATAACGTCAACATCCAACAAGATTATTGCAGCCTTTTCCCATTCCAGAATGGAAGTGGGAAGTAATTTCTATGGATTTTATAATAGGTTTTCCAATGACATTGAGAAAGCATGATTCAATTATGGTAGTGGTGGACAAGCTATTAAAGGTAGCTCACTTTATTCCAGTCAAGTCCACTCATAAGACAAGTGACATAGAAAATATTTTCAAGAAGGTGATATTCAGATTGCATGGATTTCCCAAGGCAATAATTTCAGATCGAGATGTAAAGTTCACATCCAATTTTTGGAAGGGATTATTTCAAGAATTGGGAACTCAGCTGAATTTTAGTACAACATATCATCCTCAAACAGATGGAGAAACTGAGAGGGTGAATCAGGTTCTTGAATACATGCTAAGAATGTATGTGATGGATAAACCAACCAAGTGGGGGGATTACCTACACTTGGTAGAATTTGCATACAACAATGGAAATCAAGCCTCATTGGGAATGAGTCCATTTGAGGCATTTTATGGAAAAAGATGCAGGACTCCAGTGAATTGGGATAGTCTAGTGAACAGGGTAGTGCTTGGGCCAGAGATTATCAAGGAAATGGAACAAGAAATTGTTAGGATCAGGAATAATTTAACGGCAGCCGAGGGCGGGAAAAAGAGTTATGCAAATTTGAAAAGAGTGCATAAGGAATTTAAGATTGGGGATCATGTTTATTTGAGAGTGAAACCAAGGAAAATTTCACTAAAGTGGGGGAGTTGTTCCAAGATGGAATGAATATATTGTGGGTCATTTGAAGTCCTTGATAGGATAGGACCAGTTGCATATAGAATTGCATTTCCTGCTAACATGAGATATCATAATGTCTTCCATGTTTCTTTGCTTAAGAAGTATGTACATGATCCTAATTACATAATTGATTGGAATGTTATATAGGTAAAACTTGAGGGAGAGTTCCAAGTGGAGCCTATGTGCATCCTCGACAAGAAGGTCACATTGCTCTGGAATCGAGCCATCAGACAGGTAAAGGTGCAATGGAAGCACCTTACTCTAGATGAGGCTACATGGTGTTGAATATTGTAACTTCTAAGAATATTATATTTGTATATTATTTATTCCGGAGATGTTCCATACCTCCGATGTGATTATACTATGAATCCGGAGATGTTTATTCCTCCGAATTGGTTGTGGTAACTAGGGTTATTAAACCCACCATGTGGGGGTCGGCCCAGTCAGTTATAATAGGGTATTTAACCTAATGGTTAAATATGAGCCTACATGTACTTGTGTAAAATACATGTCAGTGTAGTGTATAAATAGAGGAGGTATGTTCCTCATTTGATACACTCACTCACTTAAGAGAGGCACACTTGTGGAGGAGAGGTCTGCTATGGTGGAGGAGGAGATCATGTCTTTGGTTTGCATCTTTGTATATTGCTGGTTATCTATATTGAGGAAGCTTTACTGGGTTTTCTACCCCATGAGGGTTTCCCAGGATAAATCTGTGTCTCTTGTGTTTATGCTATGCTTGTTGTTTCTTCAGTGATCCTGTATATGCTATCATTGTGAAATGGAATGTAATGCTGCTATTTTCTGTCTTAGCATATTGAATTTTAACACGGTATCAGAGCTAACCTGAAGGAAGGCAATGTATGGCACTTACGACACTTGCTTCTCTTGCGACAATTTGAAGGTTAGGGTTTTATATAGCAAAAACCAGTCATCGTGGAAATTTCACTATAAATCCATTTATGCGAAGTTTCAGGATTGAAAAAGTTTACAGGTCGTAGATAACATCCCCAGGTACCTTGTGTCCAAAGGGAACCCTCAGATTCTCTGTACTTTATGAGTTATTGTCATTACAAGTTAGGGTTTCTCCCTCTTCTAGATCTTAGTCAAAATCAGGTGACCTTGGAAAAAAGGTCATAACTTGGGCTAGGAAGCTCCAAATGAAATTTCGTAAAAAGTGATAGGTAGTACATATACTGTACTATCTCAAGAAACTTTTTCAGAAGCCTAAGGTGAACCAGTGACACGTGGCACGCTGTACACGTTCGCTCTCATGTTTTATCCCATAAACAGGTCACGTTGCGACACTTGGCATAACTCTCTCTCAGAGAGTCCAATTGAGGTCAGACCTATCAGGATGGAAAGATAATAGGGTGAGCTATCTCAAGAAAAGTTTTCAGAGGCCGAAGTTTAAACAGTGGCACGTGGCACGCCGTACAAGTTCGCTCTCTTGTTTTATCCCATAAACAGGTCACGTTGCGACACTTGGCATAACTCTCTCTCAGAAAATCCAATTGAGGTCAGACCTGTCAGGATGGTAAGATGACAGGTCAGGCTACTGCAAAAAATGTTTTCAGACCCTGTGGAGCAGAAATTTCAGAGTTATAGTAGAAACAATCAGGTGCATATTTCTATCAAAACATAATTATTTTTGGAGCACCTTTATTCATGGCTTCCGGAATTTAGGGTTTCGGAGAAAGTTAGAATTTTTGGAATCGGAGTCCACGGTTGGAATATCCTCAGGAAAATAAGAGTTTAGAGCCTTGGATCAAACCTTTTGATTGGACAGAAGGGTGGGCTTCATCAAACCCTAGTTCGGGTTCCTGTCTAGAAGATCCAGAAGTTTCGAAGGCAATTTTGAGGGGTCAAATTTTGGATATTTCAAAATTGAAGAATGCTAGGTTGATCAGCTCAGCAAGACACATTCTTCCATCCATTCAGAAGTGTGAAAGTCAAAGATTGAATTTTTAGGGTTTCTCTAGCAAACCCTAATCAAGCTCCAGATCAAGTTTCATGGGGAGTTGAGGCTAAGGCCTTACATAAGAAGACTACAAAAAGTCTCGACAGGTATGACTTAAGGAGGTTCAGGTATGCCTTGAAATATGATTCTTGATTAAGTTCATAATGTGTTTGTCTTCATGTTATTTATTAGTACAATCTTGATTAATGTTATTAATTATCTTATCACCCTAGTAACAATATGAATGCATGTGAATGATCGAAGACATTCATTGATTAGGGCTATATGATTGTACTTATGCATTATGGTGTTGTGTGAGGTTGATGTTGTCTGCTAACAAGACACAGGTACATCACAAAAGACAAATCAAGTTCCATGACCATGACAACATGAAGACAAAGACTCACGAGGTATGTATGACTTTGTTATATCATGTTTAACCTACGAGACATGCAGGTTCTAGCTCAGGATCTCTAGATCATTGAAGAGATTGTTTAGGTATGTTGTACATAACTAAGTAGGTATACTAATCCAGGTATGTTTTCCTATGTCATGTTAGAATTTTAGCTTGTGTAAGTATACTTGGTATGATTGGTTAGTATTCAAGGGTTTATGCATATTATGTCTCTTATCTTGGTTGATGATTTAACTAACTAGATCAAACAAGAATATGCATGAGTAAAAGAAGACTTCCTTGAAACCCTGAATACTAATGATCATGACTGTACATATTCAAGATTATTTAGAATTAGAATGTTTTGATAATATTGAGAATATAGTAATGAATGTATGTTTGTGTATGAGATCATGAGGATGACACTAGTGTACACTTGAGCATGCACAGTGGTATAGAATGAATAGAAGTTCAGAAGACATACAGAAGATCAAGCGGGAGGCAACCACACAAACATAAAAGATAAGTATTTGGGTTGTTATTAGAAATAGTAAATGATATTGCTTGTATGCATATTTGTATTCCTAGAATATATCATGCCGAGTGTAAACATTCATAAAGCATTGAACAGTATACTACTAATATGCATATGATTGGTAAATTGGACAAACATTCCATTGTTGCTTGTCTAGAATGAAGCCTCTTTGTTGACATGCTGAGAGTTGTGCACACTCTCGATAGTATGTTCTGGTAGAGATGGAAGGCATCTAGATAGCCACTGTATGCATATAGGATATGGGAAAGTGTTGTGCCAAAGTATTGGTCAAAATAGTTGCATAACTATGTAAATGATATCTGTATGCATAATAGGTTATCATATAAATATGATTTGATGATTATGAAGTATTACTAATCATGTACTTAATTTTGATTTGTAGGAAAGATCATGATGAATGATGAACTCTGAACAAGCGATGGATGTTCAACAAAAGATTTACAAATCAAACACACTATAGAAAGATTGTGGTTAAGAGATTCTCTTAGAAAGAGGAAGAGAATCATGATGAGATGTTTTGCTCCAAGGGACTAGATAAGACCATTCTCTTAATAATGTAATCAGGTTCTGTATGGGTTCCCAGGATCGGTAGTCAATTGATGAGCTTAATGATCATCATGAGTGATGTGGATCTCAACCTTTGCTACAAGGTTGAATATGGGTTCTATACACATATGACATGGATGCAAGAAGGAACTCACCATAGAGTTCGAATGATTTTAAGGCTCATTTTAGTAGACCCATCTGACAAGAGATGGCACAGATAGATATGCAGAAGATCACTCAATGCTGAGTGTGAATAATGGACAATTGACAGCTTCATGACAAAGCTGGGGCTTTACCAGAAGTAAAGCTGTTCCTAACCTTTACCTTAAGGTTGTGGATGATGAACCTATCATACCATTATTGTATGACGATGATCTCTTTCTGACAAGGAATAAGAAACAGGTCATGAAAATGGCTGCAGAAATGAAAATGAAAGATCTTGGATTAATGCACTACTTCTTAGGTCTAGAAGTATGGCAAGATCCAAAAGGAATCTTTTAAATCAAGGTAAGTTTGTTGTGAAGTTTCTAAAAAGATTTGATATGTTGGAGTATAAATCCATGGCCACTCCCATGGACTCCAACTTGAAGTTATTAGTTAATGACTCATCGTATTTAGTGGACCTAACCCTATATAGACAAATCATTGGGTCATTGATGTATTTAAAAAATACTAGGCCAGATATATGCTTTGTTGTAAATACCCTAAGTCAGTATCTAGTAGAAACTAGAAAGGTGCACTTAATAGCTACAAAGCATGTAGTAAGGTACCTAAAAGGTACATTAGATTTTTGGTCTATATTATCTTGGAGGTCATGAACTCCGTTTACATGGTTACTCAGATTCTGATTGGGCAGGAAGTGCCTCAGATAGAAAGAGTACATCAGGTGGATGTTATAGTCTTGAATCTGCCATGATCTCATGGTTCAGCAAGGAACAATCTAGTGTGGCTCTCAGTACTGCTGAAGCAGAATATATATATAGCTGTCTGCTCTGTCAGCTGTGAAGCAGTATGGCTTCAGAAGCTTTTATATGGAGTGTTTGACTTAGAAATGAATTCCACTATGATTATGTGTGACATTCAAAACTGCATCAAGATAGAAAATCTTGTATTCCATGATAAGTCAAAAACACATAGAGATCCGATACTTCTATATACGAGATATGGTGCAAAGAGGAGTTATCAAGCTCGAATATATAAGCACTGAGGATCAGATTGCTGATATCTTGACTAAACCTCTGTCTCGAGTGAAGTTTGAATACTTTCGAGACAAGCTTGGTATAGTTCAAAAGAACTCTCCTCGAAAGGGGGAGTAGCATAGTATCTGATAACAAGTCTGTCTCATCAATGATGAGGTTACCTATTTACTGCACTTAGTTACTTAGAATTATTTTTAGGACCCTTAAATTTTTACTTTTGATGATAGATGTATTAGTAAGAATACATGCTTTTGATGATAGATGTATACATACTTTTGATGATAGATGTATTAGTGAGTATACATGCTTTTGATGATAGATGTATTAGTGAGAATACATGCTTTTGATGATAGATGTATACATGCCTTTAATGATATATGTATTTGATTCTATTGATGAGGATACATGTTTTGATATACATGTTTGGATGATGAGGATACATGTTTTGATATACATGTTTTGATGATGAGGATACATGATTCCTTGATGTACTTGTATGGATGAAGATACTTGTACCCATGATTGACATACGAGGGGATTGGATCATCCCTGGACTTCAGTCCTAAAGAGAGCCGTAGACGTATGTCTTCGAGAATGAAGTCCTTGGTGGACTTGAGGGGATTGGATCATCCCTGCACTTCAGTCCTAAAGAGAGCCATAGACGTATGTCTTCGAGAATGAAGTCATTGGTGGACTTGAGGGGATTGGATCATCCCTGGACTTCATTCCTAAAGAGAGCCGTAGACGTATGTCTTTGAGAATGAAGTCCTTGGTGGACTTGAGGGGATTGGATCATCCCTGGACTTCAGTCCTAAAGAGAGCCGTAGACATATGTCTTCGAGAATGAAGTCCTTGGTGGACTTGAGGGGATTGGATCATCCCTAGACTTCAGTCCTAAAGAGAGCCGTAGACGTATGTCTCCGAGAACAAAATCCTGAATGAACAGGTAAGGGGATTGGATCATCCTCGGACTTTAGTCCTTTGAATTGAGCCGTAGACATGATGTCTCCGAGAACTAAATCCTGAATGAATAGGTAAGGGGATTGGATCGTCCTCGGACTATGGTCTTTTGAATTGAGCCGTAGACATGAGGTCTCTGAGAATTGAATGATAGGACTGGATCGTCCCTGGACTTCGGTTCAAAAGCTACATGATAGGACTAGATCATCCCTGGACTTCGGTTCAAAACGTACATGATAGGACTGGATCGTCCCTATACTTTGGTTCAAAAGGTACATGATAGGATTGGATTGTCCCTGGACTTCGGTTCAAAAGGTACATGATAGGACTGGATCGTCCCTGGACTTCGGTTCAAAAGGTACATGATAGGACTGGATCATCTCTGGACTTCGGTTCAAAAGGTACATGATAGGACTGGATCATCCCTGTACTTCGGTTCAAAATGTACATGATAGGACTGGATTTTCCCTGGACCTCAGTTCAAAATGTACGTGACAAATCCTAGAATTGTTTTAGGTTACATCCAGCATGAAATAGGGTTGGCTCTGTAGATATGTTACATCCAGCATGAAACAGGGCTGGCTCTGTAGATGTGATACATCCAGCATGAAACATGGTTGGCTCTGTAAATGTGATACATCCAGCATGAAACAGGGCTGGCTCTGTAGATGTGATACATCCAGCATGAAACAGGGCTGGCTCTGTAGATGTGATACATCCAACATGAAACAGGGCTGGCTCTGTAGATGTGATACATCCAGCATGAAACAGGGCTGGCTCTGTTGACGTGACACATCCAGCATGAAACAGGGCTGGCTCTGTTGACGTGACACATCCAGTATGAAAGAGGACTGGCTCTGTGGCGGTAAATCCTAGATCTGATCTAGGTCACATCCAGTATGAAAAAAGGACTGGCACTGTGGTTAGGATTAGATCGTCCCTAGACATGAGACTTGTCTTAAAGAGATAAGGATTGATCATCCTAGAATTTGATCTGGATTGTATCATCCATGGACCTATGTCCTAAAGAGAGCAGGATTGATCATCCTTTAATATGATCGTGTGATGATGATGCTGATGATCGATGCTGATGATCATGTGATGACGATGCTGATCGTGTGATGCCGATGCTGATGATCGTGTGATGACGATGCTGATCATGTGATGGCGATGCTGATGATTGTGTGATGACGATGCTGATGATAATGTGATGATGATGCTGATGACGATGTTGTTGATCGTATGATGACGATGCTTATACTCATATGATGACGATGCTGATGATCGTGTGATGACGATGCTGATGATCGTGTGATGACGATGCTGACGATCGTGAGGATTCAGATATTGATGTTGCTGTAGCTTTTTGAGTACTGCAGAAGATAAAGACTCAGTATTGAAGATGTTGATGTTCCAGTATTGAAGATGTTCCAATAACTGGTTGAGTTACTAATGATGTTGAGAAAGCTTCCAATGATTTATAGATGTATCATGTATGATGTATGACTCGTTGCTCCTGCGGATGTTGTTATAATGTCCTTCTCGTTAAGGGGGAGTGTTGAATATTGTAACTTCTAAGAATATTATATTTGTATATTATTTATTCCGGAGATGTTCCATACCTCCGATGTGATTATACTATGAATCCGGAGATGTTTATTCCTCCGAATTGGTTGTGGTAACTAGGGTTATTAGACCCACCATGTGGGGGTCGGCCCAGTCAGTTATAATAGGGTATTTAACCTAATGGTTAAATACGAGCCTACATGTACTTGTGTAAAATACATGTCAGTGTAGTGTATAAATAGAGGAGGTATGTTCCTCATTTGATACACTCACTCACTTAAGAGAGGCGCACTTATGGAGGAGAGGTCTGCTATGGTGGAGGAGGAGATCATGTCTTTGGTTTGCATCTTTGTATATTGCTGGTCATCTATATTGAGGAAGCTTTACTGGGTTTTCTACCCCATGAGGGTTTCCCAGGATAAATCTGTGTCTCTTGTGTTTATGCTATGCTTGTTGTTTCTTCAGTGATCCTGTATATGCTATCATTGTGAAATGGAATGTAATGCTGCTATTTTCTGTCTTAGCATATTGAATTTTAACACATGGGAGCTAGAGGATGCCATGAGAGAGGCATTCCCATTTTTGTTTAGTTTTGAGAACATCGAGGACGATGTTGTTCTAAGGGGCAGGGGAATGTAATACACCCATTTTGACCCTTAGGATATATTGGCTTTTAATGTAAATATTTTATACATGCGATGTATGTTTTCCTAGCGTGGAGCTCAAGGCCAAGGCCCCGCTGTAGCTAGGGTTTTACCCCTAGCTTGTGCAAATGAGCACCTACTAAGGAGAAGAAACTCCTTAGTAGCAGTTCAGTAAATGTAAATTCAAATGCTAAAACAGAAATATAAATTACTCTAAACATGTGCATGAAACATAACAAATAAGATGTAAAGAATGGCTTTTGTATTAATTTTACCTCCAATGTGAAGGTTGGTGAAGCTCTTGCAATGTCCAAGAGGGTTGCTCCAAGCTCCAACTTGCTCCTTCTCTTTCTCCAAATGACGGGAATGGGCCAAAAGGGGCTCTCAAGGTGAAAGTAGCTCAAGGGTGAGCTAGGGTTTCAAGAGAGATTTTGGCAGAGTAAGGGTGCTTATGACTGTGGATCTGAAATGAGGGGTCTCCATCACCTATTTATAGTTTTTTGGTGGTGGAGTGCCGGCCCATGGTTTTGGGCAGCTATATAGGGTTCTTTCCTCCTTTTCCTCATTATTTTATATTTTATATTTCCTTTTTAGAGGGATTTTGCTATTTTAGAGGAATTTTGGATATTTTTGGAGGAAAAAGGGGGTTTTTTAGCCTTTTTGAGGCTTTTTTGATGGTTTTGTGGCCTTTTGGAGGCATTTTAGGCCTTTTGGAGGCTTTTTATTGGGATTTTTAGGGTTTTTAAGGGAAATATGGTAGGAAAATGGACAAATGAGTCATGTACTGGGGTAGATGAGGTAGTGAACACTTTTTGGGTGTTAACAGATTGCCCCCTGATGTGTGAGGGCAGGAGCTCATCGTATGGCCGATGGACATCATAAGTCATATATGGTTTTCCTGGGGTGTGGAGAAGAGAAGAAACAAACTGAAGCCCGGAACAACGATCCCGAACAAACTGCAAGAACTAAAAGTACATAACCTCAATAATGGATGAGGAATCATCTGATCATATCGACAAGGCTGGCATTCCCATGCTCGTATCAAGATATAACAATAATGGGGTCCAAAAAATGGGGACCTGACATATACATAGCCTCAAACAAAGAATGAGGCAGAATCTCAATATATGGACGAGGCGGGCATACCCATGCTCGTATCAAGATACATAAAAAGAACTGTGAGGCCCAAAAAGAGGGACCTGTAAGATACATAGAGAACCACTGTGTACATCATAAGGGTCCAGAGGGGACACAAATTTGGGACATACTGCTGGGCTAACCATGTATGAGATGAAGAACTGATACACTGGAATGACGACTGTGCTACTGAATGTGGTACCAAAGGAACTGATGAGATGCTGGATCAGAGTGACAAGGGGTACACTCGCAATGGTACATTGAACTGGAACTGATCTGGGACTGAACTGGGTACTCGAGGAAGCATATAACTGGATGGCTTCCGAATACAATCGCCAATGCAGCCCAGACATCCACGGGAACATATAACTGGGTGTTCCGAAGTGACTCACCAATGTGCTAGAGTCGAGGGAAATCCAGGGTCTTCGACAAATAATGGTAAGGATGTAAATCCTGCGCGATTTTCAATGATGCGATCAAGGTGCTGAAGTTGAGCATGTGAGAAACAACCATTCGGAGAGGCAATGATGACTCCTCCCAAAATGGTCTGTAGGCACTCACCACAGATGGTGATGGGTCCAAGGCGCAGGGGCCTCTAGGTCTATCCTTTAGAATAGAGGGGCTGTCATCGACAGAGGGAGACCTGCAACTATCAAGGCAATGATGTTTCCTTGACAGGAGCGCGAGGCAGAGACCGAAATGTGATAGTACTGATTGCAGGACTGACAAACTGGGGGAACAACTGGGAAAGTAGAGTGGGTGGACTCAAACTTCCTTTGTTTAGAGTATGATGGTGGGGATGATCGGGAAGCATATGAAACTGACTGAGGGGAAAGGGATCATAGCTGTATTGGATCTGGGAGGGGGACTGGGCTGAGGGAGACTCAAGCTGGGGTAAAATGGCAGGAGACTGCAGAATACTCTAAACAAAGGTGACCTGATTAGGGGTGCTGCCGAGATGATCGATCATAATGCCTAGAGGCACGGGATGACTTCTTCATGGGTTAAGGAACTAGAAGAAGTGAGTGTAAAAATGGTACTGTCGTGTGGATTTATACGAGCCCAGGACAGTTCATGCTCATGAGTGCTTTCAATTTTAAGGAGTCTGAAAGCGATAAGAAGACTCTGAAATGATGGAATGGTACTGTCGTGTGGATTTTACGGGCCCAGGACAGTTCATGCTCATGGTTGCTTTCAATTTTAGAGAGTCTGAAAGCGATAAGAAGACTCCAGGGGGTTGCTTTTTCGTGTGTTAGTCTCCAAGGCCCAAAGAAGCATAAAAGGATGCAATGAAGAACTCTTCTAGCCGGTGTGACTAGAGTATTCCTTTTTCGTAATTAGTCTACCAGGTCTGGAAAAGGGTTAAACTTATACCAGATAGACGCCATTTCAGGTACTTTAACGAGCATGAAAGGAATCAAGATTTCTCGACGATCTTTTCATTGTTTTAGGAGTAAGAAAAGAGCTTAACAGAAACTCCCTAAGTGCCTTTTTCGTAAAGGACTTGTCTGGCCCGAAAAAGGGATAAAATTATACCGAACAAAAGGAATGGCCAAGCAAGGAGGAAGTGCTCAATCAAGGAACAGTAATGATGACCAAGAACGAGGGTAGGGGGGGGAACAATGGTGGGCCTCCTTGCGGGGTGAATGAAATGGTGGCAAAATAACGAAACATTTGTAGTATGACAGGAGTGAATCGCTCATGTAAAAGTGTGGAACAATCCGATGGTGACCGATGTGGCACGTAAATTGAGGCAGCAAGGTGTTTGGACACAATGTTGAAACTGTACCAAGTGAGAGCGAGAAATGATCTCAAGCATCATCACGAGCTCGAAAAAATGAATTCGACGATATAAGAAGTGTCAAAAATGGAGAACGGACGATGTGGCACGCAAACCGAGGCGACGGGGGGCGTTTTGGAAAAAATACCCAAAAAATCTCGGGGTGAGAGAGAGAAATGATCTCAAGCATCATCACCGGCTCGGAAAAAAGAATCCGATGATATAAAATATACCAAAAATGGGCTACGGCCAATGTGGCACGCAAACCGAGGCAACAAGGGGAGTTTTGGAAAAAATACCCAAAAAATCTGGGGGTGAGAGCGAGAAATGATCTCAAGCATCATCACCGGCTTGGAAAAAAGAATCCGATGATATAAAATATACCAAAAACAGGCTACGACCAATGTGGCATGCAAACCAGGGCAACAAGGTGTCGGGACACAATGTTGATATTGGTCCTGGTGAGAGCGAGAAATGATCTCAAGCATCATCATGAGCGCGGAAAAATGAATCCGGT
This sequence comes from Larix kaempferi, assembly GCA_027924585.1. Classification (NCBI taxonomy): domain Eukaryota; kingdom Viridiplantae; phylum Streptophyta; class Pinopsida; order Pinales; family Pinaceae; genus Larix; species Larix kaempferi. The sequence goes on along the minus strand of BSBM01000393.1, from coordinate 6,501,150 downwards.
AGTGCAAATGGTGCGAAAAACGGAGGTCATAAGGACTTCGGCATGGTCAAAGGAAAGAACTGGGTTAAAAAATGGCTACAAATAAAGGTGAGCCCACCAAGCTAAGGATGCAGTGGTGGGGAGGAATGAGGACCCATGGGGGCACAATACTAAGTGTATCAAATCAAATATACAAGTGATATGTGACCTCAAAAATGGTTGAGATCACAAATGTGAAAAAGTGAGCAGGGTTAAAGACTTTCCCCCGTGCTATGTGCATGGGGTTTGTGATTATGGATCACATATGTGTGGGTTTGAACAATGGATTCATTAACATGCTGAGATAGATGTGATGGGGAAGGTTCAAAATGATTGATCATGCCCCCTATCCCAGGGTCGAGGGAATCTATTATTCCCCTTGACTCAGAGGTGTCAAGGTGGTTCTCTATGATGGCGGGGTCAAGGCCGGGTACTTCGGTATAGGACCAAGCAAAGACATCACGTAATTCTTGGAAGAGTTTTTTGTACTCCTCAATCTCAGACTCGCTGTAGGAGGCTCCTAAAGTTATGAGTTCAGGTGTACTTCCTGAAGCAGCGATATCAATTTGGATGACGGGTGAAATATTGGCCATGTTACCTTCCTCAAAGGCATTCGGAGCAAGAATAGGGTCCTTGAACCAGTCGACTTTGGTGGGAAGGAAATCGTTGGATTCAACAGCAAATTGGGTAGTGGTATTAGAGGAGGATTCTTCTGGGAGGAAATACGAATGATGGTGCATGTCATCCCAGGGGTAATCCGGGGCAGTGAGTGCCTCAAGAATCTCCTCATCAGTACAGAAAATTTGGGCCGTCAAATCGGTTGACACGGGAATGGTAGTTGAAGAGATCATGTAAATGGTGTTGACCTCCCCGGATGGGGGTGAGATCGGGGGGTGAATCTCTTGAATGGTGGGTGGTGCCGTCTCAAGATCCAGATTGTTCATCTCATATAGAGCTGCTCTGTAATCGGGGAGATCGGGACAGTGATGTGAGTAATGCCCGTAAACACCGCATATGGAACAGGGGTGGTTAGTGCGCAGGGATTTATCGCGAGGCTTAGGGGTGGGATCTAGTTTGACAACTGGGATACTAGGGTCATCGACAAGCATCTGCATGTGTTCCTGTAATGCCGGTAACTGTGGACATTGATGAGTCGCATGGCCTAACTCATCGCACAACGAGCATTTGGGAGGAGCATGAAACATGGGGGGGTTTTTGACTGTCTTGGGAGGTGGTATAGCAGTGTAAGGTTGTGGACCTCTACCCCCAGTGGGCTTGGTAAGGGGAGGAGGGGGATTTGTGGAGGACGATGGGGTAGAGACACTGGGGGGTGGCTGAGTGGTAGTAGCCATGGGTTGCACCGGTTGTAGGATGACGCTTGGTGTCGGCGGGGGAATAGGAGGCGAAAGATACCAGACGGGTAATCCAAAGGTTAACCCAGGGAGGCTAAGGGTAGCCATGACCGGGGCGCTTACTACTCCCGAGGGAGGGACTAGGAAGGGGATTGTATGGATAGGTGTAACACCAATGTGGCTAGGTACCAATGGTGGTTTAGGAAACAAGGGTGGTTGATTGTTAGGGGTTTGGTTATCGTCGAACAGGGTACATAAGTTAGACACTTCGGGCGCAGATGACGGGGGAGGAATGGATTGGAAGGTGGATGTCATCGGAGGGTCTGAGTAAACTCCAGGTCCCAAGGAGGAAACAAATGAGGTAGCGGCACCATTAATGGGTTGTTCAACCATGGGGAGAACATTTTCGGGTGCAGCAGGGGCATTTGGATCATAGTTAGTAAGTTGGTCGATCTTGACCACACGTCCGTCATGGGGGAACATCATGGTACGAAAGACAGAGGAAGCTACTGCCTGCATAGCATACATGTAGCTGCGACCGAGTAAGAGGTTGTAATCAAGCTGGGCGTTGATGACCTCGATGTCGATGAGGACGGTTTTACCACCTAACTGGACAGGGACATTGGCTAGGATACCTTGGGGCTGAGCCGAACGACCGTCGTAGGCGTGTAATGCAGTGGTGGACTGCTGGAGGGTAGGGGATCCCAACTTCTGTCATACGAATGTAGACATAACGCATGTGGAGGCACCTTTATCGATGATGCACCGATGGATGACAAGATTCCGAATAAAAACAGAAACTTGGAATGCTAAGGTGGAAGGCAGGCGTGGTTCGGACTGGTCCAAATCAAATGCCATCAAATTCGAATCATTTGGGTCAATAACCCCAATGGCTGAGAGTAAATTCTTGCACTGGGAAGGGCAGTTCTTCAAGAATTCTAACGCAGACATGGCTGCGGGAGATTGAGCTAAGTCATCTACAATGCTGTAGTTTGACGCAGCGTGCGCATTGGGGTTTTTGTTGATATGGCGAAGTGGGAAACGAGGAGCTTTGGAAGCGCCATCTATTGGGGGCAGAGGGATACATAACGCTTGATCAGTGGGATGAGCGTTAGTGGTTTTATCGAAGGGAGGGGCTTCAGAGGTGGAGCCATATTGGTTCCGACGGGTCTAGAGGTTGACATCAGTGGATGACATCATCAACAAGTGGTGGGTACCTAAGTCAAACATGTGTTGATCAGGGGCGGCGTATGTGATCTGTTGTTGTTGTTGCGGTGGCACGTTGACTTGAGGGGGAGCCAATGGCTGAGCATTCACTACGCCTTGGGTTGGTAAGGGGTTTTGCAGCACCAAAGGTTACTGCTGGGGGGGATGGGGGTTAAGCTGCGCTTGAGGAGATGCATTACCTTGGCGATGAGCATCATCAACCCAAAGTTTCCGAGCTCGCTCCAAGTGTGGGAAAGCATGTGTGTAGTGGCCATAGACCCCGCAAATAGAACAAGGATGGTTTGTTCGCAAATTGGGGTTTTTAGCCTACTTGGGCAGGCGATCAGGGTTTTGGTTAGCGGGGGCCGCATTATTGTTGTCTGGGGGATTAGTCGGTTGACCACCTTGGTCTGTCGGTTGGTTGTTCCCACGATTACGGCCCTTGCCGTGGTTTTGTTGGTCCTGGTTGCGCTGGTTGTTCTGGTTTTGCTGCTGATTTTGTTGGCCGTACACTTGCCCTTGGGCAACAGGTGGGTTTTGGGGTTGTGCAGGTGCGGGAGCAGGGCTACGGTGGATGATATGTAGGTGGAGGCTATGCAAGTGTGGCACCTTTAGGGGGTTGCTGATATGTCTGCGGAGCAGGTTGTGGGTTTGCCGTAGGGGCTGCCTGTGGTGGGTAATAAACTGGTTGGGCCTCAGAAGGCGCAGGAGCTGGTGCAACCTACTGGTGGTAATAGGCGGGTTGGGCCTGAGAAGGCGCAGGAGCTGGTGCAGCCTGCTGGTGGTAATAGGGATGAGGTGCAACTGGGGTGGGGTAAGCGAGGGGTGCATGACCGAAGCATTGAAGTGGACAGGTGGGTCCATGGGAATGATGGTGATGTGTAATAGGAGCATACGAGTTGGTGGCCCCAGACTGTGAGGTAGCCCACGAAAGGTTGGGGCCAGGGGTAGGACGTGCTATGGAAAAGGGTTGGGGATGTGAGGAAAAATGACCGATGATGCCGTCTACAGCATGGGATTCCCCCGGGGCATCGTGCTAGGAGGACTCGCTGCAAGGGGCGTCAGGTATAATGGTATAGAGATAACTCGACTGGGCGTAAATGAGGTCGAACTGCTGGGCCTTAAGGATGGCCTCTTCTTCAGACTGAGGTCTTTCTGATGCCACATCCTTAGCAATGATAGGGAGAAGGGACTTGAGGAACCAATCTAGGAAGATACGGTCATCTAATTTGATCTTGCATATGCTACGGCGTCGACGCCACTCATGAATGTGGTCCGTGATGTGGGTAGCCGTGTTTTGTCTACAAGATAGGAGGATCTCAATGCCCGCGTCATAGCGTACATGTAACTGGAAGAACTGTAGGAAGGTCGAGGTAAGGGAAGCAAAGATGGAATGGGTCCCGTGGCGTTTCTCAATATACCACTTGGCTACAGAGCCAGTGAAGGTGCGCTGTAACAGACGGAGGCGAATAGAGTCGTCCACTATGGAGTTGGAGGAACACCATAGATGGAAAGACATGATATGGTTTTGTGGGCCCTCACCTTCCTTTCCCTCAAACTTAGGGATGTCAGAGGGGAGCTTGGTAGGCATGTGAGGCCACGCAGGGTCGTGTCGAATAGGGTCATTGGTCAATCTGGCTAGGTCAGGCAAGTTGAGGCTAGCCATGAATGACAAACTAGAAGAAGGATGTGACACAGTAGTGGGTTGAACCAAGTTGGGGCAAATGCCCCAAAGTGGAGGGACAAGGTTTGGGATGTTACCCCCAAGTGGGGGAACTAAGGTGGTATAGGATGGTCCTGCACCACCATGGGTAGTGTGAGCCACTGATGGAGTGGGGATAGGTATTCCAGCTGCGGGAATAGGTGCAGTGAGATGGATGGTAGATGTGGGCCCCATGGAGGGCATACCCATAGCGGGAGTGGTAACTGGTGTAGTGGTGGATGGGCCACCAATGGTCCCTAGAACGAAAGGAGTGGAAGTCGCGCCAGCCATGGGGCTAGTAGGGGCAGTGTAAATGGGGTTCTCAGACTCTTCTTCAGAATCGGAGGTAAAGTAAGGGGCGTCAATATCTGGTGACGGAGTCCTATTCCGTTGATGAGTGGAGTCAAGTGATAAGGCTCTAGATCTGTGATGAGTGGTATCAAGTGATGATGATCGAAGTCTATGATGGGTGGTGTCAAGTGAACCGTGCTGTGGGGGCTCGCCCCTGAGGCGTCGAGAATGTCTCGGGGACTCAATGGTGACAGATGGTGTCAAATCGCTGGGGATTGTGGTGAGTGAAAAAATAGCTCAAAAACCCTAATGCAACCGAGTGTGCAGAAGGAGAGCTAAAAAACAAGGCACTCAGGCCAACAACCAACTCAAAACACCTACTGTAACAGCTGTGCTACAATAAGTGGAGTACCAACAAAATGGTCAGAATACCAACAAGCAGCAGGTTGCCTAAAAATAAAAAATGGTGGACTCACTAGACCAAAAGGAGGTAAGGGAGCATGCAAACACCTAACTAAAAAGTATTCTGACTCAACTAGACATATCCTCTGCAAGGTGATGAAATCCAAGTCAGACAATATGAATAGGAAATCCAAGTGGCTAAGATGTCCCCATACCGGGAGGGACACCGAGTAGTCAATCCTAGAAGAATGGAAACTAAGATACCCCATTCATGACACGTCCAGAAAGGTGAATCTTCCATTTGGTCCTTTTACCGCAATACCCCTATACAGGGATATCCCGAGAACTACGAAAGGTAGCCCTTCGGTTACTGAATGGAGTGCAGTATTCCACTCAGGCCTCCGGAACCAGTCTCGTGACTTCAACCCTCCTAGGGGAGAGGCCCTCTGGTAAACTGGTTGTGACCGTGCCAAAAAGTACTAGGGGATTTTGGTTCCCTAATTGGACAACAGCTATGTCTCAAGTGTAAGTAACCGAGGGGTGTTATTGGAATCCTATCTCCCCGATCCTACCTAACTACAAAGATTCTTTTGTGTTCCCCAAGTGGGGTTAGAATATTTGTTGAGTTAAGTAGTTTTTAAGGATCACTTGAATTATGTGACAGAGTGTGTGCTCGTGAGGTGGTGAACCCAAAATAAAAGTGCCACAAGGGGGGGCAACTTTCTAATTAACAATACTGAAATTTAACATGCAAAATTAAAAAAAATAAAAATTTAAAAAGATTCTGTAAAGGGTACAGAAATTATGTTGCAGAAAAGGCTGTAGGGAAGGATGGCTACAGGTAGGACAGATGGCTGTGCAGATGCAGAAAATATTGCAGCAAAGGGGGCTGGGTTCAAAACTGGAAAAAATGCAGAAATCAGACCGCAGGTCTGTGGCGAAACTGAGCAGTCGGATCGCGGGTTTGCGGGAAACAGGCGCGGACAGGACGCGGGATTTTGGCAGATAGATGCATTCGGGACGCAACAAAGGGGCTGAAATCCGTAGTCAGGACGCGGGAAAAAATGCCGAAAGGCGCTGGCGGGACGCAGGAAACAGGGTAATAACCGCAGTCAAACCATTTCAAACATGCTAATAGCCGCGGTCGGATCGCAGGTAACAGACTGAAAATGGCTGGCAGGTCATCGGAAACAGTCTGAAAGCCGCGGTCGGGTTGCAGGTAAGTTCCTGAAAGACGCGGTCGGAACGCGACTGTGGGGGTAACAAACGCGGTATACGGTGACCGAAAGGGACAGCCGAACAGAAAAAAATATTCAAAAATCGTAACCAGAAATTCAAACCCAGTGGAGTCGCCAAAACTGTAGCTAGGGTTTTACCCCTAGCTTGTACAAATAAGCACCTACTAAGGAGAAGGGACTCCTTAGTAGCAGTTCAGTAAATGTAAATTAAAATGCTAAAACAGAAATATAAATTACTCTAAACATGTGCATGAAACATAACAAATAAGATGTAAAGAATGGCTTTTGTATTAATTTTACCTCCAATGTGAAGGTTGGTGAAGCTCTCTTGCAATGTCCAAGAGGGTTGTTCCAAGCTCCAACTTGCTCCTTCTCTTTCTCCAAATGATGGGAATGGGCCAAAAGGGGCTCTCAAGGTGAAAGTAGCTCAAGGGTGAGCTAGGGTTTCAAGAGAGATTTTGGCAGAGTAAGGGTGCTTATGACCGTGGATCTGAAATGAGGGGTCTCCATCACCTATTTATAGTTTTTTGGTGGTGGAGTGCTAGCCCATGGTTTTGGGAACCATATGGTTTAGGGCAGCTGTATAGGGTTTTTTCCTCCTTTTCCTCATTATTTTATATTTTATATTTCCTTTTTAGAGGGATTTTGCTATTTTTGAGGAATTTTGGATATTTTTTTAGGAAAAAGGGGGTTTTTAGCCTTTTTGAGGCTTTTTTGATGGTTTTGTGGCCTTTTGGAGGCATTTTAGGCCTTTTGGAGGATTTTTATTGGGATTTTTAGGGTTTTTAAGGGAAATATGGTAGGAAAATGGACAAATGAGTCATGTACTGGGGTAGATGAGGTAGTGAACACTTTTTGGGTGTTAACACCCGCTAGTGGATGCTCGAATTTTATGTAAAAATGAAAGTATTTGATATTATGTTATCCATGTGCTATTAAACCATGGAACATTGTAAAATGATGTAAATATTAATATTGCAACAAAAATACCAAAAACCGACTATGGAAGCAACTAATAAGAGGGGGCCATGTGTATCCACTAGGGAGTGATGAGGGGGTTGTGGGGTTGAATCATATGATTCCAAATGTCATCTTGAGAACCCATTTGACTTTCCTTGCTGACATTTAATTATGTTGTAAGGAAGTGGTTGAAGAAATTAGTCTATGGCTTCAATGGATCATGGGCAGCCCATAAATTCGTATGGAAAGGTATGGGATTTGTTTCCTTGACCCACAAATCACTCTACCTCATATGAATTCATTTTTCCTCATTCCCATTCCATTGTTGAATATCTAAGCATCAGTTTTCATCCATTACACATGCTTGACAATGAGAAAAACCAGAAATCGCAACTCTGAATTAAGCCACGTTTTGAAGTGCCAAAAATGCCCATAAATTTGTGTGGACAGTGAAATTCAATGAGGGATCCATATACCTGAACCTTGGGGCAAGTTTGAGAGTGTTATATGCCCCTTAATCCATAGGAAAACCCTGATTTAATAGCCCGAAAATCCAATTACAAGACAGAGTCATTTGGCCATAGGATTGAGAAATCCAAGCGTGAATGACAGAGAAGAAGATAGAACAGAGGTTGCAATTGCTTGAAGAACCCAGTGAAGGATATAATCTCAAGGATTTAGTAGATTGGACCTTTCTATGCCCACCCTAAAGAGAACTGGAGGGAAGGGGCACCTGAAGGACTATGTAGCAGAGAATGGGACCTTGCTTGTGTTGGGTATGGTAGGTATTGTGGGTTCTAAGGTTGCTTGGATTTATTTGAGATGCATGTAGCTCTATGGTTGAGCTCACTGGATTAAAATCCTCCTCCTTTGTCTCTTGCATGCTTGATAAACCCAACTGTGTGTTGGCTTAGCATGACTGTTTTTGTGAAACCATGGCTGTGAGTGAGCCTATTTAGTTCCTCCTTAGTGGATACACAGCCCAACTCGGGGGTGGTCTCTTAGCTGAAATAATATAGGCTGGACAGAGACCTATGGTTGGGTGGAACGTTGATCTCACATTGCTAGCTGCTTGGACAAATTCATCTTGAAGATAAGTATTCTCCGTGGTTTAAATTGTGTCCATTATGTGTTCTGCAATGTTTTAATTATTGACTGTTTTGTTAATTGAATGAAATGATTATCTTAATTCTCTTAGCATAAATATTGTGCATAGCAACAGAAGGGGATTAATTCTTTGTATGATGTTTCATAATTATTCCTGGGAGAAATATGATGATGCATTCCATTCTCTAGGTGTGTTATTATGTTTTAATTCCGTTGTTTATATTTTAATTATGCATTCTATTAAATTGTAAACTTCATTGTATGGCTTTGGGGGGGATTAGACACCCCATATTGCGTTCATGTTCCGTCTGTGGGTCAGGATGAAGGGAGGGGACGTGACAGTGAATCATTTTTCTAAAAAAAAGGTAAAAAATTAGCTCATGTGATAAATTTCACCCCTAAAATTTTCCCTGAAACTTAGGAACACATGTGCATTTTCAGAATGTGTGCACGTTCATAAGCAAGAAAAAAATAGGAATGTGTGTGAATTGATCTATCCATAAACAAAAAGGGTCACTTCATTACAACAAAATAGGCAAATACTACCTAATTTAGCGTCCTTTTTTAGTGTTATTGGTTTACAATTGAGCTAGAAAATGCAGCGCAAAACTTGGGGAGAAATGACAATATGATCAAGAGTCGTCAGTTGATCCAACTTTAGTACTAGGTTTAGCACCGTAAATATCTCCAGACTTAGCACCCTCATTAGTGCCTAATTTATGACCCAATTTTGTGCCCTAAATAGAACAATATTTGGCACTAGGATTAATACCTAGTTTAGTACCATAAATAGTGCTTAAAGAAGGTCATTTGTTGTGATTCAAACATATAATTTAGCACCACAAGTGGAATCCACTTTAGCACCCAGTTTGGAAAACATGTTTTCTTTCACATTAGCATCATGTTTTTCTTCCACTTTATCACCATGTCTAGCTTTCACCTTAGCACCATATTTGTCATCCACTTTAGCACATAGTTTGAAATCCATGTTTTCTTCCATATTAGTGTCATGTTTGGATTCCACTTTAGCACCAAGTTTTTCTTCCATGTTTGCTTCCACATTAGTGCCAGGTTTGGCTTCCACCTTAGCACCAAGTTGTGTCCACTTTAGCATCCAATTTGGAATACATGTTTGCTTCCAAAATAATGCCACATTTGGCTTCGCATTTAGCTCGTATTGTTGTTTCCCATTTAGTGCCTATGTTTGCTTGGCATTTTGATTCCACATTAACGCCACATTTAGCTTCTCATTTAGTTCCTAGTTCTGCTTCCTTGTTATCTTCTAGTTGTGATTCTATTTTGGCTTCTAATTTTTCTTTTGCAATAGAACCACATCTGGCTTCCCATTCAACGCTAACTTTTTCTTCCAATGTTGCTTCTGCATTTGTGACAGATTTGGTTTCTAGTTTAATTCTGAGTTGTGCTTCCACTTTTCTTCCTCATTAGCACTACATTAGAATGCCTATTTAGTGTCTATGTTTGCATCCAATTTTCTGCAGATATTTGCTTCCACATTAGTGCCACATTTTCCTTCTTGTTTATAGTGTTAAGTTTTTATTCCTTGTTATGACCCCCTTTATTATATTTATTTCATTAATTTCAATTGAATAATGGTATATATCATAGTTCTCAAATAACATAATGGAATATACAAAAGCATATATCACAATTCAAATTTATAGCATACAATTTATGAAGAAATTTAAGGGAGAGGGACAACATGCATCCAAAATAATAATATCATCATACTTATTAATTCTCCATCAAAAAACCATTGACAACTTCCAATATATATAAACTAACAAGATAATAGCAATAAAATCATCATAATCTTTCATTAGAAGAAGTCAAAGTTGAATATATCATCAAATCAATAAAATGTCATGGAGATCATTATAGTAAATTAAAAAGAACAAGTTATATATATATGATGATGATGATGATGAAAATATCAATATCATAAGAAATAAGTTTTATAATATCCATATATACAAAAGTCAAAATGATAAAGGGTGATCAATTTTATATGGAAACAACAATCCATGATACAAGTCAATATGATCCATAATTTAATATGAATTTGGATAATCATAAAAGCTATAATACATCTCCAATATCATGGATATAGTAATAATCATCAACATGTTCATGAACAAGTTAACTGGATACCACCATCACGATCATCATCACCATCATCATCATCATCAACCTCATTACCATATTCATCATCTTCTTAATTTGATCCATCATCATCATCATCATCAAATGATCTCTTTGATCCACTTAGTTTGGATCATCCTCCACGTGATCATCTTCTATGGTGTCCTAGAAAATAAATAAACAACCAATATTAAATGTTAGTATTAATTCCATGCCATAATGAGTAATTGGGGATATTAAAGAGGGCACGTAGGCAATGGATATGAATTTCACGATCCCTCATTCCTTCCATGTTGCTTCTATGGGTGGGGAGAATAATTTATTGTCGTCTTTGGAATTGGGTTCATCGATGAAATAAATAGGTATGTGAGTTAGGTAATGTAGAAAGCACGTTCTTATATTATGGCTTGAGGCACAACATTCAATATGGTGTCTCAATACGTCTTGCCATATTACCTAGTGGTTTCAAAGAGGATACCTCTTTTTCCAAGTGAATAATGTCACTGTTGCTTTATAAACCCTTCAAATCATATCTGTGGGGTAGGGGAAGGGATATTTTAGATGAATGAATTGGTTAGGAATATGGGAGAGCAGATAAGGGTTTAGGAAAGGGATCAATATATGGTAGCATAATATGAACCCATATTATGATTAAATGAATCAACATATATATATATATATATATCCCAAATGAGCACCCACCACTGAATATGCACATGTCATTAGTTCTAGAAAACGATGATGCTCCTATACCAGCAGTATGTGTAGATATGGAAAACTAGATATTTAAAATTTATCAGTCAGGAGTGACTGGGTATAGAGTATCAAGGTGATCCACTAAAAATAAACCATCCATGAGTGACCCTCACCTCTTTACCTGAATTCGATGCTTTTGTTTTTCCCTCTCGGGGATGGATTTGGGAGGGGTATACCCCCCTTCAAATGAGATTATTATTCTATTTAATTTGATGGTTGTTGCTTTAGGTAAATCCCCCAACTCACAATTTGTAAATAAACTTAATGTCATTCCATAGGTTCAAATTCTAGTTGCGGCTCCTTTCCTTAAATCCATAGATCTTGTTGAGAGGGGTTTGGTAGGTCAGTTCATAAGGCTATGACCCTCTACAAACTTGACGAACATTTTGATGTAGAAGATCTGGATGAAAATGACAAATGGTTAACTCTCTTATTTGTTTTGTGGGCATGAGTTCTATGATTTTTTTTGAATTAAAAGAAGATAGGGAACTCATCTAAGGAAATGAGCCTTACTTCATGGGCTCTAAATGCATGTATTTAAACCAATGGGTTCCTAATCTTGATCCCAAAATCAATGTACCCTATATAATATTGGTTTGGGTTATATTACCACACATCCCCCTCCATTGTTGGAATGATGACTCTCTTCAGAGAATATGAAATGCCTTGGGAATGTACATGGGAAAATCTAAACCAAAATATAGTATTTTTGTTTGTGTTAGAATATGTGTTGAAGTTTATCTAGATAAAGGTCCTTTTACTCAACTACCAAAATCAACCTGGACAATTGGAGTCATATCCAAAAGATGGACTATGAGAAATTCACCTTCAAGTGTAAACTATGCCATTAGTTTGAACATTTTAGAAAATAGTATAAGAAAGAAACTTCCTTTTCTGCACCAAAAGACAAGGAGGAACAAGGGGAAATGGTAAAAAATAAAGTGGGAAATAACAAATCTTTCTCATTGTCCCATCAAGACTTGAAAGAAAAACCCTCTAGTAGTAATAGATTTAATTTTATTTCCCAGGTTGAAGAACCCTCTACCTCATCAACCTCTCCTCTTGAGAACTTAGTCCTATCTCATATATCCCCAAGCCCTCCTCAAATCTCTCCCTCTAGTGTGTTCCCCATTGTCTCCCTCCCCACTAAAACTATGGAAGAAGTACTGGACCCCTCCTTCCATCTTGATCCTTCAAATGATGTTGCATGCCCCTTTATTTTTGTATACCCCCCTAGATATTCCATTCTTTTTCCCTCTCATGTTTTGATTTTAGGTTCACAAGATGTATTTGAATAATATGGAGTCCTAACTCATGGAGCACCATCCACGATAAGTGCTAAATACCAAGATGATGAGGATCTAGAGGAAGAACAAATTTCGAAGAAATTAGGCCAAAATATGTTTAAAGAAAAAAGAGAAGCAGTAATCAAGGAAAATAACTCAGGCCTCCAAACCTCCATAGCTTCCATGCTCGCTGGTGGAAGTATCCTAACTAAAATCTCAAGAATGTAGTAAATGATAAAGCCCCGGGTCCAAATGGGTTCACTATTTCTTTTTATCGATATTCTTGGTTTATAATAAAATTTGATCTAGCACTTAAAAATGTTATGGTGGACCAAAAGTAAAATTAGAGCAGCGGGAGGTATGGACTCTTCCTTTTAGGCATTAACCCGAAAAGAATTCAACCCTTCCTCTTTCTCCCACTTCCTCCCAATTTCCTTGTGCAACGCCTCCTATAAAATTTTATCTAAAATATTAACAAAAGGTTGAAACCGCTCCCAAAAATATATCACAAAATCATGGCAATTTCATTGGACAATATCATTCTTGCTCAAGAATTTATTCACTCTAGCGAGAGCATAGGAGACAAGGGCATGATCTTCAAGATGGACATGGCCATTTTCTTTGACAGGGTAAGACGTTATTTTTTTTTTCATTCATGTCATTTTTTTTGGACCATTTCATTAACTAGACTAATCCTACATTGGAAAACCATAGATTGCTCCTCTAGTCAATGGGTACACTTCTCAAATTTTTAAAAATAATTATGAAATGAGGTGATGTTTCTTTCTCTATCCTTTCTTGTATGCTATTATGGAAAACACTTTGAGTAGGAAGCTTGAAATTGAAAGGTTTTCAACATCTGTTCAAGGTATTTCCACAGTCCAAGGCATGAAGGAAATCAATCAATTCCAATTCGTGGATGACACACTCCTTATAGAAGGAGCATCCATTATCATTGTTGAAATATTTAAGGGAATTATAGATGTATATGTGAATGCATTAAGGGAAAATATAAACAAGAGGAAGAGTAGTATATATGGTTAAAATGTTTATGACATGCTATTGAATAGACAATATCCATGATTCTATAATTTATGCCTATTTATCAGTGACCCACCTTCATGTATTTAGGCATTTTGATCTATCTTGGGAAACCCAAGTCCTCATACTGAAATAATAGTATTCAAAAGATACAAAAATTAAAGCATCAATGGGGAACTCAATGGTTAAAATCAGTTGATTGTCTTGTCCTTATATCCCCAGTCCTCTCTGTCCTTCCCATTTACCAATGCTTAGCCCTTCTAGCTCATTCTAGAGTAACTTCTCAAATCAAAGTTGCCAATAGGAAATTCCCGTGGAAGGAAGGTAAGAGTAATTCCAAATACTTTCATGTGGTCAAATGTGAGACAATCACAACAAAAAAGGAGTATGAAGGCCTCATTAGAGAAAATTTAGGGTCTAAAATGGGCCTCATAAGGAAAATAATAAAATAAGATTTATGAATTTTGCAAGAAAAGCGAAAAAAAACTACATGTTTTCTTCGTATTTTCAACTTATCTCCCTGTTATTTACTCAAAATCGAGCAAGAGAACTTGTTGGATGCAGAATTTGATTTCACATCCAATAAGTACCCACACTACATTCTTTTGATGGACCCCACCTATCACGGCTTATGTAGCCACCTCACTCACCCAAGCTCAAACTTGCCGAGGGGCTCGATCAAAAGTCTTAAGTATGTGCACGGGCACAGCATGACTTGGAAGCATGCCACATTGAGTGTACTAAGTCATGAGTGTGGCACACACGAGACTTAGCAGATGGGAGAGCACAAAAATAAAGTGTGGGAAAGAAACCAATGGCAAGGTAGAGGCAATGCGACGACAAGCCAAGGCTAGGCACATACCCATACCACAATGTCAAGTTACAACATGGGTTAGAGTCCTAGATGCCTTAACATGGCAAGCAAGGAAAGTGTGGCACGTCGACATGGAGAGTATAGTTGGGAACATCTCAACAAAGGGTGTGAGTAAGTGCGGCAAGAAGTCGGGTTGGAGCACATCAAGTGGGCTCTCACTTGGCAAGAGACCAAGTGGCACATCAAATGGACATGGCGTGGGATGCAAGCAAACAAAGCTGAGCACTTAGCGTGTTGGCCAAGTGACACGTATATGTAGAAGCACGTGATTTGGAAAGAAGGATCATCCAAGAAAGACTTGACAAGGCATTAAGCATGAGGGTTATTGTAATCAAGAATCTGTTTGTTGGGGCAGAGGGCAGGTCACAAGGGCGATCCTTGACTAGGTTGGGAGCATATCTTGTATAGAGTCGTGCAAGAGACAAATCCTGCAACAGGTAGGTTTGTGGAAACAACAAAAGTTGGTTAAGACAACATTGGTAGGAATTTTGGGGTTTCCTAGGAGTCTGTCAAGTAGGGTGCTCCTATGGACAGGTTAGCCTACAGGTGCCCTCCACACTATTGTAATCTTGTAATCTATTGCATCTTTATTTTATACAATACTTAGGGCACATCTGATTTGAGGTTCCCAACCATATAAAATATTCTCTTGTATACTTGTGTGTTTTTCTTTGCAATGTCATGTTTGTTTATTGGCTAAGTGCAAGAAATGGATAAGTGTTAAATGAACATAAGTGTAACCAAGTAGCAAGTGTAAAGATAAGTTAAATTTTTCAGATTTCACTGGGGAAAAGCGTTAGGGGTAGTCTTCTGGCTACCTATTGATATGTTCACGCCCCCGACAAGGAACCAGGAAATGCCGCATGGACCTTTGGGATGTCTAAGTAAGTTGGGTGATAGGCAGTCCCATGACAGGTTGTATCAGAGAAAAATTGGTGTGGAATGACACAAACAAACTAATTGTGATAGTCAGGCATCATGGTTCAAGTTGTAGAATTTGGACTCATGACAGGTGGTTCAAGCCATTGCAGATTGGTTTGGGCTCTCTTACAGACTCCTAGCTAGGAGGTGGTGGAAGATTTGGTAGACATGAAGCTTGTTGAAGTATTTACCTCAGACGAGTTGGTGAGGTGTCATAGTAGAGATTAGTGCATGAAGTCAGGTGACAAGAGTGGGCACTTTGCAAAGTGCACCCATCTCCACAATCAGTACCCTAGACAATGCGGTTGGATTAAGTATGCTAATACCGAGTGCTTGGTGACTTGTGGAGGTATAGGGAAGATTGGGTGGAGAGATATTTGTGGAAGCATGCCAAAGGTTCCAAGGTTTCCAAGTGTTGAAGGATGTGGCAGGGTCATTGAAAGAATTCAGCATTGAAGCACCCGACAGACCTATAGACACCTACAAAACAAGTCTAAACGAAGGTAACAAGTGCATGCAGGGGCAGTGCAAAGGTAGAAGAGGACCCAATTTGCAAAAATAATTCTGTGAATGAGTAGCATAGGGGTGCCTAAGTCATGTAGGAAGCACGCACCATCCAAGAAACGAGTAAGGAAAACTGGAAAAGTGTTGGAGCACTTGGTGGAGTGCATCCAAGAGATTCGAGTTCAATTAGACATGATGGACACTTCAAGGAGGAACTATGAGGACAAGTCATGGAAGGCTTTGTCAGAAGCATCAGAGAAGAGCTTAAAAAAGTTAACTTGCATAATGCAGAAGGTGTTTTAGGAAGATGAAGAAATAACAAAACATCTGGTTGCACTAGGTAGACGAGAGATGTAGAGATTGCGTGGTTGTTAGACCAAGTAGAGACTTCGAAGACATCAAGGAGGGAGTCACTCCACAGAATGGAGATTGTCCCTGAGGCAATGCATCCTGCAGCATCTTAGAAGCTAAGTGAGGAAACAAGTTGTTGTGTTGGTAAAGGTGGCCATCTCGCAAAAACAAGTCGAGGGAAGGAAAGGTCGGAAGCTTGATTGGGTGCAGACCAAGACGATCTAACCATAATGTTGGCAGCCATGGGTGCAGTTCAGGGGCAGTCACCTTAAAAGAAGGTTTCAAATGCAGTAGAGGTAGTGATGGAATTCCTAAACAGCTTGGTAATAGGTCAAGGTGTGACTTCACAAGAGAAAGATCAACAGGTCTAATATTTATGGATGTAACAATGAGTGGAGTAAAGGTGCCAGCATTGGTGGACACTAGTGCCACTCACAACTTGGTGAGCAGAAAAACCGCGATGTCGCTTCATAATCAAACTGAGTCCAATGAGGCTGAATTCAAGGTGGTGAACTCAGTCGCGAAGCTAGTGACAAGGAAGGTTTGTGCAACTTTGGTGAGAGTTGGAGAATGGCATGGTAAGATGGGCTTAGAAGTGGATCCTTTAGACGATCATGTGATGATCTTGGGGAAAGAATTCTTGCAGATGACCAAGTTCATTCCGGTCATGTTTACAGATCGTTTGGTGTTCTTAGATAAGTCTAAAGTTTGGAGCATGCCGATGACACACAAGATAAAGTTGGGGCATTGGCCAAGGATGTCTTCAATACAGTTTATTAGAGCTCTTGACAAGCCCGCAAATGTGCCTTAAGGTGTCATGTGGTAGCAGAAGGGTCCAACAAAGGAGAACAAGGAAAACATAGAAAAGTAGGATGATTAGTCGGTTGAGAGGTTGGATTAATTGAAAAGAAGATCATACTTAATCACAGAAAGGATTAAGTCATTGTATGCTACGGTGGAATTTCTGTAGCATAGTGGTGGTAAGTCGTAGCTTGCACCAGCAAAGGAAGCCAAATTCGTAGATAGAAGCACTTCCAACAAGTCATCAAGCAGCCAAGGACATGACAACCTAGACCAAGGATCTTGTGAGGAGATATATCTTGGGCAAGATGAGTCAAGTCTTGATACAGACCAATGTGAGTAGGTGTTGGACCAAGATTGTGAAAAGTGGGTGGAAGATCTAGTAAATGATGCAGAGGAAGATGAAGTGGAAAAGGTTCCTTCAGTGAGCACAAGTGTGGATCAAGGTGATGGTGAAGGTGATGAATTCCTGACATGAGACACAACAGACATTGTTGATTTCTACATCCACTCCATGGGAATCTCGGAGTCCTAGTTGACGTAAGACAAGTTGGAATAGTTAGGATGCTAGCCATAGGAAGTGGAGGTTGTCCTAGTCCAGTTAGAATCCAAGAGTTGCATTCCTGAGAATTTGGTGACAGAAGTCCAAGGAGGTTGAAGCCGTGCTAGGTTCCCTTCAGATGTGTGACAAATGACCAGAGAATCCACTAACAATGGAGAAGCTGAAAAACCATGTAGAGGGCATGGGGAAAACTTGCGTCGAGTTCAAATGAATGAGAGAGGGAGCAAAGTGGTGGGCTAGAAAGAGGTAGAAATAAGCAAAGGCAGAGGTGACATCTTTAACATATGTGGAAGACTGTTGTGTGGAGGTAGCATACTTGAGTGAGTTAACCCTTGGGATTGCAGAATCCAAGTTAAAAAGGGCCCAATTGGAGGGATTTGAGTGCAACTCTACGGGATTTGAGGCAACATTGAAATACTTATGTAGTTGGCATGAGGAGGACGGTTTTGGGAGAATTGGAGGTGGTCTCCTTCGGCACTGGTTACCCTTCTATACAGGATGAAAAGTGAGCTTGTCGGATCACTACCTTTGGCAAAGAAGTGAGGTCGTAGGCACCTTGTGGAGGTGGCCTTAGAAAAAAATTATCCAAGGATGTGCAGAAGCATACAGGGGACCGAGCAGGAAACATTGTGAAGCGTTGAAGTTGCGAGTAGGAAATTTAATGGCAAAGAGGAACAAGTAAGGACTTTTCCTAGTTTCAACAGTTAGCTTGAGGTAGACTAAAACATAGTAAGGAAAACGACTATGGCTAGATGAAATTCATTCTCATAGTGAAAGGCATGACAGTTGGATTAGCTACCCAACCAGTCTGGGACATGAGGCATGTAGTGGATGGAGGCTTGTCAGAGTTTGTAGAGTACTGATGGAAGAATAGGTGGGGCAGAAGAAAGATCTAGAAGTGCTTCGAAAAAGGATCTAAGTTGCAAAAATAGTTCCATATCAACCAAGGGGTACTGGTGTGGTGATGATCACAAAGGCAGTAGTTGCAATAGTTTTTAGAGGTGGTGGAGTGCCTTGGAGACATTGCCAAGGATGAAAAGTAATTGAGGTGGGGGAGGATGTCATGGATTCAATAGCTTCCTCACTCACTCAAGCTCAGAGTTTCTGAGGAACTCAACCAAAAGTCTTAAGTATGTTCACTAGCACCAGCACGACTTGGAAGCATGCCACATTAGGGCCAAGTCATGAGTGTAGCACGCATGAGACTTAGCATATGCGTGAGCACATAAGGAAAGTGTGGGAAAGAGACCAATGGAAACGTAGAGGTGGCATGACGATAAGCCTAGACCGAGCAAATACTCATGCCATGGTGTCCACTTAGAACACAGGTTGGAGGCCTCGAATCCTTGGCATGGAAAGCGATGAAAGTGTAGCACGTTGGCATGGAGAGTGTAGCTGGGCACATCTTAATGAAGGGAGTCAACAAGTGTGGTGAGAAGTTGGGTTGGAGCATGTCAAGTGGGCACGCGCTCGAAAATAAACCAAGTGGATCATGAAATGGACATGGAGTGTGATGCAAGCAAATGAAGTTGGACACTTAGCGTTTTAGCTAAGGGGAACCACAAGGCATGCATCGGGCACGCCCTTAGGCCAAGTGATGCACATAAGTAGAAGCAAAGTAGTTGGAAAGAAGCATCATCCAAGAAAGGATTGGAAAGGTGTCAAACATCCAAGAGGGTGGATGAAACCAAGAATTTGTTTGTTGGGGTAGAGAGTAGGCCATGAAGGAGAGTCTTGCCTAGGTTGCGAGCACATCTTGTACAAAGTCGTGCAAGAGACAGAGGTTGCGGCAGGAAGGTCTATGGAAATAGCAGAAGTTGGTGAAGATGATAATGGAAGGAATTTTGGGGTTTCTGGGAGTATTCCAAACAGAGTGCTCCTATGGACAGGTTAGCTTGCAGGTTCCCTCCACACTATTGTAATCTTGTAATCTATTCCATCTTGTTTTTATATAAGAATTAGGGTGCACCCAGTTTGGGGTTCCTACCCATATAAAATATTATCTTTTATAGTTATTTGTTGTTCTTTGTTGCATGTTTTTTATTGGCTTACTGTAAGAAATGGTTAAGTGTTAAAAAAACATAAGTCTAACCAAGTAACAAGTGTAAACATAAGTTAAAGTGTTGAGATTCCATTGGGTAAAAGAGTTAGGTGTATTGTATTGGCCTCCTACCGAGCTGGCCACACCTCTGACAAGGCACTAGACAATGTCGCATGTAACCTTGGGATGGTTAAGTAAGTCGAGCACCAGGTGGTCCCATGACACCACCCCACAAAAAATAAGAAATACATTAAAAAAAGTGTTACTTGAAAGTAATACATTTATTTATGTATTTCTCATTTTTCATGGGGTGGGTTTTGGGCCCCAAAATAGCCCCTTTTTGCCTACACATTTTTCCCTATTTTGCCTTATTATTCCTTGATCTAAGCAGATACTTTCCCAAGCAAGGCATGGATTGCAACAAGTATAATCTATTATTGTTTTATTCAATCAATCCCTGATTTGTTTATGTTTTTGTAGTCTGTCTTTTAAGGTTGTGCTAATATTGTCTGATTCGATAAAGATAGCCCAGAAGCCTTTACAAGACCACAGGTGTAGCAGCCTGATAACCTTTAGGGAAGAGGCATACATTGCGCCAGTTGTCCCTTCTTGAGATCGGTTCCACTTATCGCTGCAACAGTTCGAGGATTCCTCCACATGGAAAGCTGCGACTGAGTCACAAAAGAGCATCCAAGTATCAGCCAGTCCAGTCAGTTGGAATCTACTCTAGCTGCGAATAGCATGTAACAACTTAGGCCCTAAGGCAATGATTTCATTTAAGTCCACTTATGGATGTAATTGCTCAATTGTAAATCGGCAACCTAAAGATCGTAGATCTTCATGGCTGCCCGATATTCTGGTGAAACGATTTCATCTCATTGGGTATAAATGTAAAGAGGTGTTTTGAGCCTAGGGTTGGATAATTTCTATTTGTATAAGCTGAGACAGAGAGCTGTGACTATGATTTATTATTTTTAATACAAGGAGCAGAGTTTCTTACATCTGAGTGTTTAATTGTGTTAGTCTATGACATGTCTGTTAGAAGGCTAGGGCCCGCCTCCTCACAGAGATCGCCGAGTTAAGTAGTTATTTAATTTGTTTCCTATTATGTGGTGTGAAATTTCATTAGATGTGTTAATGCGAACTGCAACAGTGAATTGACAATTGTATTCTTCTTTGGTAGTTTATAATTGCATCTTGAATAGCTGCAACTGTGTGGTGTGACATCCGACTGTGTAGATTAGTTTATTTGATGCATGGTGTGTTAGATAAACTGTTACAACCAAGCTCAGCTCTGATTTCTTTCAGTCATTTATTCTTTCTAGGATTTCCAATATAATCAAATTAGAGTTCAAGCTTACTTCTAGTTTCTGGTTACTATTATCTTTCTTGAATTCATTAGATTAGACAGATTATGATTGAGTTACAGTAGCTTCTAGATGAATTAGATTAGTAGAGATTGAATACTGTAGTTTCATAATTATAGGATTTAACTTCTTGCAAAAGTAAGTCTATTTCATTTCATTCTTAGATAAGTAACTGTTGGATTGATATTTGTAGAGAGTTAATTGTATTTTGAATTCCTAGATGGATAAGTTAGATTAGTTTTAGCTATGAGATGAGTTTGGCTGAGAAGATAGGTAGGATCATTTATCTCCATTTATTTAATCAGCTACTTGAAATGTTTATGCATAGACTGTGCTCATTGCCATTGAAATAAAAGACTTCCCTAGGTTAACAATTCATACTGAGCATCATGTGTGTTAGTTGTAATTAATTGTTATATAGGGTGACCAACATTTTGGCACCGTTGCCGGGGATGGTAATTTATAGGCATAGATAGTAGTTGATTTACTGATTTCATTTTAATTTTGATTATCTAAAGTATGCATGAATACAAGAAAAACAAATCGGGAACCCCCTAAAAATACTAGCATTGTAGGTGGATGAGGTCGTGGTCGAAATCAAGGTCGAGGAAGACATACATACATTGATGAAATAATTGCTAGAGCAGATTCTTCTACCAGACTACCGCAATCATCTCCAGGAAATGGAAATTCTGTTCTCCCTAATCTTAATACTTCTCAATCAACAGTGGAGAACACAACGGGACCTTCAACCCCTGTTCCAGAGAAGAAACCTCCTGAAGACAAGGGAAGTGTTGTGGGTGCACCGGATAGAGAGGAGATATATTATATTAACGGGCACATAGTTACCAAGGAGGAGTGGTGAAGGTGGAGAGAGTATTATTCTTCTACACTCAAGGTGCATTAGGATATACTCCTAACCCCAGACCCTTTGGCCAGCTACTAGGATTGGTTTAGTGATGCCCTAGTCTTCCTTCCCAATACTCCTTCTATAAAAAATACCATATATTGCATAATAGTTATGGCCTTGGGGTAAGCCACCTTTAATCTCTCCAATTTACCATTAAAAGGCCAGGTTCACAGAGGAAAATTTACCATCTGGGTAAGGTCCTATCACCCTGACCTACCTATATTTATTTCCTTGAAATAGAGAGTTGGCTTGATTTAGCTCCAGGGATAATACCTTACCTTCTAACCCGAGTAGGTTAGAGACCTTACCTTCTAGTCGAAGTATTTACCCCGCCTTACTGTCCTTAGAGATTTACTTACTTACATATGCGTGGAAATGAAACTTTAGGGTTCGAAGCACCTGAGGGTCAGATATTGCAGTATGACGCGGTCACGGATCTTGTCAGTCCTTTAAATAAAGAAGGTACAACAGATTTTACATCTAGAGGGACTAAAAAGGTTTTTAAAAAAGTCTCGGAGCTGAAGGAAGCAGTATTCAAAGGGCAATAAAATAAATTTTTGATGTGGTTGCTCATTCGGCCTTGTCTCCGGCTCTTTCTCCCTTTTGGCAGGTCTTGGAAATGGTTGTTTGGAAAGTTAAGGTCACAAGAGATTGAGCGGGATCCCTTGATCCGGTTAAGGGTGAAGGTTTCATCGGAAGTATATTGGATTTTAACTGTCTGTATGGTGGAATCCAAGGTGCATCCAATTTGAAAGGGAATTCCGAGGTGAATCATGTTAAGAAGAAGCGTAAGGTGGTTAAAGTAAGGAAGAATAAAAGAAAGAAGAGGGAAAGGCACTTACTTAACAGAAGAGGTTTGTCGGTAGACCGGTCACAAGGAAGAGAGTTAGGCAGGGAAATTGCTCAGGTGGGTGAGGGACTTCTTCAATTGGAAATATCATAATGGTTTGTTGGGTTAGGCCTCTATCCTAGCCATAACTCAAGGTGAGCAGAGCATACAGGAAGGTACTTCGCTTAGGAAAAGAATCTTTTTAATAGAGCTAGAGTGAGGCAGATAATAGAGCCGATAGGGCGGATCCCCCACTTTAAAGGAATGGGCAGGGGAGCAACCAATAATCCCAATATTTTCAAGGTGGGTTTCGCCAATGAAAAATGAAAGTGAAAATACCAAATATGTCATTATGCTTTCCTTATTCCTACCAACTTAATGACTTATTCACTGAGGTAGGAAGGAAGATAAGGGAAGAATGCTTTAGGAAGGAGAGTGTAAGTAATGATGGGGGAGAGTTATCCGCCCTGACTTATTTCTTTCCCAGCTGATTGAAGGTGGTGGCTTTAATAACATAAGTGGTATTCGACCACTATTCCTCTACTAGAGTACGGTTGGTGGGCTTATACCGGTTATACCCCCAAATAATATAGAACCCCATTATCCATGAATTGGAACCCATCAAGCCGGACCCATCTCATCAACCCATCCCTATACCGACCTATCTTTGGGTGCATGGCTTTTGGCATGGCAGCCAGATGGATGGTCGATGAGCTGAGGACTTACTTGTCGGAGCTTCCCATGCTGTGGGATGGTCCATTAGCTGAGAGAGAAGGTTTATATAGGAAGGTTTACCTTTAGGCATATATCGTACAGAAAGAACTTCTTAAGCTGATATCATTGAACAACTTCCAGATGGCTTATTATGGGCCATCAGAGAGCCGCCTCGTTGGGATGGATGGATAGATGACAAGCTTCTGACTGCTAGGAAGGAGGAGATGTCTAGACAGAGCCATCCAGGAGATGCTTCATAACAAACACTTGACCTTTATGAATCTTAGGAGGTACGGGGCCATCTATTTACCCTTTGAGCAAGTGGGCATCATCCATATCGTGGGCAATGCTGACTGGCCATCTTAATTAATCAATCATATCTTGGGGGTGAATCCCGGCCCTACAAGTGTTGATACTGTCTATTTGGTTGAAGCAATGGGTGCCCAATTGGGGCATATACCATCCCATCCCATTCAATCTATCCATTCATTGCATAAAATAAGCAAGCGGTCTAGAACTACGAGGTATCTAGGTAATCCGGTTGGTAATTTGGGGTAGTTGGTAAGAGTAAATAAAAAGGTAACAGCAAAGGTGAAATATTCAAGGTTGCAAGTGCTTCACCCCACCCAATCATCTGATCGGATATCATCAGTATCTGGCTGTAGAGAATCATGATCAATCAATCTGGCAGTTCCAACAATTAAGCAATCCAAGACTGACTGAGCTGTCCAACTGTGGCAAGGATGGAGGACTAATAATCTGTTGTTCCGTGCCATGCCATTTAGCAATTGGGGGAGCAAGGTAAGGTACAAAAGTACTCGTCGAATTGACCATTCACCCGTGTCTTTATTTCTGTAAATGATTTATCCATGTCTGTTTCTATTGAAAATCTACCCCTTTTTTTGTCACCCGAGCATTCCTTACTCCTACTCCAGCAAGTGTGATAAAAGCGCATATCCTATGAAGGTCCGTCCAAAAGTGCTCTATGTGAATCCCTCCCATCTGATCCGATAAAATGTTATAAGTCTAAGTGAGGCAAGTAGTAAATCTAGGTTTTTGGTCTACGTTTCCTCCCAGAAAGGTGTTCCCCCAGTCAAAGTGAAATAGTTCAGCTCTAATAAGTCCTGTACCTACTAAGATTCCTGCCTTAAGCAATAGGTTGGTAAGGTATATGGGACTCCCTCCCTCCATATCCTTAGCAGTTGAAGAAAGTCTGGTAAACAGAACAAATAGCCATAAGTATAAGGTAAGTAGGCAGATGATGTTCCAAGTAAATCTGAAAGGTGTCAGTGACTAAGCAAGCAAGCCGCCTTTAAAAGATCATCTAGCTGAATGCGTATAATCGGGCAGTAAGTTCATTCCACCAATAAAAGACCATGGCATGGGTAGCTTAATAAAAAACTAAATGCCAAGTAGGAAACACAGTAAATATGACTGGTATAAGTGCCATCCTAAGCCCGTCCCATCCAATCTCAATCTGTAGTTTGGCTGTAATAAATCCAAGAAGTAAGTTTTGACGATTACACAACTACAGGGTGCTGTACGTAAAACTGAAAAGTAATCCTGCAGGCTCAAGCAGTCCCTCCTAAGCGATTAATTCAAATGGTATAGGGAGGGTCTAAGTCAGAAGGTGGTTAAATTGAAGGTGGGTAATTATCAGGTGGAGGCATTTATGTGAAAGATAGATCTATTCCTTGCAGTGGGTTCTCATGGATGAATCGTATCCTGAGCAACGCTCAGCCAGGACAGTAATATGTGGGTCGTACCAAGCCAACAATAATTCCTAAGGTGCATTAGGGTAAAAGTAAGGGTAAGATGAAGATTGTCCCATCCCTACAAGGTCTATGGCAGTAGCTACTAAGATTCATTAAGCGATGGGTCCAGGTCTAAGGTAAGGGATCAAATCATCCCATCTGGTGCTTCTAAGATCAGGGCTATGGCAGTAGCTACAAAGATTAATTAAGAATTTGTATAGGGATAACAAGTGTTATTTCTTGGGTAACTCGTTTGTGTGGAACGTTTTTGTTAGTACCCCCCGTACAGAGGTGTTTCTAGGTGAAGGTCATAGGTTGGGTGGGAATAGATAATACAAAATGCTATGCAAAGGAAAAGAATAACCGTAACAAATTAATTGGCTCTCTCTCAGCCCAACCATTCATTCGAAGTACTCTAAAGGAAAGAATAGAGATACAACAGCTTAATATATGTGATATCGTGCAACTCTCGGAACTAGGATCAGGATTAGTTCATGTTCGATGGTGGGCTGATACATCTATTTGTATTGGTTATACCTAAATAAAGATAGAACCCCTTATCCATAACCCATTCAATGACGAAGGAGAGAGATGAAGGCGACAATCGATCGGGGATGGTTCGAGCAAAGGTTCTTTTTAAGTTCATTAGCTAGTTTCACCTTGAGATAGCTCAGTTCATTGGATAGCTATTCACCTTTACTTATATAGCGATATCGTAACGACTAAACCTGTATGCACTCGAAAAGGATGACCTTCGAGAGGGATGTGTGGGCGATGCTAAAATACTCTTCCGAACTCTGTCAAAAAGCACGAAGCCATGTGTGTATGAAGAAGGATGTATGCTACTCGAGTATGCTAAAAGGATGTAAAAAAGGATTAAGTTAACGGATATAAGTTTAAAAGGTTGGTCCTTATATGTCTATTCCCTGGTCTAGCGAGAGAAACTTCCTGAAGACTACAATCGAGACCCTAATATAGTGCCGGTGGGGGGAAGAGAACATTTCAAAGGTTAGTGCTACTATAGAAAGTGGAAAAACACCTCTTTTTCCCCTTCAAACCATTCCACCCCGCAACCAAACCATCCTTTATATACACATGGCAAAAAAGTAACTATCCATTCCATCATTTACCTCTGGAACTTAATAATATGCAAACTAACCATTTAAAGGTCGACAAGTGATAAATACTATCTCCCTCAACGGGTAGAGCTCGACGTTCATCTATCTCCTAGATTAAAACTCGGAATTCTAGTTGTCAGGAGATTTTCTTAATGAATAAATTGGGCTACAAGGGAACAACAGGGCTATCTTGCACTCGACCTAGAAATGGTTAGTTTGCTCAACCAACTCCCCAGGAGGGGAAAAAAGAGAGGATTCTATTGGGCCAATTTCCTGAAACGACGTGGTTAATTGTAATAAACTCATTTTTTTATTTTAAGGAAACTATACATGTACATTGAGGAAATGTATCTTTGGGTCATGTCATCCGCTTGGTGTTATACCTATATTTGTAAGCAACGCTTGAACGGGGGGATAAATCAAGGATGATTGAAGAGATAAATGCAGCACGGATGAGCACAATAGCATCGTAGCTAATAGCTAGTTTTTATTTTACTCTGCGAACATATCGATTATATTTCGGTAAACCAAGGGGGAGGGGGCCGGCTTCAATCTGTATCCTTTCCAACAAGATTTCATATAAATAGCCTAATATTTCTTATTATCCATTCTCCTATGTATGCTCAGAAGTGAAAGATTTAATGAAAGTAGTTCAACCTTCCTCGCTCTCCTTATGTAAATCTCGCAACCCCCTATCTAAGAGCAAGCAATCCTTCTTTTCGTGAATATAGTCCCAAACTTGTGGGACCCAGTTCTTCATTCATCTGTGAACAACCAACCATCAGTAGTGTAGGTAAGGTTGGCTCCTCATCCAGCCATCGATCACCAACAATAAACAGGTGTGGGTGGCTCTGCTCCCTGCTTATTTATAAAAAACATGAATGTAGGTGTAGGTTGTGCCTCGTTCCTCGTTGTTCATCTGTCAACCAACTAGGAATCCTTGCAATATATATATACTTTTTTTATCCTTTGAAAGCAAGGGTAGCTTTATTGAAGCGAGCATTAGCAGGCAGAGTAGGTGGGTAAACCGAGCTGGATCTGCTATAAAAGGGGTCGATAAATAGAGCGTCGAATTTGAGGCTTTATTCCTTGGTCAATCCATGAGTACAATCATGCAGCTGCACCCCGGGGGTGCAATATCTGATCTGCATGGAGTTGGTTTCCTCTCTTGGCAATAGAAATAATGGGTAGCTGGTGTCCTTTTATCTGGGGGGTAGCAAGGGAAAGGGCCATATCGACTCTCCTTATACATGCTATTTACACATTTATAGGTGGAACTAGTCCTTCTCATCAATTGAGGGGAACTATGATAGCCCCCATAATAGGAAAATGAGTGCCTACCCGTTTTCAACAGCTTTCATCATTATATTTTGAAAACCCAGTATGAAATAGGTCAATAAACAAACACCAATACAGAGGTAGCTAAAGCATGATGAGGGCTTCACGCCTCGAGTAAGCGATAGAAAGCGGATTGCCTGGTTGGATAACTGAGTTATAGGGGATCCTAATGCTCTGAATATATATAAATAAATAGCTTGAATCCTAGGGTTTATACTCCAGCTTGGTACTCCCGGCCTTGCTAACTGGCTCCCTTATTTATAAAAGAGATATAGAAATACCTTACCTAATGGTTCTATGATCAATTCTAGTTAAATAAGTTCCTTTTATTCCCCCATCAATTAATAAATACCAACCATGTGTCTGCTCCTTTTGTTGGGTTTGCATGAGATGAGTGCTTCCGCCAGCCACCTCAATATTCATATGTGAATATGTATGCACGGGGGGGCTGCAATCTCTAGGCTCATTATATATTGTATATTTACTCTTTCCTTCCCATCGAGAAATAACCCCCTATGCCCCCGGTATATAACAGATTCATCATGAACTGGTTTTTGAAGAGGGATATTAATAGTCCTAGGTATGCTGAAAAGACAAACAGGCTGGGTTAAAAAATAGGTATGGGTTAGCTATAATCCGGTGGTATCAACTTAGCTTTTGTTAGGTGGTTTAGGGTGAAAGGTAGTGCATATCCTACCTGAATCTATATTGTAACCTATATATAGTCGGGATAGAAAGATATTAAATAAATCGTTGTATTACTTATGCAAAAAAGCATGAGAATGCCTAAGCGGTAGCACTAGTTAGGTAGTGTAGGAAGAATGATAAGCGCTCAACTTGTTCAAAGGCAGCTACCTATCATATATTTAGTTGGTGTAGGAAAGTATTTAATGCACCCATCATCGACAACTATTATGAATTTACACTTAAACAGTACAGGCAAACATCAACAAGTATACGTGAGTGAATTGAAAACACTTAAATGGTAAAGAGGATAGCCCCGACTCATGTTAGTGAGCTACAAGCTATCAGTAGGAATAAACACCTCCTATTTCGAACGTCATAGGAATTCATATGGAGAAAAAAGTTATCACATTTAATAATGTGCCTGCGGATGGAGCTAGCGATGCTCGTGGCTCATTGCTAGTCTTGAGGATCTCTCTTCATCCAATTCGGTTCTTGGGGGCTCCCTCTTGTTGCAACTATCTTTCCCACAAGTTGGTGTGGTATCGGGAATATATTAGGTTGGGTCCAATTTTGTAAGATCTCCACTTTTTTTTTGGATCCACCCAAACTCCCCGTCTATCAATGAAAAATCATAGGTATAAAATGGATGTCATGGCGAATGAACATTTGGACAAGTTTACCCGCAACTTATGTCTTTGTAGTGGTTGTAATACTTGCTCAACCTCCTGGAGGTGTTTATCCCATGATTTGTTTCAAATTAGGATGTCATCAAGGTACACCACTATGCACTGATTCAATAAGGGAAAGAGCACATCGTTCATCAATCTAATAAATGTTGTTGGGGTATTTGTAAGACCAAAAGGCACCACTAACCATGAAAACAGTGCTTCTATGGATTGAAACATGGTTTTCCAAACATCTTCAGGGTGTATTGGAACCTGATGATATTACTTCTTGAAATAAATCTTAGTGAAATACTAGGCTCCCTTAAGCTTATCCAAGAGGTCATCGATACGAGGTAGAATATATCGATTCTTCACTGTTATTTTATTAAAAACTCTATAGTCTATGCAAAGACATCACGTACCATTTTTATTGGCACTAAGATTACAGTATTGCCACAAGGGGAATAACTTAGACTAATTTCTAGTGTCCACGGGCTCTTGTATCTGACGAAAAATTGAATTCTTCTCCCATAAATATCTGTGATACAGTGCACTGTTAGGCAACGGTGATCTTGGAATGAGGTCAATCCCATGTTGTATTTTTAAATGCGTTGTACTCCTTTTGGGTCCTGAAATAGTTCACTATATTGTTTCAAGGTTGCGTCAAGCTATTGTTGTTGTTGCGCATCTCGTTCTCTTTACGTTGAGAAGATACATATACTAAAGGAACCTAGTTTCCTTACTGGTCTGACTATCAAGAGAAGACACCTATGTGAATGGCCAATTATCTTTCTAGCCCACTCGGCTGAGATAAGATGCATCATCTCGAATGGTGAGGATTCCAAGATAGTGTATGTACAACCCGCAACTTTTACATTCCACTTCTAAGGTCTAGACTCATATTTACATGTTGATCCCAGATGTAGGGTCATCCAAGGATGACATCACATACTCCCAGTGGTACGCTACATTGTTTCTTTACTATAACTTTATCTCCTTTCTGCATCCATCCGAGGGGATATGGAAAAGGAGGGTAAACAACTTCAAATTTATGTCTTTGCACTGCTTCTATATAGATGATGTTCTTCTAGCTTCCGTTATCGATGATAAAATAATGCACAGGTTTTCCTTTCACCCAAAACTTGGCGTGAAACAGTCTCTCTTTCTCATTCTCATTTTTTTTGTTGTGACGGGTAGTATTTATTATTTCTCTGTTATGATGGAGGGTTGTGCATTTGCGATGATCTTAAAAACAACATTACAGGCTTGCGATAATGGTATTGTGGTTGGTGAACTAGTATCAACTACAAGAGATGTTGGAGGTTCATGATGAGTATCAATGTTCTTACCCATTTCTATGACCATGGTTCACTTCTGCATTTTGCACTGTTCATTCAAGTGAGTGGATGTCTGATGATCACATCATTTTTTACAGTAAGCTTCTTGGAACCACTAGCGGATTGATGACTTTATGTCTATTGCTTCTGCTTCTAATGGAACCTACCTTTAACTTTGTCTTTATCTGTAAAAAAATTGGACTCGAATAGTGTTTTGTCGACTTGACTATTTAACTTATAAGTTTTACCTTTCTTGCATCTTTTAAACTTTTCTTCCATCTTTGTTGCAAACTGATAAGCATCTCCCAACATGTTAATAGTTAGGAAGTATAATTATTATTTCAGATACCGGTGCATACATGCCTTTAATTTCATAATTATAAAGCGGGTTTCTATCATCCACTTTAATAAACATATAATGGTGTTCTGCAATGAAGTCTGGGATAGACTGACCTTGCTTCTGGTGCAATCTCTGCCATTGTATTTAATTTACCATCAATGTGTCCTATAATACATAAATTATCTTTCAAAGGTTGTCTTTAATTCTTCCCATGTGGTCAAGGCTCATTGTGCTTCTTCGCATTGTTGTGTAAAGGATCCCACCAAGAAACTGCATTTTGGGCAAATTTGAGAGTTGCAAATGCAATCTTATCTTCATTATAAAATTTATTCGTAGCAAAATATGATTTTAGTTGTTGTAACCATTCATTTAAGGCTTTGGAATTAATATCTCCTTTTAATAAAGACATTTCATTATGTAATTTTTTTCTCAATGGGTTTCTTTCTCCGAACGATGCCTTGGCTCCATGATTGGCATTTCTTTGGTGGTTATCTCCAGGTGCGATGCATCAGATAAATTCTGTGAACTGATAATACATTTTATCTCTTATATATATTAGTGCCTTCTTCCTTTCCAGCAGATATAAGGAAGGAATCACCCCAACCTTTCAGGGGCTCATTACTCAGGGGCGTAGTTATCCTCGGTTAGGAAAGGACATAGCCTATGTATGCCTAGGTACTAATAAGGGGATTTTACATTACTCAGGGGCTCATTCCCTATTACCCACCCACGTATCTTTATTAAGACATAAATATAAGTGCTTATATAAATAGAATGGGTTCATTCCGGTAAAGACATAGCATATGTGTGGGTAGGAAGGAATTGAACTAAGGAAGGAGATTAACTCACATGGGGAACTAAGGAAGGGAGGAAACCACCCTTTATATACTTTGCGGGCCATATAAGGGTACCTCCATCTTACTAGCTATAACTCAATTGGATCTATTATCAACTGGGGGTTAAACTGGCACTCGATCTTCCCTCTTACGTAGCTATTCAAAGCCTACATCTCCGTGGGTGGGGACACTGTGCTCAAGGTCATAGATTTTATTACCCTGTGCGTCATAGTTTGCTTGCCTCATGAACCCTTTTGTTCGCTTGAATCATGAACCAATCCAATGCGGACTCAGTGAAGGAAGGAGATTAACTCACTTACTTGGGTAACTAAGGTCACTGTGCTATTGGTCACTGTACCTAGTACAAATAAGGGGCTGAGAGCAAGTGCTTGCCTCATTAACAACCATATAAAAGTATATAGGTGGAGGAAGTCTCCGCAGCCATAGAAATCATAGCCTAGTTATACCCGGTCAGGACATTGCAGTTGGTAGGTATAGTTCTATATTTAATTGGCAGGTACAAGTTATATTAAATTAGGAACATAATTTACCTTAGTTTACACATCTTATCTACAGCCCAAGTAACTATTTCCTTGTGATGGATGATTACTTAGGGGAAATTATTAACGATACTTATTATTAGGAAATACAATGAAGATGCCAATTTGTTAAGCAATGTAGATCTCTAGTGCCTTTGGTATTCTCTTTGGGCCCTTAAGGGGAGAAACCTACCTACATTTTATTTGTTACCTCCATCCTTCATCAATACTTATATACATATAATCAGGACAAACCAGTGCCTAAGGATTATATCCCCTTAGCGAGAGCGCCTTCCAAGTGTTAGCGTGAGCGACAGTCGGACCCACCAAGCACTACTATCCGTAGTATATAGAGGAATACCCTAGTGATATAGTATATATAAGGGTTGGCTCATTACCTCATACTAATAAGGCCAATAAGGGTACCAGAGTGAGTGCTTGCCTCATTCATGGTGGACAAACTAAAATAATCAGCGCGCTTCAGCGACGAATTAATCTTCCTAAAAGTAATCAACAAATTAACCTGCCTTAAAGTAAAGGTTCTGGTGGGCAGTTCAGAAGATAGAAATAGAAGTGAAAAGGAGCTATCATAAACTAGGTGTGAACCAAAGGTCTCTATTCATTAGTAGTTCTTTGTTGTTCCATTCCTTTAAAAGAAAGGGACTAGACGAAAGTGACAAAAAGGTCCACAATTGTAGCTATAAGGTAAGGGGATTTCATTGTGCTTCCATCTGAGCGGGTGGGTAGGAGATCCTCATGAACCGTTATTTATAAGGTAAGGGGTATATTTATCCTTTTAAGGGTAGCAGGGGAGTTTCTTCTTAAGCGGGAAAGAAAGAGATGGCTCCCTTGATTATTCGAGTTAGCCCCGCAGGAATAGGCGAGGGGTCAGCCGTCCATTCAATTCATATGGAAGCTACTGTATTGTAGTGCCCCTAGACTACTGTAGACATTAAGGGCACCTACTGAGTCACCCGACTGTTTGAAACATTAATAAAATAACCCTATGATTTTATTTTGAGTATATTTATGATTACGATTGATTGATATATGTTCATTTGGGTAGTTATTGTGAATGGACGATTTCATGTTGTTTAACGATTAACTTTGATATGAAAATTGTATACATGAATAATGCTTAACGACTAGCTGTATGGTGATTATGTATTTGGTGACGAAATGTATATTTGATAAGATGAATGAGCAGTTTGAATAAATCATAAATGTTTAACAATGCTAGAGTTAGAAACCAGATGATGATTGTTGAGAACAGTGCTACTGATAATTTGTTGTGAGAAGTGTGTGTAGAAACAAGTGAGACGGTTCACCAACGGACACACAAAGTAACATGGAGGGTCGTAGAGTACGGGTAAATCACACACAGGGGAAGCGATGACGATGTCGACTTCCGACAAGAATACCACGCATGAGCAGATAAGCATTGATCCGCTTGCTCAAGAGGAATGCGTGAGGGCGTACGAGGTGGGCCACGACGGAGCTGGTCACGTACGAGTTGAGGGGCACGCAGTGAGAACGGACTCACTCCTCAGCGCCATTAGTCCCTAGATAGCATGTAGACGGAGGATGGATGGTAACGATTCCTAAAATCCCTACAAGAGTTCCCGCAAGTCAAAACGGAAAGATGGTGGCAGAAGGGCCCAACGATGCGGTACCCTGTCGAGAACGGAAAGAATGGACGCAAGGACCCAACGAGGTGGTACCATGCCAAGGAATGGAAACCATGGATGATTGGACCCGACGGAGTGGTGCCATGTCAGGGGATTAAAAAATTAAGGAACCAAGAGCCCAACAACGCGGCACCGTGATCCTAGTGAGTTTGATTGTTAAATTAAACTGCATAAAAACTTAGGAGAATAACTCTAGATTATTACATAGCAAATGCATAACAATAGCTTAGACATTTGCACATGAATAGTTATTTTGTTGAGCATTTAAAATAATAGAAATTATTATTTAGGAGCAAAATAGATTAGACACCTAGTCAACTAAAAGCTAGGAGTTGATTAAAATATCTAGGGGACAAACTAGAGAAAACTTAGGGATGTAGGTGCACTTCCTAGAGAAATTGACACTTGGATGGGTGAGTGTTTTAATTAAATAAATAATTAAAAATATTTAATTATGCATGAAGTGACATGTGTCGCAGGAGATTTCCCTTTATAAGGAAGGCTTAAGGAATGGGTGAGGGGGCCCATAATTTGGACGATTTTCGTAATTTTTGAATGCCTCAAAGACTTGCTGCTATCTAAGGGTTTGGCTTAGAAATCCTGGTGGGAAGGGAAGCCCAAGCTGAATTTCTGAAATACTTGTGTGAGCTCTACGACCCAAAGCTCGGGGGAGGCCATGCGACTGAAAGCATGAGCCTATGGTTGGGTGGCGAAGCTAACGGTTGCTTCGCCTATGGTTATACTAGCTTTGCTGGAGGGATCCTACAGAAGAAGAAGGCGGCAATGGACTAACTGGATCGGGTTGACAGGTTAAGGTTTTGCTTATTTTTGTTAAGTTATTCACACTTTTTATTTTATTTTTCCAATAACTATGATGGCTAATTTGTTTGTATGAAGTTGTTAAAGTTTCAGGTTCATTTCAAGGGGACCCTAAATGAGGGGTCCTACATTTGGTATCAGAGCCAGTCGAGCCTTGAGGGCACCGGACTCATATTTTTTGTGACCGTGGAGATCGACGGTGACGTTAGGGCTGCGATTTCGTGGGAATACACATCCGACCGGAGCAACTATTTCTACAGGTTCTTTCTGTTACTAGAATTTTGTATAATTATTTTCTGTGTTGAAAAGCATTCTCTGAAGATTATGAATTTATATTTCTTCCATTTCTGAGATTTAGGAATTTCGATCTTTGCATATTTTCTGAAAAAAAAAAAAAGTAAACTTTTTATTTTCTGTGTCTGAAAAGTATTTTCTGAAGTTAATAAATTTTATATATTCTGCCATTTCCGAGATCTACGAATATCGATTTCTGCATATTTTAATGGAGGTTGTTGAATCCTTGAAAACACTCGAGACTGAATAGTGGAATATTTAATTTCTGTATCGAAAAACGTTCTCTGAGGTGTATGGATTTATATTTCCGTCGCTTCTGAGACCCATGAATTCAGATCTCTGCCTTTTCAATTGGCGTAGTTATTTCCTTAAATAAAATCTAAAACTCTGTTTTGTTTATAGAAACACAAGCATAGATCCACTTGATCTCTGCACTGCCCTCATTAAACAAAGATTTTATCCATATCTCGACCTCTGTACATTTCCATAATAGTAGATCGTATCCATTTAAAATATTTATGCTTAATTACGGGAAACGCAATATATAGTCTTCATGAGCTCTTTGTTTATATTATATCTCTGTTGATACACTTTCAGATCCACTGTCGCTATATATGAGTTATATGTTGATTATATTTTAAGATCCCAGGGAGCAATCTGTAAACTTACCTCTTGGACATAGATCGCAACTCTGACTTACCTTACATACTGAGAAAACTATATTTCGATTTATATTTGTAATTTTTTTATTACCTCTACGGCATTGGACAATCTAGATGTAAATTGGATCATTGGAAGAGTTAAATGGACTGCGATCGGTGATTTTCAATATTACCGATCCACTCTTGTTGGATCAAGGCACATGCTTTTGTACTGATACCACACACGGCCACAAAGGCTTGTAAATCGCAATTTGGTGAATCTAATAGGAGTATCTGTTTGAGCAAAAGTTTTAATTCGTTAAATCATTATGAATTCGTTTCAGTAATATAGATCTGTAAATTTTAGATTCGTAAATGGTTATGGGTCTGAGTTTGAATTCGTTTAGTATTTAGATCTGTAAATTTTAGATCCGTAAATAGTTATGGGTCTGAGTTTGAATTCGTTTACTATTTAGATCTGTAAATTTTAGATCCGTAAATAGTTATGGGTCTGAGTTTGAATTCGTTTAGTATTTAGATCTGTAAATTTTAGATCGGTAAATAGTTATGGATCTAAGCTTAAATTCGTTTTAGTATATAGATCTGCAAATATTTCAAATACTCTGTTCTCGAATTCGAAATATGGAAATCGCCTTCTTCCATATATAGATTTGATACGAATCGGCCGACCTAACTATATGCTGAAATTCGGTTTAGATCTCTGCACAAATCGAAACTTGAATATTATTTTATATTTTGAGCTCTCTGCGTTTACGATTTAAATTGAAAACCTTGTTATAAATTAAATTTCTGGATCTTGTTTATATCTCCGTGTTTAAGGAGGAAGTTGAAATTTCTTTGCATAAATCGAAAAATATAAATCTTGTATTTATTTTTGAGATCTCTGCGTTTAAAGAATAAGTCGAAAACCCTGTTATAAATTGAAATTCTGGATCTGGTTTTATATCTCCGTGTTTTATTAAAATCCAAATCTCGTAAATTGATTTGTTAATAAAATGTGTAGATCCAACACTCTTACGGTGACTTTTAAAGCTCTGTTTTCTATTTCATTGGAATGAGAAATGCGTTCTAGATCTAAATCCATGATGGAGTATTGACTTTTCAAATCGCTGTTTTCTATTTCGTTTGAATGAGAAATGCACTCCAGATCCACCATTTGATGGAACATTGTTTATATTTTTAATTCATCCGTGCTCTATTTCGATTTGGAAGGGCGCTCCAGACCCAATTAATTACCTCCACGCTAGCAGAGATCGAGACTCTATTTCATCTCTGGTTTGATCTAGTTTCTCCATCAATCTGAGATCGGGATTATTAAATTGTTGAACACTGTCATTGAATCCACATCTGTTGTGCTTTTTTTAAATCTCAGAGCATCTGTTTCAAAAGCTGTTGGGCGTTTCAAGAACCGGTATCATGATTATAAATTTTAAACTTTAAATTTCTTTCTGCGTTGATCCATTTTTAATGGCGTTCCCAGGTCTAGTAAATCGAATTAAATTTGTCCTTTAAGGGTCTGTGTAGATCCATTCTTGGTGACATCTCCAAATTTCAATGAGATGACTTGTTGTTATTCAAGCTCGGCGTGGATCCATTTCTTGGCAATTCCATAATCTACAAACGAATTGTATTCGAGTTTTTTTTGTTTTCTTGTTTTCTTGTTTTTACCCTCTGTATGGATCCATCTCTTGGGCGTTTTCAGAATTCTTTGAACGGCTTGTAATTGACTGTTAAATCACTGTGCATTTATTCTCATTGATGTTTCCAGAATCTACTGTAAATCGACCCGAAATTTTTTCCAGAATACAATTGCAATCTGATCTTAAATTGCTGTGTTTCTTTTCAAACAGTGGAAGGCGTTCCCATGAATTCTTTGTATTATTACTTTGAAAATTTAAATGGCGTTTTAAGAATCTTATTGCAAAATATAAATTGATCCATGAAATTCCTCTCTGCACATTAATTCCTCATTCGACATTTCTAGAGTTCGTAATAAAAATTGTAATTGCCCTTCTTTTATTTTTTTTCTGTGCTTCAACGTGTTGGCCCAAATACTGTGGCGCGCCTCGATCTTGTAAATACGAATTGACCATGTACCTCTTAATCGCTGCGAATCCCATGTACCTCTAATGAAATATTTGTTGAGAGTTTTATTTTAAAGGTCAACCGGAATGACATGAATTATGTAAAAAGATTTTATATTGTTTATTATTAATAGTGGAAATTGTTAGTATGTTAAAGGTAAAGGTCAATGATGCATTATAAAGGGTTATTGTAATTCTATACGAAGGAAATGCAAAAATTTGTATGTGAGGAATAGGAGATTTGTACTTAGGAGAAAACAAAAACACTATAGGTGAATAATGGTCAAATTCTTAATGTATAGAATAAGTAAATCATGATTATTTATGAGCATAAATGTGATGTTCACATAAGTAACTAACTGTTTAAAATAAAAAAATAAAATAAAAAAATTTCACGACCAAGGCCACTACATTTGGTGACTCGTGTAATTATCTACGTATCTACCTTAAGCCTGAAGATAACGGATTGCTGCCACACGTCCATATTTTAAGTGCAGGGTAGTGGTTGATACTATATTCCTGGCATCTGTCGAGCGCCCACCGCCTCACCTTTGATCACCAATAAATTGTGTAACGACAGTCCTCTGCATCAAGCAGTTTTACTTCTCCTTTAAGTTAGTTCTTTGTAAGTCACGAGTTGCATGCGCTTGGCCTTCACATATTATAACTTATTGTAATTATTTTTGTTTAAAAAAAAGGGGAACACCTAGTTTAGACCCTACAACTACTAACTTATGCAGCCGCGTATTGGAGAACTCGTCGTCGAGTGGGTAGGAGGATGATGGACTCCTCATATGACAACTAGCTTAGTTTGTGTTATAAAAACCACCTATTAGATAGTCATTCTTATATTATCAATACTTGTCCTTTGTTCTTGAATCGTTGTGAAAGATATCTACATGGTAATTTCATGAATCCGACCGAAACCTTTTAGATGAATGCTAAATGACTAAATGTTATTTAAATCAGATATGGATAACATGTCAATTTATATCTAAAAAGTAGAAGTGGATTTCTCTTATTTTTATGTCAATTACATTTGAAAATTAAAAGTGAATTCCAAATGATGGTATCATGTATGTTTGTTTAGATTGAAGTGAAATACATGGGGCTTAGTATCTTTAATTAAAAGCTAACTCATTAAATTATGTAGTTAAAGGATAGAAGGTAAACTAGTATGCTTCTTGTATAGATCTTGGTAAAAAGAAAATATAAGTTGAGAATTAAAAGAAAATATAAGTTGAAAATTAAAGTATGTAATTTACACTTTACATGTTTAAAGGTTGAAAGGTATGTAAAATTATATACTGTTTAGAGGGTTAGGAATCACTTTGCATTTAAGAGTTCTTTGATTAGAATTTCAAAGTACTTATTTTAAAGCTTCAATTGCACTTTATATTTCTTATGGTTAAACTATATATGCTTTCTAGTATTACTTGATTTATTCTAGGGTCCAATCCTAAGAGCTAGTAAGTTAAAAGAGAAATGATGGTATGTGCATTAAGTGAATGGTTGAAGTTAGGTCTTAGGGTAAATAGATCATGAGTCATGGTTGATTATTGTAATTATTATTCTATAATAAGATTGGATAAGAATGATGATAATGGTCTTTTAAATCCAAGTTTATGACTTACACTTGCCATGAAGATTGTTAGTACAAAAAAAAAAAAAATCACTTCTGGAAGAGCATTGCATTTGGGTTCGTCGGTGATACATGAAGATCGACGTAGAAAAAATTGAAGCTGCGACTTTTACTTCTTCTCCTTCAGCAAGGATATTTCCAGCTTCTCGAAAAGGTTAGAATTATTCTTCACTAAATTTGCTGGTATAATAGTTTGAATGATATTCAAGGTTCATATACTTTGATGATGGGTTATGCGTCAAGAATTTTATCGATTGGTTGTAAATGCTTATTTTCTGAAATCAAGGCGATCACTTTGCAGGTATACACTACTAGTTTGTAATCGTGCTTTGAATTGTGAAAAGAGAGAAGTTAAACTTACTTGAATTATAGAATCTTAACTGTGCTTAAGTTAGGAAGAGAAGAAAACCTTACATGACTTTGTTTATAAAAATCTGAGATTATACTTTTAGCTATACTAAGTAAATGGCACTCTAGTATTTAATTATACTTTGGATTATGAGAAGAGAGAGGTTGCATGAAAGATTAGTTTAGTAATGGTTAAGGTATGTATTGAGGAATAGAATTGGGAAGGGTAAATTCGTATTTTGAAATTCGGATATTGTTTTAAACATATGATAGTTATACGTAATTATTGAGAAGGAAGAAAGTGACTAGGAAAGATTGATCTCTTAGCTAAAATGTAATCATGATGCTAACTAAGATCAACTAATGTTGGTTGGGTTACATGAAAGAAATATGGGTGATCTTGGCCATTGTTGTTGAATACATATACAACAAGTGAAATAGTAACAATTATAAAGAGCCTAAAATATGCCAACTAAGAAAGGAAATGGTCGAT
The DNA here is from genome assembly GCA_027924585.1 of Larix kaempferi. NCBI lineage: Eukaryota > Viridiplantae > Streptophyta > Pinopsida > Pinales > Pinaceae > Larix > Larix kaempferi. Next base: position 6,461,113 of record BSBM01000393.1, on the reverse strand, counting down.
TAGAGATTGTATCGATAACTAGAGAAAGGAACAAAGACCGGAGATATTTAAAACTTTCCTACAAAGCCATGATGAGTAGACAAGTAGATGGATATATATGTGGTGAAATTACTATATGATGAAAAATATTGATAAATTTTGACTAACAAGATACCAAGATACTCAGATTGACGATACTTTAAGAGATTGTTGAGGGAGCGAAACAAACTTAAAAATTTGAAAATGAGATATCAATGTGATCGGTATGACGAGCTGACCTCAACGACAACTAGCCCTCGAGATGAAACTCGATGGGGTTAAGAAAACACACATTGTACGAATTGATGAAACTAACGAAGTGGTCTTACGATGACATGAATGATGAAATGAGGTAAGGGTGTGACAATCTCATTAACCTCGAATGATGATACTGATGAAAGGACTAACAGATAGATTTTAATATGTTCGACTAAATCGTTAAGTTCAGGCCCTAGGAATCCTATCGAATTGAGAACCGACATTTTGGGATTCGGAAGTGGTCTTATGGAATTTGGATTGGGACAATTTGAGGGTCTCTCCTGATTTGTTAAAACCGTGATTATATCTTACCGAATATTTTATGATGTTTACCTTCACAGGAGGATAACCAAATAGATTTGAATCCTTGTTTGGATTTGTTATGTTTATTGGGTGGCTTTTGATGCAATGGAGCTTGTTGAAAATTTGGACATCATGGACCTTCGTGAATGAATAAGAGATATAGAAAATCTAGTTGGAACTGACAATTATGGAATGTATTATCGGATTGATATGATACGAAGTTACGATTAAGTTCCTGAGGGTGTATTGTAACCATACTAGATGATATTGGAGCTAATGACTTTAACCACTTGTGCTTATAGCCATGATTATTGGAGAAAACTAGAATACAATGACATGGGGATGAGAATATAAAAAAAAAAGATAACGCCTAGCGTCGAAAGTACAAGAACAAATTTTTTTTTTTAACTTCGAGACGAAGTTCTATTTAGGAGGGGGGTGTATGTAATGCCCCTCGAATGACTGTGGACCTTAAGGGCACTTGTCGAGTGACCCGGCTGAAAAACTTCGATATAATGGTCTCTTGAGCCTTGTTATGTCTTAACTGATTGAGGAAAACTTGAAGATGGGAATGACGACAATAATTGATAAATGAATTAAGGAATTAAATTATACATGTGGAGTGGGATAATTGATTGATTACATCTTGCTTAATGATTAGCCCTGTTTGATCAAGTCAAAGTGCAGTAGGACAGTTACAGTCCTAGCTCTACGATTTGGGAGGACGCAACTGAGATGCGTCATAACTTTCCATTTTTATTCTGAACTTCGGGACGAAGTTCTAAATAAGTAGGGGTGTATGTAGTGCCCCTAGACTACTGTAGACATTGAGGGCACCTACTGAGTCACCCGACTGTTTGAAACATTAATAAAATAACCCTATGATTTTATTTTGAGTATATTTATGATTACGATTGATTGATATATGTGCATTTGGGTAGTTATTGTGAATGGACGATTTCATGTTGTTTAACGATTAACTTTGATATGAAAATTGTATACATGAATAATGCTTAACGACTAGCTGTATGGTGATTATGTATTTGGCGACGAAATGTATATTTGATAAGATGAATGAGCAGTTTGAATAAATCATAAATGTTTAACAATGCTAGAGTTAGAAACCAGATGATGATTGTTGAGAACAGTGCTATTGATAATTTGTTGTGAGAAGTGTGTGTAGAAACAAGTGAGACGGTTCACCAACGAACACACAAAGTAACATGGAGGGTCGTAGAGTACGGGTAAATCACACACAGGGGAAGCGACGACGATGTCGACTTCCGACAAGAATACCACGCATGAGCAGATAAGCATTGATCCGCTTGCTCAAGAGGAATGCGTGAGGGCGTACGAGGTGGGCCACGACGGAGCTGGTCACGTACGAGTTGAGGGGCACGCAGTGAGAACGGACTCACTCCTCAGCGCCATTAGTCCCTAGATAGCATGTAGACGGAGGATGGATGGTAACGATTCCTAAAATCCCTACAAGAGTTCCCGCAAGTCAAAACGGAAAGATGGTGGCAGAAGGGCCCAACGATGCGGTACCCTGTCGAGAACGGAAAGAATGGACACAAGGACCCAATGAGGTGGTACCATGCCAAGGAATGGAAACCATGGATGATTGGACTCGACGGAGTGGTGCCATGTCAGGGGATTAAAAAATTAAGGAACCAGGAGCCCAACGACGCGGCACCGTGATCCTAGTGAGTTTGATTGTTAAATTAAAATGCATAAAAACTTAGGAGAATAACTCTAGATTATTACGTAGCAAATGCATAACAATAGCTTAGACATTTGCACATGAATAGTTATTTTGTTGAGCATTTAAAATAATAGAAATTATTATTTAGGAGCAAAATAGATTAGACACCTAGTCAACTAAAAGCTAGGAGTTGATTAAAATATCTGGGGGACAAATTAGAGCAAACTTAGGGATGTAGGTGCACTTCCCAGAGAAATTGACACTTGGATGGGTGAGTGTTTTAATTAAATAAATAATTAAAAATATTTAATTATGCATGAAGCGACATGTGTCGCAGGAGATTTCCCTTTATAAGGAAGGCTTAAGGAATGGGTGAGGGGGCCCATAATTTGGACGATTGTCGTAATTTTCGAATGCCTCAAAGACTTGCTGCTATCTAAGGGTTTGGCTTAGAAATCCTGGTGGGAAGGGAAGCCCAAGCTGAATTTCTGAAATAATTGTGTGAGCTCTACGACCCAAAGCTCGGGGGAGGCCATGCGACTGAAAGCATGAGCCTATGGTTGGGTGGCGAAGCTAACGGTTGCTTCGCCTATGGTTATACGAGATTTGCTGGAGGGATCCTACGGAAGAAGAAGGCGGCAATGGACTAACTGGATCGGGTTGACAGGTTAAGGTTTTGCTTATTTTTGTTAAGTTATTCACGCTTTTTATTTTATTTTTCCAATAACTATGATGGCTAATTTGTTTGTATGAAGTTGTTAAAGTTTCAGGTTCATTTCAAGGGGACCCTAAATGAGGGGTCCTACATGTATTGCTGGAAGTTCAAAGTGGTGAATGATGTATTTATAGAAGGGGAATGGGAAACCTCGATTGATTAGTTGCCCCGTCATTGGTAGTACTCGGTGGCACTATAATTATGAGTCAGTTGGGGTAGGAATAGACATCGACTAATATATATATAGGCATATTCATTCGGCTTGTTGTCTTCCCATGATTGTTGCTTTCAACTTGTTTGGATTAGGTTAGGCGAGGACAGATGGTGTGAATGACAAAGGAAGGCGAGGACGGGTTATTAGAGGATAATTTACCAGGTGATAAGGCCAAGTTATTGGAGGATAGTTTACCAGTTTCACTATGGCCTAGCGTAGTGTCTATCGCTGAACTGTTGACTATTTAAAGGTAATAAAGCGTAGTGCCAATGGTAAAACTAACTTAGGAGCTAACATATTAATTAATTTCACATGTAGTATTAGTAAACTCCTATTGATTTGAGTGCCAATAAAGAAGGAGAGAAGAAGAAAGGAGGAGAGCAGAAGAGGAAAAGGAAGAGGAAGAAAGAGCGAAGGAAGCACTGAAATTTTGGATCACCATGAATAACGGAGAACATGAAGGAAACAATGAGTGCCAAAATCACAACGAGGAGGAGGTGGAAAATAATCATCATGGTGACACTGTGGTCATAGTCAAATTCCCTATCCTCCAAACACCAGGGGCAGCTCCTATGAAGAATATCTCACCCTCGGTTCTCCCAAATTTCCATGGTAAGTCCTCTGAAGATCAAGATGAGTTTATTTTTGAGTTTGACATCCTCTTTCATAGTTACGATTACACCTCCAGTGTGCAGAAACTGAAACTATTTCCAGCCACCTTGAAGGGAAATTCTCTACGTTGGTTTATGAGTTTGGGTCGTGAGACCATTGCTACCTAGGACCAGATGAAACAAACCTTCCTTTCCAAATATCAAGAATACTGTAGAACCAAAGATAGGAAGGAGGAGTTGTTTAAAATGGTTCAGAAGGAAGAAGAGAGCTTGGAATATTTTGTTGAAAGGTTGTTGTATAATTTACAGAGATCTGGTCATACTGAAATTGGAAAAGATGTACTCAAGATTATCTTGCTACGGGGAATTAGAGAAGATTGCCTTGATATGATGAATCTGTTGGGGAAGGGGGATATCTCAAAGGAACCTTTTGAGAATATTGTTGATTTATGTCGAAGGTATTCAAGGGGGTCCTCTAGAACCAACAATCGGGACAAGGAACGAGATCAAGATGTCTTCACTAGGACACACAAATCAACCAGTGGAGGAGCTACTCAAGTAGAAATATGCAACCTTCTGGAGAAATTTAAAACATATATGATGAGATCCATTTCCTCAGAATTGGATTTCTTGAGGGAAAAACAGAGGCAGGCAGTAGAATATCTGACACTTGGTGTATTTTGTCCCAAATGCAGAAAGAAGCACCCACTAAAAGAATGTCTGCTTGACAAGGTAGAGGTATCTCGGATATGTGAACTTGATCACAATACCAAGGAATGTCCTTTATTACCCAAAGTCAAAGAAGTCTTGCAAGCATCTAATTCAGATGTGGAACAAGCTTATTTTATTGCTCAGAAGAAGCCTTGGCATCCTCGAAATCAAGGTATGAATTCAGAACCACCATCTTTTTGGAATAATATGAATGGTATGAATAATATGAATCACATGAATACACAATTCCCTTCACATTATTCTAACAACCACTGGAATCCATCTCAAACTTCTATGCAAAATCCTAACCCTTGGACGCCAAGGGAACAATAATCAAATCAACAAGCTCCCTGGGCTCCCAATTGGAGAAATTCTTACCTAGGAAACAATTTTCCTCACCACCTGTTGGAGCCTAGGCCGCAACTATGGTAAAGCTGTGAATTTTGAGGAAAAAGCACTAAGTGTCGAAGGGAAGAAGTGATAATTTTGAGTAAGTACCAATTTTTGTGCAGAAGTAAATGGTGTGCAGTACGGTGCCAGATGGACGAGCTTAGTGCAGATTACGGACCGGAAATCACGGAGCTCGCGCGCACACGTCAAAGGAGAATGAATGTGGCCGAGTAGAAAGCTCAGCTACTGCAATAAATGAAGCAATGGAATAGAGGGCTCAACTACCCTCATTAAGGCTAAGTATAGAAGTTATGGTTGCTCTGATCAAGGAAGAGCAACGGACCAAAGTATTGAAGGCGAAGGACAAAGAGCAGTGAATGAAGAAGCGGCGCCCATACCCACAATCTACGTTGAAAGTCACGGAACCTACAGGAAACGGCGACGTGACTGCAAGAGGCGCCTACAGTACACCTAGCCATGTCCGTGGTTAGGGTTTTGGGGGAATACTGCTGGGAAAGGCCCATAGTTCTGTAAAGGTGCGACTGTCAAGGCCACCTATATATATGTATAATTGATAAGGTAGAAGGGTTGGTTGTTGATTGTTTCTATTGTGTGTTAGAAGACAAGAGTTAGAACTGGATAGTTGCGAGGCTAATCCCCGAGTTGCAGACAGTCTAAGTGACGTCTAAACTATTGTAATCTCTATAGAGGAAGAGACTAGATCGAGAGAAGGGATCCCAGCTGTGTGCGTGGAGTTTCCTGGAAAGATCTAAGGCTACAGCTGTGTGCGCAGCATATTGTGTAATTCCATTTCAGATTAATATAAGATATACTTCCCGTGGACGTGGTTTTCCCGTGGAGGTGAACTACATAATTCTCGTGTTATGATGCCATATTGCGTGAATGTATGTTTTAGTTTTCTATCTGCGTTTTCATGAATGTTTCATTGTCTTTATGAATGAGTATATAAAGCAAGTCCTGGAAATTCCCTTAGAAGTTATATTCGCGCACTATCGAAGGAGTCGATAGGAGCACTATCGCCGCAGTGCTTAGGAATGCGTTATCGCACTGGGCGCGCAAGCAGAAATGATACATAGAGTACCGACGCAGAGGGCACTTACCTCGTGCGCAGAAGTAGAGATACCGCGCAGCTGGGCTGGTAAGTGCGAACTTTAGCGCTGTTGCACTGAGAAGTCGGCGGAAGAGTAAGACGTTCCACTTAAGGAATCCTCTGTAGAGAAAGAAAGGGAGAATATCGCAGTCTTCGCGTCTCCTAGGTTAAGGAAGCCTGATTCCTTAGCCCCCCATAGCCACTTCGAGTGAGACCTCGAGCTGCTGCGCAGCTTGTTGCCGAGAGGGCTAGTGCGCCAAGGGGTTTTGTTGCTGCGCCTCATTAAAACCCGGGTCTGTCCAAAAAGCAGCCAACACCACCAAAATCCTTACCAATAGTATCCTCCTCAACAGTACCCTCACCAACAGTACCAGCAGCCACAACTACAACTCCCAAACAATGTCTCACCTATGAATGCACTACTACGACCACAGCCACTTGCACAACCTAACCCTAACTTGAATAATAAAGCAGTTCATCAATTTGAGACTACCAACATGCCTGATTATTCCATTACCTACATTCCCTATAATGATACACATCTTCGATCGAGAAGAGTAGTGGAACCCATAGTCATTGAGGATGTTCCATCCTCTGTGACTGAAGCCAGAATGTATCAACAATACGAGAATTCAATTGATACAGCAATCCCCATCATTGAGGATGCTAACATTCCTACTGCAACAATAGCTGAAACATAGGAAGCAACACACGATGAAACACAACCTACACAGCTTATAAGAGAACCACCATATCCTGAACGATTGGCTCTACAGAAAACAGTGGAACAACCAAGATTCAATCTCTTACGGAAATTGAAGAACTTATATGTCAAAACTCCACTGTTACAAGCCCTCCATGGTGTGCCTATTTATGCTAAGACCGTTAGAGATCTATGTGTTAGAAAACCAGGAAGAAAGCCGAGGGATCCTCCCACTATCCATGTATTGGGGAAATTTTCTGAATTAATAATGGGTAAGACTCCTGTGGCTAAATATGACGATCTTGGAAAGCCTACTATTACAGTACATATAGGACACACTCAGATACCAAATGTCTTGGTAGATTTAGGTGCAGCCATCAATGTTATGACCATCGAAACTGTGAAAAAACCAGGACTCACTAATATTCGGCCAACCCTTACCATTTTAGAACTTGTTGATAGATCAACAAAGCTCGAGGGAATCCTGGATGACCTGGTAATCTCTGTTGATTCGTGGGAGTGCCCTACGGATTTCTTGGTTTTACAACCGAAGTCGCAGTTGGGGGGACACCCACTGATCCTGGGAAGACCTTGGTTAGCTACAGCAGATTCCTGTATCAGCTGTCGGTCAAGGTCCATGACTATCTCAGATGGGATTGATATTAAAAGCCTAACTTTATACCCTCCAGCCTAACCATGCCTAGAAGCTAAAATTCCACTTGGGGAGGATCTGGAGGAAGAGGAAGGCGTTCAACCATTATTAACGATAGGGAGATCCTTAACTTTTAAAGATGAAACATAGGATGACGCTATTAATTGTTTCATCAGTGTATTCACGTCTGTCAATAAACATGTCTACCAAATTCTGAACAGTACATTAGATGAAACAAAACAAGAAAATCTAACAAAAGAGACTGTAGTAAGTGATGCCAATATAATTCCAGTACTTAAAAATTTGAAAAGCATTCCAGTAGAAATTGAACCAGGAAAAACATTGAACATTAACCCAAATCTTGTGCCCAATGAGCTGGAACAGATGATCACTTTGCTCAAAAAACAAAAAGGAGCTTTTGCATGGGGATACATAGATATGAAGGGTATTCCCTCTAATCTGTGTACCCACCACATTTACATCAAAATCAACTCTAGGCCAGTGTGCCAACCACAATGAAGGATGAACCCGAATTTAAGGGACATAGTGAAGGAAGAAATCCAAAAACTTTTGGAAGCAGGATTTATATACCCAATTTTAGACAGCGAGTGGGTTTCTCCACTTGTGATTGTACCAAAAAAAAATGGGAAATGGAGGGTCTACATATATTACAGAGAATTGAATAAAGAATGCAGAAAGACCACTTTCCCTTACCTTTTATTGATCAGGTCCTTGATACCTTGTCTGGAAAGAAGTATTTTTCCTTTCTGGATGGATTTAGTGGTTACAACCTAATTCAGATTGCTCCAAAAGACCAAGACAAAACTACCTTCACCTGTCCCTGGGGCACTTTTGCTTACAGGGTACTTCCTTTCGGGTTGTGCAATGCACTGGCCACATTTCAGAGAGCAATGATAGGGATCTTTTCAGAGGTGGTAAATGATTGCATGAAAATTTTTATGGATGACTTCACTCCATACGGTAGTAGTTTCGAAGAAGCATTGAAAAATTGAGAAAAGGTTTTGGAATGTCGTGAACAAAGCCAACTATCTTTAAGCACTGAAAAGTGCCATATGATGATGAGCGAGGGCATAGTTCTGGGGCACTTCATCTCTGCCGATGGTATTCAGGTAGACCCATCCAAAATTAAGGTAATTGAAAATATACCAACTCCTAGAACAAAAATATTTATCTAGCTTCATAGGGCATGCTGGTTATTACATAAGATTCATGGAAATTTTTTCCAAACTAGATTCTCCTTTGTTCACTCTATTGATGAAGGATGCACAGTTTGATTGGAATGATGCATGCCAAACAACATTTACTGAACTTAAGAAAAGGTTGTCTACAACACCTATCTTACGAGGGCCCAATTGGGATATACCTTTTCACATCTCCTCCAATGCTTTAGATACTACCATTGGGGCAGTATTAGGACAGCAGGAAGGTCATGCTCCCTATGCAATTTATTACATTAGTAAGAACCTGGCCCCTGCTGAACTGAACTACACTGTTACAGAGAAGGAGTTCCTTGCAATTGTCTATGCCATCAACAAATTCAGACACTACATTACTAGATACTCCACTTTTGTGCACACTGACCATTCAACCATCAAATACTTAATGAATAAACCTATCACGAATACTAGAGTAACTAGATGGCTATTACTGTTATAGGAATTTGACATTACAATTATTGATAGACCATCAAAGGAAAACGTTGTTGCTGAATTTTTATCTCGACTTACTAATAATGATGACAATTTACCAGTCGAAGATTCCTTCCCTGATGAACATTTGTTTGCAATATCATCTCATTCCCCATGGTACGCAGATATTGATAACTATTTGGCTGCAGGTAAGCTTCCAGCACATCTATCAAAGAAATAAAAAAGAAGGATCATACAAAAGATTGCTAGGTATTACTGGTTGGATGGACATCTTTTCTACATAGGTCTTGATTTGAAAATCAGAAGATGTGTAAGAGAAGATGAAATTTACAGTATCCTGGAAGCTTGCCATGATGAGCCCTGTGGGGGACATTTTGCTGATAAAAGGACATTGTTTAAGGATGCGAAAAAGTATGTTCAGGATTGTGACAATTGCCAGAGGATGGGCCAGCTGAATAGATTAGATGAAATGCCTCTTCAGCCATAGCTTGTGGTTGAACCTTTTGATAGATGGGCTCTGGATTTCTTAGGGCCTATCAACCCTCCCTCAAAGAAGAAATTTCACATCTTGGTTTTCAAATATTACATGACCAAATGGGTGGAAGCTGTAGCCTTGGTCAGAGCCAATGATCAGGCTGTAATTGATTTCCTGTATGAAGAAATTTTTACTCGATTTGGAGTACCCAAGGAAATCATTACAGATGGTGGACCACAGGTCATGTCTCACAAATTGGAAGCCCTGTTACAGAAGTTTCATATTCAACACAAAATAACCTCACCATATCATCTGTAGGCCAATGGCCAAGTGGAAAGCACAAATAAGGTTATTGAGGCTATTTTAACAAAAACAGTGAAAAGGCACCGTAAGTATTGGGTTGATAGACTTCTAGAGGCACTATGGGATTATTGCACCACATTGTGCAACACTACTAGTTTTTCCCCATATGAGTTGGTGTATGGAAAAAATGTTGTCTTCCCAATTGAATTTGAAATCAGAACTTTGAAGATAGCCATAGAAGAAAACCTCGATTTAACAGAAGCTCAGCGGAATCGTTTGAATCATCTTAATGAGTTGGATGAGAAGCGCACAGCTGCAGTTCATCATACAACCTTAATCCAACACTAGCGCTCCAAGTGGAATGACAGATTTATAAAGAAGAAAGTCTTCTGTGAGGGAGACTGGGCTCTATTGTATGATTCACGGTTTAAAAGGGATTTCAAAGGTAAACTACATATAAGATGGATGGGACCCTACCAGATAGACAGAGTGTTTGACAATGGAACAGTTCGGTTGATCACCATTGATGAAAACAAAACACCATTATCTGCCAATGGTCATCGGCTGCGACTGTATCATAAACCAGTTTCAAGGGATGCATTTCTTTCACATATAGCAGCTGATCCAAGCTACCAACTGATTCAGGAACAAGGAATTTTCCCTATCCCTAATAATTTCAAAAAAAGGCTGTTGCAATTCTGCATAAATTTTTCTATATATAAATAAATCGGTTTCTTTTCTTTTAATTGATTTTATTTTTCAGTTTTGATGGGTTTTTGTTTTTTTTAAGAACTCTGAATAGGTTTTTGCATGGAAGATCACTTGAATGGAGGTAGTCGCAACTCGGGCCAAGTGATTATGGGATTCTTGCTGATCCTCCTGTCTGTGAATAATTCCTTGGAAGAAAATAATGTTGCAGCAATTCATTTCTCTTTTTCCCGCAGCTGCAACACTGCTAAAAACCCGCCCAAATCTCTATTTTTGCAACTGCAACACCGTTAAATCTCACCCAAGTCTCTTTTTTTGCACAGCTCCAACATCACTAACTGTGGCTTATTTCTCTTTATCGCAGCTGCAACATTCACTAAAATTGCCCATTTCCCCTATTTTTAGCATTCCCCTATTTTTAGCAGCTGCGACACTGCCAAAATGCCTATCCTTCCTATTTCGCGCAGCTACAACATCTGCTAAAATTTCCCACTTTTCCTATTTTTAGCAGCTGTGGTACCGCCAAGTTGCCTATCCTTCCTATTTCACGCAGCTACAACATCCGCTAAAATTGCCTATTTTTCCTATTTTGCGCAGCTGCAACACCACTAAAAGTGCTTCTTTTTCCTTTTTCGAGTAGCTGTAACAGCTAACTTTGCCCATTTTTCCTACTTTTGGAAACAATGACTCCATTAATTCCTCATTAACACCTCATTATATCTCTACTCATCAGTATTAGTGTCCTCCATTCTCCACAATGAACATTAAAAGATTACCTATCTACTACATATTCTTATGATCTACGCCAACATGGATGTACTTTATTTGCCACTCGGCAATGGCCATCTCGTGGGCGCATGTGTGGATTGATGATCCTATTAGCGATGTGACCAGGGAAAGGCGCCACCTTGTAACACGACGGTTTGGAATTACATTTAAAGGCACGATGTCTTAATCATAAACATAATTAGGCATGACTAAATGCAGTAATCAATAATGAGTATATTTTATCGTTAGTCCATGTCAGTTATCCTTTGCTAATCCACTAAGAGGGAAATTACGTATGATTCGTCCTTCGCTATTGGTTTTGACTGCCATTCGACTTGCCCCATGTGACAACCTGTCACCACTTTTATACCAAAAATGGCCGTGTCAATTCCCAAAAATAACTATGCCACCTTTCCCAAAATACCCATACCAACCTTCGGCTATCCATCGTTCGTTCTGCATACAGTAGCTCGACGTCTGATACTGTAACTCATTCCATTGGTAGCAAAATTTACAGACAGGCTTGCAATATGGACATCCTGGTACAACATGAGCCTGTCAGCATAGAGCCTCTGTACGCAAACATAAAGGTTTTTACCATCTTCCAAGAAGCTGGATGGATTGAATATTTCCAGCGGTTGAATGATTTTCATGTAGAAATCGCGCTTGAGTTCGCTCAAAATTTAACCAACACTCATTTAGAGGTTCGAGGTATCAAAATAGATGTTTTAGAAGCAATCATGGCAAAAGTAACAGGATTTCCTAGAACCAGGATGCAATGGTTTGGTCGAAAGTGCCATAATTTGACTGCAACTGCTGACGTTTTGACCGCAGGAGAGGTTGTTCAGACACATGGATGAGGAGTAGCCTTGGAATCCTTTCCAAATCCTTGGAATCAGGTGGCAACCTTCATCAATAAATACATTTCCTGTGAAGGTAGGTACAAAGTGGTTTACATATATGAATTTTACCTCCTTTCACATTTACGGCACCGCAGATTGTTTAATATGCCTTTTTATCTTTTACAATCTTTGCAAACTATGGATGGGTATGTCAAGGGTGCTTGACATCCCTTATCTTCCCTCTCAAACCATGGGTTGATTAAATTGTTAGTCTTACGGGCCCTTGAGCACCAGAATTTGACATGGGAAGAATTTGTAGCTCAGCCAAGGGTACCCCGAGCACCTATCGTGGCAATAGGAGGGGTTGACAGGGTAAATGAGGAAAGGAGTTTGTCCAATTCAGTTAGGGGGAGGGATGGAGCATTGGAAGACCAGGTGGAAGAGGTAAATATGGGGGAAGCTGCGACAGCAGCGAACCCTGTTGCAGAGGAGGATATGATGGAACCGGTGGCGAATGAGGTAGTGATATTGGAAGCTGCAACAACAACAAACCATATAGAGGAAGAAACAAACCAAACTGAAATTGTAGTTAGTGTGGTAGCTGAAGCAGTGGAGATGGCATCATTAGCAGCTGTGGCAGAGGAAGCTGAAACTGGAGCAGTTGTTGAAGCTGCAACTGTGGAAGTTGCAATGCAAAAGGAAGAATGCCAGGCAGAGGCAACAAAAGGAGGAAATAAGGAGGTGTTGAATGTCACATCCTCCCCTGAAATAAGGGGAACTATTATTGAAGAGGAGGAATTCATGCCTCTTTCTGAAAATTTAGAAACCCCTGTGTCACATAAAAAGAAGAAAAAGGTTAGGGAATAAGGGTCATACATATACTCCAACAAAGAAGAGAAGAACCAAAGTTTTTACAGCAACAACAATAGTATGCAGTGAAGGCCAGCCATTAGGAACGGTGAAGAAAAGAAGGACTCAATCTATCGCAGTAGCAAAAACAACATGTGCAATTGGGGAAAATGTTGAAATTCCCACAGCAGAAACAACATGTGCAACTGGAGCAGGCATAGAAATTCCTATTTTAACCCCCAAATCACCGGCTGTTACACAAGAACCTGCTATGGAAGAACCCCAAAGTGAAAACCTCCTTTTTGAAAATGAGCTACTAAAGGAGGAGGTGCAATTGATTTGGAATGAATTGGAGAAATGGAAGGAAGCAACCAGAAATCAGGCAAAGAAGGGTTTGAATACGTTAGTGGGGGCTGCAGATCTGTTAGAAAATTCATTTCCTGTTTTGGGGAATGAAGAACAAGGAGAAATGGTATGCCTAGAATGTGGAGACATATTTATTTCTGTAGGGCACAGAGTCATAGTGCTGGGTTTGGTAGCACAAGAGCCTTTACAAGCAAAGCAAGAAGGAGAAAGTGTACCTGCAGAGGAGTTGATGAAGGGGAATGAGCCAGAAATAGACTTAATCCCTGATCTGGATTTAGGAGAAGATGAAGGAATGCAATCCCAGCCATCAGGAAATACTGAAATATGCTAGGACCAGTCTCATATTTCAGAAGACATCGAGGTAATTCAAGAACAACCTCAGCAATCTGAAGAAATTGAAAAACACGGTGTTGTTACACAAGAACTAGCATCCTTGAAAATATTTAGTGAAGTTGCAACCCTGACAACAATTGTTGATATTGAGGCACAAGAGAAAGACGCTGTTACACAAGAACCAGTGTCTTTAAAAATGTTTGCTGAAATTGCAACTCAGACTAAAGTTGTTGAGATTAAATTGGAAAGAGAGGATGTTGCCACACAAGAACCAGCATTACTAAAGGTATTTGTTGAGACTACAACTCAGATAGAAGCTGTTGATTTTGGTATTCTGGAAGAGAATGTTGTTACACAAGAACCAGTATTCTCGAAATTATTTGTTGACTCAACAACACAAATGGAAGCTACCGAGGGTAAAGTACAGGAAGAGGATACTGTTACACAAGAACCAGCATCCTCAAAATTAACCGCTGAGATTGCAACACAAGTAGAGGCCATTGCAACACCAATGGAGGAGGAAGTTGTTACACTACCAATCCAAAACGAGGAAGCTATTACACTACCAATACAAAATGAATAAGCTCGAACATCTGGTGACAAGGTAATAATGCAATTTTCTCAAGAAATCATTGATTTAGATTTTGATGATGAGAAAGATGAGGATAGAAGAATTCAACGGTTGTAGAAAAAGATTTCCTTGTTACAACTAGAGTTAGCTAAATCGAAAAAGCATATTGATCAGTATCGAGAAGGGATGGTCCCTCTCTCTAAACATAGAAAGACTATCAAAGAATTGAGAGAGAAGTGGGCAGAGGAATCAACTCTTCAGAGATCTCAAATGGAAGAGATGAAAAAAGAATTGGAGGAGTTGAAGGAATTCGAATCCATGCAAAAAGAAAAAGACCAAATGTATGCCCTCTCTTGGGAGCTGCTGAGTTGAAGAGCCCCAACTCCTTCCTACCTGGTATTCCTGTATGAACAAATGACCCTATTCAAATTAAAATCCTTACAGGAGGGTAGACCTCATCAATTGCTATTCCCTTCCCAGTTTGTAGAGACCTTTTTGTTAAGCAGGTTTCTTGAGTAGCACTTGTTGTGTGAATTATATTTGCACGATATGGCATGTCTTGGTGAATCTCGCTCTAGTCCTATTCCCTATGCATCAGATGTTCAGTTGAGATCCTTTGTCTATTTTTTTAATAATCATGTGCAGTGGGAATATGCCTTCCAGACAATCTCTAGGAATGAGGCCAGTGCTAATCTATGGGTTAGGAGTGAACCCCAATCTCCTTGTCTTCTTCTTATAAACCATGGAAGGTGTTTCTTATCTCCTTCGAAGACTCAACATCTGAAGAAGATGCAAGAGAAGGTTATCTCTACCTGTGTTGACCTGATCTCCAAACAACAATATCTTGCCTTAGAAGGTAGCAAGCACAGGTGGCAGACTTCCTCTCCAGCTTTGAAGAAAAGGGACCCATACTGCTTTAAGAATTTTAAATTGGCTCTTCCCAGGGTAGCAGGGTATTTCAATTGCATAAGAACATGTGGGTTACACTGGCTGGGAGTCAAGTTCAAATTTCCACTCATATGGTGGCCAGGTGGGCAGTACATAAACAATTATACACTGAATAAAGCAGGGGAGAATCAGTGTTGGGAATATTGGGCTGCTTGCAATGGATTTCTCTAGGCAGGCAAGGAACTTGACATTTCTTTCAATTTTTCTTCTCGACATGAACTAGGACCAGAGACAGACTCAGATTAGTTGGATGTTGCATGAGGACATGCAATTGGATAGCTAGGGGGAGATGTTGGGCCCCAAAATAGCCCCTTTTTGCCTACACCTATCTACACCTTTTTCCATGTTTTTCCTTATTATTCCTTAATCTAAGCAGATACTTTCCCAAGCAAGGCATGGATTGCAACAAGTATAATATATTATTGTTTTATTCAATTAATGCATGATTTGTTTATGGTTTTGTACTCTATCTTTTAAGGTTGTGCTAATATTGTCTGATTCGATAAAGATAGCCCATAAGCCTTTACAAGTCCACAGGTGTATCAGCCTGCTAAACTTTGGGGAAGAGGCATACATGGCGCTAGCTGTCCATTCTTGAGATCGGTTCCACTTATCACTGCAATAGTTAGAGCATTCCTTCACATGTCTGGCCGCAACTGAGTCATAACAGAGCATCCGAGTTATCCATTCCAGTCAGTTGGAATCTACTCTGGCTGCGAATAGCATGTAACAGCTTAGGCCCTAATGAAACGATTTCATTTAAGTCCACTTATGGCTATAACTGCTCAATTGTAAATCGGCGGCCTGAAGATCATATATTTTCATGGATTCCCGATATTCTGGTGAAACGATTTCATGTCATTTTGTATAAATGTAAAGAGGCTTTATGAGCCTGGGGTTGGATAATTTCTAATTGTATAAGCTGACAGAGAGATGTGACTGTGATTTATTGTTTTTAATACAAGGAGCAGAGTTTCTTATATCTGAGCATTTAATTTGTGTTGGTCTATGGCATTTCTGTTAGAAGGCCAGGGCCCGCCTCCTCACAAAGATCGCCGAGTTAAGTAGGTTGTTAATTTCTTTCTTGTTGTGTGGTGTGGAATTGCATTAGATGTGTTACTGCGAGCTGCAACAGTGAATTGACAATTGTATTCTTATTTGGTAGTTTATAATTGCATCCTGAATAGCTGCAACTGTGTGGTGGGACAGTCGACTTTGTAGGTTAGTTTATTTGATGCATGGTGTGTTAGATCAGCTATTACAGCCAAGCTTAACTCTGATTTGTTTCAGTCATTTGTTATTTGTAGGATTTCCAATATAATCAAATTAGAGTTCAAGCTTACTTCTAGTTTCTGGTTATTGTTATCTTTCTTGAATTCATTAGATTAGACATATTATGATTGAGTTACAGTAGTTTCTAGATGAATTAGATCAGTAGAGATTGAATACTGTAGTTTCATAATTATAGGATTTAACTTCTTGCAAAAGTAAGTCTAGTTCATTTCATTCTTCGATCAGTAACTGCTAGATTGATATTTGTAGAGAGTTAATTGTATTTTGAATTCCTAGATGGATAAGTTAGATTAGTTTTAGATACGAGATGAGTTTGGCTGAGCAGATAGGTAGGATCATTTATCTCCATTTATTTAATCAGCTACTTGAAATGTTTATGCATAGACTGTGCCCATTTCCATTGAAATAAAAGACTTCCCTGGGTTGAAAATTCATACTGAGCATCCTGTGTGTTAGTTGTAATTAATTGGCATACAGGGTGACCAACAGTGGAGTCCATCAAAAGTATGTAGTGTGGGTACTCCTTGGATACATAATTGATTTCCTCATCCAACAAGTGATATCCCTGTAAATTTGAGTAAAAACATAGGGAGATAAGTTGAATATACAAATTAAAAAAGTAAAATTTTAATGACAAGTATGCCAAGTCAACAATTATCATTGACTCTTTTTCTTGAAATTCTATTGGTTCTTGAATTCCAATTCATCAATGACTCTTTTTATTATGAGGCCCATTTTAGACCCCAAATTTACTCTAATGTTCCCTAAAAGAACCAAAATTGATGAATTGGGTCATCAATGAAAAAATATTTTGGTGCCTAATATTAGGGAAAGTCGCACATTGGAAAATGGTTATTGGCAAAAAATCTAAATGGAGCTTGTATAGGTTGTTGTTGAAAAAAATGTGATCATCGATCTAGAAGCTATGTAAAATCTCAAAAACACTAACTTATGAAAATGTGTCATGGATCCCAGTGAACGAAAGCAAAATTGAAGTGTAGGATGATAAAATAAATGGACAAAAACCTTTATCTTTAAATCCCAATTTGAGAGATCTAAGAATATGGATGAATGATAGTTATATAATCACCCTTTTCAACATTTATTAATGGGATGAAAATGGTTCTCGACAATCCTAGAATGTACCACATCTTCCTAGTCATCTTATTGACCAATGACATCTTTTTTTCCAACTCCTTTGTGGGGGAGATCCTCAAAGCATGCACGTGAGATACTTTTGAGGATGGGGCTGTCAAGGAGGGGAATACACAGTGAAATGGGGCTACAAATTTATAATGGAAGACATAAAATAGAGAACAAAATATGCTATTTGGAAGGACGTATGGAAGAGTGATGCTCTCCCTAAAATCAAAATATTTTGTTGGAATTTGTTTCATGGGAAAATTATTACTACTAAAATCTTGATAAAAAGGGGATTCAAGGACCCACAAGATACCCTATATTTGTAAAAGAATGAATAATCAATAGCACATCTCTTTTTCAAGTGCAAGTCTTCTAAAAGCACTTAGCAAATTGCTTGGATAGAGCTTAGGAAATACATTGAAGCTTTCAAGAATTGCAATGAAGCCTTTCTAACCTTGAATAAGAACTATCCAAAATCCTTTAAGCACATGTTTCTTATAAAAAGAGTTTTGAAAGATCTCTCATTCTTCCTCATATGAAAATTATAGATGCACTACTAGATTTGGGGTAAAAAATTGAAGTTCATTACCAACGTATAAAGTGAAAATTCAGTTTACATGTCGAAAAAATGTCAATTTATCGGGTTTTTTTAGAATGCGCTTCAAAAATCACTATATAACGTCGCTCAAGCAACACCAAAAAGTATGTTTCTTAAGTGATGACATATTGGGTCTCTTAAGCAATGTCCTAAGTGCAAACATCGGCCCAAGGAACTATAGTCTCTTAACGTCGCTTAAGAGACGAGTAAAATCGCTTAAGAGACGAGTAAAAGCCAAATGTATTTTCCTATTTTTCAATTAACGTCGACAAGTTTTAAAACATATTTGGACACAACATCTATTTAGGTTTTTTCTAGTTCAATTGGACAAAATCTAACACATATCTAGGTTTTTTATTGGGATTTTTTCCGGTTCAATTGGACAAATTTTAATACATATCTAGGTTTTTTTTGGGAGGTTTTTTCCGATTCAATTGGGGAAAATTTAACACATATTCGGGTTTTTTTTGCGTTCATTTCGGAAAGAATACTTTGTGGAAGAATTTACGAGGGAGAACATTGATTTCAGGTAAAACGTTTTCGGATTAAAGAGATCCATTGAATGAATTTCTTTTCATTTGGTTAATGGTTTTTTTGTCTTGAGGTCAAAATTTAACACATATCTAGGTTTTTTTGTGAGAGTTTTTTTTCTCAATTCAATTGGGAAAAATTTAATGCATATTCAGGTTTTTTTTAGTTCATTTCGGAAATAATACTTTGTGGAAGAACTTTGGAGGGAAAACTCTTATTTTAGGTATAAAATTTTTGTAGATTAATGATACTATCCCTTGAATAAATTTATTTTCATTTGGTTAATGATTTTTTTATCTTGGGGTCAAAATTTAACACATATCTAGGTTTTTTTGGGGATGTTTTTTCCGGTTTAATTGGGAAAAGTTTAACACATATTCATGTTTTTTTTTGTTCAATTCAGCAAGAATATTTTGTGGAATAATTTTGGACGGAAAACTATGATTTCAGCTAAAAAAATTGTGGATTAATGAGATTATCCCTTGAATAAATTTATTTTCATTCGGTTAATGATTTTTTTGTCTTTCTTCTTAATTTGATAATATATTTTATTGAAATAGAGAACAATGTTAGACAATCATGTCCACCGATTTGCTAGTAGATATGAACGGATTGTTGCTGTGCAAGAAACTATGGAAATGGATCTGCATTTAAAGACATTGAGGAAAGATGGTCAGTATTGAAAGAAGAACCATGCAATTTTAGACTATCATTGGCAGTTGATGGGAGTCAATCCATTTGGAGAGCTCAAAACCAATTACTTAGTTTGGACAGCTTTTTTTATAAACAATAACCTTCCTCCATTGATGACATTTAAAAGGAATCACGTCATGTTGGCATTAATTGTTCTAGGTACTTATATTTTTAAGAATGTTAACACAATATAAGGAATCCATTTTTTTCATTGTTGCACGATTGAGAACTTATTAATTATGTATTTTACTTTCCAAATATCTACTAGGTAAGCATCAAGTTACGGATATGGATATCTATCGTGAGCCTATTATAGATGAAATTTTAAAATTATGGTCTCACATTAGTATGTATGACATCTCCAAACCTATAGTCCAAAACAAATTTCAGTTCCATGGAATACATACATGGACAATTCACAATGTGCCCAGTCTTACACATTTTTGTGGTATGTAAAATTTTCATGTATTGTTATGCATCATTTATAATTTATGGAATTCTATATATTAATTATATATTCCATAACTTGTAGGAATTCAAACAAAGGGAAAATATGCATTTCATGTATGTGGTCCAAGATCAATATCTAGACATTCAAGAAGTTTAGAAAAGGAGGTGTACAATGAGTTTAGGAATTTTCTCCATAAGGACCATAGGTATTCGATTAATGAAAGAAATGACTTAAATGGGAAGGACGAGAGTGGAAAAAAACCATGAAGAATGACACATCAACTAAAGAAAAAGGCATTTCAAAAGATCCATGGTAAGCAATACTTGTTTGAAGTTACTATTACATTCTTAGTCACTTGTATTTATTTTTAGATTTCCATTAACATGACTAGTAAAAAATATTAATCTTTCATATATACTTCTCATAGATCATCATGGTCAACTTCCACGGGGTTTAAAATGATACTTTACCCAATTCAATCGGTTTCCATACTATGATCACCTACAAGTAGCTCATTTTTTTGACACGGTGGATATTGGAAAGAAAAACACATAGTGCTTGTGGAAAATTATAGATGGGAGGATTAACAAGGAAAAAATTGTAAAAATTATAAGTGACATTCATGAATCCATCTCATTGCAACATTTGAAGGATTGCTATGGTAGTGTAAATTCCGCCAGTCTTCCATGGTTATTAATAGAGCAAGAGAGAACTGCTATAAAAGAGGTTGTACTAATTAAGATAAAATTTCCCACTGGTTTTGCTTCAAGCATAAGTAATATATTAATAAAACAAGGCTATTTTGGTGGGGCTAAAATTCATGATTGGCATAGTACATTCCTGAAGGTTTAACATTTTGCAAGTTCAATTATTTTATGATATATACATTATATGTTAGCAAGTAATGGTTATATCTATTTCAATTATATGTAATGATTTATACCTTATTTGTTAGTAATATACATTACGTCTTTGTTGCAGTATGTTCTACCTCTATCTCTTCCTAATAGCTTTGACAACAACATAAATCTTGGCAAGTACATGAGGTATGTATAGAGTTATAGTTGAATTATTGATTGTATAGTCAACTAGGAACATGTAGGTGATACATCTCTTCCTAATAGATTTGAATTATTTATATTAATGGTGATACATAAAATTTATTTGCACATGTAGGTGACCTCATCTAAAGAGATACATAAAGAAAATATCAATTATTAGAACAGATAAATTCCCCAACTAATGTGTGAGATCAAAAGGTATCTTCCTCCAACATTTTTCAATGCAAAGGAACACTACCTCAATATACACCCGATGGACGAGATTGAAATATGTGGACCCGTACACACAAGGTCAATGTGGTTGGTGGAGAGGCACTTGAAGGCATTGGAGGAATTTGTTAGACAAAGAGCACATCCATAAGGATCAATGGTTGAAGGCTACATTCTATATCAATCCACTATATATTTTAGTGAGTACTTACCCCAAATAGTGGGTGATATGGATGTGCCTCTCCTTTGGGATGTCAATTAAACCAACAAATTTAAAGGGGAGGTGTTGCTGGGGAAAGGTAGATAGCGAAAAGTAAAAGGTAACAATTTAGATTGTATTTAATATTTTCATAAATTCTTATAGTAGATTGGTTA
Organism: Larix kaempferi; assembly: GCA_027924585.1. Taxonomy (NCBI): domain Eukaryota; kingdom Viridiplantae; phylum Streptophyta; class Pinopsida; order Pinales; family Pinaceae; genus Larix; species Larix kaempferi. Next base: position 6,439,534 of record BSBM01000393.1, on the reverse strand, counting down.
GTAGCTTGGTTGTTTAACTAAATCATTTTTTTTTTGTAATTGTTATAGGTAGTATAGAGTGGGATGCAATTCATTTATACATTGCAAATAATCTTGATTGGATGAAGAGATGGATATAATTATGTGAATAAGTTTATGGCTCCTTATCATGGAATAGGGTGGCAGAGTTGATCAGGAAATCTTATTTGGATCATGATACAAATTTAACCCAGTAGGAACTTGATATAACATATGGTGCAAAAGATAGAAATGTAAGCAATATCTAACTTTAGGTTTTATATTTCATATCCCAAAACTATTTTTTTCTTGCAAATTATATTATACATATACTTACCAAATATTGGCATTCCATTTTTAACATGTTGAGGATGCAGGTGAACCATTATAAGGCTATGTGGTGCAATGGCAAAAAATATCGCACCAAACAATTGGATGAAAGGGGGAAAACATGTGATAGTGGTATAACTGCAATTTTTTGGGTTATTTATATTTACCATAGGGGTGATAGACATACAGTCACATCGAATTTGAGGTACTATGGATATTTGGAATACATATTGGATATAGACTTTAAATCCTTCAAAGTGGTTCTCTTCAAGGTGAGGTGGTATAGATTGTTGTTGCAAGGCGATGAAAGGACAGTTATTGATCATGCCAATATATTTACCATGATTAATAATAATAGGCACAAGACAAATATAGATCCCTATGTACTTCCAAGTCAATGTGAGTAGGTCTTTTTTTTAGAGGTACCAAGTAGAGGAAGTTGGTCTTTTGTTGTTAGATTTGATCCAAGAGGATGGTCTGTAAATTATACTTTGACAGAAGATGAAGGTGGTCATGATCAAGAAGAAGAAGAAGATCAATATTTTTAGGATCAAGAAGAAGAAGATATAGGGGAAATCAATTAGAATAAACAATTGTTGGCTCACACAGACTAAACAATTGTTGGATTACATATTGATGATGATGAGTATATCAATGATGAATTAGCACTAGGTGTTGCAGATTTTGATTTGGACAATCCTTACAATTATTCTGAAGGGATGTATACAAATTCTGATCTTCATGACTCAAATGTCGGCTTGGACTAAGTTCAACATCAATCTTATATGGAATTGTAAAATATCCCGTTCAAAAGATCTCTCCTTGAGAATTAGGATTTTTTTATGCATAAGCATGCTTATGAATTTATATGGGTTACTTTTATTATTGTTTTACATGTAATTTTGATTCAATTTTTTGTTTTGTACATAATATACTCCCCTTCATATACTATGTCTTTTTGTGGAACATGCACATACAAAGCTTGCGATTGAGTTTCGAATATCAAAATTAAAATCAATACATGATATCCAATCCTCATCTTAAATGTCAATTGGATTCGATCCATTGAGAGTAAGGTTGTGATTAGGTATGTAATATACAAGCATAAAAAAAGTAACATGCATTTCTTCAAATTCAAAACAAATTGTGTTGATATTCAAGAGAGGGTGGCATAAATATGTGGATTCTTCATTAAGTTATTGGAGGATAAACTGGGAGGCCATTCTACAAAAAATATATGCCAATAAAAGCACTATAAAAACTAAATTAAAAGAGAAAATGTGGTGTAACAAAAAAATAGAGAATAAGAGAAATATAGTGCATTATAAATAGATTTGTTCTTTTAAGCTTTCACCGTGTTTATGTTTATGTCAAATATTCCATAGTTTATGTTTATGTCAAATCCATAGTTTATGTTAATATCAAATCCATAGTTTATGTTTATGTCAAATCCATAGTTTATGTTTTTCAAGGTTAACTTATAGGCCATGATCATTATATGAAAAGGTATCAACCTACATTTGAAATCTTGTGACCATGTGAGGTAATTAAGTTCAACCCTCTCTTCAACCCAATTTTCCTCATAAATTTTTTCAATTCAATAGTTGAAGAATCGTAGCTATAAATTTGGACTCTAAACTTTCAATGGTAAATGTGGTATACTAAAAATAAATTGCTCTAGTATACAAATTGAACAACTTTGAAATTGAAAACTTTTAAGACTTAATAGGGATTTTGAAATGGCAAATATTCATCAATGAAAACATAAAATAATCCACGATCTTTAAGACCTAAGATATTCAACTCCTTTAGATGGTTTCCAAAAACATAAGACCATATTAGTTGATTCCTACATTATTTATAGATCATTGTGCTGCAAAAATAAAAACTCTAAAAGTTTTATACTCTATATACAATTGGCTAACACTTTACCAATATTCTAGTGAATGTGTCAATAGATGTGACAACTAATGAAATGCCTCATCACCCAAAAGTCTCCTTCCAATTATTAGACAAATTGGGCTGGGACTTTGTGGAACCAATTGAACCTCCTTCCAATCACCATCATTATATTTTGGGATACATATATTATCTTAACAGTTGGTTGAGTTCAAAGTGTTTCCAAATGAAGAAGAATACAAGGCCACGTTGAGATTTTATATGAAATTATTTTCACCAAATTTAATGTTCCATGGGAGTTAGGTGTGACAAATCATGATTCACAATTCACTTCACAACTATTTCAAAGTTTGGATTATTATCACAACCTTCATCATAGGAATACTAAATCGTACCATTCATAGGCTAATTGGAAAGTTGAAGCTACAACAAGGAGATTGAGAACATTAATACCAAGACAATTTAAACACAATTTCCATACCACACAATTTGGAAAAAATATAGGATTTACATTGTATAAGATAGTATAAGGAAAACAAATGTTGTTTCGCATATAATTGTGTGTAAATCTAGAGGTAAGGTCACACAGCTAGAGCAAATATCACAAACCTCACTCAAGAATTGTAGAGAATAAGAAGAAATGAATCAATTATCACTCATGAACACATAAATGGAGAAATCTGCAGTATAATCATACATCAGTTGTAAGATGGCACTGTGAAAACTGAATACAATCATGAATTTGTCAAGTGAATTCGAATTATCCAAAAATGATTCGAATTCTCCTCAATGTGTGGCTTGGATAGCATTGGAGACATCATCCAACCAGTGGTAGTAGTCACAAATAGTCAAAAAATTAGTCAAATGAGTCTAATTGAGCCATGTAAGCACAAATCTAGGGATGGAGACTCCAAGGAGGGTGCATGAGGTTCTCAGTAGGTCAAGTGGCACTCCGATACAAATAAATGGAAGCTACAGGCAATTAAAATAAGCATCAAATGCAAGAACTGGTCAATCAATGCTGCAACTAACTATTAGTGATCCAAGTAGTGTAGTAGGGCGCATATTTCATCTAGGTGAGGAAAACAAGGAGCACTAGGTAGGTAGGAGGGATATTGAGGGCTACAAACAGGCTCTAGGGGGCTGAAAATAGGCTCCAGGTGTTGGGGATACCACCATAGTGATGACTGGATGCATGCAAATGCATGCATGATGACTGGATGCATGCAGAATATAAAAAATTATGGTGACAATATTCCAACACCCCTCCGCAAGACAAACTATGAGGAAGTAACTGAAAAATAATGGTAGGGCCCTGGTAATCGAGACCAAAGGTCACCCCATACAACAATCTAAATAAATAAAGTGAGTAAAGAGGGAAAACCTAGTGGGAAGAAATCCCCCCCCTACAATGGACTGAAGGATGCTAATGTAGCATGGCATCACTCACCCCAGAAGGAGGCAAGTGACCTTGTTTACCGAATAAGGATCGATCGGCAAGAAATGGATCACTGTGTGAATGATTAATGTGAGAAGAATGAAACCTTCCATTCTGAAAATCAGATCTAGTTCTCCATTGATCAAGTGGATCACCAACAATATTTCCAGAATATCTAAGAGTAATGGCTTCCCATCTCAAAAGAGGAGGATCATCAGGTTCTTGTGGATGTAGATCTTCCATTCGATCATATTCACTGTCAGTTTCTATATCTTCAGGTTCTTGTGGATATGGATCTAGCATTCTCTCTTCATCATATTCACTTTCAGATTAAAAATCCGAACTCTCATGGGATGAAGCTTCGCTCTCTTGCTCATCAAGCAGTGGTGGTGTGGTATGCAAGCTCTCTTGCTCAACAGGATGAGCATCATGAAGAGGCCATTCCTCAAACTGTACACTCCTCTCAAGGAATGTTGACATAGTAGAAGGATCAAGAAGCTTGTAGGCCTTTTCACTCAATGCATAGCCCACCAGTATACACTCTCTGCTTTGTGGATCTAGGGCTCTCCTTTTCTCTATTGGAATCCTTTCCCATGCTCTAGATCCAAACACTCTAATATGGGATTCATTAGGTCTGTAGCCCATCCATGCTTCAAAAGGAGTCATATTTTTCAGTTCTTTATGAGGGAATCGGTTTTGAAGGTAAGCAGCACAGTTTATGGCTTCTTCCCAAAGACTAGGGTGCAACCCTTTCAACTTTAACATGCAAGTTTCCATTTCCTTTAATATTCTATTCTTCCTTTCTACAACACCATTTTGTTGCGATGTGTAGGGAATAGTATGTTGCATATCTATGCCTTCGTCATCACAAAAGGATTGAAATTCACCCTTGACATACTCTCCTCCATTATCAGTGCGAATTGCCTTGATATTTCTATCTGAAAACATTTATGTAGAAGACTTGAAAAACTTAAAGTATCCAAACACTTCTGATTTTAATCTGAGAAAGTATATCCATGTAAATCTTGAATAATCATCAATACAAGTAACAATATACCTTTCCTTGTTCAAAGATAGATCTGGAAATGTCCCAGTAACATCACTATGAATCAGATCTAGAGGTTGAGAGGCTCTCCATGCTTTTCCTTTCTCAAACTTATTTTTAGGATGTTTTCCCATCAAGCAACCCTTACAGTTTCCTTTGGAAAACTTGACTTTGGGTAGTCCTTCAACCATATGTTGAGTATGCATATATTGTAGGTACTTGTAGTTGAGATTCCAAAATATTTCATGCCATAGCCTACTATCTTCATTTGTATGTGTTCGATAGAATTTTTCCCTACGGATAAGTCAAAATTCTCTTAACTTAAAGCAGATTCCTAACTGACTCTAAGGTAAGAACAAAACAAAACAAATGCTACCTTGAAATTCCTGAACTAACTTTCACAACAAGATTACATGCATTCAGAAATGATGAAAGATATGACTCACCTTTCAATCTGACGTTTGTCCCGCTACTAGCTCTTGATCCAAAAGCTCCAATGTAGAACCTGTTGAAATCAACCAAGGAACAAGCATACAAGCTCCCAAATACCTTGAAGTAAAGATTAGATTCAAATCTAGACTATATACATTCCATGCTAAAGACTTGTACAATACACATGAAATGGGAAAAACAAGACAAGTTATCTTTATTACAAACTTGAAGAATGCTTACAAAGGTTGCTTGATGTCCAAGCCAATCCTCTAGCTCCAAGTGCTTCCTCCTCTAGCTATCTCCACAAGGCTGCAAGATCATAAGTTTGGTACTTCTAAGAGTCCTCCCCCTTTCCCATGGAATGCCTCTCTTTTATAGTGTATGGTAGGGTTAACCAACAAGAGAGATGGGTGGATCTTGGGAGAACTTAGTGGATCAGGGTTTCTAATCACAGAAAATGAGTTAGGATCGAATCAGGGACCCCAATCCTCCAATATCTCTCGAAAATCCAAAATCCCACAAGCCATGGCAAAAAGGCTATAAAAAGAGTACCGCACCCAGTAATATGAGCATAACGTGATAGTACCGCATAGCAAGGACAAAGCATAGCACGGTAGTGTGGACTACCGCGCTTCTAGGACAGAGAAAAATGCGGTACTTGGGGTAAAAGTAGTCTCAGCTAGGTGAAAACTTGTCAGGGTAAGTTTGCCTTCAAGGTTCACTCATCATTTTTCTCTTCTGAGTGTTTTAAGCAGTAGGGGAAGCATCGTCAACTCTTTTCATGGTGCAGATGCGACACTGTGAAATATGGAGGTATAACAGATGCACCCTAAAGTGTGAGGTCGGAAGGGACTGATGGCCGAAAGACTTTACAAATACTGTGCAGAGATAGCATCAAGGAAAGCGACAAGGAGCTGAAATAGAAAGAAGATGTCAGATATACCATCGAGGTGGGCATCCCCATGCTCGGAAACAAATGACTCAAAGCATGGCTGCCGACCAATACATTGCAGATCCATGAGTACTGAGAGGATATAGACTGTGGACAGATCATGGCTACTAAGAACAAGCGTAGATCCATGAGACAGTAATAACACAGCCACGACCAATACAAAAAGTGGATCTGTGTGACAATACAAAGGACATATCCATCGCAACCTGAACGCAATCAAGATACAAAGGTGCGCCCAGGGTCTTCTACCCGATCGTAACTGATACGAATCTAGCCATGTGATTACAAAGTGTTGAAGTTGAACATGGTAGAAACCATTTGATTACCGGTCAATGATGTGATCCGTTAACAAATGCGAGGGAAATCACCAATGATGACGATGATCCCCAAGGTATCTGAAGCACATCTCAACGAAATGCGAATAGATGAGTTGATGTCGAGCATTCAAGAGATTGTTCGATCAGAGGTCAGTGATGTAAACCTACTGTCGAACACAAGGAAACCTGCCATTGAGGCATGCAGGTACCAAGGTACTAATGGTTGATCTCTAAGTCCAATTCCTGAATAATGATTTGGCATCGACGGGAATAGACTTGTCGAAGGTGGGCCATAATGATTCCCACATCATTAACATGAAATCGGAACGAACGATAAGATGATGAAATAATGGAGTATGTACTGACACAACGGAGGCCTGACACAATGAATGACTCTGAACAATGCAACCCTTTGAACATATAACGGCATGTAACAGGACTTGGCAATAGGGATTATTGAAAGCAGAGGATAGACACCGGATGAGTAGGCTCGTGGCCAGGGAGACGACTCATGATGATGACTATTACTCAGTGAAAAATAGATACTCAGTATAGACAAGGGACATACACATGCCATGTTCAAAGGTAACGACTGACAACCTGCCAAAAACAAACTCGACTTGTTCCCCATATTCCCCCGACATGATGGACGAGTACCTCTTTGTTGTTTTTTAGCTTGAAGAGGATAACAGATGCTCGGTGTAGCTCATCTCATGGATGAGTCCAATCTCACATGTTTTACGAACCTGAGAAAGGAGGGGTTCGTCCCAAAGTGGGTCCTTCGATGTTAAATTTTAACGAGTCCAAGGAAGGAAAACTCAGTAGTTTTTCACATTTAGAGAGCCTGAAAAACTTAAAGGAAGCTCCACAATGTACTTTTTCGTAAATTTAGTTCCTCGATCCCGAAAAAGTGTAAAACAATTCCTGAGAGAACTCTCCCAGCCAGAATTGACTGAGGTATACCTTTCTTGTAAATAGTCTAGATGGGCCGAAAAGGGGTAACCTATCACCAAATAGACGACCTTTCAAATACTTTTACAAGTGTGAAAGAGTCAAGATCACTTGGCAATCTTTTCAATTTTAGGGAGTCTGAAAAGAGCTTAACTATGGACTCCAATGGTCTTTTTCGTAATTTTTTAACTATTCTGGTCCGAAAAAAGAATAAAATACAACCAGGATAATACTTTCCTCATCGTTTAACGAGCATGAGTAAAGCTGACCGAACTCAACACCATTTACTTGAGTTTGACAAGCACGACATGGGTGTGAAAGTGCTTGGAATCTTTTTCAAGTTTTAATCCAGAGCATGAAAAAGATAAAGTAGGCTCAAAATGAAGGTCAAATAATGAATAAACGCCAGTGTGAATATATCGCTTTTTAAAGGAGATCCTGTCAATAAAGTGCTCATAAAACCAGATATTAGTAATGTGAAATGGGTTTTATTTTAACCATATAAAATAATAAGTAAAAAATAGGTGAAAAAGCTATAAAAGGATGGGTAAAAATAGAAAGTTACCATTTCATTTGTGTTTTTACCCAAAGAGGAGATTTTACCCATTTGAGGAGCAAAAACTTCAAGGATCCATATCAGGAGTTTCAGGGCACTGTTTCAGCAACCGTCTGCGCCAGGTAAGGGCTCTCAAACTGCTCTTTCACTTCATGTATGAATAATTTGCTTTCAGTAAGAAAAATTAATTTTTTGGGCAAGCCCTATTGGGCAAAAATCGCCCTTTATAGTATCGCGTGGGCTTTATATCGGGAAACGCGGTACTGTTTGACAGTACTGCGATGTGGCTTTAAACAGAAACGCGGTACTGTGCAGTACCGCACGGTAAGATTTCCCTTAGGCACGATGAAGACGAAATCTAAGATGAAAAAATCAATTTTTCTCAAATTTTTTGTTGAAACCAAGTTATTAAATGATTACTGAATGTTTCCCTTGACCTTTTGCAGGAGTTTGCAATTCGTTTGGATCAAAATGGTCAGTTGGAAAGAAAGAGAGCACGAAGTAGATGATTTGGCGGTCGAAAATGACCTACCGACTGTGATTGCATTGTGGGAGTGCGGTTTGTTGAAATTCTTCAAGACCAAAGGCATTCGTCAGCAAGCCAAACTTCTTACCCATCTTATTCAATTGTGGGACCCTGACATTCAAGCTTTCCGAGTGGGAGAGCACATCCTCGAAATTCAACTCGAGGACATTTACTTTCTCACAGGCCTCTCAAAAAGAGGATCCCGGGTGAATTTTACCGGATACACAACCTCGAAAACAAGCACAGATGCTTTGATTGCTCGGTATTGCCGTCAAGGTTCGAGTAACAAAAGCGGAAAGGTGGTCATCAAAGATGTTATAGAACTTCTTGTAAAAATTGTTTTGTTCACCATCACACGTGCAACAGGGAGTACGGGTCCCCATCAAGCATCCCATACATAGATGAACCTTGCAGTGGATTGTATGGCGGGAACAATATTTAACTGGTGTGAGGCGGTGTTGACCAATCTCGAAGAACAAGTGCACAAGTGTAGGGTTGGAGAGAATTCCCAATTTGGTTATGGGAGCATCCTAGTCACCTTCTTTTTGGCGAGGGTGCCATTATTGCGCCCACGGATAGCTATTCCCCCCCCATCCACCTACCGAGCCATGGATGGCTCGATGGAGTGATTATGCAGGACGTCTTGGGGGACCTCAGCGCTTGGATTTTGGTGAGAACTTCTTCTCCTGGCTCGAGGAATATATAGTGATGATTGATGACTACCCCTATGCAGGGGTGGACTTTCACGAGGACATCGACTTGGCACTGCCAGAAGATGAGGATTGGGAAAAATCAGGTATGACCTTCATGGATATATATATATATATATATATATTTTTGAATATATAATTTTTATTTCTTTTTAGAATGTGTAAAAGACTTCTAATGTATGTACGTGTGCATGTCGTAGATCGCGGACCACAGAGACCGGCAAGGTACTCGCCATTACGTCGCGGTGGTGTTGATCGTCAAGCTACTCCTGACGAGGAGGAGGATGAAGACGAAGCAGCAAGCGTCCGGGATATAGAGAGGAACTTACAGGGATTAACTCATGGTATCCCTGCTATGAGGATGGATGACGTCCCTTTGCATCTCTAGTGACATACTGTAGGTGTGCCTAGTCGTATTGGTCGACTTCTTCGTAGGGTGGCTCGAGCTGTAGTGTGTTATCACCAGCAGTGTGAGGAATCTGACGAGGGACATGATAGATCTCCCAGATCTCCTTAGATGGTCTTTTTTGTATTTTGCGGCATGTATACGATATGTAGGCTTTGAGAGCCAAATTTTTGTATGGGATTTGGTCCCAAATTTTGACTTTGACACAAACTCTATGTATTTGGAAAAACACTCTTATATACAGTGATATGAACCTATTTATGATCTATTTATTTACAATGACTTGTGCATTTTATTTTTCATGATGTGTTTATGTATGGGAAAGATGCCAATCCAAAATGTAATTAGCTAATGAATCAGCTATACAATTGAATTCTCTCAGTACGTGTTGATACGAAATGAAATTAAAATATCGTTCCAAGAGGCGTACCCTCCGAAATAAACGAAGTAGGATAGGATCGCGAACTGTGTAAACACGGTTCAGATGAGAAATCATGAGCTGGGAGTCTAAAAAGACTGATAGGGAGTCAATTCCGAGTGAAGCAACCTCCATCAAGAGACCAATAACTGCATGGTACTCCGCGATATTGTTGGTTGCAGGACCTAAACAATTGGCTCCTGAAGAAATCAACTCACCAGTGGGAGAATAGATTACCCATGCTGCGGAAGCGAGATTCCGGGTATGTCGGCTTGCACCGTCGATGAATCCGAAGTAGGCATACATCTGCACATAAAATCACGAGTCAAAGTAAGAGTGGATACATGAGGTCCACGCGCACACCAAAAAATGAGTAAAAGCAAACTAAGTACATTATGTACAACAAGTAACCTGCGTAGGGAAACCTTACGCGTAGAAGCGTTTGAGGTATAGCCCATTGCGTGGCCGTGCCAATGGCGTACCATTGCAATCGATTAGTTCATAGGCTCCTTTTTCCAAGACACATTTTACAACAAAGGGGCCGTACCACATAGATTCTAGTTTTCCTTTTCCGAGCTTATCGTGCATTCGATCATATGTAAGTACGAGGTCACTTTCATTGAAGATCCGAGGTTGAACGGATTTGTCATATTGAGCTTTGATGCATTTTTTATGACCTTCATTAGCTAAAGCAGCGTCGCAGTGGGTTTCATCTAGCTTGGCTAGGTATAGAAACCGTTCCTCTTCGGAAGTGGTGTGGGGAAGTAGCTCTATGGCTATCTTAAGTGATGGAATTTCACATTCAATCGACAAAATGGCTTCTAGGCCATACACCAGTTGGAATGGTGTAAACCCAGTAGCACTTTTCACTGAGGTTCGGTATGCCCATAGTGCTAAGAATAGAGTTGAGTGCCAGTTGGATTTCTGGGTACCCACAATACGCTGAATCATTCGTTTCAGGACTTTGTTAATGGCTTCAACTTGGCCATCAACCTGTGGGTAATACGGGGTTGAGTTCTCATGGCGAAAACCCAGCTTGGCATTTAGTTCCTTGATCATATGGTTCCTGAAGTGGGAGCCATGATCGTTCACAATGGATTGTGAGACACCAAATCTAGCTATAATATGGTTGAATATGAATTGTGCAGCTGTTTTGTCGTCCTCAGCATACATAGGCATCGCTTCAGCCCATTTTGTGAAATAGTCGACAGCTACTATGACATAGCTATGCCCCCCGTCTGAAGTGGGCTTACAGTGCATGAAATCTATGCCCCATTTGGAAAAACGACCGACGGAAATAACAGGATGGAGTGGAGCAGGGTGCGAGCGTGTTTTGCTATGAAAGAATTGGCATGGTGGACACTTCTTGACTATTTCAATACAGTCTTTGAAATTTGAGGGCCAGAAGTATCCTGCTCATAGTATTTTATGGGCCGTAGCCATCCCAGAGAGATGACCACCACATGCTCCAGTGTGGCAGTCATTAAGAACGTGTTTTGCCTCATCTAAGGTCAAACAACGTCGAAGAACGGTGTCGACACCACGTCGATAAAGAGTATCGTTGACTATGAGGTACTATTTTGCGTGATGTCGAATGCATCGACGTTCATCATGAGTGAGGTCGGGGCGGAAGCGTTGGGTTTGGAGATATAATAGAATATCCCCATACCATGGATCAGATGTGCTAATGAGGAACAATGATTCATCAGGAAGAGAATCGTTGGGATCGGATTGCTCGGTAGCACGGGGCAAGTTACAAATCAACTCTGCAAAGACCAAAGACTTCTTGGACTTGGATTTGACAAATTCCAAGTCAAACTCCTGAAGGATGACGATCCAACGAGAATATTTTCCCCCAAGCACTTGACGTGTGAGGATATAATACATTGGATTGAAATCGGCTATAACAGTGGTCCGGCGGAGTAGAATGTAATGACGGAATCTCTGGACAGCAAATACTGTTGCCAGAGCCAGTTTTTCAACATGTGAATAACGAGTTTCGGAGTCGAGAAGACTCTTACTAAGATAGTATACCACATGTTCTATGCCGTTGTGGTCTTCCTGGACTAGCGCCATACCGATGGTGGAAGTCGAAGCTGCGAGATAAAGAATGTAATCCCGTGTGTAATCGGGGGTTTGGATCACAGGATCTTTGGTTAAGGCTACCTTTAGATTGTCAAAGGAGCGTTGGGCTTCGTCATCCCAGATAAAGGGAACATTTTTCTTGAGAAGCCTCATATAGCCTTTTGTTATCTCGGAAATATTACAGATGAAACGATGTAGAAAGTTTGCATGCCCTTGCAAACTTTGAAGTTCTGGAATATTGGTAGGGGAAGGCAGGGCTAGGATAGCTTCTACCTTTGCAGGATCTAAACGTATCTCGCTTTTGGAGATTATGAAGCCCAATAGTTTTCTGGCTTCTACACAAAAGACGCACTTATGCGGATTCAAACGTATATTGTAGCGACGACACCTTTCAAAAATGGCACTTAAGTGGTCAGGATGGTCTTCCTGGGTCCGAGAGTGAGCGGGAAGATCATCAAGATATGGTTCTACAATATGTTTGATGTCATGAAATGCATAGGACATCGCCCGTTGGAAAGTTGCCCCAGAATTTTTAAGGCCAAAAGGTAACTTTCGATATGCGAAAATCCCCCAAGGGCAGATAAAGGTTGTTTTGTGCTGGTCGGCTGGGAGGATGTCGATCTGATTATAGCCAGAAAAGCCATCCATAAATGAAAAGATGACACTCCCGGCATAGTTATCAATGATCTGGTCGATAAACGGAGTTGGGTAGTTGTCCTTTGGACAAGCCTTGTTCAAGTCGCAGTAATCGACACAGACTCTAATCGTTCCTTGTTTCTTGGCTACGGGAACGATGTTGGATACCCATTCTGTCAATGGGATAGGATAGATAAAACCAGCACGCAAAAGTTTTTCAACTTCTGCTTTAATAGTGGTTGCCTTACGAGGATAGACGGGCCGAAGTTTCTGTCGAACAGGTCGGGTGCCAGGGAATGTTGGAATTTCGTGGACCACAATCGAGGGGTCTATTCCTGGCATTTCTTCATAAATCCAAGCAAAAACATCGCGGAAAGTTTTGAAGTAGGCACTATAGAACTCCATTTTGAGGGGAGTACATGTTTTGTCGATATGTATGTTTTCCACGATACCAGGCTTCACTGAAATATCAATGGGAGTGGTTGCCATAAGGTTAGCCAAGTTTCCTTCGAAAAATACCTCATCGAGGGAAGTGGGGAACTTGGTTTGGACCATCCCAAGTGAAGTACTGGGTTTTGTGTCGCGCTCAAGCGTCTGAATGGTGGGGAATGAAGATCGATGATGAAAATATCCCCATGGTGGCTCATTACCGCACATAACCTCCATAATTGATTTGTCAATGGGAAAAATCAAATTGAGAGGATCAATAGGCGGTGGGTATGAATGAGTCTCAGATGAGAGCTGTGCCACGGAATGACGGGTAGGACAGTCGACCCAATTGGTGGCTGATTGGATCGCTTCATATGCTGCGAGGTTTCTGTTCAAAGGCCTAGAGTTGCCATAGTCTTCAATTTGAGTGGGACTCGGAATCACCCATGAATCATTGGAAGGGGTGAAATTCGATGAAATCATGTTGACTGGTTGAACATGGGTTCCCAGCTCTGGAAAAACTCCAATAAGGGAAGAATCCTTCATGAGACCAACACCAATGTCTTGGAACCGGTACCGAGGTTGATCCAATAACGGGACGGTATTGGCAGTGTTCGGATGGGAGTCTGGGATACAGTAATCAAGTTGATCAATGGTGACAATTTTCCCTTCATGAGGAAATTGCACGATCCGGAAGACTGTAGATGCTATGGCGGTCATGGCATAAAACAAGTTCCGTCCAAGTAGAAGATTGTAATCTAGCGATGCATATACGACTTCAATGTGTACGGATACTATTTTTCCCCCCAGTTCAACACCAATTGAGGGAATGAGTCCATAAGGTTGAAAACTGTGTCCATCAAACGCCCTAAGAGTAGTGGGAGAATTCGTGACTACGGGTGAGCCTAAGGCTCTCCAGCAGTTCAAAGACATGATCGACGTGGAATCACCTTCATCTAAAACAGTACAATGGATGCTATTTCCACGGATTTTTGTGTGAACCTGGAAGGCTAACTGGTGAGAAAGCCGAGGTTTGGCGTGTTCCAAGTTAAACATGATAGAGTTTGAAGTATCTGGGTCTATTGCCCCCAGTGCTGAAAGTAAGGTTCTACGCTGCATGGGGCAGTGTTGAAGAACCTCGAGAGTTGACATGGCACAAGGTGCTTGAGCCAAATCCTCAACAATGTTGTAATTTTGGGCAGCTCGCGCATTGGGATTAAATGTCTCCTTTCGTATGGTGCCCTTGGGTGGGCGCAGCACTGTGTCCGTAAGCGGTCTCTCGATATGGAGATGGCTAGTAGGGGGGGGAATAGGAGTCGGATCTTCAACAAGAGATTTTAATTTAGCTATCTCGGGTTGTTTGTTTGAACTTGGAGGGTTGTCGTACGTCTTTGAACGAGTGGTTATATGAATCTCTTCATTACTCTTCATCAGGATTTCGCGGTTTGTGGACGTTTCTCTGCGGGTTGGATTGGTAGGGTTGCCCCCTTGTGGGGTTTCTTGGGAAACCATCTGCTGTTGCTGTTGAGGGAAAGGGTCAGTTAACACTATCGGGCAAGAGGATCCTTTAACAAATTTGTTGACTTCGTCCTTGTAGGGACAGTCACGTGTGTAGTGATCGTCTTGACAAATTAGGCAGGGAAACTTAGCCTTTCGACGTGGTTTTTGGTCATTGTGGGTGGGTTGTGGCTTGGGGTTCTCCTGCTGGTTTTTCTTGGGTTTACCATGATTGTTTTTCTTCTTTCCCCCGGATGGTTGTGACGTAGATTGAACTGCGTTCACTTCGGAGGAAATAGCAGGAGAAGTAGTAGTTTTTGAAGCAGCTTGAGGTAAAGCAGGGGAAGCAGAAGCTTGTTGTCCCGTCGAGTTGGTAGTAGGCTGGGTCTTGACTGAACCGAAAATACCATCAATGGGAGGTTCAGTGGTAGGTTTGGTTGGATCAATGGTAATGCAGGCGGCATGGGGAAGAAGTTCATGTAAAGTACCGGATTGAGTGTATACCAAATCCATGTACTGGGCTGTTGAGATGGCTTGTTCTTCTGTAACTGGCCCGCACATAGCAATATGTTTGGCTATGGGAGGCAAAAAGGATTTCGTGAACCATTCAGCGAGTAGCTGATCCGGAATGGGTGCCTTAATTAGCCTACGGCGTCGTCACCACTCATGGATGTGATCTGAAATGTGCATAGAAGTGGTTTGACGCAGTGAGGTTAAGAGTTCTGTTCCAGTCTCATACCGGATGGGGAGCTGGAAATGGGTCAGAAACTGCATAGCCAAGGTGTTGAAATCACGGAAAGAGTGTTGTGGTAGCTCTGTGTACCATTTTTCTACCGTGCCGGTAAGCATACATTGGAAGAGCCGTAGTCGAATGGAATCGTCCATCAAGGAGTTGGATGAACACCAAAGATGGAAGGTCATCACATGGTTCTTGGGGTCTTCGCCGAGCTTAGCATCGAACTTAGGAATGTCCGATGGAAGTTTGGCTGGAATGGGTGGCCAGTGAGGTTCATGCCATATAGGATCGTTAATTAGCCTCGACAAATCAATTAAGTCAAGCATGGCCAAAAAGGGAAGTTGACAATTAGTCTGCGGGTATGAGTAATAATCGTGCAGTACAGAGAAACCTGGGGGGCCCTGCATAGTGTATTGTTGCGTGTTATAACCATATGTGTTTCCCGGGGGGTACTGCTAGAAGTTGTGTGGGTAATAATCCATATGGTTAATCGGTTGAGTGCTGGTAACCGATTGGTGGATTTTCTACTGAGGGATGGTAGGTATGGTACCCTGAGGTTGCTGAAACCCAGGAATGGTTGCTGCTCCTGGTTCGGAAAAAGTTCCTTGGAATTGTTGTGTTCTAGGAATGTTACCACTATATTGAGTAAGTGGAGGGTTTCCCATAGTAGGGTTGGGGGGTGGCTGCAACGGTGGTGTCCATGGAAGGTTCGTTCCTCCTTGAGGAGCGTGTGAAAATTGAAGGGATGGGTTCCATGGAGTTGTAGCAGCTGAAGGGTAAGGGAAGCCAGAGTTCAAGTTGGGGGGAATCTGAGATTGCCCCCCAGCTTGGTTCCAGTTTTCAAATAGTGAGTAACCCCCACTCTGTGGGATTTGGGATTCTCAAGAAGGAAGCATACCTGACGGGGGATGTTGAGGATGAGGTCCGGCTGGAAAATCGGTATAAGGTTGTCCGCTGCCAAGTGTGTTGTACATACCATACTGAGCAGATGCTGCTGGTTGGGAGGGTTGTTGGATGGATCCAATGGGTTGTCCTCCAGCAGATGGTTTGGATGGCCCTATAGGAGGAGGTTGTTGACTAGGAACGGGGTTCCCAACAAAAGGTTGTCCTCAAACTAGTTGGGTTGATGGCCCTATAGGAGGAGGTTGGTGACTAGGAATGGGGTTCCCAACAAAGGGTTGTCCTCCAACTAGTAGGGTTGATGGCCCACCAGGGGGGGTTTGGTTGTTGGAGTTGGGGACCACTGCAGTCGGTTGTCCACCTCCTGAGATAGTGTAAATAGTGGCCGAAGTTGATCCTCCCGTCAAAACGGAAGATCCAGCAGTATGACTTGGTGTTATTCCGCCGCTATCCAAATATGATAGTGTGGATTGGCCAACAGCACCAAAAGTGCCGATTTGGGGAGGGGGTCTTCCATATCTGACAGGCGAGGACGGAGAAAAAATTGGGTTATCCCTCATAGAATGTGCACCAAAAATGGGTGATGGCAGCAAATGTGGGGAATTTAACCCAGGGGTATCAGTGTCGTCCATAGCATGTTCAATGATAGGAGGACCATCGAAAACTGGGTCCGAGTTCATGTCCTGAAAAGGGTTTTGGGGATCCGACGGGAACCTAGGTATAGTAACGTCCGAAGGTCCAGAGCCGTCTGCATAGGAGTGACAAAACTCTGTGCTAGACGGGATGTTAGGATCCCGATAGTCAGAAGGACGAGTAACGGGGGGATATCTAGAAGCTGTCGAGAGCATTTGCTCTGTGTCGTGTTTAAATTGTGCCGATGCTAACAGGGAATTTGCTAGAATAACCATACTAGACTGGATGGAAGCCATGATTTCATGTCCCGGAGGGAGGTTGGGTAGAGATATGGTACGAGGTATGTTGCTGGAAGAACTGGTTTCCTGCAGATGAACACTGGGTGGCATGGTGATAACAGGCGGAAGCTCCGCCTGGGAAGTGATGAAGCCATAATCAGGTTCAAAAGGTGTGTCAGGAAGTCGAGTATCTTTAATAATTTCAACGTACCTGCCAGGGACTGAAATCAAGCCAGGTATATCCTGGTCGGACCCTTCAGTGGTGCCAACAGATCCGTCTGTGTCATCGTGAAAAGTGTCTGATGGACGGGAGGTGTTGACATCAGGTAGGAGGATGACCTCTGGTCTAGTATTTTGGGTTGTACTAGATTCAACTGTGGTAATGGTGTCCATTGTGGCAAATATATCTGGAATAATAGTGGGTGAAGTGACAGTGGAAATATCAGATATGCTAGTGGTTGCAGAAGCTGCAAGAGATTCTGAGAATGTGCTGTGAGTAACAGTTACAGGAGGAACTGATGATGTAGTATGTATCGGTGGTGGAATGCTCCCTCGACCAGCACCGCGGCCAGGAGGAGCGGGAATGCGTGATGCAGGTGGACCGGAGGTCTGTGGCGGTGGCGGTGGTGGAGGGCTTTTGCCCTGTACTCGTCGTGATCTTCGTGGTGGTTCTGACATGATGACAGGAAAATGAAAATCGAGGGCAGTTTCGTAACAAAGAACTCAAAAACTCTAATGCAGCTGAGTGTGCAGAAGAGGAGCTAAAAAAAGCAAGGCTCGCAGGCCAAAAAATCAAGCTCTAAAATCTATACTAAGACCGGTGTCTCAATAAGCGAGCTGATAAAAAGAATGGCCAGAATGCCAACAAGCAGTCCCTAAAAAGAAAAATGACCCTCTACAAAGATGAGATAACAAGCAAACTCCTAACTAAGAGCTGGAGACCTCAACAAGCTGTATCCTTCGCAAGGTGATGAAATCCAAGTCAAACAATACAACGTGAGAGACCGATATGAGAAGGATATCCCTCTACCAAAAGGGATCCTGGGTAAAAGATCCCTAGTAGAATAGTCACTAAGCTACCTCATTCATGACACGTTGGAAAAGGTTTTGGGCACTTCTGCCTTCCGAGGAAGAAAATGATCGATGTTTCCTTAGGGCTAAGTGGAGTGCGGCATTCCATAGAGTCCGTCTGGTTCTCAATCTCGCGGCCGTTTAACCCCTGAAAGTTAAAAACAGTCAGGAGGCCCCTCCACAAACTGGTTGTGACCGTTTCAATAAATACTAGAGGATTTTAGTTCCCTAGAGGACAACAACTATGTATCAGATGAAAATGACAAGGGGGAATTATTTTGATGCCTATCCCCGGTGTCCTACCTAACTACCAAATTATTTTGATTTCCTCAAGTGAGGTTAATGTTGGTTTAATTAGGGAGATTAATTTTAGTGGTTGTCTTACTCAATCGGGTAAATGGACATGAAACTTGATGGTGTTATGACGACCCAAACCATGCAAATGAGAATGAATCAAAATAAACCTTGTCTTCGATGAAATCTAGCTATAGAAGAGAGAGAGTTCTTCGATCATAAATGCATGAAATTTCTCACAAGCAATTAAAAAACCAAAACAAGAGATTTTCTGTTCTTTTTGTAAATAGAGCCAAACTAAAATAAACACTCATTTTTAATTCACTGATCCTACAACTAAAATGCTTCAAATATGAGAATTTCTGTGGCAAATTTCAATTTTTTACTTCCTAATGCACAACGATGCTACTAGACCATTTTAATCAAAATAACACAATTGTTTTCCAATGATATCTTTCAAGATAAATTTTAATAATAATACTGGAAACACTGTGACTATGAAAACTACACAATTCAGTAACAAAGAACAGTGGTGATGGTTTGGCTATGATGGGAAGATCAAACCAATGCACTCAAAATGAAGGGGTGACCCTATGTGCCAAAAATGCCACTAATTCACACAACAATCAAGCTCACAAACAACCAACAAACACACCACACAGACTATAAAATGAACATAATGGTAACAGGGAATAGCAAACACTACCTAAGGCAGAGAAAGATTCAGGAAACCAAGCAGGGAGAAATTTTTTTACAGTATGCAGACACTACCGCGTGGCAGAAGAGGGATACAGCGCGGTACTGCTAAACTACCGCTCTGGTACTAACTCAGGAAACGCGGTACTACCGCACTGTAGTCAATGCATAGGGTGCGGTACTGTGGCAAAGTGAGAAAAAGCGCAACTTTTGAAAAGGAAGATGAAATTTTCAGGGTTGCTGCAAACCCAGGGGACTCAGTGATCACACAGAGAGAAAAAAAATACAGAGAGGAGGGGTGAATAAAGGTCAAAAAAGACCAAAATTCAAGACTGGTTTGAAGAGCAATAAAACAAATCACAATCAAAAGATGGATGACAGTGAACTGAATCAATCAAACATAATTCAAACCAATGGAGTCACCATTCTTGTTCGATAGAATTTTTCCCTACGGATAAGTCAAAATTCTCTTAACTTAAAGCAGATTCCTAACTGACTCTAAGGTAAGAACAAAACAAAACAAATGTTACCTTGAAATTCCTTAACTAACTTTCATAACAAGATTACATGCATTCAGAAATGATGAAAGATATGACTCACCTTTCAATATGACGTTTGTCCCGCTACTAGCTCTTGATCCAAAAGATCCAATGTAGAACCTGTTGAAATCAAACAAGGAACAAGCATACAAGCTCCCAAATACCTTGAAGTAAAGATTATATTCGAATCTAGACTAGATACATTCCATGCTAAAGACTTGTACAATACACATGAAATGGGAAAAACAAGACAAGTTATCTTTATTACAAACTTGAAGAATGCTTACAAAGGTTGCTTGATGTCCAAGCCAATCCTCCAGCTCCAAGTGCTTCCTCCTCTAGCTATCTCCACAAGGCTGCAAGATCATAAGTTTGGTACTTCTAAGAGTCCTCCCCCTTTCCCATGGAATGCCTCTCTTTTATAGTGTATGGTAGGGTTAACCAACAAGAGAGATGGGTGGATCTTGGGAGATCTTAGTGGATCAGGGTTTCTAATCACAGAAAATGAGTTAGGATCGAATCAGGGACCCCAATCCTCCAATATCTCTCGAAAATCCAAAATCCCACAAGCCATGGAAAAAAGGCTATAAAAAGAGTACCGCGCCCAGTAATCTGAGCATAACGTGGTAGTACCGCGTGGCAGGGACAAAGCATAGCGCGGTAGTGTGGACTACCGCGCTTCTAGGACAGAGAAAAATGTGGTACTTGGGGTAAAAGCAGTCTCAACTAGGTGAAAACTTGTAAGGGTAAGTTTTCCTTCAAGGTTCACTCATCATTTTTCTCTTCTGAGTGTTTTAAGCAGTAGGGGAAGCGTCGTCAACTCTTTTCATGGTGCAGATGCGACACTGTGAAATATGGAGGTATAACAACATGAGTGTGAAGAGCATACTTCCTGGAGAGAGGAAGAAAGTGAGAGAAATCATAGAGTTTCGAATTGTGGTTTGAAACACTTTTTGCAATGATATTTCTTGAAACCATGTCTTGTATTTCAGCCTCATTTGGAGAGAATATCACCCTCTTGAGATCTCCAGTATGGGTCATTTGGTAGAACGAAAGTAGATTGGAAATAAGTGTAGGAACATAGAGTACATCTGAGGAGTATCCATGATCAAGTTTGATCCTTCCAATCCCCTCAGAGGAGACCTCATAATCATTCCGCAACATGATGGAAGGGCCAATAGTGCATTCGAAACCAGTGAAGATATCTTTGGAGGAATACATGTGTCTTGATGCTCCTGAGTCTATGATGAAGGAGAAATCTCTTGATGCACCTACCATGAGAGCATGACATCTCTCCTTGTCCTTAGATCTAGAAGGTTCAGCTTCTTTCTTCCTAGCACATGCAGGTACTCGGAGGTTATTCTTTTCAAGTAACTGAGCCATCAAGTCTATAGTATTCTTCATACAAGAACTCTCAGGATGAAATCCTCTATTGAAATAGGTACATTTGTATTTATCCTTTTGATAATTCTTGGTCTTCTTGGAATTAGAATCCCCTTCTAACTAATAGGGAGCATCCTTTTGCTTCTGATCATTCGAAATTCTATCAAAAACATTTTTGTTGCCCTTTAAATTCGCTCTCTTCACCTCAGCAGCTGCAAGTGGTGAATCCATCTTGGGTTTTATCATTCCCATTTGGATCAACTTCTCCTCCTCTTGTGTGAGAGATTGGATGAAGTCATCAAGAGTGGGAAACTTCCATTTTGGGATGGATAGCTTCGCTGTTTCAAAGGTAGAGAAAAATATTGATTAGTTAGGGACCAATTTTGATAGTATGGAAAGGATGACCTACTTCTCTTCCTTCTCTATTCCATATCTCTTCAATTGTGAAATCAGATGTTTAAACTTGGTAAGAAACTCATTGATGGATTCGAAGCTGCAAGGGCTCAGTGAGATAAGCTCATTTTCCAACTTGTGACCTTTCAAGTCATAGTTTTGTCCAAAAAGAGATTTGAGCTTGTCCCAAACTTCTTTTGGAGTGGCTATATCTATGAAATGAAAATGGAGGTCTTTGAAAATGTTGAGGAGTAGCAGTCCTACTGCTTCATCAAGTTTATCCAAGTACTTGGATTTCTCTAATACACCAGTGGTTTTTACTGCAGTCCCATTCAATAGTCTAGAGAGGCTCTTGGACTTCATGAAGATGTCCATATTGGCCTTCCATTCAACATAATTGAATGAATTCAGTTTTAGATCCATTGGTAGTTGATGAAGTCGAATTGAATACGAATTCGAATGATGGAATAAACCTGCAAAAAAAATGAAATTCATGATGGAGATTTGCTGCAAATAGAGAGAAAAATGCCTTAGGAAAATGAGCACATGTGACTGGATCCTTCACACCTAGCTAGACCTCACTATATTTCTCCAGTGAATTCAAGACAATTGTACCAGCGATTGTTGTGGAAACCCAGAGGCTTCTGGTGCTCAATGAATTGTTGCAACTGTTGTTGCTGCAATTCGAATAGCTGACTCCATCTATGATGCCATGTGTAAATATATAGGAAAGATCACATATCTAGCGAAAATCTCACAAACCTCACTCAAGAATTGCAGAGAAGAGGAAGAAGAAATGAATCAACTATCACTCATGAACACATAAATGGAGAAATATATGTAGTATAATCATACATTAGCTGTAAGTTGGCACTATGAAAAATGAATACAATCATGAATTTTTCAAGTGAATTCGAATTAACCAAAGGTGATTCGAATTCTCCTCAATGTGTGGCTTGGATAGCACTGGAGACATCATCCAATTAGTGGTAGTAGTCACAAATAGTCAAAAGTCAGTCAAATGAGTCTAACTGAGTCTAACTGAGCCATGTGAGAACAAATCAAGGGATGGAGACTCCAAGGAGGGTGCATGAGGCTATTAGTAGGTCAAGTGGCACTCCGATACAGACAACTGTAAGCTACAGATAATTAAACTGAGCAATAAATGCAAGAACTGGTCAATCAATGTTGCAATTGACTTTTAGTGATCCAAGTAGTGTAGTAGGGTGCATATGTCATCCAGGGGAGGAAAACAAGGTGCACTAGGTACATAGGATGGTTACTGAGGGCTAGAAATAGGCTCTAGGGGGGATGATAATAGGCTCCAGGTGCTGGGGAGACCACCATACTGATGACTGGATGCATGAAAATGCATGCATGATGACTGTATGCATGCATAATATAAAAAATGATGGTGAGAATATTCCAACAAATTGAAATCAGAACTCTATGGAAAACATATAAAGTGGGACTTGACCCTTATATAGCACATAGAGAATGAGTCAACCAAACCAATAAATATTCCCAACAATTAAGAATTTTAGTTCCAAAGGACATCGCTTAAGCAATGCCCTACCAACCCCAATGTTATGCTATTAGCATGTATTTAATGTTGATACATAGCTCTATCATCGGTAGGGCATCGCTTAAGCAACATACTTTGGAACTAAAATAAGTAGCTCAAGCTAGTTAGGGATGCCAGAGTCCATACAATAGGAGTTGGGGGTGGTGAAGTTAGGGGTGCTAGGGAGAGAGGGGGGTGTTAGGAGGTTGGGGTATGGGGAGTTGGAGAGAGATAATTAAGAGAGGGGGGGTTGGTTGGAGGAGTTTCTTTATGTATTCCCACCATAGTGAAAGGAATTCCTTACATTAATTTGTATTATAATTCACATATTATAAATCAAACAAGTCCTTATGTTTTGGTAAAATCATGTCAAAGTTACCACAAGACAAAGAGTGACTAATTTGAAACGAAAATTTTACCTTAAATTTAAGTTCAATTAAGGAAATACTTGAAAAAAATTGATATCCTTTTAAAATGAAAGGAATTTACTTTGGTAATGTATGTTTTGGAAATGAGTTAACCAATTAGTTGCAAAGAATCATGGTTCTTGTTGCTACTGATGATGATTAGTAGCAACGACAATGACGATGATGATGATTATTATGATGGACATGATGCTCATGATGATGATTATGATGAAGATAATGATGATGTAGTTTAGAGAATGCTACATATGGTATCAATGTGATTTACAAATATAGGACCTACTGGAATTGGATGATTGTTAGTAGATTGAATGATGCATATTGCTTGTTGTATGATCATTGTGTCAGGGTTAATATGATGGACAAAAAGAAAGAATGATAATTAAGCATTGCAACCTTCCTGTTACACATTTTTTTTCCAAAATACATAGTTTAGCATTATGCAAGATAACTTAAGGCATGTTTATTTATGTTCTTATGGATCATGCTTTATGTGAGTCGTGACATTGCACAAACGTGCTATGGTTTAGTCATGTAAGACTTATCGAATTGATATGTATGTATATATTATTTGCACTCAAATGAAAATGGATATGGATATCAATTCAAGGTATATAGAGGGAAGTTATATGCTTACATGTATTTCAAGTGCATTGTTTTGTTAGGACTGCTTGTCAAACAATATGGCTATCGGTATTTTATGAAAGCAATGAATTCGACTCTATTTATGTATGTTGAAGATAAAGTTTTGTGTTGTTTCTCTACACAATATAAAACTTACTTTAGGAATAATATTGGGTTTTAATACTTTGGCTACTATTCCTTAGCATTTTTAATTAAAAAACTTCACTATTTCTAATTTATTTTTCAAATAAAAGTATATCAGTGTTATATGAATTATAAATTTTACAGACTTATAAAAGTTTATTTTAAATTTTGTTGTTTTTTCATTTACCAAAATGATTACTTTTCACTTTTATAAATTTTAATTTTAAGAGGATTTTTTTTATATAAAAAATGTAAAATTCTTTTTCAATTTTTCTATTAATTTAATTTTTAAAAATATAAATTAGTTTGAGGTAGAGTGATCACATTTATGTAGGACCAATCAATTGACCCCTAAATAGATATAGGTGTTAGTTATCTCCACCTATTTCCTCTAAAGGTGAAATGAGGGCTCAATAAATCATATTTAGTAGTATTATAGGAAATAAACTTGGTTTTGCCAACATTGACCGCCAATGAATGAAGGTCACAAAAATGATCAAATGCATCTAAACATGTCCATATGCATGTAATGTCCTTGATGAATCACTCAATTTCATTAACATAAACTCCATAAAGAGTGGCCAAGGGGGGTCACCTTTGTCCTAAACTAATGGTTCCCAGTCTTTCCTCAAGAAGTCAATATTAATGATTATGCAAAGGTTGTTTACGTTATCTAAAATCTAATAAATTTTGCATTATATTTAGTTCTAGGGTATCTAATATAATGCCGTGTTTCTCCACAAGGTTGTATCATCACATTTACTATATGGATGGAGTAAAAATTCAAGCTTACGGACTAGGTTTGGGTTAGGGACTTATAATGCTATTATATTATTATTAGGGGAAGGAATTAGGGGGTATGTGTCAAGGGTGATGGGCCATAAAAATTTTCTTTGAAGCTCATGGGCCATGAATGGTCCCTTAGGGTAACATACCCCTTGAATAAGGAATTGTTTTGCTAACAAGTCCTGATGTTGGACACTTAAAGGTTTAGTGTGTAATGGATAGTTCTATATATAAGGTCATTGTTTGATCCCAAAGGCCAATGATATAGGCCATAATATGTGTTTATCCAAATTTTCATAAATGCACTTTACATTTAGAAAAAATGAAGTCTTTATTTTTATATCCACTACATACAATTAATTTAGGGTTCTCGACTATGGAGTAGGGGTTATGATATGAAGTTAGGGGTAGTATTTCTGGGATAGGGAGTTAGGGATAGGAAAGGGATTATATGGTATGCAGTTATGTGTACGGTAAGGGTTCAAGATAAGGGGGTATGTAATTTTTATAGGTGGGGTCTAGGGAATATGTAATTAGGGATATGGGTTAGGACTAGGAAGTATGGGTTTCAAGTCATGTTGAATGTGTATGGCGTTTGGGGTATGGTTACGAACTTCTAATACTATTATATTATTATTAGGGGTTGGGGTTAAGCGGTATGCAATTAGAAGTCATAGTTACGAGGTATGTGGATTCAAGTGGGGGTTAGAGGATAATGTTCATAGTTAGGGTGTGTATGTGTTTTGAGGTGGGGTAGGGGTGATAAGGTAGTATGTAGGGATAAGAACTTAATGGGGAGGGTTTAGGGGGTATGTATTTAAGAATAAGGGGTTGCTTTGGATTACTCATTTAGGATTATATTTTCTAATACCTCTTTGTGTTAATGCACTAATTAGACTACCAAAGTGAAAGAGGTGAAATAAACAGTTAGATTAAATTTCTTTTGATAATATGAGAAGTTTATTTATTTACTTGTCTATATTCAATCATAATGCACTCTTCATATAAACACGATGACAACAAGGATGATGCTTATGATGATGATGATGATATCGATGATGATTATGCTAATGATGATGATGTTCTTGTTTCTGATGACAATGACGATGATGATCATGGTGATCATCTATATGATGACGATGATGGTCATGATGATGACGATTATGATGGAAATGATGGATATGATGATGATGATGATTTTTGTATCAACATAATCATCATCATCGTCACTAACAATGATGATGATGATGACAATGATGTTGTTTATGATGATGATGATTATTGGCAACTACGATGAGGAGGATGATGGTTATGTTGATGATGATGATGTTCTTGTTTATGATGATGACAATAATGGTGATCACCTCTATGGAGACGATGATGGTCGCGATGAAAACGATGATGATGGTTGTGATGACTAACGATGATGATGATGATTACTTACGGTGACGACGACGATGAAAATTATGATGACGATGATGTTCTTGATGATGATGATGATGTTGATGATGATGAATATTATTATCATGATGATGATAATTATGATGATTTTCAATATGGTGGTGATGGTGATGATGATCGGCATCGGCATCGATGTCATCAAAGTCATCAACACTCATTACATTTTTAATATTTTTTTTTAATAAAAAATTTTCAAATTAAATATTTTTTTAATTTTTTTTTTAATATGTATAGATACAAAGAAATATATATATTACAAAAATTGAAACCTAACTTACCTCTTGCTAAATTACCTCCCACTCTCATGCGAAGAGTGAAAAGTGGCTTACCGCACTTACCCAGATGTTGGCCGCATTCTTGCTTCTACCAATGAACCATTGCAATCCTATATGTTGGTTACGGTCTTCCTGCTACGGTACCAAAGGAAGGAATTGACCGTGGGGATTAAAACTTAGCAGATACATTTTCTTTTCCCTTTCCTAACAAACACTAAGGAAGTTGACAAGGAACTTCTTGTGAGGTCGTAGTCTGAACCAAAAGTCACCGAGCAGAGATAAAGAGGAGCCAATGCCTCCCAAATTCTCACTGGTCGTATTAGGTCTAACATTTTTGTTGTGAGGAATTCTATCCTATGACTACAGTTTAGGTCACCAACATACTAGGATTACTAAGAAGGACATCTAGGGTTTTCTAGAGATCAAATAAGTGCTTGTATTCAAACAAAAGATACACTAGGAGTTTAAAAAATAAAATGATGCACCTTGTTTATGTCGGTTTATCCAAGATTTTGTTGCTCCTTAGCTTTGTTCCAAATCTTTAACTTCTTGATCTAATCACTTGCAAAACAAAACAACATATTCCTCAAAATAGTTTTACTATAAAATAATTAAAAGATTGAGAACAAAACAAAACATATAATCAAATGAATCTATTCTCAACCTAAGATATTAATCATTCTAATAATCAATTCATAAACTTAGAAATATGGAAGGAAAAGATATCAATTATTTATTGATAACAGTAAACAAGTATAAAATTACCTAATACTATGCCTGCACCTCAGCAAGCCTCGAATATGGATTTCTTTGCTTCTCTTCTCCAACACACCAAAATATCCAAGTCTACCAAGGGTATGATAGCATATACATAGGGATAATGGGATGTAGATGGCACTATTCTTCCAGCATAAATTTGATTGTGGGAGAAACTGTCCTCCTCATGGCCGTATCCCCATGATTTTATACTAAGTGTGAGTAGATAGGCTTGAGCAAGGAGAAATTGCAACCGATGGGGTAGTTACCAAAACCACTCCAACTGCCCCATTTTTGAATTTTATTTTATTTTTTGGGGAAAAATATCATGAGAAAAGGGAAATGTGCAATTTACATGCAGTTCATACAAGAGAAGAATGTGTTTTCAACATTTTTTTGAACATGCTAGTGGAAAACAGACCACCAATGTGCAACACGTAGTTTGCATGACCACCAACAATGTTTTTATGTTAACACTCAGTTGCAAGATTTATCTGTGCTGGAGAATTAGTGGATGATCAAGGTAAACACATCTAACATCAAATCTAGGTTCTTCAATCCATTTTGTCCTTTTTGGTGATCAATAAATGTAATGTCGTCAGAGACAAAGAAGTGTTTATTTGGGCTATAACAAATTCCCCCTAATGTATGAGTTCATAGGGGAATATGATAGACGAAATACATTATAAATATATTGGGGTGTGAAGTCAAGAAAACCAGAGAATCCAAAAATCTCAATCTCAATGAAGTACCTGAAACAGTAAAAGGATGTCAGACAATCTTAAACGTGGGTCAATGTTCAAGATGCTAGAACATGATCTCCCAAAAGATACAATGATGACCCAATACATATGTATAGATGATACAAATATCATGGCCACGGAATAGAAAGTGGATCCATAAAAAATAAATGGATCATGGACACAACAATACAAAGTGGATCCATGTCTAATAAATGATCATAGCCACAGTGAACAAAGTGGATCTACGTCTCATTAGGATCCAAATTGGGTATGTCTCAGTCTTGCGCAACTCAGGAAATAACAAAATATGATGATGTTACTATAGGGCCAAGGTCTTCAATCCAAACCGCTTGAAGGTATGAGTCCTAACCATGTGAATAAATGAACTAATGTCGAACATGGAGCAAACCGTTTGATTACCATCTAATAATGTAAATCGTTAACAAATGGGAGGGAACCCATCAATAATGAAAATGGGCCCCAAGGTACCTAGTACATTCTAACAAGTATATATATATATATATATATATATATATATATATATATATATATATATATATATATATATATATACACACATATACATATACATATACATATACACATACACATACATATACATATACACATACACATACACATACACATACACATACACATACACATACATACATATATGTGTGTGTGTGTGTGTGTGTGTGTGTGTGTGTATGTATATGTATATGTATATGTGTTGTTATATTCCATGTTGTTCTCTTTTATCCCATCGCGAAGATCCTTGTTTTGTTGATTATTAGACTTATATGATATGATTTTTTGAAGGATCCCATGTCGACGCCTTGTTCCAATGAGGCTAATATGGCAATCTCAGAAGTTGATGACCCTTTAGTAGCTCTCAAAAAAATGTTAAAAGAATGGGCGATGAACTAGCTGAATTAATGTATGAGGAAGAATCTCCTTAAAATGAAAGGAGAATCAAATTCTTGATGGACTGTATTGAGAGGTATAATGTAAGTTTTTTAAAGTTTTATGCCATTATTTATTTTAAATAATATGACATTTTTCTAAAGGAATCCAAGAATATGACTTGGTGAAATCTATTTTCTTAGGCATTCATGAGACAAGCAGAACCTAGTGTTGAGAGTAGAACAGGAGTAGCTATTATTTCAACTCATGCCCCTGATGCACATCCTACTAGTGCAATAGTTCCTGGTATTGTCAGGTCAGCCCCTGATTCTACACCTACTATTGGTGAGGGGTAGAGAACAACCCTGACTACACATATGATCAACACCGGTTCTAGTATTGATGTGCCTCATACATCATAGGAAAATTTGAGTTCCATGACGTCGGGCATGGTATTAAAGAGCACTAGTCAGTTAATAATTCCATGGGAATTACATCAAATCCATTGTAATACATTGATTTTATACAAATAATAATAATTTTATATTGATTTAATCTATCTAATCATAATTTTTATTTCATTGTAGGAAATAATGTGTTCTACCAACATTTGCATGAAAAAGCATTTTCCCTATTTGCACCAACCATTATAACATGTTAAAAATATTAGAGCAATCAATTGAAGGATTTTCTCAACCACATGACCATGTTATTTGGTCCGGTGTTCAACCAAAAGACGGTCCAAACCATTGTTGGGAAGTACTTGAAATCTATATGGGACTAAATCTGTTGGTATTCAGGTGATGAGCATCCTGGACTAATTCTAGAACGTGTGGGGGTTGCAATAGTAGAGGATTCCAAGGAGAAGAATATGAGAAAAGAGGGGTCCTTGCCTCCAAGTGTAGCGAAAACACCAAGGTTGGTAAAATAATGTGTTGAGCATTGAATTATAATTTGTATATTGCATTTGTCTAGGATTTTTAAATTGCATAAACATGTAATTGACCATTTTTGTAGGCTCAAAGACACAACAAAGGCCACACAGGCCAAAATTGAGAAAATTGGGAAGTACAAACTTGGCCCAGGGTGCTACGTTAAAGTGAAGGGTAGATATGTAAGTGTAGGAGACATTTTTCCAAAATAATATTTGTGAATTTTTTCATGGGATGCCTCTTTTTGGTATTTTGAATGCTTTGTTTTATTTTGTGGTATAGATGTATGTTATGATCTTGATAGAATTGAGATAAGTTATCTATTATTCTTGTGATACATTATAGTAAATATCATTGTGACTAAAAACTAACCAACATTTACATACACTATTTGTTTGAATTGCATATAATGTCTATTAAATATTCCATGGGTGGAATTTGTTGAGATATTGTAACTTCAAAGAATATTATATTTGTACTTTATTATTCCGGAGATGATTCATTCCTCCGTGAAGATCTTATTGTATATCCGGAGATGTTTATTCCTCCGTCGGAATGTGGTAACTCGGGTTATTAGACTTCCCTAGTGGGGGTCGGCCCTAAATGTGTTATGTGGGTCAAAGGGTTATTAGACCACCCTAGAGGGGTCGGCCCAGTCAGTTATAATGGGGTATTTAACCTAATGGTTAAATACGAGCCTACATGTACTTGTGTAAAATACATATAAGAGAAGTGTATAAATAGAGGAGGTGTGTTCCTCATTATACACACACTCTCACTTGAGAAAGGCGCACTTGTGGAGGAGAGGTCTGCTATGGAGAAGAAGGAGCTTATGCTCAGGGTTTGCATATTTGTATATTGCTGGTCATCTATATTGAGGAAGCTTTACTGGGTTTTCTAGCCCATGAGGGTTTCCCAGGATAAATCTCTGTCTCTTGTGTTTATGCTATGCTTGTTGTTTCTTCAGTGATCCTGTATATGCTATTATTGTGAAATGGAATGTAATGCTTCTATTTTCTGTCTTAGCATATTGAATTATAACATGGTATCAGAGCTAACCTGAAGGAAGACAAGGTATGGCACTAAAGACACTTGCTTTACTTACGACAATTTGAAGGTTAGGGTTTTACATAGCAAAAACCAGTCATCGTAGAACTTTCGCTATAAATCCATTTTGGCGAAGTTTTCGGATCTGAAATTGTTACAGGACGAAGCTAAAATCTCCAGGTACCTTGTGTCCAAAGGACAACCTCTAATTAGTTGTACTTTGTGATTTATGATCTGTACAATATAGGGTTTCTGCCTCTTCCAGATCTGAGTCAAAATCAGGTGACCTTGGGAAAAAGGTCATATCTTGGGATAGGAAGTTGCAAATGCAATTTCGTAAAAAGTGATAGGTAGTACACAGTCTGCACTATCTCAGAAAACTTTTTCAGAGGCCGAAGTTGAACCAGTGACACGTGGCACTCCGTACAAGTGCGCTCTCCTGTATTATCCCATAAACAGGTCACGTTGCGACACTTGGCATAACTCTCTCTCAGAAAATCCAATTGAGGTCAGACCTGTCAGAATGGAAATATAACAGGCCGAGCTATCTCAGAAAACGTTTTCAGAGGCCGAAGGTCAAACAGTGACACGTGGCACGCCGTACAAGTTCGCTCTCCTGTATTTTCCCAAAACAGGTCACGTTGCGACATTTGGCATAACTCTCTCTCAGAGAATCCAATTGAGGTCAGACCTATTAGGATGGAAAGATAACAGGTTAGGCTATCTCAGGAAACTTTTTCAGACCCTGTGGATCAAAAATTTCAGAGTTACACCAGAAACAATCAGGTACATATTTCTGTCAAAACATAATTATTTTTTGGTACCTTCATTCATGACTTCCGGAATTTAGGGCTTTGGAGAAAGTTGGAATTTTTGTAATCAGAGACCACGGCTGGATGCTACTAATCAAATAGAAATTTAGAGACCAAGATCATAATTTTTGGTTGGGCAGAAGGCCGGGCTTGATTAGACCCTAGTTCGGGACTTTGATCAGAAAAGCGGAAAATTAGGGCTTCTGTAAAAATGGGAATTTTTGAAATCTGTGACCACGGCTGGAAGCTCCTCAGAAAAATAGAAGCTTAGAGCTTTGGATCAAAATTTTTGATGGGGAAAAAGAGTGGGCTTCATCAAACCCCAGTTCAGGGTCACGTCCAGTGAATCCGAAAGTTTCAAAGGCAAAATTGAGGAGTAAAACTTTGCAATCTTCAAATTCTGAATATATCAGTTTGATCAGCTCATCAAGGCGCATATCTCTATCCTTTCGGAAGTTTGAAATTCAAAGTTTGAATTTTTGGGGTTTCTCTGACAAACCCATATCCAGCTCCAGGTCTAGTTCTTGCAAATCAAGTGGATAGGGTTAATCCTAGAAGAAGATGGATTGGTCACCTACATAAGTGAAGGAGTTCATGTCTCAGAGGGAGATGAGGCTAAGGCTTTACATAAGGAGATTACAAGCGATCTCGATAGGTATGACTCATCGAGGTATGTTTTGAGATTTGTTCATGATTAAGTTTATGGTATGTTTGTATTCATGTTATTACAGTTAGTACAATCTTGATTTTAGATTTGTTGTATCACCTTAACAAAATTATGACTGCATTCATTGGTTAGGGTGTTGACACTTATGATTATACTAATGCATTATGGTGTTGTGTGAGGTTGAGGTTGTCTGCTAACAAGATACAGGTACATCACAAAAGACAAATCAGGCTCCATGACCATGAAAACAAGAAGACAAAGACTCATCCATAATCTTTGTTCTACTTACGAGGTATGTATGACTTTGTTATATTATGCTTAACCTATGAGACATGCAGGTTCTAGCTCAGGATCTCTAAATCATTGAAGAGATTGTTTAGGTATGTTGTACATAACCAAGTAGGTATACTAATCCAGGTATGTTTCCCATGAATCTTACCTTGTGTTAGGATCCCTTATAAGTATACTTGGAATGATTGGTTATGCTTATTCATAAAGTTAGTAATCAAGGGATTATGCATATTATATCTTTTATCAATGATATGCATGAGTAAAAGAAGACTTCCCTGAAATCTTGAATACTAATGTTTATTAACTATAATCATGACTATACTTTTTTCAAGATTATTTAGTACTATAATGTTTTGATAGCATTTAGAATATACCAATGAGTGTATGTTTGTGTATGAGATCATGAGGATGACTCTTGAGCATGTACAGTGGTACAGAATGAATAGAAGTTCAAAAGACATACAGAAGATCAAGCGGGAGGCAGCCACACAAACATAAAAGATAAGTATTTGAGTTGCTATTTGAAATAGTAATGATATTGCCTGCATACATTGTATTCCTAGAATATATATAATGCTGAGTGTAAACATTCATAGAGCATTGAACAGTATACAACTAATGTGCATATGTTTGGACAAACATTCCATTGTTGCTTGTCTAGAATGAAACCTCCTTGCTGACATGCTGAGAGTTGTGCACACTCTCGATAGTATGTTCTGGTAGAGATGGAAGGCATCTAGAGAGCCACTGTATACATACAGGATATGGGAAAGTGTTGTGCCAAAGTATTGGTCAAAATAATTACATCACTATGTAAATAATATCTGTATGCATAATGGGTTATCTTTTGATGATTATGAAGTATTACTAATCATGTACTTAATTTTGATTTGTAGGAAAGGTCATGAAGAATGATGGACATCGTATAAGTGGTGGATGTTCAAACAAGAAGATTTACAAATCAAACAAAATATAGAAGGCTCATGGCTAGAAGATTCTCTTAGAAAGGGGAAGAGAATCACGACAAGATGTTTGATCCAAGTATGGTGTAATTAAAGAAGAAGTATGAATCAGGTTCTGTATAGGTACCTAGGATCGATAATAATTTGATAAGCTTAATGTTCACCATGGGTGATGTGGATCTCAACCCTTTGCCACAAGGTTGAATATGATACACACATGACATGGATGCAAGAAGGAACTCACCACAGAGTTCGAATGATATTGAGGCTCATATCAATAGACCCATCTAACGAGAGATGGCACAGATAGATATGCAGAAGATCATTCAATGCAGAAATGAAAAATGAAAGATCTCAATTTGATGCTTTACTTCCTAGGTCTGGAAGTATGGCAAGGCTCAAAAGGAATATTTCTCAACTAGGGAAAGTATGATGAGAAATATGACTTGAGGTGTTGGAATGGCCACTCTTATGGATTCCAACTTGAAGCTGTTAGGTGATAACTCATCAGAGTTAGTGGATATAACTCTGTTCAGTCAAATTATTGGGTCTTTGATATATCTAACATATACTAGGTTAAGATATATGCTTTGTTATGAACACCTTGAGTTAGTATCTAGTGGAAACTAGATGTGTTTACCTGATAGTTGCAAAGTATGTGATGAGGCACATAAAGGACACGATAGAATTTGATCTATGCTATCTTGAAGATCATGACTTCAGATGGCTATTCAGATTCTGTTTGGGCAGGAAGTGTATCAGACAAGAAGAACACATCGAGAGGATGTTATTGTCTGGGATTAGCCATGATCTCGTGGTTTAGCTGGAAGCAGTCTAGTGTGGCTCTCAGCACAAGCGGAATATATGGCTGCTTGCTCTGCTAGTTGTGAAGAAGTTTGGCTTTAGGATTGTTTGACTTAGAGATAGAACCAACTGAGATCCTATGTGATAATTAGAGTTGTATCAAGATGACATAGAATATAGTGTTCCATGATAAGTCAAAGAACATAGGGAACTAACAAGATATGACACAGAAAGGAACTCTAAAAGTTTGAATTTGTAACAGGTTACCATTGTACTAACCAAGCCTCTACGTCAAGTGAAGAAGTTACCAACCAAACCTCTGTCTCGAGTGAAGTTTGAATACTTCCGAGACAAGCTTGGTGTAGTTCAAAAGGACCCTCCTCGAAAGGGGGAGTAGTATAGTCGCTACTGATGAGATTGTCTCATCAAACATCAAGGTCGTTGATGAGGTAACCTGTTATCTACACCCAGTTACTTAGAAATATTTAGATTTAGGACTCTTATACTTAGAATACTTAGCTTTACTTATACATGTTTTGATGCTGATGATACATGTTGTGGTTATACATGTTTTGATGATGATGATACATGTTGTGGTTATACATGTTTTGATGATGATGATACATGTTGTGGTTATACATGTTTTGATGATGATGATACATGTTGTGGTTATACATGTTTTGATGATG
Source organism: Larix kaempferi (assembly GCA_027924585.1). Classification (NCBI taxonomy): domain Eukaryota; kingdom Viridiplantae; phylum Streptophyta; class Pinopsida; order Pinales; family Pinaceae; genus Larix; species Larix kaempferi. Next base: position 6,404,099 of record BSBM01000393.1, on the reverse strand, counting down.
ATGATACATGTTGTGGTTATACATGTTTTGATGATGATGATACATGTTGTGGTTATACATGATGATGATACATGTTGTGGTTATACATGTTTTGATGATGATGATACATATTGTGGTTATACATGTTTTGATGATGATGATACATGTTGTGGTTATACATGTTTTGATGATGAGGATACATGTTCTGTTCTTGATGAACATGTGAAGGGATTGGATCATTCCTGGACTTCAGTCCGAAAGAAGAGCCGTAGACGTATGTCTTCGATAATGAAGTTCTTGATGAACATGTGAAGGGATTGGATCATTCCTGGACTTCAGTCCGAAAGAAGAGCCGTAGACGTATGTCTTCGATAATGAAGTTCTTGATGAACATGTGAAGGGATTGGATCATTCCTGGACTTCAGTCCGAAAGAAGAGCCGTAGACGTATGTCTTCGATAATGAAGTTCTTGATGAACATGTGAAGGGATTGGATCATTCCTGGACTTCAGTCCGAAAGAAGAGCCATAGACGTATGTCTTCGATAATGAAGTTCTTGATGAATATGTGAAGGGATTGGATCATTCCTGGACTTCAGTCCGAAAGAAGAGCCGTAGACGTATGTCTTCGATAATGAAGTTCTTGATGAACATGTGAGGGGATTGGATCATTCCCGGACTTCAGTCCTAAAGAAGAGCCGTAGACATGAGGTCTCCGATAACTGAACGACAGGACTGAATCGTCCCTGGACCTCGGTTCAAAATGTACGTGACAAATCCTAGAATTACTCTAGGTTACATCCAGCATGAAACAGGGCTGGCTCTGTAGTTGTGATACATCCAGCATGAAACAGGGCTGGCTCTGTAGTTGTGATACATCCAGCATGAAACAGGGCTGGCTCTGTAGTTGTGATACATCCAGCATGAAACAGGGCTGGCTCTGTAGTTGTGATACATCCAGCATGAAACAGGGCTGGCTCTGTAGTTGTGATACATCCAGCATGAAACAGGGCTGGCTCTGTAGTTGTGATACATCCAGCATGAAACAGGGCTGGCTCTGTAGTTGTGATACATCCAGCATGAAACAGGGATGGCTCTGTAGTTGTGATACATCCAGCATGAAACAGGGCTGGCTCTGTAGTTGTGATACATCCAGCATGAAACAGGGCTGGCTCTGTAGTTGTGATACATCCAGCATGAAACAGGGCTGGCTCTGTAGTTGTGATACATCCAGCATGAAACAGGGTTGGCTCTGTAGTTGTGATACATCCAGCATGAAACAGGGCTGGCTCTGTAGTTGTGATAGGGATTGATCATCCTGGAACTTGATCTGGATTGCATCATCCATGGACTCATGTCCTAAAGAGAGCAGGATTGATCATCCTGTAAATCTGATTGTGTGATGACGATGCTGATGATCGTGTGATGACGATCCTGATGATCGTGTAATGACGATGCTGTTGATTGTATGATGACGATGCTGCTGATCGTATGATGACGATGCTGATGATCGTGTGATGACGATGTTGATGATCGTGTGACGATGATGATGATGATCGTGTGATGACGATGCTGCTGATCGTGTGATGACGATCCTGATGATCGTGTGATGACGATGCTGATGATCGTATGATGACGATGCTGATGATCGTGTGATGACGATGCTGATAATCGTGTGATGACGATATTGATGATCGTGTGACGATGATGATGATGATCGTGTGACGATGATGCTGCTGATCGTGTGATGACGATGCTGCTGATCGTGTGATGACGATGCTGTTGATCGTGTGATGACGATGCTGCTGATCGTGTGATGACGATGCTGCTGATCGTATGAAGACGATGCTAAAGATCGTGATGTTGATGATTGATGTTGACAGTGATGTTCCAGTAACTGCTTGAGTTACTGATGATGTTGAGAAAGCTTCCAGTGATTTATAGATGTATCATGTATGATGTTGATGACTCCTTGCTCGGGCAGATGCTGTTATAATATCCTTCTCGTTAAGGGGGAGTGTTGAGATATTGTAACTTCAAAGAATATTATATTTGTACTTTATTATTCCGGAGATGATTCATTCCTCCGTGAAGATCTTATTGTATATCCGGAGATGTTTATTCCTCCGTCGGAATGTGGTAACTCGGGTTATTAGACTTCCCTAGTGGGGGTCGGCCCTAAATGTGTTATGTGGGTCAAAGGGTTATTAGACCACCCTAGAGGGGTCGGCCCAGTCAGTTATAATGGGGTATTTAACCTAATGGTTAAATACGAGCCTACATGTACTTGTGTAAAATACATATAAGAGAAGTGTATAAATAGAGGAGGTGTGTTCCTCATTATACACACACTCTCACTTGAGAAAGGCGCACTTGTGGAGGAGAGGTCTGCTATGGAGAAGAAGGAGCTTATGCTCAGGGTTTGCATCTTTGTATATTGCTGGTCATCTATATTGAGGAAGCTTTACTGGGTTTTCTACCCCATGAGGGTTTCCCAGGATAAATCTCTGTCTCTTGTGTTTATGCTATGCTTGTTGTTTCTTCAGTGATCCTGTATATGCTATTATTGTGAAATGGAATGTAATGCTGCTATTTTATGTCTTAGCATATTGAATTATAACAGAATTAGAATGGATTACCATCTTTTGGTACAATAAATTATTTCCAAGAGGAAGAATAGTATAGAAATTTATTTGTATTGGTTTCCTGTCCAATATAGACTCTATAATCTATCTTATTTCCTCTTCTTAAGTTAATTGGATGTTTTTTCTTAGTCTTCCTTATGTGTTTATATTTATGTTGGGGTTTCAATTGCAAGACATGTGTCGAACTTGAATTTATTTTGAACTAAAAACTATGATATCGTGAAGTAACATCACCTTCCCTTTAAAATTTTGAAATTGGGTTACAATCACATTTTTTGGTATAGTTTGTCTCCTCCAATATAATGACATTTATTTTCCATTATTTGTGTTTCTTTACTTTCCTATAATCCTACATACTTGATCCTTTGATTATTTCTCTTAGAGACGTATTGTGATCAACGTACTAGAAAAAATTTAGGGTGTTTTCTCACTACACCAATTGACTTAATTTAATAATTTTGGATGTGATGCAATGCATGTAGTACTGAAAAGAAGCAAGGTACATATGTATTTCTCAAGATTCAAAGACTTATTATTTTGCAATGAACATTTTAATTCTTAATTATCCATAATTATTTCCTTATGGAGTAGGTAAGGAGAACATGATTAATCATTTAATTTGTGTTTTGATGCCTTTTCCATAATGAGCTTATTGCAAACATAAATTGTTATCTTCATCAATATTCATGTCTAAATTCACCAAGGGAATGCATTTCCATCAATTGGGAGATGTGTTGGAGTATTTTTTCAAACTTGCATATTTGGTAATATTATTTTTAGCAATGTACATGGGTGTCCAATCCTATCTTGATATTTTTTGTTGATAAATACACATGTAAGAAAACAATGAAAAACACTCACATAAGAGGTGAATTGGAAATGAATTTTTTCATATTAGATATAGCATTGATGAAATTGAGAGTGCAAATTTTCACCAAACACAAAAACACATGTCATAAATATTCGTTCATTGCAAATTATTTAATTATAAAATTTTGCCTAATTATTTTTTCGATTAGGGATTATTCGCAAAGTTGTTATACTTTTCCTTGAAAAAACTAAAAGATTCACCTACCTTAAAATGGACATTCAATACAATAGTCACCTCCCTTTATATACTCTAGGATAAATATCACATCCTTGAAGTTTTCCTTGGTGCTAGCAATCAAATAGAACCCCATAAGAAGCAAGAGACCAAGGAGGTCAAATGTGACATATCCAAACTTTGATCTAGCCTCCCAAACATCCATTAGATCACAATCTTGCAAATTAGTAAGCTCATGGGAAGTAGAGAATTCAAAACTCTCTTCAATCTATAGAGTAGTAACTGACATAGCTTGCTCAAAATTCGAAATAGAAGACATTGAGAACATGAGTGAGGAATGGATAACCTCTCCAAAATGATCATCTCCATTAGTTGTATCAATTTCATCTGCATCAGCTACATGAGAAGGGGACAATTCGAAACTATCTTCAACTTCTAGAGCAACAGAGGAAGCAATGTCTTCAACAAGAAATTTCAGTGTTGAATCTGCAGCTTCTTCTTCTAGATTAGGCTCATGGGAAGGAGAGAATTTGAAACTTGATTTCACTTCAACTTCTAGAGCGGCAGAGAAGGAGATGTCTTCAACAGAAACTTGAGTAGTTGGATCTGCAATTTATTCTTCATCTTGAACAACTTCATCATGAGATATGCTTGAGTCCGAGACATCATCAGAGAGAACACTTAAGTAGGTATCACTGGGCTTGTTCTCCAAATGTCTAGCATGAACCTCTTCCTTCTGTTTCCAAATTCTCTATCCAAATTGGTCCATATATCACTTTGGTATTCAGCGGTATCAATAAGGTAGCACATTCTAGGATATTAAGCAAGACACATTGCTACATAGGCTATGTCATAGTCATTTAGCCAATCATTCTTCTCTTCATAGGAAGCAAAATATCTCATAACACCAATACAAACATCAAAAAGACATTGTCTCTTCATATATTCTATCATATTTGGTTTCCACTCATCATAGTTGAATATAGAGAGATGATGAATTTCTTTCAAATTCATGGAAGTTGTTGTAGAATACCTGCACACAAAAAAGATTTGAAAAACTCTCCAGAAGATTACTTTGCTCAGCAAAGATATGATATCATGTGATATTATCACAGAGATATAGAGAGGAAAATTCACACTAATTCTAACATAGATCAAAAGAATTGAGCAATAAAAATAGACAGGAAAAATAGTGTTAGAGCACAAGACATTAAAACTCAATTGGAATATTGTCCATACATCTATTATTCGGTAAATGTGTACATAAATAATACATATCCAAAGGAGAAAATCATAGAAATTAGAGTCATAATGAATCCAGAAATTTGGAAGGCTTATATAGGAAATATTCCCATCACTAGACTAGACAACTAGTTGTAACTCTTGAAGGTAGTTTCAGTTGGCCAGTTGACTAACTCTAAATAAGTCTAACTAGTAGTAGGTAGGCCTAAAGGAATATTAGGGAGTTAAATAAGTCTAAATAAGAGTGGAAGGGCGCATTAGTGAGTTTTTGTGGTCATTAGGGATCAGTAAGTACTCATACTAATGAAATCAAGGACTGGTGGTTAGTTAACTAGCGGTGATTGAAGACATGTGACTTAAATCAAGGGAACTGACTTAGATGCTCCTAGAATCACGCATGAGGATGAATTAGGTCCTAAAATAAAGGAATAGGGCACTTGAATGGATAATAAGGGTAAACAATGACAACAACATGGTACTAGGGATTCAACACCATGGTCTAAACACTAGGGTGGTCAACAATGTTGCATGCATGCTGCAAGACTGCATGACTATATTTCTATATGAAAAATATTCCAACACTATAATTCCTTGTTTTGAGAATTATGTGATGTGTTCACATGGAGCTATGAATAAATTCCATGGATTGATCGATCTATTGTATTTCACGAGATCAAGACATGCCTGGGAAAAAAACTTGTCAGGTAGAAACTCCGCTCGATACACCCTCGCAAGACTGCTGCCATTAAGAAAGAAGTTGAAAAACTATTGAAGGTTGGATTCATTTATCCTATGTCGTTAACCAAATGGGTCTCTAATATTGTCCTAGTGTTGAAAAATCAGGGCACTATTAGAGTATGTGTCGATTATAGGGACCTGAATAAGGCATGTCCAAAGGACAATTACCCTACTCCCTTTGTCTACCATATCATCGATAATGGTGATGGAAGTGTTGTCTTCTCATTCATGGATGTATTTTCCATCTATAATAAGATCGACATTCTCCCATCTTATCAAAATAAGCCGACTTTCATTTCCCATGGGGAACCTTTTCTTATCGCAAGCTTTCCTTTGTTTTAAAGAATGTTGGGGATACTTTTCAACATGCCATGCCTTATTCCTTTCACGATTTCAAGAATATTGTGGACCCCTATCTTGATGACCTACCAACTCATTCCACTCATCGAGACGATCATCCAAAGCACCTTAGAGCTATTTTACTTCAGTGATGCCACTATAATATATGTTTGAACCCACATAAGTGTATTTTTTTCATTGAATACGACATAATCTTGGGATTCGCAGTCTCCAAAGGTGGGATCAAGATTGATTCACTGAAGATCGAGGCTATTCTAGCCTTACCATCCCCTACAAATATTCCTAAACTTCAAAGGTTGCAAGGGAAGGAAAAATTTCTACACCGTTTTGTTTGTAACTTCACTGAGATCACTCAAGGCTATATGAGATTGTTCAAAATGGATGTCCCTTTAATTTGGGATGATCAAGCTCAATAGGAATTTGATAACCTCAATAAATACTTGAAGAATGCACCCATGTTGCAACCCCATGAATATACATGGGACTATATCTTGTATCTTGTCGTTTCCACTTCCACCATTGGGATGGTGTTAGTGCAAGAAGATAACAAAGGCCAGGAACATGTGATTTATTATCTAAGTAATAATCTCATTGAATCTGAAACTTGATACTCACATGTTTAGAAGTTATCATTGGCAACCATCATCGCTGTCCAAATATTTTGTCATTATATTCTTCTCCGCAAGAAAACCATCATTTCGTAATCCAACCCCATGTATCATATTTTGACTCGTAAAATACTAGGGGAAAGTATTCTCATTGGATTGTAGTCCTTGAAGAGTTTGATTTGGAGTTCGTGAAGTCTAAATCAAAAAAATCCTTAATCTTTGTTGAGCTCATGTGTGACCTTCCCTATACTGATTCAGAATATGAGCCCATTGACTTCCTTCTGGATGAGTCCTTGTTTCTCATCAGTACATCTGATCCATGGTATGGAGAAATCGTTTTATATCTCCAAACCCAATGTTTTCGTCTTGAACTATCTGGTGATGATCGTCGTCATATTCGCCATCACAGGAAGTATTATCTTATCATTGGTGACACATTGTATCACCACGGTATCGACTCTATCTTATGACAATGTCCAACTCATGAGGAAGTCAAATGCATCCTGATTCACTGTCACTCTGGATCATGTCGTAGTCATCTCTTTGGGATGTCTACATCTCGGAAGATTCTACGCGTTGGATACTTTTTGCCTTCCATCTTCAAAGATTGTATGGAAGCAGTCAAAAAATGTCCTCCTTTCCAATCATTTTATCCTACAAAGTGCTCTCATCCATCTCCACTTCATCTAGTCATTGTCGTCGGTCCCTTTGCAAAATGGGGTGTATATTTTATGCATTGCAAAACTACCTCACCCGGGGGGCATGGTTATTTCATCGTTTCCATTGACTATTTCAAAAATGGGCTGAGGCTATTCCAACATATTCCAAAGACGAAAACATGGTTGCATTATTTATATTCAACCACATCATCACTAGGTTTGGATTCCCATGGGCCATATTTACAAATCATGGTTCTCATTTTAGGAACCACATGATGGAAAAATTAAGTACCAAACTCAGTTTTCTCCATGAAAAATCATATCCATACTATCCGCAAGAATGCATCCATCTAAAGAATGTTGGACCATAGTAAATAATGGGCCGCCACCATGGAGAAACATCAGATCTACCCTTTGTCTCATACGTCGATCTCGTCGGTTTGGGATCCTAATCTCTATGTTCTGCGGACATAAGAGAGGAACTCACTCTAGAAAAAAGGAGACCAAAATGTATCCATAACAAAATTGTTTCAGTTGTCATGTTCTGCACTTAGTCAGCTAGTCTTTCATGTTTTCTAAAAGGTCCTCACTCCATTTGAAAATTGTAGACTCCATGAATTCCAATGCATATAGCATTTGGGCCCCAGTTTCTTGATGTGGATCCTTTCTCCCTACAACCCGTGTAATGGTAAACAAGATGGTCCTCGGTGCAGCAAGATCCACCACTTGTTTAACCAATATTTTTCCACTAATATTTTGGGTTCCAGGGGCGTAGTATTGGTGGATCAGTGATTCTATGTCACCTTCACCTCCTCTAGTTCTGGAGAGGGAAATACATGCTCCTTGTATTGAATTACCAGTGAGGAAGTAGATGTATTCTAATTCCACTGTGAGAGTGTGAACCCCAACCTAAAAATGGATCTCATTGGAGTCCCACATCCTCACTATATGATCCAATAATGGAACCTGGTCCCTCATCCCTGTAATAAGGAATAATTTAGCTATCTCACACTCCCTGAGGGAAAGCATGATTTTGGTATCATTGGCTTCTTGCATATATTCCACTTCATGCTCTCTATCCATCCACTCAAGAATTTTGATGGCTAAAACCTGCATAAAAACCAAAAAATGAAGGATCACGATACATTCATCCAAAAAATCCCAACTTAAATGGCTTATTTTTATTTTTCGGGGTTCACTCTGTGGGTGTTGCACCCCGACTTCACCCATAGTGTGAAAATGTCACAGTTCACTTTATCGGGAACTGCAACACTTCCAGTTGTTGCCCCGAAAATTGATACTGCGACACTTTGTGCGCGATTTTTACATAAAAAAAAACTCTAAAAACTACCTAAGCTAGCATGAAAACAAGTAATTTAACCATAGAAATGAAGGGAAGGAAAAGAGGATTTACCTAGAGCTGGAGGAACCGAAAATCATTGTCTGACCTTCCTGGAATCTCCACCACAAGATTCAACCAAAATAGGGGTAGATATAATATAATGATTCCTATTCATATTCGATTGGGGTAGAGGTAGAGATGGCAAGAGAACAGGAGTAGGGGAGGATATTTCTCTCATCCAATATTGAGCAAATATTGAACCAATGTCTCCTATATGATCATTAGCTACGGTGAACCCATAAGCCGAGGTAACGCTAAGTTAATAGCGATCCAATGTAGGTCCCATTCCATCTAAAACTCTCTCCTTTCTCTCTCCTTGACTTCAATGGTTATATTATAATAGCGTCGCTCACTGAATTCCGTGTTTAATAAGATTTGTAAATCGATGGTTCTTGTTTGGAAGAGAATCAACAGAATAGCTAGTAGCATAAGAACATATCTAAGTAAGGTGTATGGGTAAATCGGTATGCTTCCCTGCTCTTTCTTTCTCTTGGAAAATGGTAAAAATAAATTTACTTCTACCCTTTTTATAAACTTGGAATGGAATATTTAATTATTTTTACTATTTTTTCCATTTTTGGTCAAAATTCCATTAATGTTTTGAATTGAACATGTTTTTAACTTTAATTGTGGAGATTGTAGGTCAAAACTGATCACATTGAAAATGATTGAGCTTACTCTTTATTCTTTCTCATGTTGACAAATACATGAGAATAAGTTACCATGTATAATTTTATCGTTTTTTCGAGCTCATAAAAGTTGTTACGAAAAAAAAAAACCTTGGAGTTTTCTTTAAGCTCTTTTCAAACTCTCTAAATAGGAAAATATCTCCAAGTGAACTTGACTCTTTCACGCCTATAAAAGTATTAGAAAGGGTGTAGAAAGGTCGTCTATCCAGTGATAGTTTACCCCTTTTTCGTACCATTTAGACTATTTACGAAAAAGGAATACTTTGGTCATCTATTGACTAAGAGAGTTCTGTTAGGAATTATTTTATACTTTTTCAGGCCTAAGGGACTAAAATTATGAAAAATCCCATTTTAGAGTCTTCTTTAAGTTCTTTTTAGAATCTCTAAACATGAAAACAACTGATTTTTCCTTCTTTGGAATCGTTAGATTCCACATCGAAGGACCCTTCTTGGGACCGAACCCCTCCTTCCTCAAGTTTGTAAAACACATGAGGCTGGAATCATCTATGAGCAATTTTTGGTAAGACAATTTTCGTGGAGCAAGGCTCCAGCGCAGCAGTTATTTTTGGCAAGAAGTATAGGCGAAGTGAGGTCTAGCGGTGACCTATTTTGGGTAAGTAACTCTAAAAATACTGGGAGCAGGGTGAGGAGTGCCACAAAATAGAAGGAAAAGGACCTGTCACCTTAGTAGAGACAAAGTACTAAGACAGCCAGGGAAGATGAGACTATTGGAAGAAGAGCAGCGGACCGATAGTGACAGAAGAAGCAAAGCAGCGGAAAGGGACGTGCTAGTATGTAGTCAGAGCTGCGCAGACAAAATTGCAGCTGTTAGAAGAGCATTAGAGCCAGAAGCGGCGCAGAAAGGCTGCTGAAGTCAAGTGAAGTAGAGGTCGAGTATTACAAGCATGGTTAGCAGGGTAACAGAGCCATTTTTGGGGTATTTTTTGGTACTATAGGTATTTTGGCCCATAATGATTGTAAAGACATGACCTTTGGGCACGATCTATAGAAGGGGAAATTTTGAAAGGGAAGGGTTGGTCTCTCATGGGATTTTTGGGTTTTGATGAAAGACTAAGTATTGTAAGAGAAAGAGGCTCTGCAGCTGTGTGATCAGAGACCCATTGTAGAGAGAAGAGTCTGCAGCTGTGTGCACATACTGGAACTATTGACCCTTCCCATTAATATAAACAACAGTTCCCGTGGACGTAGCTCCCATCCTGGGGGTGAACCACGTAAATATTTGTGTTGTGTGATTGAATCTGTGAGATTTCTTATGTTTATGTTCATGTTTATGTATGTTCGTTCTTTTATATGTATTTTCACATGTATGGTTGATGAGAATAATATGTTAATTATTGAACATGTATAACTTAATGTGCAAGTAATTCTGAGCATGTTGAATGTGTAGTTAGATGGATAGACACTAAGTCAGCGGAGTCTTTAATGTGTGTGATTAAATAGAAGCGCAACACTGGAGTTGCGATGTCGTATTGTATTGTTGTAATTGTGAAGTGCGCAGTCCTATATGTGCGTAGTAATAACAAAGTATATGCAAAGTCGGGAGAACTTTGCCAGAGCCAGTCCCATAACCACGCATCACTTGGTTACAAAAATCTACTTCTGTAATTCCCCATAACTTTGCCTCGGGTGAGACCTCAGCTTGTTCGCAGGTTGTTGCTGAAAGGGCTAGTGGATAAGTGGTATTGTTGGTTCCCTAACTACTCTAAACCTAGGTCAGTACACGAAAGTTAAAGAGAAAAAATCTAACCAAAAAATTGTTTCGTTTCCATGCTTGAACTGGTGATGTGCTACAATAATTGGAATCCCGAGCGGATAGAGATATAGAACTAGGTAACTAAGATAGAGGAGGATTTCGCGAAGAAAAAAAACAGAAATCCACGCTTATCTACGGAAGAGTGGTTACAAATATATCTCTTCTCTGACATACACAATATTTTCTTCTCATCCTTTAGCAACGAGCTACACGAGTGGATATCGAGATTCACAGAGCATAAAAACTTCTTTAAAGGTGGAGAACCTACAGAGTGGACTCTATAAGTGATTCAGAGACTTAAAGTAGTGGATAGCCCAATATCAAGAGAAGTAGACTTATGGCTCGATATCGTACTAGAAGGCTACATCACAGAATTTTCTATGGACACCCTGAAGTCTTACAGCGCAGTAGAGGCGGATTTCTTCAAAGGATTCAGAGGTAAGTACCTAAAAGTTCTCATTTTATATATTAAAATGTTGTTAGCAGAAAAGGGTGTCTTAAGAATGCAATAAAAACCTTAGGAACTTAAGTCTGTAATGTTCAGTAATACAGATAGTGACACTGAGGAAAATATTTATACATTACGGAGTGGTAAAAGATACAAGTATAGTACCGGGAAGAGGTCTAATGAACTCGAACCTCGCATCTCTCTAGAAACTGAGTTAGGAAGTAATAGGGACACATATCAAGTTGATACTGATAATGATAGACCCGTTTTCTATCAGCCTATTAGTCTGTAGAAACCTCCAACTAACGACATAAATACTACTAACCCACATAACAACAGTAGTTGTAACAACGCAGGATCAAGTACTCATAACGTTCCAAGTAGTAGTATGCCTAAGTCATTACAGAACACTACGCCTCCTAGAAGAAGAATGACAGATGACATTAAGCTGCCTATATTTAAAGGAACTGGTCTTGTGGACCCAGAGAACCATTGGTTTCTTTTTGAAGCCGTATGGAATGTTAAACAAGTACACAACAATGCTATTAGACAAGCACAACTTGTTACCACATTTAGGGATAGACCCTTAACATGTTTTATGAAGTACTCTGTTGGACAAAATAGGACACTAGCAGAGATTAGAACTACGCTCATTAGAGAATTTAAAAAACCTAATTCAGAATCGCAATGTATCATAGAGCTCAAAGAAATTAAGAAAAAACCTAGTGAGTCAATGTGGGAATTTGATCAAAAGTTCAAAGCATTGTTAGATCAAGTCAGTTTTGACATAGCACCACAACAGCACCAAGAATGGTTCATAGCCGCATTTTTGCCACATATCAGGTTACCATTGATGAAACAAAAGGTTACTTCACAGACAGAGGCCTTAAAAATTGCGATGAAACTAGAGGCTTCGCTTATAGGAGAGACTAGTGCAGGTATGGTTCAAATACAGACCCAGCTAGCAAATTTGAGATTACAACTGCAAGATATGAAGAAAGGAAAAGAGACCCAAGAAGAAGTTTGGTGTACAAAGTGTAAGGGAGAAGGACACTCTAAATAACACTGTATGGTATTTAGGGATTACATCGCTAGTGGAGCATCAAACCCATTAAATCAACAACAAGGACAATGGTGTGAGATTTTCCGATGTAGAGGACATTGGCCAGAAGACTGTTATCTAATTCATAAACATGTGCAAACACCAAAGAACCTATATTGCACATTTTGTAAATCAGTTGGCCATGATGATAGCAATTGCAGAGCATATGACATCATGCTAGAAAGAAAACATGATGTCTATAGAGTTCAAGGGGAAACGTAGAACAACAATGAAAATGCGCAGTATGATCAAGGCACGTACAAAGGACGTGGAGGATTCAGAGGAAGAGGACGAAACACTGGACAAGGACGAGGAAGAGGTCATATTGTATGTTATAACTGCGCTCAACCAGGACATCTAGCTAGAGATTGTATGAACCCTTGTACTACTTGTAAATACTATAAAGCATTTGAACATGCCATTAAGGCATGCCCTATTTTGCAAGGAAAAATTCAAAAGAGAAGCTCAGAAGCACAGAATCAGAACATACATATGATCGCAACTGAAAAACAGAATACAGATTGCAACATTCATGTTGTGACGCGAAGTGGAGCCACGGAAGGTGGAGATCAAACAACTGAAGCTTCGACTTCTGAGAATCACAAAGCTAGGAACAATCCTATTGAAGGGACTTGGATAAGGAAAACGACTGGAAAAACACCTTCTTTCGACCTGAACAGACAAAAAGAAGTATTCATGGAAGCAAGAGAAACCTTCAAAGAATCAGAACCTTTAACTCCAAGAATCAAGTTGCGAAGTGAGACAGTGCCTGTGATGGATATGTCAAATTCGTACGATCGATCACGTACTGCAACAGACATGATAAGTCCTGTTGCACAGCTTTTATAGAGCTGCATAAAGTTGTTAAAGCATGAAAATGCTTTAGCGAAACTATAGATCCTATTGAGTCATTACGAGCAGCGTAATGTAGTAACTGAGGCACATAGAGTGGTTCACAATATTAAGAATCATAAAAGAACTGGAAGAGAAATGAGACTAAATCCGCAGATTGGGGATTTTGAAATAGATGAGATTATCCTTGACTTAGGCTCAGAAGTAAATGTCTTAACAAAGCAGACATGGGAACAAATGGTAAAGTCGAAGTTAACATGGTCACCAATATAGTTGAGGCTAGCCAATTAGAAAAAGGTTCTACCCTTTGGGAGGTTACAAAATCTTGTTGTTGACATTGATGGAGTGTGAAGTAGAGTAGAATTCAAAGTGATTGAGATCGTAGATGATATCCATCCCTATCCTACACTATTGGGGATAGATTGGGCAATTGATAACCTCGCAATTATAAACCTGAAAAATAAGCACATGATATTCGAAGGACCAGATATCAGGGTCATCACACCCTTGGACCCTTCACAAGGACCTAGATATACTGAACCAATAAGACAAGAATGCAGAACTCAGGATCTGGATCACATCTACAAAATGACGATAAACCAAGTAGACTACATCAATCCTACGGATGATGGAATATGGAGTTGGCGATGTGACAGTTCTTGTATATTAGAATCAGATGCAAGACTAGAAAACGGGTAGAGCAGAATGCATGAAGTATCCGTAAGGAGATGCGCACAACTCACGAGATCACTATGTTGGATTGGAATAGAAATAAGTCCAATCCCTACTTATGGTGGCTTGAGTAATATTCATGCATTTTTTCAAGAATATCTTATATCTGTTTCAGATGAACACAAGTTAGCAGCATTGGATATAGCACTGTGCGCTACAGCTGTCGGATGGTGGGCTGCGCATAAGTAGAATTTGACCACATGGGAAGAATGTAAGCACATGATGGAGATCATATTCTAGAATAAATTGAGTTTGTACAGATGAAATATAATGGACAAACTGATCCTAGAGATCACATAGACTTTTTCCTAAAAGCATGGACACACGTACCACAAGAAGAATGGGTCCATCGGTTTGTGCACAAATTGGAGCAGTTTCCGAAGAACTGGTACATAGAAACGGAACTTCGCAGAGGAACAATAGAATGGTTTATCATGGCTTGGAAATTCCAAGCAACTTTCAGTTTTGAGGATGACTGTCCAAGTATAAATAGCTTTGTAGATCATCAAAAAGAAGGTATTCAATGACACAGCAGAACCTATGTATCAACAACCAGAATGGGAAAGATAGCTAGAGCATGCCCTAGAATGCTATAACTTTGCTTTATATGAAGGAGAAGACAAAGATGAAGATCCATGCGATTTCAACATAACTGATTCAAAAGGAGAGCGCAAAGTAGAAGGGCCTCCATTGGAAATTTTGGATCTGAGTAATCCTGTGAAAACTCAAAAAGTGAACATTGGAACTAGTGAAGAACCGAAGTTCACTTCCATGGGAGATTATTGGGATGAGGAAACAGTATCACAGATAGAAAACTTACTACGTGAATATGAAGACTTATTTCCTACAAATTTTTCTGAAATAAAAGGCATTTTGGGCGACTTGGGAGTCATGAAAATACCTCTCAAGCTGGACGCAAAGCCTATTAAGCAGGGACCCTATTGACTAAATCCCAGATACAAAGAAAGAGTAAAAGAAGAGCTTGATAAGATGCTTGACGCATGAATCATTGAACCGGTAGAAGAGTCAGAATGGATAAGTCCCATGGTTGTCCAGGACAAGAAAACTAAAGGTGAAACCAGGATCTGCGTAGATCTCAAAAAGCTAAACAATGCATCGCTGCATGACCCATTTCCTACTCCATTTACAGATGAAGTTTTAAATAATGTTGGAGGAAACGAAGCATACTCCTTCAGTGATGGATTTTTTGGATATCATCAGATCAGAATTGATACATCAGATAGACACAAGACCACATTTTCCACTGAATGGGGCTCATTTCAGTACATAGTTATGCCCTTTGGTTTGAACAATGCACCTGTTATCTTTTCCAAAGTAGTTGTTGCTGCATTTAAGGATTTTATCCATACATATTTAGAAGTATATTTTGATGATTGGACCGTATTTGGGTTATTGAAGAACCATCATGTGAACTTAAGACTGATGTTAGCGAAGTGTAGACAACATCATATCTCCCTAAACCTGAAGAAAATCATCTTCTGTGTTCCGTATGGAATTCTACTGGGACACATTGTTTGTAAACAAGGACTGATGGTTGATCCAACAAAAATCGCAGTTATTGTGAATTTTCCAGCACCTAATTCAGTAAAATAGCTACGAACTACATTGGGACACACAAGGTACTACAGTAAGTTCATCAAAGTATATGCGCAGATCACTGCACCTATGGAAAAATTATTGAAGAAGGAAGCAAAGTTCATATGGACTGAAGACTGTCAGAAAGGATTAGATACATTGAAAGAAAGGATGGTAACTATGTGTATTCTAGTTTTTCCATATTGGAGTAAACCATTCCACGTACATGTAGATGCTTCATCCATAGCCCTGGGCATTGTGCTAGCTCAGCTAGGTGAAGGCGATATCGACCATCCTATTGCATTCTCAAGAAGAAAGTTATCCTCAGCAAAAAAAAATTATACAATGACAAAAAGAGAAGGCTTAGCTATGGTGTACGCATTGCAGAAGTTCAGATACTATTTGTTAGGTGCACACTTCTGTATGTTTACTGAACACTCAGCTTTGAAATACTTGGTCAATAAACCAGTATTAGGGGTTAGAATCTGTAGATGGTTGTTACTCTTTCAGAAGTATGATTTTGAAATCGTTGTTAAGACAGGAAGGCTGAACTCAAGACCTAGCCATATTTACAGAATTGAGTCAGGCAAAGAACCTACCAACCTAGAATATAGTATACCAGATGCACAGTTGTTTTCTATTCAGATAGCATATGACTATTATAAGGAAATCGGTGAATTCCTAACCACAGGTTTGGCACCTATAGAGTTTACTACGCATCAAAAGAAGCTGTTGGTAGTTAAAGCAGCTGACTTCACCATAATTGCAAGACAAATATACAAGCTAGGACCAGATGAAGTGTTGCACAGATGTGTGCTAGAACACGAGAAACCGGTGATACTTACTGAAGCACATTCATGGGTGTCTGGAGGCCACTACGCAGGAAGAGCTATTGTGCAGAAAGTTTTGAGAGAAGGACTATGGTGGCCTACACTCCAAAAGGATTCAAAGGAACATTGTCGTATTTGTGATGTTTGCCAAAGAACAGGAAAGCCATCTTTTAGAGATGAAATTCCACTAATCCCATAATTGACATTGCAAGCCTTTGATAAATGGGATATTGATTTTGTGGGACCTATTAACCCACCAGGAAAGTGAACTAGTTCTAGATACATCATTACAACTACAGATTATCTAACCAGATGAGCAGAGGAAAAACCAGTAAAGGACTATAATGCAGTTACTATCGCGCAGTTCATTTTTGAAAACATCCTCACAAGGTTTGGATGTCCAAAGATCCTAATGTGTGATCAAGTAACTCACTTCTTGAATAGAACTATTGAAGGCCTGACTGAGGAATTTCATATTTACCATCAGAAAAGCACACCATATCATCCACAAGGTAATGGCACTATTGAAGCTTTTAAGTATTGGAAAATGCACTGACCAAGGTATGTAATACAAACAAGGATGATTGGGACCTACAAATACTAGCTATATTATGGTCATACAGAAAAACCTACAAAAAGTTAATAGGATACACACCCTATAGGTTATCATATGGACAGAAAGTTGTTATGCCTATGGAATATATATTACCAAGCCTGAGAATTGCAGTATTCACAGATATGGTTGACAATGAGACGATGGAAGAAAAGCTACTACACTTGGTTGGGTTATAAGAAGATCGCTTTATTACAGGTTGTCACCAACAGGTGCAGAAAAACAGAGAAATATCATGGCATGATCTCCACATCAAGTACAAATATTTTCAGGTAGGAGACCTTGTCCTCCTCCACGACAATAAATTCCTGAAATTTCCTGGAAAATTTAAGATGCATTGGTTAGGGCCATATGTTGTCAAGCATGTTACTAATGGTGGCGTAGTTCAACTAGACACATTAGTAGAAGAAAACCTACCAGATCTTTTTAATGGAAGTAGACTAAAACCCTACAGGGATAGTCCTACTTTGCCATACATCAGTTGATCAGCAACGAAGAAAAAATCTAAGTGTCATCTGCAGTTGAAACTGGACACTAAGGATGATTGAATAAAGAGTTTGCATGAATTTTTGGTAAAATGCGAAGTTGTTACGCAAACGAGAGCTATGCTATGATACGCACATAACAAGTTGAGTTGCAAAGTTATAATGGGTTTAAGATGCGAAGTTAACAACAAGAAAATGGAAATGCGCAGTGAACCTCGCAACTCAGATATTCATTGTAAACGAAGGCTTGTACTGCGAAGTTAGAAGCCAACAATAAGAAATGCGCAGTGAACTTCGGAGTTGAACGGTCACTTGCAAAGATAAGGAAAAATAACCATTACAATTTTCGGTTGGAAAAATAACCGTTACAATTGTCGGTCGGAAATATAGACGTTATAGAGTATTTTTCCGGTAGCCACATTTGCATTTAACGAAAATTTAGCCATTTTCGACGTATTCAATGAAGGAAAGGACCAAGATCCTTAGGGGATTTGTCCAATGGTCATGACATTTAATGTCTAAGTAACTGTTTTGGGCACAATGACAGGGTAAAAGGCCTATAAATGGTAAGGACTGGCTACTTACCGGTTTTACCACGAATTTTGAATTTTTACCGACTGTGAAATCCTAAGTGTTTACCAGCTAAAAGATATAGGCGCTCACTTGTATATGTCCGAAGAGCCAACATTAGAAGAAATTTTGGGTACTTTCAAGCGTTTTGGTCTGGGAGGAGTGATGAAGACACCCGTCAATCAAGTCGCTCCAGAACGGGGTGGCTCATCCAGGAATTCACCACGGAATTGTGAAATTGCCCACATAATATCCAAAGAGATGATGTAAACCTCACAATGAAATAATTTAGGAATAATAGAAGAAGAGACAAGGAATAGAACTTAGATCCAAAGAAACTCTGATTGAGGCAGAATAATTACACATGTTACATTAAGCTGAATAATAAACTGGTAAATATACAATGCTGAGTATGAGGATTCGAATTCACTAGGTTGAATTCGAATTGGCCTTCATGCACAGATCCATAATCAGTGGAGAGTCATCAATGCCTAACTAGGAGTCCACCTTCTCATCAGTGAAGTCATCAATGCACAAGTAATGGTCAACCGGGAGTCAAACTAAGTCTAACTGAGTGTGGTTGGTGTAACTGGTACATGGAAGCACTAATGTAGTGAAGGAGGCTCAGTGGAGGGCGCAAATGGAGCTAATTGGAGTCAGAACAGGCTGTCTAGTCACACTGGAGGTCCATCGAAGTGTTAAGGTCAGTTAGGAGTCAGTTAATCCTTAAATCAAGGAAAGAACTGAAGATAATTGAACTAAACTGGACTGGTAGGTGAAGAAAGGCGCCCTTCTCATGCATTAGGTGAAAGGAGGGTGCACTAAGCTCTAGGAGAGCTAAAACTAATCTGAAAGAAGCTCTATGGGCTAGTTTGTTGAGGGCTAGGTGTTGGTGTTGATGACTAGGATGCATGCAAAATGCATGAAAACCCTAATTTTGCATGCATGACTAAAAATGAAAAGGACAGAAAATCTAGGAGGACTAGGATGGAGTATAGGAATATCCTAACACCCCCCCTTAATCCATCCTGGGCCCTGGTAACTAGGACCAAAGGTCACCCATACAATCAATGAAATGATAGAAAAATAAAGAACTGTCCATAAACTGAGGAAATGGGGAAAACCTCATGAGAAAAATACCCCCCCTCAAAAGAACAGTAAATAACTCAAAGAACCATCATACTATGCAGAAAAGAAACAAGCTTTCATCAGTGAAAAATTTTGCAAAAGACTTGGCAAGTTGATCCCCTGTAGGAAGGTCTTCCACTGTGTGGAGGATGAAGCAAGTCTTTCAGGAACTCTTTCTGTATCTGGAGCAAAAGGAACATGAGGATTCTTCCCAAAATATGGAAGAGAGAACCCCATCATCATGCTGCATCTCTCATGGAGAGGTGGATAGCATAATGCTGAAGTCTAGTAGTTCTGGGAACAGATAAATCATCAACTATGTTCTCAGTAGTGGCAAGGACTGTGTGAGCCCATGTTGTCCTCGAATATGGACTGAGAATGGGTGTTGGTTCTGGATCTAAATCTTCTTGAACCATGATCTCAACATCAAAATATTGATCTTCTTCTTCATTAGAAGAGGAGTCACTATGATCTTCATCAGAATCTAAAGGAATAGTTGGAGAGAAAGGCATGAAGTGTGAGAACTCATATGCCTTTAAGGCATGATTAGCAATCCCATTCGCTATAACCTTTCCAGTGAAAATTTCTATAATATCTACTGTGTTTGGACCAAAAATTACTTGCTTTGGTGATCCTATATGAGTCATTTGATATACTAACAACAAATTAGTTGTAAGAGAAGGAACAAATAAGACATTTTTGAACTTACCATGCTCCATATGAACTGTTGCCAATCCTTTGGCATAAATATGAGATTTGTCTCCCATGTGAATGGTAGGCCCATCTTGGAGATCCAAAGAAGAGAAGGATTCTTCAGATGCAATCTTGTGGTTGGAGGCTCCAGAATCTATGAGGAGGGCTTTTGTCTTTGAAAATACAACCATCAATGCGTGACAATCATCAAATCCACTTCCAGAATCATACATCTTTGCTTCTTTTGGAACAACAATTTGGTTTTGTTCAAGAAGCTTGGTTAGAAGATCAATCTTCTTGTGCATGAAAGCACTCTCAGGATGGTTTCCTCTCTTGCAGTAGGTACAATTTGGTCTCTTTTGTTTGTCATTCTTGGATCTTGAAGGTTTCTTTCCTTTGTTTTCTTGCCTCCCTTTTGCATTTTCTCCACTTGCTTCACCAGCTAAAAGAGCTAGATATTTGGAGGTTTTGATGGCCCCCATTTGAATCAATTTTCCCTCTTCTTGAGTGAATGTTGCAGCAAAGTCTTGTAAAGTGGGAAACTTCCATCCAGGGATTGACATTCGAACAGAATGGAAGGTAGATACAAAGACAGAAAATTGAGATCCAAGTTTGCTCAATACGGAGAGTACCAATTGCTCATCACTTTTAGTGATGACACAGTGCTTGCATTGTAAATTCAAATTGTGAAATTTTGAGAAGAATTCTTGGATGCTCTCAAAATTGCTAGGTTGAAGGGCAACCAATTCATTTTCGAGAATGTGGCCTCTTAGCCAATCTTGTTTACCAAAAAGAATCTCCAATTTTGTCCATAACTCATTAGGAGACTTCATTCCTTCAACATGAAACAACATATCTTCAGACATATGAAGGAAAATACATCCAAAGGCTTCATCCATTTTGTTTAGATGCTTGATTCTCTCTACTGTTTGATGTGGTATGGCATCTCTTGTTAAATTTTGAGCATTAATTCACAATACTCTAGGATCTTCACTAAGAGAATAACATATATAGTATATCAATGCATAACAATCACAATAAGCATGACAAGCATCACAAGAATCAAAAGCATGAGAGACAAGAGACACAGAGTTACTGTGGGGAAAACCCTAAGGTGAAAAACCTCACAACTTCCTTAGAGATAGAGAGAGAAATGGCTCAACCAAAGTACAATCAAAATACATTTGAGATAGTCTCCTAGAAGCAGATGATTCTCCTCGTCACTAGTGCGCCACTTTCTAAGTGAGAGAGATATGACTTTCCGAATGATCCAAATAGAGATCTCCTGATCTCTATTTATACTTAACTTGTTTGCCCAGTTACACTATGGGGCCGACTTGTCTAGCTAGGTACATCCACAATATAATATATATTTCAGGGCTGACCTCGCACATGGTGGTCTAATAACCCATCGGCAAGTACACACACGTGCGACACTTGTCAATCCACATGATGACACTTCCTTATAGAGGAATAATACATATCTAATAAGGGTACAATAAATATATATGAAATACATAGATGAAATACATTCCGAAGTTACATATACATCAACACTCCCTCTTAACTAGGAAGGTATTTCTCGACACAGATCTGCTAGACAAGTCTTTTCTCGGGATCATCATCATCGATGCATCGTCATCATCATCGTCACTGCTGCTGCTATCTCAACCAATCTATGACTCTACTCGTCATAGGAAGTTCTACAGAGCCAGTCCTTTTTCATACTGGATGTAGGCCCACCACCTGCAGATCTTCATCATCACTGGCCATATTGTGGAAATCTCAGGACTTATTACGTGCGTCACAAAACCTTAAAAGAGTCTCTTGACTAGCAAGAATCCTAAAGAGCATCTGAGGCCTTTTTCGTCCTGTCCAGATCTCCAGGACTTATTACATGTGACCCCACCACAAAACCTTGAAAGAGAATCCCAAGACTAATTGCAAGCACAAGGATCAACCTATCGGATCTCCCAGGGCACAAATTACATGTGGTCACCACAAAACCTCGAAAGAGCATACCAGGACTGATTACGAGCACAAGGCTCAACCTATCGGATCTCCCAGGGCACAAATTACATGTGGTCATGGAAAAACCTCGAAAGAGCATCCCAGGATTGATTACGAGCACACGGCTCAACCTATCGGATCTCCCAAGGCACAAATTACATGCCATAGGACAAAACCTCGAAAGAGCATCTGCCAGATATCCCAGGGCACAAATTACATGCCATAGGAAAAACCTCAAAAGACTATCTACAGATCTCCCAGGGCACAAATTATATGTCCTCCCAAGCAAAACCTCGAAAGAGCATTTGCCAGATATCCCAGGGCACAAATTACATGTCGTAGGAAAAACCTCGAAAGACTATCTGCAAATATCCCAGGGCACAAATTACATGCTTATCTGCACAACCTGTTCCACGGCCACAGAGTATCAACCTGATACTCACCATACATCATCCTGATGTACACATGATCATCCTGATCATCATCACTGCAACATCCTATTGCATGTCATCTGGAGAAACATCCTGAAGCTCGTCATCCATGATCATCCTAATCATACAATGCATCTACCTGATGCATACCAAGTATCTACCTGATACATATCATCATACATGATCCACCTAATCATACAGTGTATCCACCTGATACAAATATAAATACATGATACATATCAACATACATGATCTACCTGATCATACAATGTATCCACCTGATACATATACAGATACATGGTCCAAGCATCCAACATGATGCTTATACAAAATACATACACATGATCCAACCAATCATATCCAGCAACCAACATGATGCGTACATACATATAAATGATCCAACTGATCATATCCAGCATCCAACATGATGCATACATACATATACATATAAATGATCCAAATGATCATATCCAGCATCCAACATGATGCATACATACATACATATAAAAATGATCCAACTGATCATACAAAGCAGAAACCAGAACATCATCCTGATGCACATCATCCAGTGCTTACATCCACAGCCATGTGAAGGATCCTCCTTCCAACATGCTTGGAATGGCTTTAGCAAATGTGTCCATCACTTCTTCCTCGAAGTGTCCTCAATCTGAATAACACCAAGCCTCTCCCTGAAGTACTCGAACTTTACCCTAGCTAGTGGCTTCGTCAACACATCTGCAATCTGCTCGTCCGTCGCAACATACAGGAGCTTCACAGCTCCTCTCTGCATCATATCCCTAATATAGTGATATTTGATCTCTATGTGTTTCGACCTGTCATGAAACACTGGGTTCTCGGACAACTTCACACAACTCTGGTTATCACAGAAGATACCAGTAGCATCCAATGGGAGATCAAATAACTCAGACAGTAGCTTCCATAGCCATACTGCCTCACAACTAGTTGAACAAGCTGCAACATACTCTGCCTCAGCTGTACTCAGTGCTACGTAGGACTGCTTCCTGCTAAACCAAGAGATCACACCTGATCCCACACTGAAGCAGCACCCAGATGTGCTCTTCCTATCTACAGCAATGCCAGCCCAATCTGAATCAACATAACCCTGCAGGTTAAACTTTCGATTTGCCTCATACTTGAGCCCATAATCCATTGTACCGTTCAAGTACCTCAGAACATGTTTTACAGCAACCAGATGAACACTCCTCTGATCTATCAGGAACTGACTCAATGTGTTCATTGCAAAGTAAATATCTGGTCTCGTGTTCGTCAGGTACATCAAAGACCCAATCATCTGACGATACATAGAGACATCAACCGGCTCAGATGAAGCATCACATAGAAGCTTCAGATTCGATGCCATAGGTGTGGCCATGGCCTTGCAATCCATCATCCCGAATCTCTTCAGGATATCTACTATGTACTTCCCTTGACCAAGGAAGATCCCACCTGCACTCTGCCACATCTCCATACCTAGGAAATAATCCATCATTCCCAAATATTTCATATTGAACTCGGCAGCAAGCTTTCTCTTAGTATCTGCAATCAATTTGTCATCTCCTGTTACAAATAAGTCATCCACATACAGGAGTAGAATCACAGGATTCCCTTCCTCAACCTTGTAATAAAGGTTGGAATCCGCTTTACTCTTGGTAAATCCCAAACTAGATAGGAAACAGTCCATCCTACCATACCAAGTTGTGGGAGCTTGTTTCAAGCCATACAAGGATTTCTTCAATCTGCACACATATGACTCCCTGTCACGTATTTCGAAACCGAGTGGCTGCTCCACATATACTTCCTCTTCAACTACACCATTCAAGAAAGCAGTCTTGACATCCATCTGGTGTATTTTCCATTTCATCGCTGCAGCCAGGGTAAGTACTGTTCTAATGGAAGTATAGCTAGCTACAGGTGCAAAAGTTTCTTCATAATCTATTCCCTCTTTTTGAGAGAAGCCACGAGCTATGAATCCTTCTTTGTATTTCTCTACATTGCCATCTGCAACATGCTTGATTTTGTAGATCCATTTAGAAGTCACAACAGACTTCTCTTTAGGTCTTGGTACAACATCCCAAACATCATTCTTCATTATTGATTTGTATTCCTCAACCATGGCATCCTTCCATTCTTTCTTTTCCGCTGCTTCTTCATAACTGGAAGGCTCTTTGTTCATAATGTCACAGAGTAAAGCAACATAGCTGCTATGTGATCTGGTTCTCTTCTTTGCTCCGTGTTCATCTTCTGGAATGCAAAATCTTTCTGCATCTTGAATGAGCTCTCTAGCCCATGCAGGTTTCCTCTTGTGAGAG
Organism: Larix kaempferi; assembly: GCA_027924585.1. Lineage (NCBI taxonomy): Eukaryota > Viridiplantae > Streptophyta > Pinopsida > Pinales > Pinaceae > Larix > Larix kaempferi. Next base: position 6,379,140 of record BSBM01000393.1, on the reverse strand, counting down.
TTATCCTCACGGGGTGGATCTACAGGTTCTTACGGATCTTCAAACTCACGAACAACTTCTGGAACTGCTTCAGTCATGGTAGTGTCTTGAAATCTAGTTTCCTTAGGTTCTTCATAAACTTCGATAGGTACTTCCTTGATTTGATGAATGCTGAGTTTTCATCAAATGTTACATCCCTGCTGAAATCAATCTTCTTGAACCCTGGAAAGTATATTCTGTAAGCCTTCGAGCTTTCACTGTAACCCACAAAGATACCCTTCTTTCCTGAAGGATCTAGTTTAGTCCTCTTTTCCTTTGGGACATGACTGTATACTGGACAACCAAATATTTTGAGATGGCTGACTTCAGGTTTCTTACCAGAAAAGACCTCTTCTGGTGTCTTGTTGTCCAATATCTTGTGGGTTGTTTTGTTCTGCACATATATAGCTGTTCTAGCTGCTTCTGCCCATAGATGCATAGGTAGATCTTGGTCATGCAACATTTCCCTTGCTGCTTCCATGATTGTTTTGTTCTTCCTTTCTGCAACTCCATTCTGTTGAGGATTATAAGGAGCAGTAAACTCCCTCTTAATCCCTGAATAACTACAAAGCTTCTTGAAGTCACCTGAGGTGAATTCTCCACCATTATCGGATCTGAATGTTTTGATCTTCTTGTCAATTTGATTCTCCATCAAGGTTTTGAATTCCTTGAACTTATCAAACACCTCATCTTTGTTCTTCAAGAAGTATACCCAAGTCTTCCTAGAGAAGTCATCAATAAATGAGACATAGTAAACATACCCACTTAGAGAACTGGATGACATAGGACCACATACATCTGAGTGGATGATTTCCAGGATGTCTTTTTCCTTACTTTCACTGCTTGGGAAAGCCTTCTTAATGTTCTTACCTGTTGCACATCCTTTGCAAACACCTTCATGTTTGGTCTTGATTTCAGGAAGACCCTCTACAACCTTGCTTGCAATTGGAAGTGCCCTATAGTGCATATGAGCAAGTCTTCTATGCCAAAGTTCACTTGGATCCATGGATTCATGTACCATGGCATGTTCAGGTTGTCCCTTCAATTTATAGAAACCTCCCTCTTGCTCTCCAATCACTACTGCATCATCTATGTTCTTTCCCTTTGGCCACATTAGGACTTGGCCATCCACAAATGCAACCCTCATACCTTTTGCATCCAATGCAGAGATGGAGAGTAAGTTCTTCTTGAGCCCAGGTACATAAAGGACTTCTTTCATCTTCAAAGATTTTCCAGAATCTAGGTTGTAGGAGGCTTCACCACTTCCTTTGATTGGGTATTGATAATCATCCCCAGTTTCACCTTATGGGGTGATTCATGTTTAGATAGATTCACAAAATATTCCTTAAACCCAGTCTGGAAGCCCCACTGTCAATCAACCAATCATTACAACCATGGGAGATAGTACCTGTGAGAGCAGAAATTAGAACATATTCTTCTTCACTTGATGAGTCATCATCACTATCACTTTCTGCCCTAGCCTTCTTCTTTGGGGGTTCATCATCTTCGGCAGCATGAGCATGATATCTTCTTTTGTTATTCTTCTTCTTTTTATTGAAGTTGTTGTTGTTGTCTTTCTTCTTCTTGGGACAATCTGAAGCAAAGTGTCCCTTCTCATTGCAATTGAAACATCTGAGATCTTTCTTATCTTTACGATAATGGTGGTGTGAGAATCTCCTGTTATGAGATGATTCCTTCTTGGACTTGCCTTTCCTGGCATGTGCTGTGAGAGCTTGATCTTCATTTCCCATCTTTTCTTCTCGGGCCACAAGCCTAGCTTCTTCTTGAGAGCATTCTTCCTACAATCTGTTGAAGGAGATCAACTTCTTCCTTGCACAAATTCCTTGAATAAAGGAATCCCATGACCTGGGTAGGCCATTTAGAGTGGTCATAACCACTTCACCATTCTCCACCATTTCATCCACTGCTTCTAGTTGTTCCTTGATCTAGGAGACCCTTGAAAAATAAGATTGAATGGTTTCTCCATTCTGAAACTTTACTCCTTTCAATTGGTTCCGCAGGGTCATCTTCCGATTTATGTTCTTCCCTTCAAATAGCTTGGTCAAAGAGTCAAACATCTCCTTGGGTGTCCTTAGAGAAGACACATGGGGTATGAGATGGTCTTTGATAGAATCAACAATGATTCTCTTTGCCTTGACCAAGTTCTTCTTATGCAATACCTTAGCCTCTTCATCCTCTGGGATAGGGATGTCTTCTTTTACATATGAGTCCAACTCATTCCCTTCCAGGATTAACCCAATCCTATACTTCCAAGCTCGGAAGTTATCAGCTCCTTCAAGCTTATCCTCAAGCTTGGTGTGGTGAGACATCTTAAAGAGTACTTCAAATGGAAATAGAAAAGATTTAGGTCTTACCACTTGAAATGTTGAAAACTAGATCTGGTCCCAGATTAGGGTTTGTCGAAAAAACTCTAAAAATTCAAAATGTGAATTTCAACTTTCTGAAAGGATAGAAAGATGCACCTTAATGAGATGATCAACTTGGTGCATTCAGAATTTGAGATCAGCAAAGCTTTACCCTTCAGATTTTCCTTTTTGTCCTCTTGGGTTCACTTGGGAGAGCCCTGAATTAGGGTTTGAGTTTCCCGGAGATCTACCCAGCCAAAAATCTCGATCCAAAGCTCTAAACTTCGATTTTGGTAAGGAGCTTCTAGCTATGTCTTCAGATTTCAGAAATTCTTATTTTTGTGGAAACCCTAATTTTTAGGGCCAAATCTGAAAATACTCAGAATTGAATTCTGATTGGACAGATAGATTCTCCTTGATGAGTAGAGTCAATCTACTATACTGCTTTTCCAAAATCTGTGGAGAGAAACCCAATAAACAAGAAACTTAAGTTTCCGTAACTGCAAAATGTCTTCTTCTCAAGTTAGCTCTGATACCATGTTAAATTTTGAGCATTAATTCACAATACTCTAGGATCTTCACTGAGAGAATAACATATACAGTATATCAATGCATAACAATCACAATAAGCATGACAAGCATCATAAGAATCAAAAGCATGAGAGACAAGAGACACAGAGTTTCCGTGGGGAAAACCCTAAGGTGAAAAACCCCACAACTTCCTCAGAGATAGAGAGAGAAATGGATCAACCAAAGTACAATCAAAATACACTTGAGATAGTCTCCTAGAAGCATATGATTCTCCTCCTCACTAGTGCGCCACTTTCTGAGTGAGAGAGATATGACTTTTCGAATGATCCAAATAGAGATCTCCTGATCTCTATTTATACTTAACTTGTTTGCCCAGTTACACTATGGGGCCGACTTGTCTAGCTAGGTACATCCACAATATAATATATATTTCAAGGCCGACCTCACACATGGTGGTCTAATAACCCATCAGCAAGTACACACACTTGTGACACTTGTCAATCCACATGACGACACTTTCTTATAGAAGAATAACACATCTCTAATAAGGGTACAATAAATATATATGAAATACATAGATGAAATACATTCCGAAGTTACATATACATCAACATCTCTTTCCTCAACAATTCTAGAGAACCCTTTCGACTTCAAGTGGATTTTCATCCTACTCTTCCATTCGAAATAATTGAAAGGAGTTAGGATTATAGGATAATTGCTCATCTTGACTGTTTGAACAAGTGAAAATAGAGACTGCTAAATCTGCTTCTGGAACTTCCAAATACCTGCAAAAACTATCAAGAATGGAGGTAGAATATACTCTCAAATGACTCTGATACCATGTGAAATTGCCCACATAAGATCCAAAGAGATAATGTAAACCTCACAATGAAAGAATCTAGGAATAATAGAAGAAGAGACAAGCAATAGAACTTAGATCCAAAAAAACTTTGATTGAGGCAGAATAATTACACATGTTACATTAAACAGAATAATAAACTGGTAAATATACAATGCTAAGTATGAGGATTCGAATTCACTAGGTTGAATTCGAATTGGCCTTCATGCACAGATCCATAATTAGTGGAGAGTCATCAATGCCTAACTAGGATTCCACCTTCTCATCAGTGAAGTCATCAATGCATAAGTAATGGTCAACCGGGAGTCAAACTAAGTCTAACTGAGTGTGGTTGGTGTAATTGGTACATGGAAGCACTAATGTAGTGAAGGAGGCTCAGTGGAGGATGCAGATGGAGCTAACTGGAGTCAGAACAGGCTGTCTAGTCACATCGGAGGTCCATCGGAGTGGTAAGGTCAGTTAGGAGTCAGTTAATCCTTAAATCAAGGAAAGAACTGAAGATAATTGAACTAAACTGGACTGGTAGGTGAAGAAAGGTGCCCTTCTCATGCAGTGGGTGAAAGGAGGGTGCACTAATCTCTAGGAGAGCTGAAACTGATCTGAAAGAAGCTCTGGGGGCTAGTTTGCTGAGGGCTAGGTGTTGGTGCTGATGACTAGGATGCATGCAAACCCTAATTTTGCATGCATGACTGAAAATGAAAATGACAGAAAAGCTAGGAGGACTAGGATGGAGTATAGGAATATCCTAATAGGAATCAACCACAACAACCGAAACAAGAAAAACAGAAGGTCACTGACGAGGAAAATACCAAGGCTGCAAGTACTAAGAGGCCAAATCCACCACAAGGGAACCCTCCGATGCTAATATGGCTCATTCAAGAGTATATTAGTCCAAGAAGAAGCGACGCACCTGACATGCTTCTTATAAAGAATGCATAGTATGATATTCCCCTAACACCGATGTCAAGCCATGTGTGGTTGAAAGAGAATTTGCTCGGTAAGATCCCCGAGTGAAAAATTGTCAACCATGATTTGTTTAATGTAGAAACTTTTCCGCAACACCAGCCGAATAAAGACATGTACAGGAAATACAATGCAGTTACCAAGCAAACGACTATTGTCCCGATGGAATGGGCCGAGCCGTTATCCACATCTAGACTACTCAATCTGCTGCGGATTCCACATTTGACCAGAGCAATGAGCTTAATACCGTGGTGCGCACTCTGTTATCATGCATGCACCAGGGGTACTTGTGGTTGGACCACAAGGTGAACATTACTATTGATCTAATCATTAGAATCATAGGCCTAAGAAAAAGAGGTGTTGATCCTTCAACTGAGTTTGTTGGAAATAATAAGGATAAAGAGTTGGCCAAAAAAATAAAGGCATAATTCAGCTTAACCAAAGGAAGTTGTAGTTATGTAGCCGTAGGAATTGAAAACATGCCCCTACGCTTTGCAGTTCATCTTATTGCAGGAAGGATTTTAAGGAAGTCCAGGCCAACTGAAGTTTCTACTGCTATAGTATCCCTAGCTTGGAAGGCTAAGGATGGTTTTCAGTACAATTGGGAAAACTACTTGTTAAATGAATTTTTAGAATATGTTCGCGACACACAAGACAATGGAGTGCCATTCCACTATCGCTGGCTATTGGTATTGATTGCCTTCGTGGCATGGAAGGAACCCCTCTATCAAAATGGTCTACCACTGTCCCCTAATGACTATCGAGGATTGAGATTCGAAAACATGTGGGAAACAACGAATCCAGAAAAGTAGAGGTGGACCAAACTATAGTTGCTTGCCTTAATTACGAGTAGTTATGCAAAGTCATTAAGAAGACTCTGCATATCACTAAAGAAGTGACGGCTCGGTATATTCCAAAGATGACATTCAAAGTCAAACTGCACTTTAGATATATACAGCCAAGAATACTAACTACGCCTCCTATATGGTTCGAAGGATTGTATCAGCTCGATTCACAGAGAATCGACCTGATCATAGAAGAGTGGCCGACAGAATGGAAGATTGATGCGCCAACAACGCTCATCACCTCATCCGAGGAGAAAAAAGAGGACAACAAAGAAGATAAGGGTCCTGAGGCCACAAGTGCCCAGAATCCAAAGCCTGCTTAAGAAGCAGGAGAGAAAAGGAAAGAACTTGACACAGCCGTGCCAGAAAAAACATAGAAAAAGAAAACGAAAGCTACTCGACGGCCGCTGGATGCGTAATTGCATGACGATGACTATGAGTGCATCGCATCCAGGGTATAAACATATCTTGAAGATACAATGGGGATGAAAGATGCCAAGGAAGAGACAGCACAAACTGGTATGAAGGAGAGCATCGCTGAGCTAAAAATTCTGGTCACAAGAATTGAACAGGTCCAGTGAGACTTGGCAAAAGAACCAGACCACGAAGACCTCTTAGGGGAGTCAAGCCAACATAGGATAAACCCTCCTTCCTATAACATGAGGACCTGTCTAGTCAAAATTGAGCCAATGTCTGTCATATTTCCTACAGATGACATTGCTAAAAGTGCACGTAGGCTCGCACATCTAGAAATGAATGTGATGATGTTACCCATAGAGGGATTGCATAACCTGCACACGCGGATTGCAGAAGAAATTCGGGATAGAGACTTAGTCTCTTATAACCAGTATTTGATATTGGAAGAAAATTATAAGCATCTACAATATGAATGTGCGCTGAAGACGAGGGATCTCAAATATGCATAGGAGAAGCAGCGCAAGATAAAGGAAGCAATTTCTGTTGTCCGCGCGAAGCTTCCTGAATCTGATGAAGAGCTAGAAATAGAGACAACCATCCTAAATATTGGTGCTGTTGTCGAAAGTCTTAAGGAAGAAATGACCGAGATGAAATTTCCTATAAATATAAAATTGTTGAGATAGAAGCTCAACAACAAGCAGGAACATCAGAGCAAAAAGAAGTAGCAAGAGCTGAAGCACTGCAGACTACCATAGAAAAAATCTATGCAGAAGTGGGGAGATGTCAAATCCTACTGGATGAAGTCTCTAAATTATGGGCTATGTTGTAGGAAGAACCAAAGTTATAGAAAATTCAGGATGAAGTGCAATGGAAGCAACAGGATATCGATTCTATTAACACTGCTATGAAGGACTTGCCAACAAGGAAAAAGATGCAAAAGTTCATAGAGAGGAGGGAACTTCATAAATAATTGGAAGCGTTGAAAGAAAATGAAGCTGAAACTTCCTCAAAATTGCAGCCACTGCAGGAAGAAGCGCTAACACTAACAAAAGAAATTGAGTAGAAGTTGTAAGAACTCCGGACAATAGAGGATACTGTCAAGGACCAACTTATGGACCTGTATCAGAGGAAATGCTCAACACAATCAAGGAATCTAAGCAGGAGACCAAGGAGAGAGTTTTGAAGATCAGCGCAACTGTTCAAGAGTTCACTGTGCGACCAAACACATCAGTAGATGCGCAGATGGAACATCCCAGTCAGAGTGGCTCGGTGACGAGCCACATTTGAGTGTTAGGGGGCCTATTGGGTGTGGCCCAAGTCGACCACTTTTTGGTAAGACAGTTTTTGTGGAGCAAGGCTCTAACGCAACAATTATTTTTGGAAAGAAGTACAGGCGAAGTGAGGTCCAGCAGCAACCTATTTTGGGTAAGTAACTTCGTAAATACTAGGAGCAGGGTGAGAGTGATGTGGAATTGAAGGAAAGGGACCTGTTTCCTTAGTATAGACAAAGTACTAAGACATCCAGGGTGGCAGAGAGCATTAGAAGAAGAGAGGCGGACTGACAGCGACAAAAGAAGCAAAGCGGTGGAAAGGGATGTTCCAGTATGCAGTCAGATCCGGGCAGACAAAATTGCGGTTGTTAGAAGAGCGTCAGAGAAAGAAGCAGTGCAGAAAGGTGGCCGGAGTCAAGTGAAGTAGCGGTCGAGTATGACAAGCCTGGTTATCGGGGCAACCGTGCCATTTTTGGGTACTATAGGGATTTTGGTTCACAATGATTGTAAAGACATGACCTTCGGGCACGATCTATAAAAAGGGAAATTTTGTAAGGGAAGGGTTGGTCTCTCATGGTCTTTTTGGTTTTTGATGAAAGACTAAGTATTGTAAGAGCAAGAAAGAAAAAGAGGCTCTGCAGCTGTGTGCACAGAGACCCATTGTAGAGAGAAGAGTTTGCAGTTGTGTGCACAGACTAGAACTATTGACCCTTCCCATTAATATAAACAACAGTTCCAATGGACGTAGCTCCCATCCTGGGGGTGAACCACGTAAATACTTGTGTTGTGTGATTGAATCTATGAGATTGATCATGTGTATGTTCATGTTTATGTATGTTTGTTCTTTTATATGTATTTTCACATGTATGGTTGATGAGAATAATATGTAAAGTATTGAACATGTATAACTGAATGTGCAAGTAATTCTGAGCATGTTGAATGCGTAGTTGCATGGTTAGACACTAAGTCAGTGGAGTATGTAATGTGTGTGATTGAATAGAAGCGCAGTTCTGGAGTTTCATTGTCGTATTGTATTGTGGTAATTGCGAAGTGTGCAGTCCTATATGTGCATAATAATAACAAGGTATATGCAAAGTCGAGAGAACTTCACCAGAGCCAGTCCCATAACTGCACATCACCTGGTTACATAAACCTACTTCTGTAATCCCCCATAACTTTTCCTCGAGTGAGACCTCAGCCTGTTCGTAGGTTGTTGCCGAAAGGGTCAGTGGAGAAGTGGTATTGTTGGTTCCCTAACTAGTCCGAACCTGGGTCAATACACGAAAGTTAAAGAGCAAAAATCTAACCAACAATTACCCTCTTCCAACTTGTTAAAAATAAAAGAGGTACTAATCAATCATGATGGGGAAAGTAAGGGAAGGGGAATGCATTTGAGTTTGTATTCATGGCAGCTTGTCATCACCACTTGAACATGTCACCTATTTCCATCTTATTCAAACAGTTGGGTAAGCAACTTATCTTCGATTCATACCAATTTTATGAGTCATTTTACTCCTTTAGGTCATCTAAAGAATTCCCCAGTCATGTCACATTATGTCTTGGTATCTTCCTCATTCAGTCAATGTTTCCAATTCATTTGTTGTGCCATTAAATATTCAAGGGGAGTCTTTTTCCAGAGTTAACTTTTCAGTTGTTAAACCTTCAATTGCGTCGATCGTCCCTGAAATAACCTCTCAAACATTATTTTCCATTACACCTTTGTGTAATTTCATGCTCATTTGATCTACCATTTCATGTCACTTTCATGTGTTGGTTTCGTGTCAATGATGTGGGGTACATCATGGCCCTCATTCGACGAGTCTGATCCTGTCGACATCAACACATTATCTGGGAATTAGACTTAGAAACCAATTGGTACCTTGGAGCTTGCATGCCTCAATGACAAGTTTCCTCGCGTCCAACAGTAGGTTCACATCATTAACCTCTAGTTGGATGATTCAGTGGGTGTTCAACTCCAACTCATTTATTCACATTGGTTGGAATGTACAGGATACCTTGGGAGTCATTGAAATCATTGGTGATTTCCATTGCACTTGTTAATGGCTTACATCATTGACCAGTAATCAAGTGGTTTCTACCATGTTTGACACCAAGTCCTTTATTCACATGGATAGAATCATATCATTTCAGGTTCGGGTTGAAGACCCTAGGGACTATCATTATGTACTTTACTCAGGTTGTGATGTATATTTTTTGAGTAGGTTCTCACATGGATATCATGTTGGTGACCTCAATGATGTACTGTCACACAGATCCACTTTTGTATTGGTTGTGGCTATGTTATTATTGTATCATGGATCTATGCTAGTATTCTAGTAGTCGTGATCTATTTTCAGTCATTTTTAGGTACAAATCCACAATGTATATCGATGGCCATATTCTGAGTCAGTACTATCATGGATCTGCAATGTATTGGTCGAGAGCCATTCTATGAGTCATATATGTTTCAGAGATGAAAATTGTTTCACTGCAAAGTCCTTGTTATTTGTTGGCAGGTTTCCGATCGATGGTTGTTTTCCTTAACCTTCATCTGACAAAGTATTTCAACTATCACTTCAATCTAGTTTCATACTTTGGGGGGATGTTTGTTACATGGAAATTTCATCATCACCATGATAACGAACCATGTACCTTCAACCCTACCACAATCCCTAAAGTCTCTTTGATAAAACTTATTAAGAAGATGAGAATCATGAGTTTTTTCCCTTCAAACACCTTAGTTAGCAATATTGTTGTAGCTTACTATCTGAAAACATGCAACATTCTTCACTGTCATGGGTTACTTTCTGACAACTTGAGACAGTTTCACACATGGCTTTCATGCAGTCTGCGACACCCTAATATGTCGTAAGTTTCTCTTGACTAGGGCGTGACATTGTTCGTTGGAATGGAAAAAAGGAAGGTTCAAGGAGCTTCTAGAAATAAGTCCTTGTTGATGGATATCCCCTCCTATTAGGGTGGATCTCAGTCAAACCCCTAACATATTGAGATCTCACCCTATCCTTCTCCTCTTATCTCTCATCTCATCATTCTACCTTTTACCCTATAAAAGCAATCTCATGCCCTTGGGTGAGAGGAGGGGTCTATGATAGTTGTATACTAGAGTAATTGTGCTATAGAGTTGAACCTTTGGAATCCATCCTCTTGGGAAAGGTGACGAGTAAAGGAAAAGGATTCATTGGAAGTTATCTATGACACGAAGGTATTTCGGTTTTACTTCTTTCCTCATTTGTAATACATCAATACATTTCCTTTCTCATAAATGATGATGAATTTCATTTATAGCATTTCTACTTGTTTATTTGCTTAGATTAATTGAGTTATATTTTTGTAGCCTTCACTTGGTCTTGTTTTCTTTATATCTTCTACAAGTTCTCTATTCTATCTAAGGAGTGGGACAACAAGAGTTTCAAACCAACGAGGACAACCTTCAGTAAAAGGGTATGTACTTTCTTCATCCTTAATTAATTTGATTGATCTAGAAAAATGTGTGTGTTTTTGTGCTTTTTTGTTCTAGATCCAAACCATTTGGACTAGGGAGTTTAGTTTTTGTCCACATCGACTAAATAATCTGTAAACAATTGAAAACAATAAATCAACCTCATGATATGCATTCACTATGGGATTAATGGTTACTTGGTGCACAAAGAAGTAACTTATAGCATTATTGTAATATCCTCATTTTGACCCCATTTCATTTAACATGTAAATGATGTAATATCGATATGAAATTTTGGTGATATCTCAATATTCTAGATGTAAAATACTAGATGTACTCAATATTCTTGATCATAGAGAAGTGAATTGTGTTTGTGTGTGATATCTCCATTTACTAATGCTTATATTGCTTTCTCGTTTCATGGGGAAGAGGCCAAAAGAGAAGGCATGGTAGACGATGATGAATAAAGGACCCATGGAGAGTGAGGTGATGGGTTACGTTGCAAATAAATCAAGGAATGTATCAATTGTGGAGTTAAGGATGCATATTGTTGTTAGATTCATTGTGGTAGGTGGTGGATCTAGAGAACATGTACCAAAAGGATGGAGTACACAAGCATAATTCCAAGATGAGCCATGCATTATGCAATAGTGCCTAGTAGTCTTGTTAATTGAAAGGGTTGGTTATCCAATTGTTGCAAATGGTTAAGGGTATTCCAACTATAGTCAATTTTTCAATATATGCATATATCTTTTATGTCAAGGATGACACAATTGATGGGTTTGTGGAGTCATTGGCCCCATGCTCTACCTAGGGATGTTGGGATAGGGGTGATTTGGATGTTACATTGATATAATTTATTGATGTGTTTGTGATACATTAGACATCATATTGTTATGTTAGGAACATAAGCATTGGTGATTAGTGATGGTAGTGGAGATGCTACCAATTGATAGTTGGTGAGAGCTAGTTAGCTATAAAACTACCATCCCCTCTGGTTTATTTTCATTTGGTCATGTTCCACATTGGATAGGTTGGTCAATGGGATTTATACATAGATATTTGTTGCAAGATTGATATTTTGTCTTGTTTCCTACCCCAGTCAAGGGAGACCTATATGGAATTTAGAATTATAAATCGAATCCAAATTCCACTACTTGCTTCTCTCTTTTGAATATTCATGTCTTGATGCTTTCTACTCTTTAATGGATTAATTCCTCTATACTTTATCCAAATTTTCCAACTTACAGAAGAATTAATCTATTAAATTATAGAAATAATTTGGTTAATACATGACCTGATGAGGGTGGAGGTGACCAGTGAACATGCCATCATTTGGACCTAGACCCTTGTATCTCTATAAAGAATGTAGAACCACATGAAGCTCCTCTTTTGATAGTTCTTCCATCAAATTGACATTATCTCCTTCAGTAACAATAATGGGGAATAAAGTTACCATTCTTACAACCACTAGGAAGGTTGTTGACTCTTGAGGTGCTAGGGTTTCTTGTTCTTCTTGTGCATTCTAATCTGAGTCCAATTTGAGTACAATTGGACCCTAATTTGCTAGTTCCAATCCCAAGTCTACGTTCTAAAAACTTGTCTTAAAACCCTAATTGGATCTTTGGTTTTGGTTAGGGATTTCATGGTATCCCTAGGATAGTGAATACTCGACGTTAGTTCAACGAATTTTCCACCTTTTTTTTCCTCAATGCAATTCTAGATGTCTCTTTTTGGACGTTTAGCCGACATTACGTCTCCTTTGCAAACGTCTGCTTTCAGGCGTTTAGACGACATTATGTCTACAATGTGAATGACTATTTTTGGACATTCCAAAGACATTAAAATGGTGTCGGTTGAACACTGATACCATAACTCCAACATTGATTGACAGATGGTCCACTAATGTTTTTGGTCAATGGATTTTGTGTTTCTCTTTTCAGACGTTCTGCTAACGTTACTTCACTTTGTAGTCGTCTCTTTTTAAACGTTTTGTCAACGTCACTTCACTTTCACTTTGCAGTCATCACTTTTTGGACATTCTGGAAATGTTACATCACTTTGTATTAGTCTCTTTTTGGATGTATGGCCAACTTTTTATCCACTTTACGCACATCCCTATGTCGACATTACAACGATGTGTGGGAAGAAGGAATAAATGTCTCTTAAGCGACTCTAAAACATGTTTCTTAAGCGATGTCAATACACCGACATTATGTCGACATTCATCAACATCCTATGACCAATGTTTGAAACCGTCGATGAGACATCGAAAAAAGGGACCCACTCTATATCGATGGATAGAAATAAAATAATATTTCAACTAAAAGAAATTACTCCAAGGAAAATAGTTTCCCAAGAAAGGGTTGTTATTATTGAAACTTTTCTCTACATCCATCTCCCTACTTAAAATATTTATGGTCTTAAGGTGGAGACATCCTAGATAAATGATATAATCTACAACAAAATCCAACTCAAGGAGATACAAAGGAGAAAACCCAAAGAAGCAGGTAAATGAAAAGTCCATCTTTCAGAAGATCAATTCAAACAATGGTTGAGAGGGAGACAAAGATTCCCCTTGTTTCTTTTATGGGGCTTCTAAGGTAATACACCAAGTGTGGTAGGTGTAAGGGTGGAGGGATTATGTGTGGTGCTCTTTGACCATGAAGGACATCAAGTAAACTCCTATGCTTGGGGTATCATAAAAAGATGAACAACCAATAAAAATACTTAGCTTTGTGGAAGAGATTATTGATAACCAAACAAACATGAAAGAGAAGGATCTTTTAGCGTTTGGATATTTCTCTTTAATAATTAGGATTATGGAATATCAGTATGTTCCCCACAATCCCACGTTAAAAAGAATTATGACAAGGATTCTCATGCTTTTTCATCGTTTGACATAATTGAGTTCTTCCAAATTCTAAGAAGCCTGAATTTATAGGAAAATAAAATGGCCAATATAGCATGTCAAAATCCCTATGGAACATTGGAGGTGGCTCACAGTTCACATGCATAGTATAGCTAAGTCTCATCGACTCGTCCTCTGCATATAGGTTCACACAAGTTTAGGTTTTAATGAATACAATGTTGATGGGATGTTTGCAACAATGTGGTTTTAATCCATCTTTGTATTCATCTGGTATCATTTTGCGATCCCCTTTGCAATGATGGTCTAGAAATTTCCCTATCGGGATCTTCATTTTGGTAATGGTTGCAAGAATGCAAGATTGGATCCTTGTAGGAAACTTTGACACACTGGAGAAGACTCTTGGTTTCTTCTAGATTGGGGATCCTCATTCCAAGTCTCATCACCGACCTAAATTAGGAAGGAAATTGGATTATCTTGTTTGTTGAACACTTGAACACTTGCTTGTTGATCTTCTCGACTCTTTCTATTTTTGATATTTTGGTTTTCATGTTTGGTATTTACTATATCTTCAAGAAAAATGGGCACCATTTGCATCTTTTTTTATCTACTAAGAAAAAAGAGGACAAAGAAGATGATGCTCTATCTTCAAAGAATTTGAGAATTATAGCTTTTCATTGCAATTCTAGTCGATGTTCATTTTGACATTTAGAGAGATATCAATCTCTATGAGCGAAACAATGAAGATTGTGAGGAGTCCATGGTTAAGGTCTTGAAACAATTAGAGGAATGGAGGAAGTACTCGGAACTCAATAATGAAAGGGAAACAAAGACAATTCATAAATACAAAACTAATGAAATCTCAACTAGAAAGATACAAAAACACAATTCTCATGTTGGAGATAGATCATAAAGGTAATAAAGAAAAAATGGAGGATGAGGCTACTAAGATCAAGGAGCTTCAAGACATAATTCTTCATCTTAAATTAGAGCAGAGGCTTAGCTTTGAAGAACTCAAGAACATAGTCTCCCATAAGGCTTCAGTTGGGTCACTGGAGGTAAGAACACAGTCTCCCATAAGGCTTCAATTGGGTCACATAATTCTTCATCTTAAATTGGAGCAAAGGCCTGTCTTTGAAGAATGTGTGAAGAACCCAAGAACATAGTCTCCTATAAGACTTTAGTTGGGTCACTGGAGGTAACTACAATGGAAGCAGATAATGTAGAACAAATGCTTGAAACAAAGAAACAACAATAGTTCTCCAATTTGACTTTACCAACAATACAAGGGAGGTCCAACACTCATGGGAAAGTTTAATTTGCTTGTTAATTTTGAATGTTTTGTAAATTTATATTCCTAATAGAAGAGTTTGTAAGGTTCTACACCAACCATAGCACAAATTCAAATATAATTTTTGTTAGATGAAGAAAACATAAGAACAATTTTTGGACATAATCGTCTTTTCAAAACTTTTTTTAGATATATTATCAATTTTGCATCTATGGTCACCCACATCCCTTCATCCATTTTTTGTTATCACATACAAAACAATTGTAATAAGACCCTCTTAGTAATAAGTTGGATATTGCCCACCTAAGGGAGGCCCAAATTGCAGATAAGTTGGAAATTGTCCACCTAAGGATTGAACTTATATTTATGTACCTTATAATATTTCTGAGAGATGTGGTGACCTCTTGGCAAATATGTAGTAGGTGTGTAAAAGTCACTGAGGAATCCATCGAAACCCATCAATTCATACAACTTATGGGGTACGACATCCTCTTTGGCATATCATCCATCTCATTAGAAACTCTTTTACATTGTGTAATTCATCGATCATATCATAAGTTTTGGGAATTATATGGCGTTTCAAACTATCTAGGTTTTAACCTATCAAACTCAGACAATCTAGGTTTTAACATATCAAACTCAGACTGGCGAAAGGACACGCGAGAGAAGCGACGCGTCATTTCAGTAGTCGAGTTGCCAACCCATTACTTGTCCACCCTCCGTATAAACAGATTGATTATTTGAAGTGGAGGATCTCAGAGCAAAGCGTAGAATTGCAAGGCCAGATAGAGGCAGGTGAAGAAAGAAAAAACCGATTATCAAAACAAAATGAAGGCAACACCAATAAGCGAAAGAGAGGAGGCACAGGCAAAGTCAAGCACTATACCGACTAAAACTATGACTACCAAGCCAGGCATATCAGGTGGTTTAAGTCTATGGCGTTCACCGATTGGTGTCGATGGAGGAGCCTGGCCTAATTTGTTGCAGCAACCTGAGTCCGTGTTCGTTGTTTTCGATCCACCGGTGCTGAAGAAGCGGAGCTCAGGTGATATTTGGTGGATGAAGTGCAGGGCATATGAGATGCACACTGGAGAAATGATATGGGATCGCCAGATTCAAGCCGGGGATTTATGTACAGACCTCTATTTCAACTCGGAATGGACCAGAGTCGGAAACAGAATTGTTAATGTAGGTGTTAATGGCTTCCATACCACGTCCTTCATGCTTCCCAGAGGATGCGCCTGGTATCAGACGAGTCCCTCTCACGCAGATAAACTATTAATTCTGAGCGAACCAAACAGCGTTGGCAAACACTACTGGAAGGTGTACCACGACAGCTGCAGCAGTCGGCGTGATGGGAGTTTCGAGAATGAAAGGGTTTTTAGGCTGCTCATATCTTCTACTCGTTACTGTGGCACTTCGCTCTCGGCCATCCAGCTTCTCACCGACGTCAATGGACCCCCGCCCTGTGAAATGCAATGGAAATCCGTCCCGATAAACCCTAGTAAGGAGCCATCGCGGGACATATATAGCTCTACAATATCCCAATTCGAGAACTTTTTCACGTGGAAGGAGAGACTCTTCGTGCTCTCCAACGCGTGGCAGGACGTTTTCATTCTCGACGATGGCTGCAGCTGCAAAAATGCGTTGCCGTTGCTGAGCTTCGACAGGATCCAATTCGCCGCGTCTCTCAAATCTCTGCGTCGAGTGATCAACAATAGGCTTAACGACAATGTGTTCCTTTGGCGCCCCTGCTATGTAGACAATCTTGATGCGGTTCAGTTCATTTCTACGCCCAATCACACGCTGTTTGTGGTCGTGTGGGCAGAGGAGAGCGGAAGTGTTGCTGTGTTCTATCTGCGGGAAGAGATCTTCCCGGGACCATGTGTTACTAAGTACGAATGGAAAAGACTGGCGGTGCCCAGTCCAGTGGATTCAACGTACAGCCTGTGTCCCAAAGTGTGGGTTGTTGATGAGTATCACATCGTTGTGATGGCCGAAGCTCGAGATGATCCTGGAAGGTGCGATTACTGGGTCATCAACAGCATTCAATGCGTCCACACGGAATCCCTCACCGGCGTCTCCTTTGGCAAAGGCCTCCACAATAGAATTGTCTTCATGAGTTCTTGGCCCGAAGATGATCTCGCCCTTCAATGACTCCGCTCACTCCATTCATTCTCCCAGACATCCATCCAGAGTTTTCCACGTATTGATAAAGGATCCCGAGCATAGCCCTACTGCACGATATGAATTCCGTTGCTCAACGCTATGAAATACTTACGCATGTTCTAAGTTCCACGAGTTTCATGTGGCGAGGAAAAGTATTCGTTTGGCGGCAGTTTCGAGGTCTACAACCATAGTTTTTATTTTTATATTTAACGAACCTTTTTATTTTTTTGAAGTATACCGTCTTCCAGATGTATTATGTGGTGCAATAATGAAAACTTTAATTTTCAATTAAAATCCCACCGATGAATTTTCTTAATGTCGTATTTTTGTGTTTTTTAAACCATATTGCAAATTTACTACCATATATCTCATGAGTCCAATTTTATGTTTATATATATATATATATATGATGATGATGATGGTTTTAATGTCCACTTAGATCAATCTTGGTTTCTTGGACCTTAAGAAAATAGAGATTAATTGGTTTCCTTTAAAATATTATTTCTATGTTCAAGAAGGTTTCAAAGAAGCATCCCTAGCTCACTATAATTTTGGGGATCTAGAAGGTGAAAAAGGTTAGTATTGGAGCAAAGATTTTGAAACTCAGATGTAATGTGAGTGAAAGCCAAGCATTCTAAGAGAGTGATTTTCATCTTCCACCCTCATTGAATGACATAGATGGCAAATTCTTTCAGCCCAAGGCTTTTTAGGGGTTGTCCAATGCCGAGTTTCACTATGAAGCTCATGAGAGTTAGTTCTAATCTTAGCAATATACCACATTTTCCCTTTGAAGGTAGAAGTAATAATGTAATTAAGAAGAATTAGAGGTAATACATTTTTGGTAATACCGAAAGAGGTAACTTTGTACAATAATGTATTGCCAAGTTTTTGTACAAAGTTATCTCAAAATTTCTTTACTCGAAAGAAACTTTTAACTCTTCTAATCTATTCCAAAAGTTAGTTCTATGCACTATTTCAATTTTTTTTTCTAAAGTCAACAAAGCAAGACAGAAAATTAGTTTTATTATTGCAACGCTTCTCAACAATGGTCCTAAGTGTAACAAGGTGGTCCACAGTTGAATGTTAACTCATAAATCCTACCTAGAATTTATCTCTTTTTCCATGACTTTCTAGCCATATGTTGATATTCTTTTCTATAATAATTCCATATAACTTGGCTAAAGTAGGACTAATCAAAATGGTCCTATAAATAGAGAGATTGTTTTGATATCCACTTTTAAAAATAGGAACAATGAGGCTTTATGTCCAAGGTTTAGGAAAACCTTGCTTGACTATATGTGAGCCAATTAACCCCAACCCATATGTATTTTAAAAAGATAACTTCTTCCCCTATAGAAAGGGTTTGAATGTTGTCCATGACACAAGGGGATTTGTAAATATTTTTAAGGTATAAATTCATTCCCTTAAAGAATCATATTGTTTTCTTTTATTGTACAACTTAAAGTATTTTCCTCTAGAATTTCTTAGGATCTAGTTAGATAGGTGCAAGCCTTGTTTTTCTTTCTTTGTATATAGTACCTTCTTTTATTTTAATTAGGGATTTGTATTTATATATCTTGTTGTATTTGCGAGCTCACTGGAACCATCCATAATGGCTCTCGTAGCATTCTTAGCTTGCACTCTTTATCATACCAAGGGTTGGTTGTTCTATTTTTCTTTTTACATGATACCATGATAGAGAACTTGTTTATGGAAGTAGAGAAGGTTGTGGTAAGATTATGATAGATATCTTCAATATGGTCCTCATTTAGCAGTAAACGGGGATTGCAAGAAGTTGCTTCATATTTTCATTGCAATAGGAATTCACTCCTAAATTAGAAATGTGTGCACACTTTTAAGAATGCACACATGTTTATTTTCTAATAGGTTCACCCACCATCGAACCTCCATGCAATTATTCCATGTATGTTTGGTAATTTTAAAAATATTTAAACAATGTGCATACATTAGGAACAAGGGAAATTGTAAAGATCCATATTATTCTTAATGTGTAGAAAGCTTGTCAAATCTTACAAATTCTTAAATTCCCAACCATAAAATGTTGGGCGATATTTTCGAAGAAGATTAAAATTTCGAAGGGTTTTATATAGTTTTTCAATGGCTTATGTAATCATTTATATAAGATCACAAGAAATACTGACCCTTTGTAGGAGTAAAAGTATAAGTAGCATACATAGTATGGGCTTTGATAGATTCAACAATGGATCCACCTATGCAAAGGCCTCTTATTAGTGGTTATTTTATAGGCCTCGTAACTTGGGATCCAGAAAGAGATCAATTTGTCATAGATCAAGATTGTGACAATTACCCACTAGTAAAGTTGGCTAGAGCACAATTGGAAATAGTAGTTTCATTTGAACCAATTGATTAGAGTACAAATAACCATGGAACCGATTGAAGAAATAAAAACATCACCTTTCATAAAAGCATTAACTAGACATATACATATGTTAACTTACCTCATATGAACCTTGAGCTATTATGGTTTCTAAAACATGACTAGACACCTTGGCTTAGGTCTCCTAGACATTGGAAATCAACCTCAACAAATAGGTACAATACCATGTGGAAATCCTCCATTACTATTATAGGTGGGATGGATTCCTCTATCTTTTAGGTGCTTAGCTATATTCATGCTTATTAACCTCCTAAATTTCTTGGTGCTCAGCTATCTTCATGCTTATTAACCAGAATGCTAAAATACTTGTAGGTCTAAGTATGTTTATAAGGTGAGAAGTTCCTTTAAGGATATAGTGCATAGATCTAGTATGTTTTTTATTGTGAAATATCAGGTTATAAATGATTTCAAGAAGATGGTTGTTCTTTTCATGGTGTAACCTATCCAAATTTATGTTAAGAATAACATATTCGTTTGGATAATCTTAATGTAAGTTATCTTATTTTTGGATTATTTATGATTGATATAAGCTAATATGTAAGGTGGCAAACTAAGGGAATTCAATGAGAGATGTGAACTATTAGTTAGAAAATCCATAGTACAATACTGTGGATGTTTTAAATTTATTTTCATGTGCATACTCTTTTTTGTTGAACAAGGTGGAAGTTTTAAATCTTATTTTCAAGTTGAGCATACTCTTTTTTGTTAAACATATTAGGTGAGTGTGTGATTTTTTTCATTTACATCCTACATGTTTACAAAATCTAGTGATACATGCAGTCAAATGTTGTACTTATCATCACTTTTTAGTTTTCCTCATGGTTAAATATTTATGAGTACCTCAGCTATGAATGTCTCTATTTACAAATAATTCTTCTCAATGATTTCTATCAAATCAACCAGTAACATTTTCAACTTCAAAACACAAAGGTAATAGTAGCATATTTATAATTGTTAAAATTCGAGATAATTCTTGGTTCATAAGAACAAAAAATGTATTTAAAGAGTATTAGAGTTAGAGTATGTTAGCTTGATAGTAACCTTAAAAGCTCTACTATGCTAATCTCAAAGTCTAGTTAAAGGAATGAAATTTTGGTGATTGTAGGAAGAAGTATGCTAATGGTAAAGGTGGCACACCAATGGATTTTTAATGTTCAAAACCATTAAAATTTAACTGTGATTCTTTTACATATGGTAGGGAATACTCTTGTGAGAATTGGAACAAAATTGAACACTATGACTGTTTACCAAGAATATAAGCATAAACTACACAAGTTGAGAAATGATAGACTCCCTATTATTGTTTCTAGCGTGAGTAGTAGCCACGGTAATCTCAAAGGAGAGTGGGGTAGAGACTATCAGGATTTTCTTATGTTATGGATCAAATATACACAAATAAACATTAAAAAAATCAATTTAGTGTTTTCACACTTAAATTGAGTACAATAACAAAAGAAAGAGAAGCCTCTTCATGGGGGAATCTAATATTACAATATATCAAACATACAAGATAAGATGATCATTAGAATGAGCCTTCTTGATGTGTATATAGGGGATAGAGATATAGAAAGTAATGATAATAAGATGACATAATTATGATTATTACATAATGATTATGCTTAGGGTCTTAACAAGATTATCTTATTCACAGAAGTCAAAGAAATAATTATGAATACTTAATTGTAATAAAAAACATGTTTACCAAACTAATTGTTGAGGAGTGATTTACTAGGTCCAATTGTAGGAATCCAAGCCAAAAATTGATAACACCGAGGTGAAGGAAGCTCCTATGGGGATCTACTCTCACTTAAAACAACCCATTATTATCATATGCTCCCTACTAAGCACTTTGGGCCCCCATCTAGCCATCAAAGCTCAAACAACTATGGCATTCTCTCAATACACTACCATACACAACGCAAGGAATATCTTTCCATTGAATTCTAAACAATCCCTCAAGGATATTATTTTATTCTGATGCTCTTTAATGCATGTAGAAAGAGTCCATTTGTTGGTTTCCATCTAAGAATAACTTGGAATATCAAACACTTTTCCTCGAAACAATCTATTAGCAACCACCCCCTATTCAACCATCATGTAAGGTAGAAAATCGTTGGATAAAAACCAAATTGGCCCCATAAACTTAGACTGTTACAACTCATAATCATGTTGTTGGAGGGTTTGTAGGTTGGAAAATGTATGCAAATTTTATGGTTTCCATATCTTCCCTAAATGTCCTGCAAAACTGACCTTACCTTTATCTATAAACTAAGAAAAGTTGTTTTTGGCATTTACAACTCACTAAGGAGTTCATTTTGATTTCATTTAAATAAAAGGTATTGACATCTTATTTGCATTTATCTTAACCCTCTCTTGACATCTTATTTTCATTTAATAATCTGAGTTGAAAACTGTGCAAACAAGCTTGTTTTACCATCATTTTTGCTACCGTATGAGCCTATTTGTCCACCAAAACTGTCGCAATAACCCTTGAACTCAACCTCTCTTATTATGTTGAACTCAATAACCCTTGAAGAGTTTATGCCATTTTATTTACACCTTAAAATTGCCATAGAAACTAGCTATTTGACCCTCCCTTTCTACAGGTTATGGCAATTTATATTTGGAATTCATATTTGGAGTAGTGCATATAATATCACTTAAACATAATTGGGTCCAATATTGGGTAGCTTCCATAATAATTTGGGTTCCTATGAAAGATGGAACGACCTAGGATGAACCGAAGAACCTACAACTTCACTTTTGGGAGGAAGTTATCAATTGTGTTAATTACATAGTTAATCACACTCCCACTAAGGATTTTAAAAATATAACACTAGAAGAAGCATGGAGCAACACTAAACATGATGTAAGACAATTTTTTGTGTTACGTAGTGAAGCTTGTGCACAAATTCTTGATGAAAAAATGAAATCCTTAGATCCTAAATGTCAGAAGTGCATTTTTTTCTTATTTAGAAGTGTTTCTACTTTCTCTAAGGTTTCTTGATTAGCATATGTGTGATGAAAGTGATCAACACCCACTTAGATATTAAGATATGTTTCTCTTAGAGAGATACAATATCACCATTGATTTTCATTACAAGATTATACTCTTCTTGGATCAACTATACCGTTGAAACTTGTGTACCTAGCTTCGTTTTTTATCTGTATTTTTTCCATATATCTCACTTGTTTGAGATGGATTGAGGTACTTCACATCTCATCCACCTCTCACATTATTCATTTTTAAATATGTCCTCCTCTCAAATTCACTTCATAGTTTATTAATAAGTATCATCTTAGTATTAAGACATTATTTGAGAGAAGGGTTACCTAAAAATTATGTACAATCTCCTCATCTATAGTGGTGATAATGCTTTTATTATAAGAGTATGTCAATGTGCATAAGTACTTCAAGTGCTTTGTTTATTGGAGAAATTGTTTTCCCATCGTGCAGGTAGAACCAAACGGGTATTTTTCATATCTTTCTTCCCCAAGCGAGGGGATTTTAGGAAGACTACACGAAAGTGAGACATCGTGTAGGTCTACAAGAGTTATATCAACTAGATGTCAAAATATCAGAAGAAAATTCCATAAAGGTATGGAAATTTTTCTTGCTAAAGGGGGGACATGTTCTTATGATGATGAGACCATAGGAGACATCGAGGTGCCCTTGAGGTACAAACATCTAGTGAAACAATGCATATCCAAGGATCTTCCTCAACTAAGCACATATTTTTGTGTGAATGAGAGGATATATTGGATTGCACTAGGGAAATTTTTAGGGGCGAAATTGCGCCAATTGGCTATTTTTGGGGCTTTTTTCAAAAAATAAATTCGTTATTTGATCAGTTTTAGTCTCTAATATCGCCTATATTTACATAAAATATGTTTTTTTGTCATAATATTCGCCAAAATTTACAATTTTCAGTAGTAAACTGCATGTTTTGTATTTAATATTCGCCTACCAATCTATATATATGTTTTTTCAATCCAAAATAATTGCCTAGAATACTATACTTCAGTATATTTTTATAATCCTTAAAAAATACTTTGAATTGCACCATCGTCATTGCATGGTTTGGGGTTGTTTTGCATGGATGGAATAAAGGTCGGTTACGACAAATGTACTGAATTGATGGAGTGTATTGGACCCTGTTACAACTACAAAAATTGGATGTGACTGGTCCAATATACACAAAGTATGCGCAGATATGGATTGTCTGCAAATTATTTATAGCTAAAAGACAAGGATCAAAATAAAGGAGCAATGATTGATTGACATAAGGCCAAAAGTTATAGGGATTATTGCAGGGTTTATAAACAGTACACAACCAGTGTCTACAATTAAGCAACCCAATTGTATGTGCCATTAAATGAATAGCTACAGGGGAAGATTTGCTTATTAATTACAATTTAAATCGAATATATGCAAACGCAGTTACTATGGGAGTGGTACATCTAACAATTTACCCAACCTTTAATTAATGAATCTAACATCTTATGTATTTTTCATTAGTCTATTGTTATAAGTTCGTTATAATTTTCTATATTTATTTCCCAGGGTAGTGATCGAGGCATCTCCCCAGCAGTTGGTCAGAGTAGTACACCATCATTGAGGTAGCAAGTGTACATCTTTGTAATTGTACAAATATAATATGAACACAAAGTTTTTTTGTTGTGTTTTTCATGAGCATATTCGTTTCATTTAGATAATGTTATCTATATATTTGATGCAGAGTGTTGATCGAGGCAACTACCCGGCTATTGATCAGATAACAGTAGCCTCAAGGCAATAGGTATACCTGATTGTAATTGTACAATTTAAATATGATCAATATGTTTTCTTATTATGTTTTTTTCGTGAGTATTTTGGTTTCATTTAGATAATTTTTTCTATATTTTTGTTGCAGGGTGCCGATCGAGGCACCTCCCCAGTAGTAGATCAGGCTAGACCAGCCTCGAGGAAACATGTATACATCATTGTACTTGTACTACTATAATATGTGAAATATTTTTTATTATTATTTATTTTCATGAGTATATTGTTTTTATTTCGATAATGAATTCTATATTTTCGTCATAGGCTAGTGATCAAGGCATCTCCCCAGCAGCTGATTAGAGGAGTATACCATCCTCGAGGAAGTAGGTATACCTCATTGTAATTGCAAAAATATAATTCTATGAGCAATATATTTTTTTATTATTTTTTTTTGTGAGTTCACTGGTTCCATTTCTATAATGTTTTATACAATTTTTTTTTTCCAGGGAAGTGATCGGGGCAAGTCCCCGACTGTTGATCAAATGAGTACATGATCCTCGAAGCAACAGGTATAACTCATTGTAATTGTAAAAATATAATATGAGAAATATGTTTTTTTGTTATGTCTTGCTCTTGTGGATATTGGTTTCATTATGATCAGGGAAATTTTTAAGACCCCCCCCCCTAAATTTCTATGTATAATAAATGGGCTAATCCTCATGATATATAGGAAAATATGAAGGCTATTTTATCAGTGTTATATTATGTATATATATAAAGTTTTTGGAGAATCTCTCATTGAATTATATAATCTTGTAAAATCTTGACAAATCTTTTACTAAATTATAAAACCTTGTCAAATCTTGGCGAATCTTTCACTAAATTATAAAACCTTGTAAATTCCTGGCGAATCTTTTACTAAATTATAAAATCTTGTGAATTCTTGGTGAATTTTTTATCAAGTATAAAACCATGTATATAGTAATGAGAAACATATACAAAAAATACTAAATGGCAGATAAATCTTAATAGACGATCACATAAAAATCCCTCTTTTGGTGGTAGTTTGGTACCTCACTTTAACTATTGCAGTACATAGAAATTCACCATACTCTAGGAATATTCTTGGAAAACAACAATGAAATTTTTCATCACCATAAAAAATAGAATAAATGTTAATATGAAATCACACTAACACCTCGATCTTAATTTAGCTCTCCGGGCTATTACAAAGGCCCAAAATACCTCATTTATGCACACACCTTACCAAAGATGATTTTAAGAGAGAAATACCAATGCATATAGGTGTTTTTTTAATGAATCACAAGTGTGGGAGAATCTTACCAAGAAACTAACAAATTTACTTATGTATCTTAATTCATCCTAAGACGTCCTTGCATGCTCAATTTAGGAAGATTCAGTTAAATAATGCACAATATCATCAATTGTAATAGAGCATCATGTACACCTTTCTATGTGGCAGGAAAAAAAATAGAGTTAACCATTTCATACCTTCTCTAATGCTTCACATATCTATTTTTCCAGCTCTGTAAGTCCATATTTGATGTATTCCCTATTACTAAAATAGAAACATTCATGCCGCAACAATAGGATAACCAACCAAAAAATACAATGTCAACCTTACAAAATTCCTTTAAGAACCATAAAATTCAATAAACAAACAAGAAACATGTCAAAATACTTGACAAATCCCAAATCAAAAGAAGTAGCAAAGACAATGGAATTACAGGTTGCTCCACCCATTGTCTGTCCAATAAAGGAGAACACAAACACAAATAGAAACAAAATGTCACTAGTTATAAGCAGCGTCATGGTCCCCATCACACCCAAATATGTGGCCATGAATGAAGTCCCAACCCCCTCACATGATGCCCAAAACACCCACAAAAACGTTATTGTTGCATCACTGATCATGAGGTTCACAATCCCCATGTTTCTTGGGGAAAATTTGGATCCTAGGTGATGGGATTCAGAACTCTCCTACATGTAAATGGGTCAATATAAGACCTGATAGTAGATATCAACAGCCATTCTCATGTGGACATTAAGCAACTTGTAAAATGATATTTAACCCATAAAATTGGGATGAATATAACTCAGACTTCGATTTCCATTATCGATAGCAGACAAAAGAGCCCCTAGAAATTACCATTTCTAGAAATCATGGGCTAATGGGAGCTCCCTAGTGATTTACGTGGGCGAACAAAGGTTTAAATCAATTTTTGGAGGGGCGAAATTATTTTATCTTGCCTCCCCTTTTTATATTCTATGTGGGTAACCTTTTATTCATTAAAAATAAATAAATAAAATGTGGGCTAATCATACCTAATGAGTGTTTAATAAAAAAATTAGCCCATTAAAAATCTAAAACCACTAAATATATCTCGTGGGATAAGATTAGCCCCTAAAATTTTCCATGATTATGATAATGTTTTCTACATTTTTGTTGTAGGGTGATGATCGGGGCAATAACCTAGCTATGGATTAGATGAAACCAGTCTCAAGGCATCTGGTATACCTAATTGTAATTTTAGAAATCGAACATGAGCAATATGTTTTTTTATTATGTTTTTCTCCTTCGTCTATTGCTTTCATGTCAATATTGTTTTATATATTTTGTTGCAGACTACTAATTCGGCGTTTGATCCAGCATCCACTAGTACAAAATGAGAGATAAGTGACTAGGTGACTAAAAACATTAGCCACCACAAATTTTTCAAGGGATAAATGACCAAAATTGAGCAATTTTAAGTGAGTGAACTAAAAATGACTAAGATAAATGACTAATTTAGTCACAGAATAAAATATACGACTAGGTAACAAGTGACTAAAATAAAAATGACTAATGTAAACGACTAATTTAGTCACGGGAATACACATATGACTAGTTAACAATGACTAAGAATATGAATTAGTCGTTTATGTTAGTCATTTTTAGTTGTGTCACCTTGGCAATGAAAAATTATGATTTTGAAAATGAATTTGTGCAATTTATTAAATTTTAACACCACAGATGGATTCAGAGACCCCTTTATTTAATATTGCAGATGGATTCAAAAACCCCCTTCTATTTACTAAATTTTAACATTGTGGATGGATTCATAGACCCCTTGGGATCTCTGAATCCATCCACAATGTTAAAATTTAGTAAATTTTAACACTATATAGATGAATTCATAAGAGACCCCCCGTGTCACTTGATAACACATTTTCTTCTTTCAAGACATCTAGTGAGGTCCCTATATCTCTAGATGTAGCTTGTTGTGTACTCTGGCCCCAAGCCTCTTCTGTAAGTGCAATATTGTTGACATCATGTTCAATCAAAATTATAGACTCAATTCACTACATGAACTCAATCCTAAACATGCTATGTCGACCAATATCCCCATAGCCATTTTTTTCTATCATTAAAATATGTATTAAAATTTACAATATATTAAAATTTACAATATATAAAAATTTGCAGTATATGGAAGATGAATCCATGTAAGCCTTTGAGCTCAAAGAAACCCCTTTATTTATGACAAGACCACTAAAAACACTATCTCTGAGAAACCCTCACAAGAGTATTTATCACCTTTGCCATTCCCCAATACTAGGTTGCAACACCTAGATCACATCATGTGTGTTTGATATCATAAGTTATCGCAATATTATTCAGTGCTCTTGTTTGTTCGATAATCACCCATCGTGGATATAATTATATTTTTTTTTCAATATGGTTCATGGCTCTAGAGATCGCTACATCCACGAATCCAAGCCAAGGCGGCCCACCCAAAGAGACCACACCCCTGTCAGCATTACTTTGATTCCTAACACTGAAGGACCCAGAGAATTAAACCCTCGACCTAGACCTTGCGTTGTCTTCATCCTGGAAGATCCAAAAAACTAATAGTTATAATTATCTAAACTACTAATACAAATAATATATATATATAGATATATATTTCTAATTTATTCCATTTATGTAGTAAAAAATATATATATATATATTCTAATTTATTTTATTTATGTAGTAATATATATATATATATATATATATAATAAATTAGAAAAACATAATAAAAATAATTCATCTGAGGAGTTTCAATTTTAATGCCCAAATTAGTTGTGGAGAAGAAAAATTCTCCAAGAAATGGGAATTTCAAACAAGGTCTATGCAAAAGAGGATTCACGTGTTTGATGAAATTTCTTTGTGAGATATTGTCAATAATTTGTTCTCAGCCTAGCCGAGGGAGTTTTCCATCACATTATCAAATCTCAAGGTTTATTTCTCATATTCAAGATGTCTAACAAAAAGCAGATTATCATGTACTGAGTTTCTTCCCGTGTTCCTTTTGTTTCTCATCACATTAGCCTTAATCTTATTTTTAGTATGCATTGTAATCTCCATTGTAATGTTTGCTCAGATGCACATTTATCAAATTTCATTGACCAAGCATGCCTTGCGAAACTGTAGAGAGACAAATAAGGGATTAGAATCGAAGCAGTGGGGAGATGTGAGATGAGCAGGTGAGATTCAATCCTGGGTGGTACCTCCAGAGGAATATGAGGGTTGAATATGAACTTGGAATCCCAAAATTTCATTTACAAAACCTAGAGCTCCTCCATTTCCAAAAATACAAGCTCTTGAGCCAATCCTAAGACTCAAGACATGGGTTCCTGCCAATATGGGGGGTCTTGGGCTTGAGCCGGCTCAAAGCCCCAGGTAGAGTAGTTCTTGGTTTGGAGGATTAAAAGGGATTTTTGAGGATAAGAAGGAAGAATCACAGCATAGAAGTCGTGGTGGTAAGGCTAAGGTTTTGGAGAGTTTTGATCAGCCTAGCACTCCGGTGCCCACTTTTGAGTTCAAGTGATTTGGGGCACTTTGGTCTTTGTCAGCTTCAGCTACCAGGTATGGTCCTAAAATTGATCCCTTTTAAAAAATTTCATATGGGATTCTTGCCAACCATTTTTATATATCTTAGTATAGATTTCGATTTCATGCAGTTGCCTTCCCTACTATACATGCTTATCAAATAATTGTAAGTAATCAAATCTGGTTTTCACCCATTTTATTTCATGCTATTTAAGATATCAAGAGCTTGATGAATGGAGCCATGCCTTCCATAGATACCAATCATGGTATTGTAAATCACCAAGTCTGGGGAAAAACCCTGCCTTTTCAACTCTGAAAAGGAATCCTCTATCTCCTTTAAGAAATTTCACTTGCTATATACAAGCACGAGTGTTTTCAGAAGTACCCAACTCTGATAAATGACTCCTAACTATATATCTTCTGCAAGGGATTTAAACCGCACTATATGTTTACCATTGACATAAGCATACAACAAGGAAGCATACGCATTTTCATTTTGTTTATAACCCCTGTCCTTCATATCTACAAGAATAGCTTCTGCTTCCTTCCACTGCCCTTTCCTAGCTAATGCATTCATAAGAGCATTGTAAGTAGAAAGATTGGGACAAACTCCTACTTTTATCATTTGGTTATATGTTTCTAGAGCCAGCTCAACTAATGCACACTTACCATAAGCCCCAATCATAGTATTATAAGTTTCCCGAATTGGCGTGAATCCAGCTTTCTTCATTTCCTTGAAAACTCTAGCAACGTGCATATGCTTATCATTTTTCCCGGACATAGCCACCAGAGTATTCCATGTGACTCTATCAGGGATATAGCCACTATGTTGAATTTTCTGAATTTAATTCAATCTGATCTAGGATCTTAACTGAGAGAACAACATGTACAGCATATCTACAGCATATCAATCATGGAGACAATAATGCAAGCACACACAAGAGACACAAAGATTTACTTGGGGAAAACCATAAAGGTGAAAAACCCCAATAACTTCCTCAGAGATAGATAGAGAAATGATACAACCAACCAATAGAGATAGCCATAACCTAGCAGCAATCCTCCTCCTCCATAAGTGCGCCTCTCCTCCTTGAGAGCATGTGTGTGAAGTGAGTGAGTAAATAGAGTGCCTCCCGCACTCTATTTATACTTGACTTGAATTGCCTTTTTACCTAACTCATGTCGGCTCGAACTTAACCACATAACATAATGCTGAGTGGGCCGACCCCCAATAGGGTGGTCTAATAACCCTTTGACCCACATGGCCGACCCCCAATAGGGTGGTCTAATAACCCTTTGACCCACATGACTTATACAGGGCCGACCCCAAACAAGGTGGTCTAATAACCCATCAAGTATAAGTTACGACACTTACAATATAAATGACGACACTTCCTTATAGAGGAATAATACCATCTCTATAGGAATACAATATACATATATGTGAAATACATTCCGAAGTTACATATACATCAACACTCCCTCTTAACTAGGAAGGTATTTCTCAGCACAGTTCTTCTAGCACAAGTCATCTTCTCTGGATCATCGTCACTGGATAATCGTCATCGAGTCATCATCATCGTCACTGCTGCTGCTATCTCAATCAATCTCTGAATCTACTCGTCATAGGAAGTTCTACAGAGCCAGTCCTTTTTCATACTGGATGTAGGCCCACCACCTGCAGGTCTTCGTCATCACTGACCATACTGTGGAATCCTCAGGACTTATTACGTGCGTCACAAAACCTCGAAAGAGCATCCCAGGATGTTACGGGTACACAACTCCGACCTGTAGGATCTCCCAGGGCGCTATTACATGTGACCCCACCACAAAACCTCGCAAGAGCATCTCAGGATGTTACGGGTACACAACTCCGACCTGAAATCTCCCAGGGCACAAATTACATGTGGTCCACCACAAAACCTCGCAAGAGCATCTCAGGATGTTACGGGTACACAACTCCGACCTGAAATCTCCCAGGGCAACGAATTACATGTGGTCATGGCAAAACCTCGCAAGAGCATCCCAGGACTGATTACGGGCACACAGCCCAACCTATCGGATCTCCCAGGGAAACGAATTACATGCCATAGGACAAAACCTCGCAAGAGCATCTGCCAGATATCCCAGGGCGCTATTATATGCCATAGGCAAAACCTCGAAAGACTATCTGCAGATCTCCCAGGGCAACGAATTACATGTCCTCCCAGAGCAAAACCTCGAAAGAGCATTTGCCAGATGTCCCAGGGCACCGAATTACATGCCATAGGCAAAACCTCGAAAGACCATCTGCAAATCTCCCAGGGCAACAAATTACATGCTCATCTACACAACCTGATCCACGGCCATAGAGTATCAACCTGATACTCACCATACATCATCCTGATGTATCCATGATCATCCTGATCATCATCACTGCAACGTCCTGCTGCATGTCATCTGGAGCAACATCCTGAAGCTCGTCATCTATGATCATCCTGATCATCACTGCAACATCCTGCTGCATGATCCACCTGATCATCAATGCATCTACCTGATGCATACCAAGTATCATACATGATCCTCCTGATCATCAATGTATCCACCTGATACAAATACATGATACATATCATCATACATGATCCTCCTGATCATCAATGCATCTACCTGATGCATACCAAGTATCATACATGATCCTCCTGATCATCAATGTATCCACCTGATACAAATACATGATACATATCATCATACATGATCCTCCTGATCATCAATGCATCTACCTGATGCATACCAAGTATCTACCTGATACATATCATCATACATGATCCTCCTTATCATCAATGTATCCACCTGATACAAATACAAATACATGATACATATCACCATACATGATCCACCTGATCATACAATGTATCCACCTGATACATATACAGATACATGGTCCAAGCATCCAACATGATGCATACATACATACATAAAATGATCCAACTGATCATATCCAAGCAGAAACCAGAACATCATCCTGATGCTCATCATCCAGCGCTTACATCCACAGCCATGTGAAGGATCCTCCTTCCAACATGCTTGGAATGGCTTCAGCAAATGTGTCCATCACTTCTTCCTCGAAGTATCCTTGATCTGAAGCACGCCAAGCCTCTCTCTGAAG
Organism: Larix kaempferi; assembly: GCA_027924585.1. Taxonomy (NCBI): domain Eukaryota; kingdom Viridiplantae; phylum Streptophyta; class Pinopsida; order Pinales; family Pinaceae; genus Larix; species Larix kaempferi. The sequence goes on along the minus strand of BSBM01000393.1, from coordinate 6,346,876 downwards.
TACTCGAACTTCACCCTGGCTAGTGGCTTCATCAGCACATCTGCAATCTGCTCGTCCGTCGCAACATACAGGAGCTTCACAGCTCCTCTCTGCACCATATCCCTGATATAGTGATATTTGATCTCTATGTGTTTCGACCTGTCATGAAACACTGGGTTCTCGGACAGCTTCACACAACTCTGGTTATCACAGAAGATACCAGTAGCCTCCAACGGGAGATCAAATAACTCAGATAGTAGCTTCCGTAGCCATACTGCCTCACAACTAGCTGAACAGGCTGCAACATACTCTGCCTCAGCTGTACTCAGTGCTACGCAGGACTGCTTCCTGCTAAACCAAGAGATCACACCTGATCCCATACTGAAGCAGCACCCAGATGTGCTCTTCCTGTCTGCAGCACTGCCAGCCCAATCTGAATCAACATAACCTTCCAGGTTAAACTTTTGATTCGCCTCATACCTGAGCCCATAATCCACTGTACCCTTCAGGTACCTCAGAACATGCTTTACAGTAACCAGGTGAACACTTCTCGGATCCGTCAGGAACTGGCTCAATGTGTTCACAGCAAAGCAAATGTCTGGTCTCGTGTTCGTCAGGTACATCAAGGACCCAATCATCTGACGATACATAGAGACATCAACTAACTCAGATGAAGCATCACATAGAAGCTTCAGATTCGATGCCATAGGTGTGGCCATGGCCTTGCAATCCATCATCCCGAACCTCTTTGGGATCTCTACTGCATACTTCCCTTGTCCAAGGAAGATTCTATCTGCACTTTGCCACACCTCCATGCCAAAAACAAATAGTGCATCATCCCCAAGTTCTTCATCTCAAACTCGGTAGTAAGCTTCCGCTGCGTGTCGGCAATCAATCTATCTTCACCATACCAAGTTCTGGGAGCTTGCTTCAAGCCATACAAGGCTTTCTTCAATCTGCATACATATGACTCCCTGTCAGGTCTTGGGACTGCATCCCAAACATCTTCTTCATGATCTACGGATCATGGTATTCCATTTCTTCATCCCAGATCCTGGGAACTTCAATATCTTCAATAGATATCTTTCTTGCTGGAACAAATGTTGTAGTCCTTTTGTAGGAGATGGCATATGATCTTTCCTACACAACAAGTTAAATTGCATGATTAGAAAACATCTTATAGTTTTCAGAACAAATTCTTACACATAAAGAAATATGCCATACAGTCATGCAATTATCTTAGCCAATGCTTCAATACAACATTTATCCATATCCCGTAACTTTCTAGATGCCTTCCAATCTCTACCAGAACATTGTTAAGAGTGTGCACAACTCCCAACATGTCAGCAAAGAGGTTTCATTCTAGATAAGTAGCAATGGAATGTTGTACAGTGCCATAGGCTACTTACCCATGCATATTAGTAGTATACTGTTCATCAATGCAATTATTCTAATATGCATAATACACAACCTAATTCTAGGAACATCAGTATATACATTATTGAACAGTATTATTTAAGAAATGACAATTCAAATACTTATCTTTGTTTTGTTCATTGGGTGGACTCCCTCTGAGTCTTTGCTTCCTTGCAGGAGCTGCTGGAGTCCTAATCTGAGGTAGCTTCTTCTACACCTTTCTGTTGTGAAATGTAGAGAGATGATCAACTCCCTCTGAATATCTGCATCCTTGCAGAAACTACTGAAGTGTGTTCCTTTGCTTTCTTGCAGGAACAACTAGAGTGTGCTCCTTTTCTTTCTGGCAGGAGCAACTGGAGTGTGCTCCCTCTTGATCTTTGCTTCCTGAATTACCTGTTCTTGAACTCATATTCATCCTTGGTCCCTATGCATGCTTATTAGTATCATGAATGTGTTATCCTTGTGATCTCATATAAAATCATACATTCATTAGTATACTATTAAAACACAATAATCTCAAGCATGTATAGTCATGATCATTTCAAACAGAAATAATAAGCATGAGCATTCAAGGATTCTTATGGTTAGTCAAATCATAAGAAACATAACATGTCTAAACCTGTAATTACTCAAGCCTATGACTCTTCAGATTAGTTGAATCATCAATCAAGATAAGAGATATAAAATGCATAAAACCTGTGATTATTCAAGCCTATACTTTCATGATTCTTCTGGTTAGTCATATCATCAATTATAATAATATACATCCAACCATGATTATTCAAACCTATGACTTCATGAATAATTATTATCAACAACAGTATAAGATCCTAACACAAGGTAGGATTTTAGCTTGATATAGGAAAAACATACCTGGATTAGCATGCTAGCTATTTATGTCTAACATACCCGCATAATGTCTTCTGGTTCTCTTTAGTGACTTGTGCTAGTAACCTGCATGTCTCATAAGTTAACCATTATAAAACTAAGTTATACATACCTCGAGAATGGATCTTCTATGAGATCCATGGCAATGGATGAATCTTTGTCCTCATGATCATATGTTCTTGAACTAGAACATGATTTGTCTTCTTGGTGTACCTTTCATGTTAGTAGACAACATAAAACTCATACAACATCACAATGTGTTAGTACAAACATAAGTTTCATACTCCTAATAAATGAATGACTTCTATCATGCATTCATAATTTTATTAAGGTGATATGACAAGTCTAAAATCAAGATTGTACTAACCGTGATAATATGAAGACAAGCATACCATAAACTTAATTATGAACAAATCTCAAAACATACCTCGATGAGTCATACCTGTCGAGATCACTTGTAATCTTCTTATGTAAGGCCTTAGCCTCATCTCCCTCTGAAACAGGAACTTCTTCACTTATGCAAGTGATTAACCCAATCCACTTGATTTGCAAGAACTGGACCTTGAGCTGGATATGGGTTTGTCAGAGAAACCCCAAAAATTCAAACTTTGAATTTCAAACTTCTGATAGGATAGAAATATGTGCCTTGATGAGCTGATCAAGTTGGTATATTCAGAATTTGAAAACTGCAAAGTTTCACTCCTCAATTTTGCCTTTGAAACTTCTAGATTCACTGGACGTGACCCTGAACTGGGGTTTGATGAAGCCCACTCTTTTTCCCCATCAAAATGTTTGATCCAAAGCTCTAAGCTTCTATTTTTCTGAGGAGCTTCCAGCCGTGGTCACAGATTTCAAAAATTCCCATTTTTACAGAAGCCCTAATTTTCCACTTTTCTGATCAAAGTCCTGAACTAGGGTCTAATCAAGCCCGGCCTTCTGCCCAACCAAAAATTCTGATCTTGGTCTCTAAATTTCTATTTTGATGAGTAGCATCCAGCCGTGGTCTCCGATTACAAAAATTTCAACTTTCTCCAAAGCCCTAAATTCCGGAAGCCATGAATGAAGGTACCAAAAAATAATTCTGTTTTGACAGAAATATGTACCTGATTGTTTCTGGTGTAACTCCGAAATTTTTGATCCACAGGGTCTGAAAACGTTTCTTGAGATAGCCTGACCTGTTATCTTTCCATCCTGACAGGTCTGACCTCAATTGGATTCTCTGAGAGAGAGATATGCCAAATGTCGCAACGTGCCCTGTTTTGGGATAAAACAGGAGAGCGAACTTGTACGGCGTGCCACGTGTCACTGTTTTAACTTCAGCCTCTGAAAAAGTTTTCTGAGATAGCTCGGCCTGTTACCTTTCCATCCTGACAGGTCTGACCTCAATTGGACTCTCTGAGAGAGAGTTATGCCAAATGTCGCAACGTGACCTGTTTATGGGATAATACAGGAGATCTAACTTGTACGGCGTTCCACGTGTCACTGGTTCGACTTCGGCCTCTGAAAAAGTTTTCTAAGATAGTGCAGACTGTGTACTACATGTCACTTTTTACGAAATTTCATTTGGAGCTTCCTAGCCCAAGATATGACCTTTTTACCAAGGTCACCTGATTTTGACTCAGATCTGGAAGAGGCAGAAACCCTATATTGTACAGATCATAAATCACAAAGTACAACGAATTAGAGGTTTTCCTTTGGACACAAGATACCAGGAGATCTTAGCTTCGGCCTGTAACAATTTCAGATCCGAAAACTTCGCCAAAATGGATTTATAGCGAAAGTGCTACGATGACTGGTTTTTTTCTATATCAAGCCCTAGCATCGTAAGTGCAACAAGTGTCATACATGCCATATCATGCCTTCTTTCAGGCTAGCTCTGATACCATGTTGAATTTTCTGAATTTAATTCAATCTGATCTAGGATCTTAACTGAGAGAACAACATGTACAGCATATCTATAGCATATCAATCATGGAGACAATAATGCAAGCACACACAAGAGACACAAAGATTTACTTGGGGAAAACCATAAAGGTGAAAAACCCCAATAACTTCCTCAGAGATAGATAGAGAAATGATACAACCAACCAATAGAGATAGCCATAACCTAGCAGCAATCCTCCTCCTCCATAAGTGCGCCTCTCCTCCTTGAGAGCATGTGTGTGAAGTGAGTGAGTAAATAGAGTGCCTCCCGCACTCTATTTATACTTGACTTGAATTGCCTTTTTACCTAACTCATGTCGGCTCGAACTTAACCACATAACATAATGCTGAGTGGGCCGACCCCCAATAGGGTGGTCTAATAACCCTTTGACCCACATGGCCGACCCCCAATAGGGTGGTCTAATAACCCTTTGACCCACATGACTTATACAGGGCCGACCCCAAACAAGGTGGTCTAATAACCCATCAAGTATAAGTTACGACACTTACAATATAAATGACGACACTTCCTTATAGAGGAATAATACCATCTCTATAGGAATACAATATACATATATGTGAAATACATTCCGAAGTTACATATACATCAACAGACCTCATTTCATCGAGCATTGACATCATCTGTTGGAATTTTTCATTTTTCCCATACATAGCAATGATAGCATTGAAAGTGTAGAGATTAGGATGACAATCTGCCTTCTTCATCTGTGTGAATAACTTCAAGGCTCTCTCCTCTTTTCCTGCCTTGTCAAATGCAGATATCAGGAATGTGTACGTAAAAACAACTGGCTCAACTCCTTTGCTTACCATTGTATCGATCAAAGAAGTAGCTTCGTCACAGAGTCCAGCAGTACAATAAGTTGGAATCAATTCATTATAGGTGACAATATTGGGTTGGAATTGTTTGCTTCTATCCATTTCTGTCAAAATATTGAGAGTTTCTCCATGCAACCCTGCTTTGCCATAGACATTAAGAAGTGCATTGTATGTGATTCTACCAGGGGCACATCCTGTTTCCTTCATCTCTTTGAAAATATTTGATGCTTCTTCACAGAGCTCTCCTATTCCACATGAAGCTATGATGGCATTGTAGGTGTATTCATGAGGACTAAGTCCCTGATTTATGGCCCCCCTATATTGTTACAATTTTGGTTAAAACATTTTCTTAAACTTTTTTTAGTCATTATCCTCACCGTTTGAAAATTTGTGTGCATGAAGTGATATTTCATTATTTATAAATGGGATATGCAAGGTGTGGATTTCAAGGATATAAATGTTGATAGATATCACCCTACAACTTATATTTACACCTTTCCAAATCAACCTAACTGTACAGTATAGTTCAATTTTGGACCTAAATTTGATTGCATTTCTGAGGACTTTGGCAATTGGCCCCTGCCTAAGGCCATGAGTAAGGTTCCTAATGGAATTGATGGACAAGCACTACAGCATGAAGAACCTTTAGTTGAAAATGGTAATTATTCAGAAAAGAAAGCCTAATATTTTGGTATATTTTTTCACTGTAGAACTTAGATAGTATACATTTGTTGCCGGTAGCACTTACCTTTGCATAAAAAACTTTAACCCTTCGAGTATGTTAGAGGAAATACCTTTTCTATGTTTGCCACATAATATTTATCCATAATGATTATGATTGTGTGTCCTTTCGGACATTCCATAATTTGGAAATACTTAGCTAATAGTGTTGGGCCTCCTTAACCTAGTGACCTATTGGATTCCTATTGGGGTGTAATTGCAGTGTTAACTTTTTTAGCTTGAATTTTACTATATATATAATGTGTGTAATTAGAGGTAATGGGAAAATGATAGGAATAACATGAAAATTTTGTAACAAAGTGAGCGTGAAGCAAGGGATAATTGTGCTCATTCCATATTAAGTAATGAATTTAATCTCAATCGTTTCTATTTAAATTGAAACTTTGTACCCATATTGAAGTCATCCCTTATCAATGCCTCCTCGAAAGTGATAAGTGCATGGAATATGGATCTACAAAAATATGAACTGCCAAAAATTATCCAAGAATTTGTATACCACTATAAAATAATATTTTAGACACATTTGAGTGCCCAATGAGCACAAAATTTTGTCTTTTGGCCAATGACAAAAGACATGTAAACCCACTCCCACTCCCAAGATGATAAAGCAAAGATACAAAACAAAAACACATGTTTAAGGGTATCCTTCCTAGATAGGAGGCACGTTTAGGTTGTAAAATTACTAGGTTTTTCCATCTATGGTGTAGAGGAAAGCCTTCCATTATAAGGGACCAAACAAATATTGCCTTCTTCCAAACAACCAAGTCTTGTGTTTAGAGTCTTAAACTAGAGGTGCAATATCTTATGAAGCCTATTATGAAGGCTTATCTTTGGAGATAGAAAATGATATCCATTGATAGGTTTATATTTTTTAAAGGATTTGGACCGGTACCAATGGCCCAATCACTCCATCAAGTCAAGGGTTATGAAGTCCAATCTTAATGAAAGGGTGTTTGGAACAAGTATTTTGATCCTTTCCAAAATAAATTTGTCAGGAGTAGCAAGTCAAAATTCCACTTTCGAAATTGATTAACCTTTCTAGTATTTATCTTGATAGTGAAATATATCAGTAATCATTTGCAAGCCTCTTCTAAGTTTTAAGCAAGCACTTGGTTGCGAACCAAGTAGTATCCACTAAAGGCTTGTTATAGAAAAGCATGACAAGTGACCACCATAAAATATGATCCTTGAACAAAAGACTGGATCAAAGGGAATTTACTTTCCATTGGAGCCAAGCTTAATTGATGGCTTACCATGCTCTCTAGGTGCTCTTATCTAGAGAGTGGTGCCTGCAATCTCTACATGTGGAGTGCAATGATTTGGCATCATGTGATAGTGAGGTTCTTAAGGTTGCAGACTGGTAGCATGATCACCACCTTGGAGAGTAAAGTAAAATTGCTTCTAATAAAGGATTTGGAAAGCTAAAAAAAGTAGTAATATCCAACTAGTAATTGCATGAATTGGAGCACTAACCAACGTAGATCCATCTTAAACCCGTATCTATCAAGCACCGAGAGGGATCCAATTTATTTAGGTGTATTTCTTTTTTTAAATTTAAACTCAAAAAATTTGATCTCTCTAGATTGATAGATTCGGGTTTAAGTTTTAAGTTTTTATTTTATAAACGAACATCTATTTTTTAATTACTTTTCATAATATTTTATTTTATGAACCAACATGGGTTTTTTTTTAAAACACTTTCCACAATTTTTTATTGTATGAGCCGACATGAATTTTTTTAATTATTTTTATCACTTTTACGTTTTATTAGATGTAACGCTACATGTAACGCTACATCCACATTAAAACATCTCCCCCATACTGGGCTGTAGAGCACCTCGTTTCACTCAGTGCAAAAATAGCAGTATTATCCAGCTAGTAATTGCATGAAAAAGAGTGATTCCATCACTCCAATGAGCCTCAAATTCAACGCTTTCTATCCATGATGGGTTTTGGTTTTCTCAAAGATAGAATGCAAGGCAGATTTAGCGTTGCAGTTGCACATGACACATATGTTTGGGCCCTAAAATCCCTGCTTAATGAGGTTGTCGTAAGTTAGGATGCAGTTATTCGCCAGCATCCAACTGAAGCGTCTAATTTTGAGCTGGCAGTTCCAACTCCAAATTCTCAGAAACCAAGGGCACAGACCATATGTGCTAGAAGAGTCGGCAATAAACTCGTAGGCCTGTTTTACCGTGACATCCCCTTGGCATCGATCGTAGGCCCATGTGAACTTGCAATCATATTCAGAAAGTAGAATGCTTGCGTGTCTTAGAGCGGCCATGAAGCAGTATAAAAGTTGCACTTGGAGTTACTTTCAATGCATGAATAATACCTAGTAAATAAATAAAATCCCACTCCCATACCAAAGTTGAGCTTAGAGTTAACTTCAACGAATGAATAATACCTAATGGAAAAGATATATTACCCATCTTATAATTCCCACTCCCATTCTCAATGGATGAATAGTACCTAATAAACAAAATACATAACCCATCTTATAATATTCCCATCGATTTTAGAAAGGAGGGTTAAGTAATCTTACCAATAAAGGCTTATTTTTTCTTTTAGAAAGTGGGCTAACCTAAAATTAATTGGCTATAACCCCTTTTCTCCTATTATGTAAACATCTATGACCCCTTCTCTTCTATTATGGCCAATCGCTTCTCTGGAAAGCTATGCCCAATTTATCCACATGATATGCTTTCCTATTGATTCGCCTTTTTACTTGGCTTTGATTTTCCTATGTACTCATAAAGTTACCTCCTTAATATAGGACTTTTAAAATTATAATTATATAACCATAAAACAAATTATAATGCAACATGTAATATTGGACTTTATGAACATAATGCTCGAACCTAAATCGTCGACCCACTTCTGCTCGACTGCATTCATGGCCGATTATCCTGAACTCATGGACATTTCATCCTCCAATTACGCAGATCACGAGTCAAGCAACCCATTGGAGCCAACTAACCAGTCCAAGCAAGTTGTTGGCGCCAAATATTTGTCGTTGGCAGGAAGCGAGGAGGGCTTGGTGGGTTTTGAGAAGCAAGTAGTTGTGAATTGGATCTAGAGGCATTTTTGGGCATTTATTAGGATACCATTGATACCCGTTGAGTAAATGGTGTTTCCTATTAACCATTTTCGAGGGTTTAGAATTTGGGTTTTTAATTGACAGTGCTGCCATGGATAAAATATCATTGGAGAGAACTTGAAGGCCCTTGAAGAGGTGGGCTACAAATTCTGCAGCTCTAGAGTCAAAATTTCATTCTCCCTTACAAATTCGCAGGTTAGTTTCTTGTTTTTTTGTGAAATTTTAGCTTATGCATGTCTCTGATGGTAGTCAGTCTCCCTTCTTCCTCACTCGTTTCCAGTGCTTCTGTCTTCCGTGATTTCCAGTCTGACTACTCTTTATGAACAATAAACTCAAATTCTGTAATAACGGATGAAAGGGTAACTTGTTACAGAGAAGACACTTTCCTAAACCCTCCCTTCTATATTGAATACAAGAATGGAACTACTCGCCATCAAATGATAAGATCCAGTCAAGGCATGGATATAATAACAAACCAATATGTTAGTGTGTGCTAACCCCCACATCCAGAGTTGGAAAAAATGGTATCCCTTGTACCAACAACTGTACCTACCCCTACCACAAACAAAACTTGGCAGCTCAGGCTGAGAAATAAATGAAGCGGACAACCACATTGTGTTAGGAAACTCTCTAGGAAAAATGCTAAAGAAAAAAACCATAGTAAAACTTAACGAGTTCATCGAAACATGAGAAATTCATCCAAATATACTCCAAAATGGGATTAGATTTGTAGAAAATCTTAACAGTAAAGGGCCTAAAGCATTAAAATAGATTATAAATTATCATAGGGTAGTGACAGCAAAGAGATGCAACTCTTATGTGAATATCCCTACTCCCACACTCACATGTCCTAGAAACTTGGTGGAACATTGCACCACCTACAATTAGAACTGGTTTTACACCTATGGGCAATCTATCACCTATACCACGAGTGATTCGTCGAGTAGATGATATCAACACTAATTATCATGATAAATTCATCTTTTGAAATTATAGTGATAATTGGTAAATTCTCACCCTACTCATGTCAATTTTGCCTTAAAACTAGATTCTTGGTCTTTTAATCCTCATTTGCAAAAGTGAGTTATGGGATTGAAATCAGTAGGTACTGTGAGTTCAGCCAAGCAAACAAAGGTAAATATTTTTTTTTCATTTCCATCAACCAAGAAATTCTGGAGTGGGGATTTACTTTGGTCTACCATATCCTGTAAGGATATAATACTTATGACTCTATGGGTCATCCTATTTTAGTATCAATGTTTGATCTTGACTCCATCGCCATTGAATAGTCACTGGTCTTGGGAATCCACCATATCAATTCTAAAATATATTTTAAACATTATAATTAGGGAATTCCCTCTTGTGCCATAGGAGAACTAGCCTAAAGAGTGGGGAAGAGTTGTTGGGTTGACAGTGGACAACCTTTCTAAGTGCCTCTACGGTTGCACTTGGTTTTGAGGCTTTGAATACCTTTGAGTACAGGTCTGGGAGGTAACAGGTTCGTTAATGGGGGAGAATTTCCACTTGGGCATTAAATATCTACATAATATGTGCTGCTTATGGTGGAATTATTTAATTTTTCCCACTGGTATGAATGTTTATCTCCTCTTATTACATGGAATTTCATAACTTTGTCTTGTTAGTTGTGATGTTCTATCAACATTTGTGAAAGGTATTGGTGTTGGTGCACTTACCTGACTTGAATAAAATTTAGTTAAAATGGCAATTTGTTGTTGTTGATGGCATTTAGTTGATATTTGCAAGAGAAATTATTGCAATGTGTTTGTTGTCAACATTTCAAAAACAAGAAATTTGATATTGGTCTTTTACTTGAGAAGCTTGAGGTTGACACTTTGCAAAGAAGATTATGATCGTTAAAAAATAATCTAGATGTCAATGTAAAGAGGATGATGGTGTTGGCAAGAGAAGCTTGATGTGGATAGTCTGCAAAGAGTATTATGGTGTTTGCATGAGAAACTCAGCACCAATGCTTTGCAAAAAGGGTTGATGTTGGGGATAGAAAGTACATTTTATTGTTGGTCTATATTCTTGTCAATCCTTTTGATTTCTATTTTGTTGATTCATTTAAGGAAAAGTGATTCGAGGGCCCAAGGTAATTAGCAATCAGTGTCAATGCATTGGAGTGCCATTTTGTATTTCTATGTCATAATGATTGAGAAAGAAGTAGCTGCTAATAGCAAGATTCTACCTGTGTTTGTCAATGGAACTATTATAAGTGGCACCCTTTTGACTTACATGTTTATTTATCCATACTATGATATTTCTTAGAGGGTTTTTGGTGCATCAAAGTTATTTCTATACATAGTTGTAGAGGAGACAACATGTGATTTGCTTCATAGTTAATGCTTGTAAACAATGTTTCACATTATAAGATGTTGTTGACTATTTTATGGGAAAAAAGATCTTTCTAGGTAGTGCTTGATACTTGTTTAGGAGTCTTTGTCGGTGGGTTGATGTTGATAAAGATATAGGTAATTAGGAACTTGTGAAAATGTATTTTGCATTGACATTTTTCTATTTTTGTGTCATAATGATTAAGATAGAGTATATGTCAATAGCAAGAATCTGCCCATGTTTCAATGGAACTATTGTTAGTGGCACCCTTTTATTTACATGTTTACACTTCTGAGAGGTTTGTTTACATGTACATTATAATAATATAATATAGAGTGGTAGATACTCTCTTGTACTCTCCTTCCTTTTGTTTGATGTGATATTTAGGCCATGTTTTCTTGTTGGTCATGTTATATTTTTCTTTATGCATGAGCTTTTTAAAGATATCTACTCACATGGGAAATTTTAGTCTGGTTTTCCTGTTTTTATTCCAATGATAACTTGTGTTGACAATTGCTCTATCTGCATATTTTCTTTACAGATGCTTTATGTGCATATTCCTTCTCAACACCCACCTTCATTTCTAGAGTTGAAGTTACCAACACATGTGCAGGTGACTTATTTACATTTTCCTTCTTTTTACTATAGTCCAAAAATTGAAAATGGAGGGATTTACACTTATGTGATACTCTTGGATTGCATCTATTATATCATAATACTTCTTATACTTGTTTTTCTGTAGCATAGGTTTTATTATTCAAATTCTTATAATTCCTTATTATGTGTGCTGCATGGATGTCCTTCTTGTTGAGAAATTTATAAAGTTTGAGTACATAATGTTGTTGAATTTTGCTTATTACAATATATCCTTAATATCTAAAATGTATTTACTCTGAATTTTTGAGATCATGGAACTAAACTTACTACATGTTAGTCGTAGGCTTTGAAAAAGTTCATGATAAACTTATTTTTGTTCATGAAATAAAAGCATTTCAAGGAGATGGATAAACTCTAAAATCCTAAGAAAAGTTGCATAGTTAGAGACAAAATAACACAGATATTGATCCACTTCCCACTGTATACATGTTTCAAATAGAAACTTGGAAATATGATGGTTAAATATAATCATTTCATAGAATTTGAAAGTGTGTACATAAATGTGGAAATGTTATAACATAAATTTATTATACCATGGAATCGATGTTGGCACTCAATGATATATTCTTAGGATTCAAGGAGTGATTGGAAATTCCATATGCTTCATCCATTTGACTATAACACTTTTCTTTTACAACAACTGAATTTGGTTCAACCTCAATCCCCATAGTGTTTATGTATAAACCTTTGCAGTGTGCAAGAGAATCACCACCTCTTATTGGTTCAAGCACATTGATTATGGTGCACATCTAGGAAGGCTTCAATGTGCATTGTCCAAGGACTCATGCATGTCTAGAATAACATTGGGAGTTATCCCCATGTTCCTCACAGGGGTAGGTAGCCTAGAGAACGATTATAGAATTGGAGTATATGATGCAGGGTCTTCTAGACCTATTGTCTAGTGTTGAAAATGCCTCTTATGGAGGAGAGATAAAATACCACGTAGTTAGCTCAACCAATTGTTGCCAATGTTGTTGGGCATTTGTTAGTTTTGTGCTACCAACATCCAAATCGAATCCCCCTATGTGAGGCACACTTATCTATGTTGATGGGTTTAGTGGGGATGCCATCTATGACTGTAGGGTAGCATCCCTTGGGTTTCCCAGTGAGGTTTTTCTTGTAAGAAATATCTTCCTTGATATTAACACCTTTATCAATGTTGTGAGATTGGATTACATAAGAAAAATGATTATATTCCCCATAGTTTCAATGTCATTTGTGCATGCACTCCAAGTTAACGAGGTCTTTATTTTGCAAGAAATAATTAAAAGAGAGTTTCAAACAGGGACTAGACATCAATTTGGTTGCAGCCATGCTACCTACATTTAGAAAATAAACACTGTTGAGAAGAAAATAAACTATGGTGATAAATGCATCCAACCGGGTCATTGTAGCTTGGGACATCCAAACAAATTGGAGTGCACATCTGGTCTCTTTTCTCATACAATATGGGAGTTGGGAAAAGTCATTAAACCTTTTTAATATAGATGACAATAATATATCTAGAAATACCAAAGTATTCATCTTGAAGCATTTTGGAATGGTTTTTCGATATTTTTAGAATGAGTAGCTTGTAGGTGAAATGAATTTGGTTTTGCTTTTGTTTGAATTAACCCATTAAAAATGATAGCCTAGAAGATATTCCTAGAAAATGATCAAGAGTCCCAAAAACTGAAGTACACCCCCATAAGAACCTATGTTCCAAAAATACACATCCCAGGGGGTCACAAAGGACGAATTGGAAACATTCAATTCTCACCGAGGACACACAATAGCTTTCCCTTGTGTTTGTTGTGCACCCCTACTTTCTATAGAAGTTGGGGAGTGAATTTGGTAGAATAGATACTCTCTAGATGTGGCAGTTTATCCAAGGGCTTGCTTTCACAAGTGCACATGCTTTCCCAGCATCCCATCCTGTTCTGACTTATTGCACTATTATCCCACACCCTTTTGAACAATTGTTTCAAAATAAGGAAGGCAACAGCATATATATTTTTATATAATATCCAACAACACGAGCAGAGTAAGCAACACTCTTTAGGTACATAAGTAATAGTTGCAAAGGCAACACAGTCTACTATTATTGAGGAATGAAGCAGATTTTGCAGCAGATTATCCAACTTATCCTTGCGCAAACTTCCACTATGTGTTCTTCCTTCACTCATGCACTCTCCTTTTTGTGACAAACTTGCTCTTATACAAAGATTATTTCAGCAGCAAAATAATGGCAATTGTTGCAAGAACTCTGAAACACAAGACTTTACATCATCAAATGGTCTGCTAGTAGCCTTAGCTAAATGACAATAGGAACAAGAAATAAGCAGAAAGGGGCCAATGAAAAGGGGTTGGATGCAACTAAATCGAAAGTAAAACATTAGTGCCACCATTAACGAATCCAAGCAAATGTCAGAGTAGGGGACGCAAAAGCATACCTGTCTGACTAGCAAGAGTTGGAACAATCAGAGGGATAGTCCCAGTAGACAAAATTCTCACCCGAGTTATTGAACACACTTGATTGCATAGCTATTACCAAATTTCCCAATTTCCAGGTATTGTCCAGTACATTGGGCACATAGGTGTAGAAGGGACATTGGAGTAGCTCAAGTGATACCCTTATTCATTAGATTTCAAATAGGTTGGAGCTTCAACATGCCATAGAGAGAAGATACATGGAGGCCTTGAAGGTTGTGGAGAAATGAAGTGCAGATGTTGGTTGCTTTGTAAGATCTGCATGCAGATTTCAAGGATTTTACGAAGTCAAGGATCTTAAACAACTTGGTGAACTGTATCAAGTTGTTAATTTTGCAAAGTGTTTGCTCAACTGTCCAAAGAGATACTTCCTCGAAGGAAAAAAGAGATAAAAAAGTGGGAGTACAAGGCCAAATTTGAGAAAGGAATTGGAGCCTTGAATAATTGCAATTAGGATTTTGAACAAAGAAACAAGAGTCATAGTGGTAGAATATTTGGCACTGTGTTCTGAATATGTGGATTAAGAAGAAAAAATCCTGCAGACAGAGATGTTAGTGGCATAGGAATCTAAGGCAGCACACCTAGTTGTGACAACTCAGAACTTTATACAAAGTTAAAAATCCCTCTTTTATCTTTGTACTTGGCTCTTTTTCTTCCTTTGATAGAGTCGCAATAGTGTTGCATTTGCACTCCCACAGTGTACTGATACTAGATGTACCTTTGAGTCCCATTGATATTATTTATTTTGGTGATTCGTTGGACATTAATAAAATTATTTTAACTTAACAGAATGGCGACACAGTAAGAGTCTTAGTTGAATTTCAGATTTGGCAGTTTAAATATATATTAGATTGAAGGTAGGAAGATGGGAAAGGATTGGTCATCATGCAACATATGAAGATAAGCTAGAGGATGCTGTGACAAGAGTGAGGAGGATCAACACTCAACAATGGCAGGATACAATTATAACCCAAGTGGTGCCAAAAGAAGGTGAAATGAAGTGAAGGGTAAATTGTCTTATTCCTACATCTAGCTGGTCTGAAGCAGGTAGGAGGACTTGAATTTGGAACTTAATAAAGACATAAGTAACCTTACCACTAGACTCTATTAATGTTCCAAATTCAGTATGCTATTGACCCTTTTCCCAACAACAGCAGAGGTCAGCATTCTTACAGAGGGGGTCTTACTTGCGATGATTACAGCTTTATTACGAAGTAAACATGCCTGTGGAATTTCTCTAATATTTGTTAATGATAGACATGTCAAATTGGTAAAACTTATACCCTAAACAAATAATGTTCTAGAGGCAATTATTTCTTCCACATGGGACCTAGAAGTTAATAAATCAATATGTTCATTTGGGTGACAGCCCAAGTTAACAACAATGTAAAAATGTCAATGAAGGTTTGTTTGATTTTAATTCTATATGTAGGCATTCTACAAATGTACAATTTTTTGGAAATGTGTGTGATGAGTGGATTCGACACTCATCAAATCTTCATAAATCCCAATATATTTTAGGTGTAAGAAAAGATAACGCTACATTGCATAGGTTTCAAAAATTGGAACAAATAGTCTTCAAAGACATCGATCATGGGATAGATCCTCGTTACCTGGCATCAATAGGTCTTCCCCAAGGCTGAAACTATAGCAGATCCACATTCCAATACACTGGTCTACTCAACAAATGACTTTTCCTCAGGTGAAGCTACAGGAAAAGCTCCAGAATGTGGATTGGTTTTACTTGGGTACCCGAAAACACAGATACTCTACCCCAGATTTGCTTATTTCTGCTATAGGAATGCACCTCTCTTGCTTCCCAGGTCAAAAAATACAAGTCTTTGACAAGCTTCCATAGAAACGTTATTAGGGTTGAAGCTACAGGAAATCCACTACATAGGCTGATCAGAAAATGCCCTTTAACTGCTTTTAAGAGGTTATTCTTGTCACGTCCCCTCCCATCCAACCAGCTAGATGGAGAGGATCGTGACTGTTAAACCGGGCATCTAGCCCCCATATCCATTCATTAAACAAGCATTCAAATTCAGATGAGTAAGAATGTATATACATACACAAATGCATAACAGATGTGATATTAAACTGGGCGTCTAGCCCTATGACACATTTAAGCATAAGCATGAACATAATATAACAGAGATAGATGGAACGGTATGGTTTTAAGAAAATCACAGCGGAATATTAAGAATTTCACATCCATCATACATTTAAGATGTTCATCAATTAAGTAATTTCAATTTAACACAAGAGAATACTTATCTTATACAAAGTAGTCCCACGCAACTGGCTATGCAACTGCAACGTTCCACCCAACCGTAGGCCAGTGTGCTCCTCAATCTCTCAGCACCACTGCCACCCCCGAGCTGGGCATGATCTCTACAAGGAACCAGGGAACAACAGACTCACACATAGCCAAGCATATACCAAAATGAGCCAAGCCAATCTACAATTGGGTTTATCAGGCTGCTAGGAGATGGGAAGGAAGAATTGCTAAGCTAGTGAGCTCACCCACAGAGCTATGGGTACCCCTCCCAGATCTATTCAGCTTGGCACTCACAATGCCTACACACCCAACACCAGGAACTATTCTCTTCACTGCCACATAGTCCCTCAAGCCATATCTTCCTTCCTAGTGCTCTCAGGGTGTGCATAGAAAAGTAGCCAGCCCTCTTGATCTTCTTGAGAGGATACTCCCTACACTAGGTTTATCAAGCTAATTCTGTCCACCACCATTCCAGTTTCTTACTGATAGATTCAAATCCAAAGCATGATGCACTTAACAACAACCACAATTGTTGGGCATGAAGAAAACGTTTTCCACAGTGGGATGCATGAAATGGGGTTTCAACTCACTCAGAAAAACGTGGAGAATCACAAAAACGAAATTTGAAGATGGAGAATAACCCCGGGAAGCCCAATCCGTTTTTAGAAAAACGTCCCTGGACATTTGGGGGCAAAAACGACCTCCATACAGTCCCCAAATCGTGACCCTTCTCTCCCAGGCTACTGCATATGCAAAAAGGAACTCCTAGGCATGGAAAAATGCAGGATTTTGCTGAAAAACGTGAGGGGAAGGACTCAGATAGCTCCCACTGCGTGAATGAATGAAGACTGCCCATTCCCCATGGCTTTGGGCACCATTTCGTGGGTGGTTTCTTGCCCCACAAGCAAAAACACGATTTTCCAAGTTGATGGCTTGCCCATGCACGAAAATGGCTTGCCCATACTCCTTTATTCCCAAGGCATTAACTGCCTTAACCAATTTCTTGGAAAAATTAAATGATTGGGTACATGAGACAAAATGGGTAGTTGGTGGTTTATGGGTTTCCCCATTGACACATGGATTAATACCATTGGCTCAAGGGTTTGAATAGTTTCCCTCCCTTTTCCTTGTAGAATCATGCCCCATATCTTTTGTTGCATTGCATAGCCGGTTGTGAGTTTTTCATTGAAATTCATAATTACATGATGTTTTATTTACATCGTGCCTATCTCGCACAAGAACCATAGGCATCTATTTTAATTGCCGATACATAAACGCTAAATCAATGGTGGGGCCTTGGCCTTGAGCTCCTCACCATGATTAAATATCAGTATTTACATCATTTACAAAAAGGGGGGTCAAAAATGGGGACGTGACATACCCCTCCCCTTACATTAGCACTGTCCTCAGTGCTCGTCAAAATTGAACAAAAATGGATATGCCATCCTCATGGCATCCTCCAGCTCCCATGTAGCCTCATCGGGACCGTAGTGCTTCCATTGCACCTTTACCTGTCCGATGGCTCGGTTCCGGAGCAATGTTACTTTCTTGTCTAGGATGCGCAATGGATCGGTTTGGAATTCTCCCTCGGGTTCCACCTGGATCACATCCCAATTAATCACATGGTTAGGATCATGTACATATTTCTTAAGCAAAGAGACATGAAAAACATTATGAGCTTTAGTGCTAGCAGGCAAGGCAAGTCTATATGCAACTGGCCCTATTCTTTCAAGCACTTCAAATGGCCCACAATATCTAGGTGATAGCTTGGCACAGCTCCCAAGCTTCAAGGAACTCTTCCTTGATCTTACTCTGAGATACACATGATCCCCAACATTAAATTCCCTATGCATTCTGTGTTTATCTGCATAGCTTTTGTGTCTATCCTGGGTTGCTTTTAAGTTTTGTCGGATCTTTGCAACCTCTTGTTCCATTTCCTTAAGCAATTCTGGCCCAAGTACAATTCGGTTCACTGGATTGTCCCAAGTCACTGGTGTCCTACACCTTCTGCCGTACAAAGCCTCATATGGACTCATTCCCAATGATTCTTGTTGCCCATTATTATATGCAAATTCTACCAAGTGTAGATAATCCTCCCACTTGGATGGTTTGTCCATTACGTACATGCGGAGCATGTCTTCAAGCACCTGATTTACTCTTTCTGTTTGCCCGTCTGTTTGATGATGGTACGCGGTGCTAAAGTTCAACTGTGTACCCAAATCTGCAAAGAGAGCTTTCCAAAAATTGGAAGTGAACTTGGTATCCCTGTCAGAAATTATTGCCTTAGGCAACCCATGTAATCTGAAAATTTCCTTCATGAAAATATTTGCAATGGCATCGGCTTTATGTGTGGACTTAACCGATATAAAATGTGCTGCCTTTGTTAACTTGTCCACCACAACCATGATGGAATCATGTTGTCTCTTAGTCATCGGCAATCCTGTAATAAAATCCATGGAAATTATTTCCCATTTCCATTCTGGAATTTGCACTGGGTGCAATAAACTTGCTGGGTGTTGGTGTTCAACCTTTACCTGCTGACATTCCATGCATTTAGAAATGTATTCAGCAACATCCTTCTTCATGCCTGGCCAGAAATAATATTTTCTTGCTGTAGCAATTGTTTTCTGGTATCCTGGGTGACCAGAGTATGGAGCTTTATGGATCTCATCCATAACCATTCTCCTTAAATCTGCCACATTTGGAATATAGACTCTATTCTTATAAGTAAGAAGTCCGCCTTCTTCCAGGTGATAGCCTTCATTCTTCTTGCCAAGGTCTTGCTGCTGCAATTTGTCCTTTATCTGCTCATACACTTTATCCTCAACCATACGGTTAACAATCTGCTGCTTCAAATCTGGTTGGCAAGTACTAAGCGCTGCCACATACATTTCATGTACCTTCCTGCTGAGTGCATCAGCCACCTTGTTTTCTTTCCCTTTTATGTGTTTGATTTCGAAATCAAATTCACACAAAAATTCCAACCATCTAGCTTGCCTAGCATTTAACATTGGCTGATCAAACAAGTACTTCAGACCACAATGGTCTGTCCTTAACTCGAATTTTCTTCCCATTAAGTAATGCCTCCACATCTTCAAGGCATGTACTATGGCTGCAAGTTCTATATCATGAGTAGCATAGTTCTTCTCATGCTCCTTCAACTTTCTTGACTCATAGCATATCACGTGGTTATCTTGCATAAGAACTCCTCCAAGTCCTTGATTGCATGCATCGGTACACACCACAAAGTCCTTTTCCGGGTCTGCAATCTTCAAAATTGGTGCACTTGTAAGAAGATTCTTCAACTGTTGAAAACTTTCCTCACAACTTGGTGACCATTCAAACTTTATCCCCTTCTTTTGCAAAGAAGTGATTGGGTTTGCAACCTTGGAGAATCCCTCGATAAACCTCCTGTAGTAACCAGCAAGGCCCATAAAAGATCTCACATCAGTCACATTCCTTGGAGTTGGCCAATTCATAATGGCTTCAATCTTCTCAGGGTCTACAGATATCCCTTCGTCAGAGATGATGTGACCCAAATAATGAATTCTATCTTTATAAAAGTCACATTTGCTCAACTTTGCATACAGCTTATGCTCCCTTAGTAACTGCATTGTCATTCTCAAAT
The DNA here is from genome assembly GCA_027924585.1 of Larix kaempferi. Taxonomy (NCBI): domain Eukaryota; kingdom Viridiplantae; phylum Streptophyta; class Pinopsida; order Pinales; family Pinaceae; genus Larix; species Larix kaempferi. Next base: position 6,326,602 of record BSBM01000393.1, on the reverse strand, counting down.
GTTCTTCATGCTCCTCTTCGTTCTTAGAATAGATAAGAATGTCATCTAGGAATACCAGAACAAACTTGTCCAAATATTTGCTAAAAACATTATTCATGAGACACATGAATGTAGCTGGTGCATTTGTGAGACCGAATGGTACCACTACAAACTCATAGTGTCCATACCTTGTTCTAAAGGCTGTCTTATGGATATCTTCTTCTTTGATTCTTACCTGATGGTAACCAGACCTCAAGTCAATCTTTGAAAATACCTTTGCTCCTCTCATTTGATCAAAAAGGTCGTCAATTCGAGGCAATGGGTATTTGTTCTTCACAGTGACTTTGTTCAACTGCCTGTAGTCAATACATAACCTGAGTGTTCCATCTTTCTTTTTCACAAATAAAACAGGTGCTCCCCACGGGGACACACTTGGCCTAATATATTTCTTTTCCAGCAACTCTTGTAATTGCATTTTCAGTTCTAGCAATTCTGGTGTACTCATCCTGTACGGTGTTTTAGACACTGGTGCCGCTCCTGGCACAAGTTCAATTGTAAAGTCAATGTCTCTCTTTGGAGGGAGTCCTGGAATCTCATCGGGAAAAACATCCCCGAATTCTTGCAATACACGATAGTCCTCCAATTTAAGAGTTTCATTCTCTGCTGCCTCTACAACGTGAGCTGCATACAGTTGACATCCCTTCCTACAGAACTTCTTTAGTTGCATGGCTGAAATCTGTCTAACAGAAGTCACCTTTGGAATGCCTTTTACAACCCTCGGGTTTCCTTCTTCGTCCATGCATTCAAATGTCTTATTGTAGCAGTCAAGTTTAACCCTGTGTGCTTCTAACCAATCCATTCCAATGAGAATATTGTAGGAACCAAGTGGCAAAATATTCAGATCTGCATAAGTGAATAGCCCATCCATCTCTAATGGACATTTCTCTACTATTTCACTAACTTTTCTCTTGGTTCCAGTGTCTAGTTGAACTAACCATGATTTACTATGCTTTAATTTCTTGAAAGTGCAAACCTCAACAATTCTAGGAGTGACATAACTGTGAGTAGATCCCGGATCAATCAAAATAGAAACAGACTGCTTAGCAATCTTACCTTCAACTTCAACCACGGTTGATTGATGATCTGCCTGGCGGTCTTCTACTGCTGCATAGATTCTAGGGATTGTCCTCGCCACCTGACCCACAGTTCCAGCTCCTTGGATGTTGTGAACTTGATTTGCATTCCCATTCCGATGTGGACAGTTCCTAAGCATGTGGTCTCCTCCACAACCCCAACATTGGAGTGGTTCCCTTGGCTCCTTTGGATCTCTTGGCTTGTCTCCCATCATCCTAGTTGGCTTAGTCACAACCTGTGATGGCTGCCTTTGCTGGTTCCGGAATTGAGGAGGCTTGAACCCCTTCTTCCTTTGATCAAACTTCTCATTTTTCTTATCCTTCCATGCCTTGTGGAACTCTAGTTTGCTTCTGTTTTGATCAAAGCAGTACTTGGCCTTTCTTATGGCCTCCTCTAGAGTTCGAGGTTCATCAAACTCAATTCTATCTTTATATGACTGGGGCAGTCCACTTAGGAAACACTGAATTTTCACCTTATCATCTCGAATATACTTGACATACCTCAGCAGCTCCAAGAACTTGTTTGCATATTCCTCCATGGTCGATTGTCCCAATCTCAGCTCATGGAACTCTTTGATCTTATCATCATAGTACCTGTCAGAGAGGTATTTCTGCTTGAAGTATTTCTTGAACTGCTTCCACACGATCTTCCTTTCGTTGATCTTCTTCACTTTCCTGGTGTGTTCCCACCATATAGATGCTCTTCCGTTCAAGTTGAAGATGGCTACCCTTGCCTTCATATTTCCCGAGTAATCTTGGACTTGGAAATATTTTCTCATCCCAAGAAGCCAAGCTTCAGCTTCTTGACCAGATTTTACCTCTCCATCAAATGTAGGAGGTTTTGCCTTCTTAAATTCCCCATGTGAATTGCTCTTGTAGTGTTTCTTCCTCTTGTTCCTGTGAGATGAAGAACTTGAACCATCAATGGATTCCTCCGAGTCAGATGATTCATTAGAAGACATTTCTGGAGTATATGTCCTGTCTGTAGAAACTCTTCTTGGACTACTGGCCCTTTTACGGTAATTCCTTCTAGAGCTACTCCCACCCTTTTCTGGATTTGATATCTGATGCCCAGAGTTTATTTGCCTTTGGATGTCTGTTAAACTCTGCAGCATGGCTGCATTCAGCTGATTTTGTTCTTCCTGAGCTTTGATCATCCTTTCATTATCTTCTCTGCAACTTTGCAATTCCACCCTTAGGCTTCTCATGGTGGCTGCAACATCTGAAGGGGTTTCTTGATTTCTTCTCCCATTAGATTCTGTTTCAGCATTTTCAACCTGTATGTTTTCCCCCATGGCATCTGTCTCAGGCTCATAGGGATCCTGTGCATCATTCACGATGTTCATTTTCTTGGCCCAACCAAGATCCCAAAACTTTCCAACTGTATTATCTAGAGTGTTACCCTGCTGTAACTGTGACTCTGTGGAATGTGTTTATCAAAACAATTGTTAGCTGCATTACATTCTCAGAATTCACAAATTACTTCATGCACGTGGGAAAACTTTACGTTGACAATTGGTCAAATCACAAACAACGACATATGGAAAAAAGAAAAAAAGGGGGTCAAGGGGGCTTGCCACGTCCCCTCCCATCCAACCAGCTAGATGGAGAGGATCGTGACTGTTAAACCGGGCATCTAGCCCCCATATCCATTCATTAAACAAGCATTCAAATTCAGATGAGTAAGAATGTATATACATACACAAATGCATAACAGATGTGATATTAAACTGGGCGTCTAGCCCTATGACACATTTAAGCATAAGCATGAACATAATATAACAGAGATAGATGGAACGGTATGGTTTTAAGAAAATCACAGCGGAATATTAAGAATTTCACATCCATCATACATTTAAGATGTTCATCAATTAAGTAATTGCAATTTAACACAAGAGAATACTTATCTTATACAAAGTAGTCCCACGCAACTGGCTATGCAACTGCAACGTTCCACCCAACCGTAGGCCAGTGTGCTCCTCAATCTCTCAGCACCACTGCCACCCCCGAGCTGGGCATGATCTCTACAAGGAACCAGGGAACAGCAGACTCACACATAGCCAAGCATATACCAAAATGAGCCAAGCCAATCTACAATTGGGTTTATCAGGCTGCTAGGAGATGGGAAGGAAGAATTGCTAAGCTAGTGAGCTCACCCACAGAGCTATGGGTACCCCTCCCAGATCTATTCAGCTTGGCACTCACAATGCCTACACACCCAACACCAGGAAGTATTCTCTTCACTGCCACACAGTCCCTCAAGCCATATCTTCCTTCCTAGTGCTCTCAGGGTGTGCATAGAAAAGTAGCCATCCCTCTTGATCTTCTTGAGAGGATACTCCCTACACTAGGTTTATCAAGCTAATTCTGTCCACTACCATTCCAGTTTCTTGCTGATAGATTCAAATCCAAAGCATGATGCACTTAACAACAACCACAATTGTTGGGCATGAAGAAAACGTTTTCCACAGTGGGATGCATGAAATGGGGTTTCAACTCACTCGAAAAAACGTGGAGAATCACAAAAACGAAATTTGAAGATGGAGAATAACCCCGGGAAGCCCAATCCGTTTTTAGAAAAACGTCCCTGGACATTTGGGGGCAAAAACGACCTCCATACAGTCCCCAAATCGTGACCCTTCTCTCCCAGGCTACTGCATATGCAAAAACGAACTCCCAGGCATGGAAAAATGTAGGATTTTGCTAAAAAACGTGAGGGGAAGGACTCAGATAGCTCCCACTGCGTGAATGAATGAAGACTGCCCATTCCCCATGGCTTTGGGCACCATTTCGTGGGTGGTTTCTTGCCCCACAAGCAAAAACACGATTTTCCAAGTTGATGGCTTGCCCATGCACGAAAATGGCTTGCCCATACTCCTTCATTCCCAAGGCATTAACTGCCTTAACCAATTTCTTGGAAAAATTAAATGATTGGGTACATGAGACAAAATGGGTAGTTGGTGGTTTATGGGTTTCCCCATTGACACATGGATTAATACCATTGGCTCAAGGGTTTGAATAGTTTCCCTCCCTTTTCCTTGTATAATCATGCCCCATCTCTTTTGTTGCATTGCATAGCCGGTTGTGAGTTTTTCATTGAAATTCATAATTACATGATGTTTTATTTACATCGTGCCTATCTCGCACAAGAACCATAGGCATCTATTTTAATTGCCGATACATAAACGCTAAATCAATGGTGGGGCCTTGGCCTTGAGCTCCTCACCATGATTAAATATCAGTATTTACATCATTTACAAAAAGGGGGGTCAAAAATGGGGACGTGACAATTCTTAAGACATGCCCAGGTTTAGAGATTAATGAGGCCTATTGCTTGTTTACTGCTGCTTAAAGATGACCATTGAAAAAAATATTTTCTTGACTGCAATTTGTGCTAGATGATCTGAATGGAATCTCTTTAGTATGATAGAATCACAATGGTAATTAGCCCTGAGATATGCCTTGTATTGAATCCTATTAGATATGGCTCAAACAGGACCATTGCTGATGTAAACACATTATGAATCCCCTTCAAATAGAAATACTAACTAATAGCTGGAAAAATACAGAGAGACAAGTGCTGGAAACAATAATCAGCTACAGGTGGTCAAGGTGTTTTTATCCTCCACATGGGCACATTACTCTTGATCTCTTGCACCATCTGGTTGCTAATTTAAATCAGGGGTTTACTTCCTTGGAGAATAACGATTTAGTTGGTCATAGGCCATGGATGGCATGACAATTAGTTGTGTTATGAGAGGTCAATTTTTGATAGATATAGTATTAATGGTCTATGGGTGGTGGAGATGTATCTCATGGGGAGTGTCATGGGAGTGGGATAGGGATGAGGCAAAGAATGGAAGGAAACTAGGTGTTTCCCCAATTTCTTTTCAATAGTAGGATGATTTTGAAAGGCCATGGAAAGAGAAGCATTGTGCACCAAATAAACTTCTTGACATGGAGAGGAAATAAATCATATTTTAATTTAATAATAAGTTCTTTTTTTGCATCAAATATGGAAAGTTGCACTTGGATATTATAGAACATGAGATTGTAATGTGACATACTTGTAGATTGTAGAGATTATTTTCAAGAGCATGTGACTTCACTCCAATTCAGAGAAATCATTTGACAGTGCATGCAACATTACTTCAAAGCATCAACAACACTACAGTGCATCATTGTGGTTAACTGTTAAAACCCTCAGTGACTGAAATAAACCTTCAAATGCCTAAGTTGACCTTATGCTTCCTGTTCTATGCCTTTAGTGGACCGAGATAAGGGCTTGGTGTTGAGTAGAGGCCCTAATAGGGAATCCAAATGTTGAATGCTTTGAATTGGAGTATTGGTTCACCAATTTTTATGGGGCCCTAAAATTTCTAAGCTTACTCCAGACCATCTCCTATCCATGATCCTCCACCTCCAGTTAAAAATTTTAGTGCATCCAATACTGACCGTGTGAAATGGAAAAATAATAGCAAGTGATTCACTCCTTCACGATTCTCCTTGCACAAAAAGCGAACGCCTGGACCTTGTCACGATCTCTTTTGGAGGTTATCCCTGGTTAGAATTATGCTTGATAGGGCCAACCATAAGAAGATTCGAATCTTTTGAGACATATTTAGTTTACATACTGCTCACCACCATAAGAAGTCCCCTACTTTCAGAGTTGGAAACACTAATGAGTATCCCAGATTCCAACTCCGATTATAGACTTGGAAACCTTAATTAGTATCCCTGTGGTAGGATACTAGAGGGTTGCCTTCTTCCTTTGCTATGTTCTGATATTTCACTCCTTTGAACTACTCAGCTATGGAGCAAAAAAAAAATCACAGCAGGAACAAAACCCCTTTCTTTCCTTGCCTCGAGGGAAGGCATGGTCAAGTTAAGGTGGAAAGTGGTAGAAGTGAAGGAGGAAAGGAAGGAGATATGGTGTGTATTCTGTAAGTAGGAATGCAAATACTGCAAATACAGAATGCTGAAAATACATTAATTATTGCCATATATGTAATGAAGATGACCATGATACTTGTAGTTTAATATAGAATGCTTGGATGTGGAAGGAAGAGTGTATTGTTAATAGTTGGAGTGGAAACACAAAAACATAGGCTAATGACCAATGTAAATTAAGGTTTGTACATAAATTTAGTGTTTAGACTGCTTATAAAGTTAATGTGGACTATAGACTAGAAAATAAAGCACATGAATGATGTGGGTTAATTATTGGTTAAGACATGCTCCTGTCCATTTCGGAGTCTTGCTGGTATGTCCAAAGCATTGTACATAAAACCATATTTCTTAAGAAATAACTATATCACATTGTGCTCATGTTGCTTGTTAAATCAATTCTCTTTTCTCAAAAACGAGGGAGGTGATGATATGACTTGAGGTATTGGTAACGCCGAAGACAACTTGTACTTTTCCACCATGTCATTAGGTAGTAGATGTAGAGAAAACCTGAAATGATATTCTAATGGCATAGTATAGGATGTGGTAGATGTATCTGAATTTCTAGTTAATTTATTCAACATTTAGGAGAATATTTAACAACTTTATTATGGCACAATTTGTGACTTTGGTATTTGTAATTTGAGTAGAGTATTTATAGGAATTGGATTAACAGCAGGAATGTGTATCATAAGAAAATTTAAAAGTAGGGGAGATAATTTTCTTATGTGCATGCTTTTCACTTGGAAGGTATCAAATAATCTTTAAAATAGAAGTTGTGACTTGGTAATCAATATCAACTCAAAATACTAATAATTGGGCATAGACATTTAACAGTCGTGATTTTAGCTTTATTTACATTAACATACACAGAAGAGAATGGAGTACATCCAAATTATGAGTTCCCTTTTTCTAGTTAAAACATCCACTGAAGCAGAAAGAAACATGTCTAAGTTCTGAGCCATTTTTTATTTTGTATGCTAAGATCATCCAATTTTCTACATAGCTGAGCCATTTTTTTATTTTGTATGCTAAGATCATCCAATTTTCTACAAATTGCATGCCAAAACTTCTAATTATTTGGGTATTGCTCTGTTATTGCTTGAATAGGGGATTTTTCTCACATGGGTAGTGCAGCCAGATGTTGTGCAAATAACATCATGGTTGACTTGGTTTTCAGTTCTCGGGTCACTGAAGGTAATGTAGTGTATTTCAACTTCTACTGGGTTTATTATTTCTTTTCAATCACCTAATGATCATATTGTTCTTATTCTTCATACTTTTTGCGGTGAATTTTTTTTTCCTACAGTTTACTATTCTACTAATCACTATTCATTGTTTTCATCAGATGTTTCAGGGGTTGGCAAAAGATCGCCTTGAGCGGTTGAATGCATCTCCTTCTGCAACACCATGGGCACATTTAAGAGTGTTTTCAGTACTAGTATTGGTACTTTTCTCGGATTTGTTATGGTAAAATCTTGCATCGTTGAAACTTGAATCTCATAATGTGAAATTAAAATGGTACCACCTTTGTTGCTTGATGTGTCACGTGTTTCAATAAAATGTCAAAACCTTTTAAATCAGTAAAGTCAGTTATAAAATTATACTTGCCCTCTCAATTCATAAACAAATTTAGATTTACCTAAAGATCTAACAACCATCTTTTGTAGGCATGTCTAATAGAATTTATCTGTTTAGCTTAGCTAGCTTTCTCCACAACATCAGGGCAAACACAGTCAGCAGAGAGGGTGCTTTCAGCTTTTACTTACAACAATCAAGAAACATGTTTAATGAGGGAACAATAGGAAGGGATATAGGTTGTTGTTTGGTAGAGGTCGCATGCATGCTGAAACAACACGTGTGCGCTACCTTCAGTTTATGTCTAGTTTCAGATTTAGCAGTTCCAGTTTTAGATGGAGTTAGTCTATTGTCGGAGGTTTGCTTTTGTTAGTCTTCATTTAGCTTTCACTTCAGTTACTTTTTAGAATGCATGGATGGTCTAATTTTAGACAGGGCACATGAGAAAGAAGCCTTCCAGATTTATATGGGGTGGTTTTCCCAAGGTATGATGACCAATGATTACATGTTGTCAGTCTTCTCCAAATGGGTGCTTTATTCTAGGAAGTTTCTCATGCATGGTAGGTGCATTACACTAGGAAGATTTAGGTTTAGAGTTTTCCATCCTAGCCTAGACGCACCTCAGGGATGGAGTGGAGTAACTATAACCCTACCTCTCCTTTTCTTTAAGTTTTTGATTTATTGAAATACATATCTTTTGTTTTTAAAAGAAAATGAATATTTCAGTTAGCTGATATTCTTAGGTTTCTTCTTTGAATGGACTTAAATAATGTTTTCCATACCTTCAGGTAGGTTAAAGAAAAGTGGAAATTGATTGAGAAAACTGTAATGAAGAATCCTTTAGTTTAGCAGGTTATTAGAATGAGAAGTTGTCTAACATTTAGAATAAACCCGAGAACTTGAATTACTCTTTGCAGTCATATCTTTCACCATGCTTTCAAAGTATATATAATCCATCAATGGGCCATAATTTGGGAATGGTATTTTGAAAAATCTTATATTCATTTCTAGACAAGCTTCATGCCTCCAAAAAGTTCTTTTTTTTGCAGTTTCACATCCTAACATTTGTTTTGCTGATAGGTGAGCCTTACAGTGTTACCGGACAATCCACTCGACCGGAGGCGAGCTGGATCTCCCTAACTCAATGCGAGTCTAGAACAAATAGAACAAACTAAAAACACGTTTCCTAGATCTACTTAAGGATCAAGTACTAGATGTCTTACCTCTTTGATTTCGCTATCCTTTCTCCCGAATGTTGCTCCACGTCCCAAGGTCATCAGATCCAAGCTGCAAGACCTGTTAAGACATAGAAAAGAGAAACGAGTAAAGAGCATCTATACAATAAGAGATCTATGTAAACAGTTAAGGAGGTAAACAACACAACATCATCACACATTAAGAATGATATTGGTGGAAAGCATTTGTAATACTGCAAATAGAGGAGTACATGATAGAGATATAGAACCACAACTAATGACTTAACGTAGCAGCCCTTCTCCACACAAGCCAATTGCCAAGCCCTTCCAAGGAAGCATGAATTCTCCAAGAGGTGAGTGAAGGTGTCTTGAGAGAGATTTCACCAGCATGTAGATACCATAGTCTTCCTCCCTTTGGTATGGGAGTGAGCCTCACATATATAGGACTAAGTGGATGAGGTAATGGATAGGATAGGATGAGAGATGGTAGGAGAGAGATAGGGGATCTTCCCAATAGGCTAGGGGTCGAGTACCAGCTCTCCAAGAGATCATGGATAAGCCCCCAAATGGGAAAGCTTTGAGAAAGATCTTGAAATGGCTATTTTTGCCCATTAATAGACCTCATCGCACTCTGCTATGGAGCAACTTGTGATGTCGCATGTTGCTAGTGTGCAACCTACGATGACCTCTCAAAAGGGTGTACAAACTGAGTACAAATCCTCCAAATGAGCACTTGGTCCAGATGAATTCAGGGATGTATACACTAAATAATAATGATGGGTAGATTTTATGTGTAATAGAATGCCCCCCAAAGCATGAAGCTATTAAGGATGTACAGGTGAAGTGCTTTGATAGAAATAATGGAAAAAGACTTGTCGGATGAAGGATGCTGCTGCAGTACAACTGACTCTGAACTGACAATGTCATATGTAGTACAACATGGCTGCCGACCAATACATTGCATATCCATGGGAGTAATGACCGACTGAACACAATCATGGCTACTAGACAGAAGCGTAGATCCATGATGAGATGATAACACAGCCATGACCAATACAAAAGTGGATCCGTGTAATATGACTCAATACAAACTCCATCGCAACCTAGGTAAAACATGACTCCCCAGGGTCTTCAAGATGAACCTACAATGATACGAATCTATCCATGTGATTACAAATGTCTTGATGTCGAACATGGTAGAAACTACTTGATTATCGATCATTGATGTGAACTGTTAACAAGTGCGAGGGAGATCACCAATAATATCAATGATTCCCAAGGTATCACAGTACATATCATCGAGCATGAATAAATGAGTTGGCGTCGAACACAAGATGAAATATTTCAATCAAGAGTTGATGATGTAAACTCATGATGAAAGCGAGGTAACCTACCATTGAGGCATGTAGGGCCAAGGTACTTGGTTGGTTTCTAGATTCAATCCTTGGATGATGAGTTGAAGTCGACAAGGATGAATCCGTCAAAGGGGGGCCATGATGAATCCCCCATCAATCGACACGAAACACGAAAAAAGATGTGTAGAGTGGATTCGATGGTACAATAACATGTGAGACTGACTCAAAGTAACAACGGCATGACGATGTGTGTACTAACTGAAAATGATGAGCGAATGTGTTCTTGAACATGGACATGGCATGACTTGGCAGTATTGACATGAGAATGACGCAAACTTCTAATGAAACTGATAGTGGAAGCTTTCTCCGAATGACTCAGAGGAGTAACAGGATTCAGAAAGTAAGTGGGGACTCATAGAAAAACAGATGACCCAAGTATCGGTATGCAAATGTAGATGAGTGCCATGTTCAAGAACAACTATATACTACCACTAAGGTATGTAACAAAAACACTTTTTTTTTTCCCCATCTTGAGCGATGAGTGCCTCATGTGTTTTTTAACGAGCTTGATGAGGGTAACCAGATGCTCGGTATAGCTCATATCATAGATGAATCCAATCCCAAATATTTTCCGAACCTAGGATAGAAGGGGTTCGTCCCATGGTAGGCCCTTCAATGTGAAAATTTAACGAGTCCATAGAAGGAAAACTCGGTCGTCATTTCATGTTTGGAGAGTCTGAAAAGAACTAAAGAAGACTTCAATGGTCCTTTTTCGTAAAGTTGCCTCATCGCCCGAAAAAAGGGTAAAACAACACAGGAGAGGACTCTTCCAGTCATGATTGGCTGGAGTATTCCTTTTTCGTAATTAGTGCCCCCTGATTTGAAAAAGGGGTAAACTATCACCAGGAAGATGACCATTCAAATACTTTAACAAGCATGAACACGACAAGTTCGCTTGGCAATCTTTTCAATTTTAGGGAGTCTGAAAAGAGCTTAACTATGGACTCCGGGGGGTGTCCTTTTCTGTAGGAGTTTAATGAGCCCGGAAATGTGATAAATCGTAACTCGGTACTTGTTCTCGTGATTTGGTGAGTATGAGAACAAATGAAGAGTAAACTCATCCTCATGCAATAATTAGGACTTAACCAAAAACAATAATGACAAAAAATTCAAAGGAGTGTTCATACCTGTAGTTACCGTTGGTAATGCGAGAAATGCTACAAAAGACCACTTTACGACTCCTGTACACTAGAGAAAGTGTCAAATAGCCCCAAATATAATGACAAATGGTCAAAACTATAGTAAATGGCCCAAAAGCATCAAAATATTTTAAAAGGAATATTCCATTTCATTCTATAAATAGAAATATGGACCAAAAATAGAAACATTGTTCAAATTGTCAATTTGGGTGGAGAAGTACCAATTTGGAGCCAAAACTTCCTTTGCTGATTTCGGGAGCTACGATCTGCCATTTCACCAACTGTCCGGACCGGGTAGGCCTAAATCTTAGCCAGCAACTTTGTAGTGGTTTAGTTTTTCCATTTTTGTTCATTTTTTGAGTTTTTTGATGATTTGGGGAGGGGCCATTGCGCCCTCGGCTCGTCGCAAGCGGCCCTTTCGGGACTTGCGATGAGACTGGGTCATCTCAAGTCTCGAAAACAGGACCTACGACGACATCACCTTGTACTTGAAGGTGAGGTGTGACGGCGGAAACCCATAACTCAAACATCAAAAATATTTCAAAAAATGAGTTTGTGCCAGTTGGGAAAGGACCTAACATGCTTTAAATGCTCCTTTTGGTAGGTTCCCAGCAAGCAGAGATGGTACTAGAGTGGCAAGAGAGAGAACACGAGATAGAGGATGAGCAAGCCACAAACGATCCACAATGTGTGGTTGCTTTGCGAAATTGTGGGTCGCTCAAGTTCTTCCAGGTACAGGGTGTTGAATATTGTAACTTCTAAGAATATTATATTTGTACATTAATTATTCCGGAGATGTTCCATCCCTCCGATGTGATTTTATTATGTATCCGGAGATGTTTATTCCTCCGAGGAATTGTGGTAACTAGGGTTGTTAGACCCACCATGTGGGGGTCGGCCCTAAAGTTAGGTTTTAGGGGTTATTAGACTTCTCCAGGAGAGGTCGGCCCCATTAGGTATTTTTGGTGGTCAAGAGTGTGTATAAATAGAGGAGGTGAACTCCTCATTAGATCACTCACTCACTTGTGAAAAGAGGCGCACTTGTCTGGGAGATCTGCTAAGGAGGAATAGAAGGAGGGAGCACATCTTGTATTTTGGTTAATCATCTTATTGAGGAAAGCTTTGCTGGGTTTTCTACCCCATGAGGGTTTCCCAGGGTAAATATTGTGTCTTTCTTGTGATTATGCTTCTTTTAGTGATCCTGCTAGTCTATTTGGTTTAAATTTAACATGGTATCAGAGCCATACTGAATAGGACATCTTTCACAAGGTAAGAATACCTCTCTCTCTCTCTCCGGTGAAGTTAGGGTTTCAGTCCAAAGTTGGTATTATTGAATTTTGGTTGCATGGATGGATAGCCCTTTTCCATACCTTTCTTTTAATCCCTAGATAGAACATTTTGGTTGGGTAGAACTCCGGGAAATCCAAACCCTAATTCTACCAAAAGTGTGATACGTCAGATTTTGGTTTCAGAAAAAAGTTGGAATTTGTGAATTCTGATTACATGGCTGGATAGCCCTTCTCAAGAGCATTCTTTTGAGCTATAGATCGAACTTTTTGGTTGAGTAGAACTCCGGGAAAGTCAAACCCTAATTCTACCAAAAGTGCGATAAAATTCAGTTCCAGATTCCGGAAAAGTGAAAAGTAACTTTTCAGGTAAGTCTGCTCTGTCTCTTGGACTCCCCCAAGAGAAGATGGCTCCAAACACTAAGCTTGAAGACAAGCTAGAAGGTATAGAAAATTTCCGGGCATGGAAATACAGAATTGGTCTCATTCTTGAGGAGAATGATCTTGCTCAGTATATCAAGGAAGAAGTTGCAGAACCAGAAGGAGATGAAGCCAAAGAAAAGCATAGGAAGGATTTGATTAGGGCAAAGAGAATCATAGCTGATTCCATTAAATACTACTTGATTCCCCAAGTGGCCTCCAAGAAGACTCCAAAGGAAATGTATGATGCCCTAGGAAGAATGTATGAAGGAAAGAACATCAATAGAAAGATGAACCTGAGGACTCAATTAAAGAGTACCAATATGCACAAAGGAGAATCCATTCAAGACTACTTCTCAAGGGTTTCACAAATCAAGGAACAACTAGATGCAATTGGTGATACCCTTGATGAGGATGAACTTGTGATGACTGCTCTCAATGGTCCCACTAGATCTTGGGAGTCATTTATACAAACCATGTGTGCCAGGAAAGAGAGCATGAAGTTTGATATAGTATGGGAGGATTATGTTCAAGAAGAAGCTAGGGTTGCAAACAGAGAAGCTCTTCTCAAAGAGGATGACCAAGCTTTGGCCACTCATACCAAAAGAAGAAGAATGAGTCATCTCAAGAGAGTTGACCACAAAGGATCTCAACACTTCTCTAGATCTAACAAGAGAAGAGGACCCAATTCAGCAAGAGATCTTTCCACAGTAGAATGCTACAACTGTCATAAATTAGGACACATCTCCAGATTTTGTCCTTCTCAAAAGAAGAAGTTCTTCCACAAAAGACATCATGCACATATGGCAGAAAATGATAGTGAAGAAGAAGAAGAGGAAGAAGATGAAGAAGAAGAAGAGGTAGAGGTAAAGCCTAAAAGGAAAAGATGTAAGGTGAAGAAAGAAGATCCAGAAGAATATGTTCTATTCTCTGCACTCTCTGGATCTGTATCTCCTAGAGAAGATACATGGCTCATTGACAGTGGTGCTTCCAAGCACATGACAGGTCAAAGGAAGACATTCTCAAATCTTGAAGAAAAGTCTTCTTCACAGAAAGTATCTCTAGGAGATGACTACCAATATCCCATCAAAGGAATTGGTGAAGCTAGCTATAAGCTAGATTCTGAAACACCCTTGAAGATGAAAGACATCTTATATGTACCAGGTTTAAAGAAGAACCTTCTCTCTATTTCAGCACTAGATAAGAAAGGTTTTAGAGTAGCCTTCATAGATGGACAAGTACTCATGTGGTCCAAAGGAAAGACAATTAAAGATGCAGTTGTTATTGGTGAAGAAGAAGGAGGTCTCTATAAACTCAAGGGCCATCCAGAAGCTGCCCTTGCACATGAGATCTCTAGCCCCAGTGAGCTATGGCATAGAAGACTAGCTCACATCAACTTTAAAGCCTTACCCTATGTAAGCAAGGTAGTCATAGGATTACCAGATTTGAAAGCTAATCATGATGGCTCATGTAAAGGGTGTAAGAAAGGGAAAAATATCAAGAACCCCTTTCCAAAGAGTGAAACAAAGACTAAGAACATTTTAGAACTAATACACTCGGATGTATGTGGACCAATGCCCACCACTTCTCTAAGTGGGTTTGAATACTATCTTTCATTCATTGATGACCATTCAAGGAAAACTTGGATATACTTCCTGAAAGGTAAGAATGAAGTCTTTGGAAAATTTAAAGAGTTCAAGGCTCTAATAGAAAATCTATCAGAAAAGAGAATCAAGATTCTCAGAATAGATAATGGCGGAGAATTTACCTCAAAGGAATTTGAGGACTTTTGTAAAGAAGCTGGAATTAAAAGGGAACTAACTACTCCTTATAATCCCCAACAAAATGGAGTGGCTGAAAGGAAAAATAGAACAATCATGGAAGCTGTGAAGACCATGATACATGATCAAGATCTTCCCATGTATCTATGGGCTGAAGCAGCCAAGACAGCAGTATATGTGCAAAATAGATTATCTCATAGTGCTCTTGAGTTCAAAACTCCAGAAGAAGTGTTTACAGGTAAGAAGCCTGAGGTAAGTCATCTTAAAATATTTGGGTGTCCTGTGTACATCCACATTCCAAAAGAAAAGAGAACCAAATTGGACCCTTCTGGTAAGAAGGGAATATTTGTTGGTTATTGTGAATCATCCAAAGCCTTTAGAATTTACATTCCAGGTTTTCATCACATAGAAATAAGTAGAGATGTAACATTTGATGAAGAAGTAGCTCTCAAGAAATCCAAGAAGTGCCAACTTGATGAAATCTATGAAGAAGATACTTCTCCCAGAATCACAGAGGCTGTTCCCATGCCTGAAGATGATTCTCCAGAGGATCATGACATGTTGGAACCACAAGAGCCTCCTATTACAGACTTATCCAAGAAAAGAAGGCCAGCATGGGCTAGAGATATTATTCAAGGGGATGAAAGATATGGAGCTCCTGAAGGCTCCACTAGAGAAAGAAAGAAACCAAAGCTAGTGTCCAACTATATGGCCTTGATGTGTGATCTTGTGGATCAACTACCTACTAGCTATGAAGAGGCAGCTCAGAAGAAAGAATGGGTAGAAGCAATGATAGAAGAATATCAGTCAATAATGAAAAATGATGTTTGGAATATAGTTCCCAAACCAAAAGATAAAAGTGTGGTTTCTTCCAAATGGATTTTCAAAATAAAACATGCCGCGGATGGAAGCATTGAAAAATACAAAGCAAGATTTGTAGCCAGAGGATTCTCTCAGAAGGAGGGAATTGACTATGAAGAAACATTTGCACTAGTTGCTAGGTATACTTCAATTAGAACTATCATGGCACTTGCATCCATGATGAAGTGGAAATTACACCAAATGGATGTTAAGACAGCTTTTGTGAATGGTGTAATTGAAGAAGAAGTATACATAGAGCAACCTCAAGGGTTTGAGGTTAATAATGGAAGAACTCATGTATGCAAATTGAAGAAGGCATTATATGGGTTGAAACAAGCTCCCAGGGATTGGTACGGAAGGATTGACAATTTCTTAACTAGCATGGGATTTACCAAAAGTAAAGCTGACCCAAATCTTTATCTCAAAGTGATGGATGATGAACCAGTTATATTGTTGTTATATGTAGATGATCTATTCCTAACTGGAGATGAGAAACAAATTATTGAAAGCAAGAAGAAGCTTTCTTCAGAATTCGAGATGAAAGATCTCGGATTAATGCATTACTTCTTAGGCTTAGAAGTATGGCAAGAACCAAAAGGAATCTTTCTAAATCAAGGTAAATATACTGTGGAGATTCTCAAAAGATTTGATATGTTGGAGTGTAAAGCCATGGCCACTCCCATGGACTCCAACTTAAAGTTATTAGTTAATGATTCATCAGAATTAGTGGACATAACTCTATATAGACAAATCATTGGATCATTAATACTAGGCCTGATATATGCTTTGCTGTAAATACCCTAAGTCAGTATCTAGTAGAACCTAGAAAGGTTCACTTAATAGCTGCAAAGCACATAATGAGGTACCTAAAAGGTACATTAGATTTTGGCCTATTTTATCTTGGAGGTCATGAACTTAGACTACATGGTTACTCATATTCTGATTGGGCAGGTAATGTCTCAGATAGAAAAAGTACTTCAGGTGGATGTTATGGTCTTGGATCTTCCATGATCTCATGGTTCAGCAAGAAACAATCTAGTGTGGCCCTCAGTACTGCTGAAGCAGAATATATAGCTGCTTGCTCTGCCAGCTGTGAAGCAGTATGGCTTCAGAAACTTTTATCTCGAGTGTTTGACTTAGAAATGGACCCCACTGTGATAATGTGTGATAATCAAAGCTGCATCAAGATGACTGAAAATCCTGTATTTCACGATAAGTCAAAACACATAGAGATCCGATACTTTTACATACGAGATATGGTGCAGAGAGGAGCTATCAAGCCCGAGTATATAAGCACTGAGGATCAAATTGCTGATATCCTGACGAAACCTCTATCTCGAGTAAAGTTTGAAAACTTCCGAGACAAGCTTGGTGTAGTTCAGAAGGACCCTCCTCGAAAGGGGGAGTAGCACAGTATCCGAAAACAAGTCTATCTCATCAATGATGAGGTTACCTATTTACTGCACTTAGTTACCTAGAATTATTTAGATTTAGGACTCTTATATTCCTTCTTTTGATGATAGATGTATACATGCTTTTGATGTTAGTCTTGATGATAGATGTATACATGCTTTTGATGTTAGTTTTGATGATAGATGTATACATACTTTTGATGTTAGTTTTGATGTTAGATGTATACATGCTTTTGATGTTAGTTTTGATGATGATGATACATGTTGTGGTTATACATGTTTTGATGATGATGATGCATGTTGTGGTTATACATGTTTTGATGATGATGATGCATGTTGTGGTTATACATGTTTTGATGATGATGATGCATGTTGTGGTTATACATGTTTTGATGATGATGATGCATGTTGTGGTTATACATGTTTTGATGATGATGATGCATGTTGTGGTTATACATGTTTTGATGATGATGATGCATGTTGTGGTTATACATGTTTTGATGATGATGATACATGTTGTGGTTATACATGTTTTTGATGATGATGATCCATGTTGTGGTTATACATGTTTTGATGATGATGATACATGTTTTGTTTTGATGATGATGATACCTGTTGTGGTTATACATGTTTTGATAATGAGGATACATGTTTTGTTATACATGTTGTGAAGGGATTGGATCATTCCTGGACTTCAGTCCTAAAGAAGAGCCATAGACGTAAGTCTTCGAGAATGAAGTCCTTGATGGACGATGAAGGATTAAGTCATCCTTGGACGTAGGTCCTAAATGCACGGTTGAGGATTAAGTCATCCTTGGACGTAGGTCCTAAATGCACGGTTGAGGATTAAGTCATCCTTGGACGTAGGTCCTAAATGCACGGTTGAGGATTAAGTCATCCTTGGACGTAGGTCCTAAATGCATGGTGGAGGATTAAGTCATCCTTGGACGTAGGTCCTAAATGCACGGTAGAGGATTAAGTCATCCTTGGAGGTAGGTCCTAAATGCACGGTTGAGGATTAAGTCATCCTTGGACATAGGTCCTAAATGCACGGTTGAGGATTAAGTCATCCTTGGACGTAGGTCCTAAATGCACGGTGGAGGATTAAGTCATCCTTGGACGTAGGTCCTAAATGCACGGTGGAGGATTAAGTCATCCTTGGGCGTAGGTCCTAAATGCACGGTGGAGGATTAAGTCATCCTTGGACGTGGTCCTAAATGTACGGTGGAGGATTAAGTAATCCTTGGACGTAGGTCCTAAATGCACGGTGGAGGATTAAGTCATCCTTGGACGTGGTCCTAAATGTACGGTGGAGGATTAAGTCATCCTTGGACGTGGTCCTAAATGTACGGTGGAGGACTAAGTCATCCTTGGACGTGGTCCTAAATGTACGGTGGAGGATTAAGTCATCCTTGGATGTGGTCCTAAATGTACGGTGGAGGATTAAGTCATCCTTGGACATGGTCCTAAATGTACGGTGGAGGATTAAGTCATCCTTGGACGTGGTCCTAAATGTACGGTAGAGGATTAAGTCATCCTTGGATGTGGTCCTAAATGAACGGTTGAGGATTAAGTCATCCTTGGATGCTGTCCTAAATGTACGGTAAGGATTGGATCATCCTTGGACTTTGGTCCTGTAAACTGAGCCGTAGACATGTGGTCTCCGAGAACATGATAGGACTGGATTGTCCCTGGACTTCGGTTCAAAAGGTACATGATAGGACTGGATCATCCCTGGACTTCGGTTCAAAAGGTACATGATAGGACTGGATCGTCCCTGGACTTCGGTTCAAAAGGTACATGACTGGACATAGAGAACTGGATTGATCGTGTGATGACGATGCTGATGATCGTGTGATGACGATGCTGATGATCGTGTGATGGCGATGCTGATGATCGTGTGATGGCGATGCTGATGATCGTGCGATGACGATGCTGATGATCGTGCGATGACGATGCTGATGATCGTGTGATGACGATACTGATGATCGTGTGATGACGATACTGATGATCGTGTGATGGCGATGCTGATGATTGTGTGATGACGATGCTGATGATCGTATGATGACGATGTTGTTGATCGCGTGTTGACGATGCTATTATGACGATGCTGATGATTGAGTACTATCAACTCTGATGATGCTGATGTTCCAGTAACTGGTCAAGTTACTGATGATGATGAATTGAAGAAAGCTTCCGATGATATATAGATGATGTAGTAAATGACTCCTTGCTCCTGCAGATGTTGTTATAATATCCTTCTCGTTAAGGGGGAGTGTTGAATATTGTAACTTCTAAGAATATTATATTTGTACATTAATTATTCCGGAGATGTTCCATCCCTCCGATGTGATTTTATTATGTATCCGGAGATGTTTATTCCTCCGAGGAATTGTGGTAACTAGGGTTGTTAGACCCACCATGTGGGGGTCGGCCCTAAAGTTAGGTTTTAGGGGTTATTAGACTTCTCCAGGAGAGGTCGGCCCCATTAGGTATTTTTGGTGGTCAAGAGTGTGTATAAATAGAGGAGGTGAACTCCTCATTAGATCACTCACTCACTTGTGAAAAGAGGCACACTTGTCTGGGAGATCTGCTAAGGAGGAATAGAAGGAGGGAGCACATCTTGTATTTTGGTTAATCATCTTATTGAGGAAAGCTTTGCTGGGTTTTCTACCCCATGAGGGTTTCCCAGGGTAAATATTGTGTCTATCTTGTGATTATGCTTCTTTCAGTGATCCTGCTAGTCTATTTGGTTTAAATTTAACACAGGGGATGAGAGCCCAGATCCCGTTCTTGACACAGATGCTACAGAGTTGGAATGCAACCCAACAGTACTTTGTCATAGGTGAGCACATCCTCAACATTGGCATTGAGGACATATACTTTCTGACCAGTTTGTCCCAAAGAGGGGACGTTGTACAACTCACTGGGACACGGGCCAGTGATCGTATAGTTGAGGACATGGTGTCACAGCAATGTGTTGCTACTTCTCGTCCTTCCAGCGGGAAGATACTCATCAAAGATGTGGTGAGTTGTCCACTGAGGACTGTACTACTTACTATTACCAGGGTGGCGGGTAGCCAAGCTCCACATACGGCTACTCAGACTCAAATGTTATATGCAGAAGACTGTATGTCTCCCATCATGTTCAACTGGTGCAAGGGTCTCCTCGCAAACATCCAAGCTCAGCTGACCAAGTGTTGGCATGGGGAGCTCAAGCAATTTGGATATGGATTGATCATAGTGTCGTTCCTCTTGGAGCGGGTTCCTCTTCTGCGCTTGTAGCTGGTACTAGATGACAGGGATCTGAGAGATCCTCACATGCTCAGGTGGGCAGAGGTGATGACCCGCCATGGTGGGGGTCCCATCATCAGTTTTGGTCCCGAGTTTTTCAGCTGGCTAGAGGGCCAGTTACTTATGGTCGAGGACTTTCCTTACAGTGGTACAGACTTCTAGGAGGATCCCGACTTAGCGCTGCCAGAGGGTGTAGCTCGGGGTGATATCGGTAAGAAAAAAACCCTTGTATTTTTTAGTTTTGTGAATTATATTATTTTTTTGATGTAGTGCTGACAAGTACTTTATATGTGTGTGCAGATGTTCGCCTCATATGACTAGTGGGTCTCTCCCTTCTGGCGAGGAGAGACAGAGGCGGGGAGGCAGTAGTTCCTGCTGGTGCACATGCCGCCATCGAGGAGATGGAGGAGGTGTATAGGAACCTATCTCAGCTGTCCGTGGAGGTTCTCGAGCCAGCTATCGACGACCTACCGAGGCCCATGTAGAGGTATGGGGTTGGAGCATCCATGCGCTTCAAATCCCTACTCTGCAAGGTGGCTCTTACTGTAGACTGCTTTCTCACCTAGTGTCAGAGAGTTGTTAGAGTCAAGGGTGTACGGGTCAGGTGTGGTGCCTGAGACACTTTTAGACTTGCACTAAGAGCTTAGAGGCCTCAAATTTTTGTACTTACTGAAAGCTATGATGCTTCATATTTTTTGTAGAGACTCACTGAAAGCCATAGTGCTTCAGATTTTGTACCAACACTACTTTTGAGCGATTATATATATATATACATTATCGACGGTTTAAACATTATGTGTTCTTCAAATGATTAGTGATGTGTTCTTGTTTACATGTTTCCTTCTATACATTATATTTACATGTTATGAATGCTTTTACATATTATGATTAGTATGTGTGTGCAATGTACCAATCCAAAATGAAATTGGCCATCGAGTCAGCAACTGTGTTTAACTCTCGTGGAATGTGCAGGTATTGAACAAATTCAAATGACCTTTCCAAGAGACGTACTCATCTGAAGAGACGGAGTAAGATGGGATCACGAATGGCGTAGATCCGGTTCAGATGGGAAACCACTAATTGAGAATCCATGTGGATGACAACGTGGTTCATACCCAAGGAAATGGTATCAGTTAGGGTTCCGATTACTGCCTGATATTCTACGGCATTATTAGTCGCAAACCCTAGGTAGCTTCCTCTTGCACTAATGAGCTCACCTGTTGAGGAATATAATACCCAGGCTTCTGAAGCAACGTGAAGGGTACGCCGGCTGGCGCCATCCACGAATCCATAGCATGTTTCCATTTGCACATGCAGACAGAACATGGCATGAGAAGCGGAAACAAGATCAAAAGACACTCGAAAAGAAATGCGTCACACCACACAAAAACATGCCATGTACAGTATATAAAAGCAAGTCTATGCATGAGAGATCAAGCGTAGTATCTCTTCAGGTAAATCCCATTGCAGGGATCACCCAAAGAGATTCCATCATAATCTTCAAGCTCGTAGGCACCTTTTTCCAACGCACGTTTTATGACGTAGGGCCCATGCCACATGGACTCGAACTTCCCAGCTCCTAGATTATCGTGCTTCTAGTCATAAGTGAGGACCAGATCACCCTTGTTAAAGATATGAGGTTCAACCGAATTATCGTATTGGGTCTTGATGAGTTTCTTATGCGCTTCATTAGCAAGAGCGGCATCATGACGAGACTCGTCAAGTTGGGCTAAGTGTAAGAGACGTTCTTCCTCAGCAGTAGTGTTAGGAAGAAGTTTGACCACGAGCTGTAAAGATGGGATTTCGCACTCTATCGGCAGAACAACCTCCAATCCATATACCAATTGGAAGGGAGTGAATCCTGTGGCAGTTTTAATGGTAGTTCGGTAGGCCCATAACGCTAAAAAGAGCATATTATGCCAGATGGACTTTTGTGTCCCTACCATCCTCTGGATCATAGTTTTCAAGACCTTGTTAATTGCCTTGACCTGTCCATTGGATTGCGGGTAGTAGGGTGTCGAGTTTTCATGGCGAAAACCCAACCTATCGCTCAATTCATCAACCATATGGTTCTAAAAATGAGAACCATGATCGGTGACTATGGCCTGCGGAACTCCAAACCACGCTGTCACATGATTGAACATGAGAGTGCAGAGGTTTTTCCATCGTTTTGGTATGTAGGCATAGCCTCGGCCCACTTTGTGAAGTAATCCACATCTACGATGATGTAACTATGCCTCCCAACCGAGGTAGGCTTACAGTGCATAAAATCGATGCCCCGTTTTGTAAATGGGCCGACGACAATAACTAGATGTAGTGGGGCAGGATGAGTGTGCTTCTTCGTATGGAAGTGTTGGCATGGAGGACATTTTTTAATGGCCTCAATACAATCATTGAAGATAGTAGGCCAGTAATATCCTGCTCACAAAATCTTATGGGCTATAGCCATCCCAGAGAGATGACCGCCACATGCCCCAGCGTGACAGTCATTCAGAATGCGTTCAGCCTCATCATGAGTGAGACAACGTCGAAGGATTGAATTGACGCCACGATGATACAAAGTATCATTGATGATTAAATAATACTTTGCATGGTGACAAACCTTACGACGATCGTCGCGGGAAAGTTGAGGATCGAAGCGTTGGGTTTGAAGATACAACAGAATATCTCCACACCAAAGGTCAGTCGTACTGATGAGAAACAATGATTCATCCTGAAATGAGACATTGTGCTCAACTTATGCATCAGGACAGGGAAGGTCACAAATGAGCTCGGCAAACACCAAAGACTTCTTAGACTTAGCTTTCTCGAAAAGAAGATCGAATTCTTGCAGTATCACAATCTAGCGTGAATACTTGCCCCCAAGCACCTGACGTGTCAGTACGTGGTACATGGGGTTTGATTCGGCAATGATGGTGGTGGTGCAGAGCAAGATGTAATGACGGAACTTTTGGACGGCAATGATTGCCGCAAAAGCAAGTTTTTCGACATGTGAGTATCTAGTTTCGGCGTCATTTAGAACCTTACTTGCATAGTATATCACATGTTCTTGAGCACTTTGATCCTCCTGTACCAAAACCATGGCGATAGTGGTAGCAGAAGCGGCGAGATATAAGATGTAATCTCGATAATAATTAGATGGTTGGAGCAGAGGAGCATGCGTGATGGCATGTTTGATACTGTCAAAAGAATTTTGAGCTTGGTCGTCCCAAATGAACGAGACGTCCTTCTTAAGCAGTTTCATATAGCCCTGAGTTTTCTCCGCGAAATTGCACACAAAACGTATGAGGTCAGTCGCCTTCCCTTGGAGACTTTGAAGTTCTGTAACATCAGTCGGGGGTGGTAGGTTGATGATGGCCTCCACCTTTAAGGGATCAATGCGGATCCCATCCTTCGAAATGATAAATCCTAAGAGGCATCTGGACTCAACGCAAAAGATACACTTGTGAGGATTCAGACAGATATTATACCATCTGCATCTGAGGAAAATGGCCGTTAGATTATCGATGTGGAACTCACACTGCTTTGAATGAGTAGGGAGATCATCCAAGCAGGGTTCCACAAAGTCCTTAATATCGTGGAAGGCATACGACATAGCCTATTGAAACGTGGCACCAACATTTTTAAGGCCAAATGGGAGCTTGCGATAAGAGAATGTACCCCATGGGTAGATGAAATCCATCTTATGTTGGTCGGCTGGGTTGATCTCAATTTGGTTGTAACTAGAAAAGCCATCCATGAATTAGAAGATGACACTTCCAGCATAGTTGTCGATAATCTGGTCGATGAAAGGGGTCGGGTAATTGTCTTTTGGACAAGCCCGATTAAGGTCCCGATAATCAACACAGACGTGAATGGTTCCCTGCTTTTTGTTCATAGGAACGACGTTTGAGACCCAATCCATCAATGGGATAGGATAGATAAAGCCAGCCTTTAAGAGCTTTTCAATTTCTGCCTTTATTGCCACATTCTTTCGGGGGTGTACCGGTCGCAATTTTTGACGCACAGGCTTGATGTCGGGATAGGTTTTTATTTCATGAGAAACAATCGCGGTGTCTATCCCAGGCATCTCCTCATAGGACCAAGCAAACATGTCTCGAAATTGCTTGAACAAGGCCATGCTAACAGTGATTTATTCAGGGGAACACTTTTGGCCTACGTGAATGTGTTCCACTATACCTAGTTTCACAGAGATGTCTACCTCAGAAGTTGGCTCAATGTTAGCCAAGTTTCCCTCCGTGTCTGTAAGACATGTGAGGATGGGAAAATGAGGGGATGGGTAGATATCTGGTGAAAAGAGGGTATGAATCTTGTCCGCCACGTACTCCCATGGAGGAAGAAAAGATGACCTGTGATGAAGATCATCCCACGGACCGTCGTCCACACTCATTACTTCCATGATGGACTCGTCTGAATGAAAAGTCCGAAGTAAGATATCGGGTGGAGAGGGCGTCCGTCGTAGAGAATAGGAAGGAAGGTCCATGGATGGACAATCCTCCAGCACTGTTTGGATAGCCTCATAAATACGTTCAACGGGTGAAAGAGGCATCATGTCTCCAAACAAGTGTGTTGTGGCTTCATCCGGTACAAGCCAAGCATCGTTTGAGTGAGATAAAATCTCAGTGGAGATCATGTTCACTGTGGCGACATGATTAGGGGGGTCCGCGGCTGGAAAAACACCCATGAGAGATGAATCTTTCAATAGGCCAACCCCTACACTCTCATACTGTTTTGACGTCTATCCAATGGAAGGAACATGGTCACTAGGATGAGTAGTGGCATCCGGTGTACAAAAATCTAACTGGTCGATAGTAACAATTCGGCCTTGGTGGGGGAACTGTACTATGCGAAAGACTGAAGAGGCTACTGCCTGCATGGTTTAAAACGAATTGTGACTTAGCAAGATATTATAATCTAACGGGGCCGAGACCACTTCCAAATTAATGGTTATGGTCTTTCCACCCAACTCAACTGCAAGAGCTTGTAAGAGCCCATGAGGTTGAAAGCCACGCTCATCGAATGCTTTCAACGTGGTAGGAGAACGATTCAATTCACGGGAGCCGATGGCTCTCCAACAAGCGATGGACATGACAGAAGTGGAGGATCCTTCGTCCAAAAGAGTGTGATGGACAATCTTCCCAGCAAGGTTCATAGTAACTTGGAATGTGAGCTGGTGTGAGAGCCTCGTGTTAAGGTTGTCAAGACGAAACATGATGGTGTTCGAGGAATCCGGGTCAACTGCACCAATAGCTGCAAGGAGAGTTCTACGTTGATTGGGACAATTCTGCAAAACTTCCAGCGTGGACATGGCATAAGGAGCTTGGGCCAAGTCTTCTACGTTATTGTAATTTTGTGCCATGCGAGCATTAGGATTGAAAATAGCTTTTCGAATCGTGCTCTTGGGTGGACGCAATATCAAATCTAAAGAGGGTCTCTCGATGGTGAGAGAAGTCAATGGTACAGTGACATCAGGTAAAGAGTCGAAGCTTTTTTAGTATTACTTCCGGCGGGTTCCTTTGAAGGGCCCTGTTCTTAAGATCACGAGGGAGTAGTTAAATTGATCGCCTCGTTATGCAACATGAGAACATGCGTAGTATTGGATGGTTCCCCCTGGGCTGGGGGGGTTTGAGCAATCATTTACAGATTTTGAGCAGGAAACGGATCGTTGAGGAATGCGGGAGTCAATTTACCCCTAAGAAACTTCTAAACTTTGTCTCTATGGGGGCACTCTTTGGAGAAATGATCTTCTCCACACAGTAAGCAAGGATATTTTAGTTTCCTTTTCTGCTTAGTATCTTCGGGAGTGCCTTTTCGTTTCCTGCTGGGAAAAAGACTTCTTGGGTTTCCCCTTGTTCTTCTTTTTGAAATTAAACTTCTGATATGAAGCTGATTGAATAGAATTCACCTCTTCAGTTACAGTAGGAGGAGTAGACTTGGCAGTGCTGTGGCCAGCCGGAGTTGGGTTGGATGATCCAACAGTGCTAGTAGCAGGCTGGGTGGTAAGGGAACCAATGATTCCGTCAGCTTGGGGTCCCTTATGTGGTTTCGTGGGATCGTTAACATCCCAGGGTGCATCAGGAAAAATATTGAACAAAGTGCCAGACTAGGTATAGACCAGGTCTAACAGATGGGCACTCGCAATGGCTCGTTCTTTGGTGACACCACCTCACATGGAAACATCTTTTGCTATGACAGGAAGGAGTGACTTTGTAAACCAATCTGCTAGGAGCTGATCTGGAATGGGAGCTTTAATGAGACATCATCTCCTTCGCCACTCGTGGATATGATCTGAGATGTCAGTGGCAGTATTTTGACGGAGCGAGGTTAAAACTCAGTACTAGTCTCATACCATATAGGCAGCTGGGAATGTGTTAAAAAAGTTCATAGCAAGGGAGCCAAAATCAGGAAAAGAGTGCGGTGGCAACTCAATGTACGACTTGGCAGTCGAACCGGTGAGAGTCCTTTGGAACAATCTAAGACGAATTGAATCGTCCATTAAGGAATTAGATGAACACCATAAATGGTATGTCATCACATGGTTCTTGGGGTCTTCACCCGGCTTGCCGTCAAACTTGGGGATATCAGACGGAAGTTTCACTGGAATCGGTGGCTAGTTGGATCCATGGTAAATGGGATCATTGGTTAGACGAGAGAGGTCAGGTAGGTCCAAAGTAGCCAAAAAGGGAAGCTCTAGATTAGGCTGCACGTATTGATAATAA
The DNA here is from genome assembly GCA_027924585.1 of Larix kaempferi. NCBI lineage: Eukaryota > Viridiplantae > Streptophyta > Pinopsida > Pinales > Pinaceae > Larix > Larix kaempferi. Next base: position 6,299,442 of record BSBM01000393.1, on the reverse strand, counting down.
GGATATGGCGTGTAAGGACTAAGTTGACCGTAAGGTGTACCAGGATGAAACTGACCATAGGGGGGTGTGCCGCCTGGACCGTAAGGAGGTCTGCCACCATAAGCTGGTCCATTCCAATAAGGTGGGGGTCCACCTCCACCTCTAGGAGGGGGTGGAGGTCCGCCGCCACCATCGGGAGGAGGTGGGGTTACATAATCGTAATAAGGTGGCCCAACACCACCTCTGCTTGGAGGGGGTGGTGGACCACTTCTGTTGCCAGATGGGTGGGGGCCCCCACCGCTTCCGCTGCTAGAAGGATGAGGGTTTCCACCACCACTGCCACCACTAGGGTAATTAGGTCCTCCACTGCCTCCACCTGGAGGGGGAGGTGGACCACCACTGCCACCCGAAGGGAAATGTCCTCCTCCACCATGATAAGGTGGTCCGTCGCCTCCCCCACCCAGAGGAGGTGGTGGACCATTCCCGCCACCCGCCTGAGGGGCAAGGGGCATTGTAGGTAAAATGAGGTGGGCCTCCTCCAACGTTAGGTGGGGACCCACCGCCTCCAACAAGAGGTGGGGGAGGACCGATCAGGGGTGGTGGTACTTGAGGGATAGTCGGTTGGGGTCTGTGTTGCAACACAGGTTGTTGCCCCCATAGCGTGTAAGGATTCCTAGGATAAAGTATCCCATATGGTGCGTTTCCGGGATTAGGTTGGCTCAGTGCAGGGTGAACAGAATCTAGATACGCTTGACTCCATGAGGGTTGGGTTACATTTGACAGCCCTCCAACATGAGATAATCATGTGGTGGATGGTCTAGTGGGTTGGGTAGGTCCAATGGAAGGCCCGTTGGGGACTCCACCAACGTGCTGGTTAGGAAATGGGAGTTGCCCCCCAGCCACAATAGGATGACCACTAGTCAAAGGTTTAATCAACGTGGGTTGTTGACTAGCTACCGTGGTAATAACATTACCAATAAGATAATCCGTAGGGATGGAGTACCCTCCCCTCGAATGTTAAGGTGGGGGAGGAACTGGTAAAGTAACCGTGGTAGTGACATGTGTATTGGACCATTGTACTTCCACCGGTTGGTTCACTTGAGGTGCAGGAATGGATTCCTGCAAGGGTTGACCAGTCTCATTAGTGGTCACGAGGTGGGGTGCTTCAGGTGATCTGAAAGATATCAAATGAGTTGGGATGGTTCCGTCGTCAAGTCCTAATTGGAAATTACAATTGTGGAACTCTTCAGAGTGTCGCTCGAGACTTTGTCTTCGAAGCTCATCTCCTTTCACATGTAAATGTTCCAAACGTTCGTGAATGGGGCCGAAAGTTTCGGCAAGGTCAGGCCTATAGTAAGGCCTAGTGAAATCTGGAGTAGTCCAGTTAGGTGGGGATGAGATGGAAAAATGAGCCACTGGGTGGTCTGTAGAAGATGTCCAATAAGCTGCTGAAGGACCAACAGCTGCAGTAGGGTCGTCCTGGGGTTGGATTATCCATTCCAACGATCCAGGTTCTCCCGGGATGATGGGAGGGAGGTTTTGAGAAGTGGGGGTGTGAGCTTCCTCATCTCGCGTGGGATGAGAGGTAGGTGAATCTGGTGGAAACAAATGTCTGGCAATATTCAAGTTGGGGTTCCCTACTTCAGTAACTACGATCGCGTTACGCTAATCCATTCTTACTCTCGAAATGACCTCCGGATTAAGGGGAAATTCAGGTGGCAAGTTCAAGATCCTACGGGACCTTCTCCAGGGAAAATTTGCCAAAGTATCAGGAAAATCAGCCAAAAAAGGCCGAAACAGCGTTTCTCCTAAAGGTTTTCTAAAAGAAAAGTAGTCCAAGAAAACCTACTCAAACTAAGGCAACAAGCAAACTTATGTGACAAAGTGGATTCAAAATTCTGGAACCTCACAGGATTATCAAGGCATCGCAAACCGCAATATACTGCAGGGTCCAATACTATGACGCGACAAGGAGGATTGGGACCGTACCCTTGCCTGCATACCCGACTACCTAGACAGGATGTGCGTGTTAATCTCCCCGAGTGCTGTTCTCGGTGTATTGCTTTGCCAAGACAGCCAAATGGTTAACTCGGTTGGTTTCAAGAATCCTAATGGTGTCTCCTAATATATGCAAGGTATGTGAGAGCTCAAATCCGTAGTGGTGTTGTCTAATGCATAGCCGTTGGCATGAGACCTTGAAATATATGTGTCGAGTATGTGATACACCCTTCGATATACGCCAAGACGGATTATGGTACTTGGTGGGTACATGAAGGAGCTCAATATACCGATGTACATGGAAGACTACAATACCCCCGGACTACAATGCTGGCAAGTAATGACAGCTGCCACGCTTAACGATGCTGGAACACGTCTCTAACTTACACACAAGTTACTAAAAATTTTACCTACTTCTACTGTTTATTTTATCTTGGACGGTTAGGTGAATGCATGAGGTGAGTACATAATCGGAAACAAAATGCAAGTCCTAGCTACATCCATGAAATATTCTTTTCTTTCGATGAATTATACCTATGGTAAGGAGAAAGCTTTTTCCAATGGTATTGCCAAACAAACTCAATGCAACACAATTCCAAATGCAAGCAAATTTGACAATGAAAGTACTCTTTTCTTTTTCAACGAAACACACAAACGTACACAACACTGCTATCCAAATCAAAGTATTTTTTCTCTTTTCTTTTCTTTTTCAAATCAAAACAACACTAAGTAATGAGATGAGAGGATTCTAAAATGGAAATGCAAGCTTTTCACTTTCTCTTTTCAATGATCTAAACGAAACAAAAATAAAAAATGCACCTATCTTTCCTCAACATGGAAACAACTTTTGAAAGAAAATTAAATGTACTAGAGCTTTTCAAGAAGTTGAATAACTCATAATTCAAGAAAAATAGAACCAATCATATTTCCATTCATCTTTTCCAAAACATTCCAATGCACAATGATCTTTCTTCAATAATTTTTTGAGAAATAATGGGAAAGAAGCACTTTTAATCTTTCAATGGAGGTATCAAAGCAATAAACTTGAAAACAACTTTGCTTTCAGATCTAAATGACTGAAAAGAAAATGTTACTTACGGCACTCATACACTCAGAAAACTCAAGAAAAGACAAGCACTCAACCAAGTAGAAATGACACACTTAAATCAAAACCAAGCAGCAACAAGCAAACTAAGCAAGCAAATCTCAAAAATAAAGTAGATGAGGTCTGTAAGTTGATCCAATGCAATGATCAGGTCAAGGATGGAAGGAAGGGAATGCAAGAGTGAAAAGGATGAAGGTGAAGGAGACAAAAGTGTCCAACACTACAAATCTCAAACTCGTCCAAAGCAAAACCCAAAGTCAATCCAAACAAACCAAACTTCTCAACACACAAATCAAAATGGGATCTTTGGCTGAATGATGCAGCACAGGAAGAGTCCATACACCAAACCAAGACTCAGACTGTCAGATGAGGGAATGAATGCCCATATGTCAATTCTCGACATATCGATGCACTCTGTCTTTGCAGACAGTGCGACATGGTAGGTTACCTATACGAGAGGCGCGACGGTGTCGCAGTTCACTAATGAATAAGACATGACGAGCAAGCAACAGACAAAGAACAGAGGCTCAGGAAAACACAGTGTCGCTCTATTTTCACTGCCCAGGTGCGACAGGCGAGTTCTAGATTCAAAAAATGAATCAGATCTAAAAAATGAACCAGAAACATGTTTGAAACTAAGTTGTACAAACTCAAAGGAAGAAGATCAAGATCTTCAACGAGAAGATCTGACAATGGAATCAATCCTAAGAAAGAAAATGGAAAAAAGATAACAAGGCTTGTGACAAGTAATCGACTGAAAATGACTCAGATTAACAATCACTAAATAAGAATACTCCCTAGTATGGTCGCTAGATTTGTTACCAGACAATCCACTCGATTGGAGGCGAGCCGAATCTCCCTAGCTCAATGCAAGTCTAGAACAAATAGAACAGACTACAAACAGGTTTCCTAGATCTACTTAAGGATCAAGTACTAGATGTCTTACCTCTTTGATTTCGCTATCCTTTTTCCCGAATGTTGCTCCACGTCCCGAGGTTGTCAGATCCAAGCTGCAAGACCTGTTAAGACATAGAAAAGAGAAACGAGTAAAGAGCATCTATACAATAAGAGATCTATGTAAACAGTTAAGCAGGTAAACAACACAACATCATCACACATTAAGAACGATATTGGTGGGAAGCATTTGTATTACTGCAAATAGAGGAGTACATGATAGAGATATAGAACCACAACCAATGACTTAACGTAGCAGCCCTTATCCACACAAGCCAATTGCCAAGCCCTTCCAAGGAAGCATGAATTCTCCAAGAGGTGAGTGAAGGTGTCTTGAGAGAGATTTCACCAGCATGTAGATACCATAGTCTTCCTCCCTTTGGTATGGGAGTGAGCCTCAAATATATAGGACTAAGTGGATGAGGTAATGGATAGGATAGGATGAGAGATGGTAGGAGAGAGATAGGGGATATTCCCAACAGGCTAGGGGTCGAGTACCAGCTCTCTAAGAGATCAGGGATAAGCCCCCAAATGGGCAAGCTTCGAGAAAGATCTCGAAATGGCTATTTTTTTCCATTAACAGACCTTGTCGCACTCTGCTATGGAGCAACCTGCGACGTCGCATGTTGCTAGTGTGCAACCTACGACGACCTCTCAAAAGGGTGTACAAGCTGAGTACAAATCCTCCAAATGATCACTTGGTCCAGATGACTTCAGGAATGTATACACTAAATCATAATGATGGGTAGATTTTAGGTGTAACAACAGTCAGGGCGGGGGGGTTGATATTGAAAAGACAGTCGATGTGACTTTAGAGAAACCCAAAAATTCTTTAACCCTGAGGTATTGCATGTAATATTTTGCTTGGAGTACAGGGAACTGTGGCATGCAGGATTTCACTGGAGAATTGCAACTGTAGGCTCGATGATTCTTATGCTCTCTATTACCTTGTATGACATGGGATGGACGGTTTGAGTCTTCTCATGTTTAAATTGCTAGATAACTGGCAGAAACAAGCTTTTTGTCACATTCAATCACACTTTAGTTGCAATATTATTGTCCTAGAGAACTGAATGTTGGGAATTTGAGGGAAATGGGATATACCTAGATATTTATGTAAACCAGTGAGAATTTGAAACATGTCCATTGGCATTGATGCCTACTGCCAGACATCAAGCCCAAATTTATATGGCTCTGAGCTAGTTACTGTCATCCCTCCTCTCTTTATGATGTCCCCAATTAGATTCCAATACGTGTCCGATCCCCATGTCACTTCTTTACCATCAATATTGTCCATAGAGCCATATAAACTACAAACTCCATACTCAAATCCTTCATTTCTAGGACCACCATAAAACAGAACCTGCCTCCTAGGTTCTCCTACAAGATCAGAGTTATGTTCTCCAGATTCTTGTCTCTGGAGATCAGACTAGTTAAGCTAGAAGATCAGAGTAATGTTCTACAGAGTCCAGATAACCTATTTGAGGATCTCTTTATCATAGCTTAACTAGAAAGATCAAACTAGATGGTTTATTTATGTATGTACCGCTTAGACCACAGTTCTCTCTAGATGCCACTATCAAAAAGTTTATTGGCTTCTTCTCTGTCTGATGATTTTGTTAGGGTGTCATCTTTATCCTCCTCTCTTTTTCTTTCTCGTCCACACATGCCTTGAGGTGCCACCTTTTGACTGGATATTTATTATTGTTTCACCATTTTGTTTTTTTTAAGGAGTTGCTATCACACTACCACTATGTACTTGCACTGGATTATACTTCTGAGTCCAATTGACCTACTTTTGTGGTCATTTATTGAACATTAATAAAAAATGTTATCTTGTCTTAGCTCATCTGGTTACTTGAATACGTTAACATATATTATTCCTCTATTTATTTGTTTGAAGTGTGTATGAAATTTCTGAATATATATATATATATATATATATATATAAATAAAATTTATATATAGGCTTAGGCTTGTATTTGAAACAAAACAGGTTTGTCATTAAGGTAATGAGTGGCATTTGAAAAATAGTTGTGAGATGTTTTTTTCTCCTGAACATGCTTATCCACTGTATGCCTCAAGGGAAATATTGGATTCCAACGAGGTGCATAAAACTGCTTGACCTTGGGAGGCTGTCCTATGTTCTCTTGATATTTTCTAGAACATGGGATTGAAACTGTTGTTATTAATTTTGTAGGCACATAATGGTCCCGTGGCAGACATGGCCTGTTATGCATCTGGAGGATTACTTGCTATGGCTCGTGCAGATAGAAATATTCTTGTTTGGGATGTGGATGGAGGGTACTGCACACATTCATTTAGAGGACACAAAGGAGTTGTAACTACAATCATATTCCATCCGGATCCCCATCGCCTTTTGGTAAGGTGTTATGATTAAAGTAATGTTAATTATTTTTTAGTATATCTTTTGTTTATGAGATAAAATATATGGTGGCCTCATTGAAGTGAGTCATTTGTTTATTGACATAAATTTATGAACATGTAATCTTAAAAAGATGTTTCTCTTCAAATATAACAGTGTACTGTACAGGCATGGCGATTAAATTTTTCTATGTTGCTTCTTGTTGCTGTTTTCTGGAAGTGATGATGCAACAGTTCGAGTATGGGATCTTGTAGCTAAGAAGTGCATTTTTGTGCTTGAAAAACATTATTATACCGTGACAAGTTTGTCAATCTCTGAAAATAGTTGGAATTTGCTTAGTGCTGGTAGAGATAAGGTATTGTCTAATGTTAATTATGGCAGGTTATAAGGTTTTTATTCAATTTTATATGCAAAGTAATAAATCAATTGGCCATTTCAATTTTATTAGTTATTGGTGAGTTAGGCATGCAGAGTGGTTTTGGGTTGTCTATGATGTCTATATGAAAAACTTCTATATAACGTTATTTATAGAGGTTTCTTCATTTTACAAAGTACCATGCATTGCAGACAAAAATATAGTATTTGGCTATGGCTTGGACAAAAAAAATATTGTTTAATGGTGCAGTGGTTAAAAGGCACTTCAAACTCGTCCTTGTCCCTGAACTGGTGATTTGAAGGGCATTTTACTGAGATTGCATTCTTGATCAAAATGTCGTCTTAGCCAATACATATCTTTATCTCATAAAAATATTTGACAGCATTAGTCTTGGACTCCAACTTTAGTTTCATTAATCTTTTACGTTTTTACTATTTTTCTGAAGGTGCTGCTTAATAAGCTCTAGACTTTGGTGCATAATTTTGGAAACAGATTCCCCCAAATGAACCTTTTAGGGTGATATTAGGATATGTACGAGACGAATTGTACAATACTCGTGAACGTACTCGCCAATTACTTTATAATGGAATTTCTGACATACCAGATGAAGTAACCTTTACAAATGTTGATGAGGTACAAATAGATTCCCAAGTTATGCATATTTTGTATTTGCTGCTGGCATACATGTATTGTTAGTTTGTCTCACATTGTCTTGCTTTTGCTTTCAATTTTTGGAGCCACTTGAACTTTGTTACCGATCACTGTCTTCTACTGGGGACCAACTAATTGCAGATGTAAGTCTTCTTGATTTCATGTGTCAAGTTTCAACATTCGGTTTGTCACTTGTCAGGTTGGATATTATAAAGGAATCTGACAGACACACTGATGTTGTTGATGCAATTAAAAGGAATTTAGGCATTGTATCATACAAAGAGTGGTCTAAGGATCAATGGAAATCATGTCTCTTGTCAGAATTGTAAGGGAAACAACCTTTGTTTGGGCATGAACTCCCAAAGACAGATGTTACGTGCAAAAATATATTTGCACTTAATAAATGCAGTTGAAAGACTTGAAGGACTAGTACAAGGTAAGCCATTATGGATCTATAGTAACTTGGTAATCATTATTTTGTATGCTTGAATGATGCAAACTTTGTTTGAATATCATCATTGTCAAGCAATAAAAACTTCTTAAAGGGTGCTAGCTCAATGGTAGAAAACCTGCCCAATTATAGGAAGGAGATTGGTGGTTCGATTCCTCCGTACCCTATCATAAATTAGTGACTAAGAAAACGACTAAATTTGCATATATACGACTATTAGTAGCTAATTTCCAGTATCTTATAGCGCGACTAACGTTTAGTCGTATTTAGCTTAGTCATTAATATGTTATCATCTAGTAGTTTATTTAGTCGTATATTTGGTCATTAATTGTGGCATTCAATGACTATCGATGACTAAATCAATGACTAAATCAGTGACTATCGATGACTAATAAGTCAACCAATTAATGACTAGTGAAATACGACTAGCTATAAGATAGTGGAAATCATATACTATTAGTCACAGACTCAAAAATAGTCATTTATAGTCGAATTTTAGTCATTAATTCCTCATTTTGTACTAGTGATCACAGAAATCAATAGATATTGATATGGATGAGATCATGCGCGATACTGACATTGGATATTCGCTAGACCCAAATAAGATGATAGATAAGACTATAAAAAAAATCACGAGGATATCATTCGTCTGGTATTCATTCATCCGCAGACAAATGAGATTAGAGCAAAGGTTAATGTTTTGGTAAAGAGATCTCAGGCCTTGAAATTAATTTGCGGGATCTTGAATTAGAAGATAAATTCATTTAGTATTTTATAATTTTTACTTGTATATGATCGTGAACTAAAATATGGTTTGTATTTACAGGATTTTTTGCGCCCACACACTAGTGGTCAACGCGGTGTTTGTATGAAGACAATTTGTTAATGCAGACAAAAACGGATCTCTCTAGCCTAAATGGTTTAGGTCTAGTACAAAAGAGTACACAATATAAGATCTTTCCTAGTTAGATTAAATTTCAAGATGATTCAAGGAATGAATTACCTTATGATCGCAATTCCTTTCTCTTTACTTGATCTACTTCCAGTTCCTCAATCTCCTCTTGCAAGACAAGATAGAGAAAATGGAAACAAGCAAACGACGTGAAATAATATAATTATGAATCTAACTAGATAACTAGTCAAAGAAGCAAATCATGAAAAACATTACAAGACATAACATGTTTATGGAAAGAGATTTATATTAGATGCAATTGCAGAAAATACAAAATTGGGAGAGTTACAACCGATGCTTTGACATTGTGACTCCAACTCCAATGATCTTGCCTCAAAGATCCAAAGCCTCCTAGTCTCCTATGGATGAAGAAGATAGTATGACCAAATTACAGAAGCATATGGGTGCATAATCCTTCCTCCCTTAAGAATAGAGAGGGGGATTGTATATATACGGCTAAAGGGATAGAATAGGTTGAGGATTTAGGGGAGAGGTGTAAGGGATCATCCCACTAGGTTAAGAGATCAAGAGCCACCTATCCAAGCATCTAGGGATAAGCCTCCACATCACCAAGCTTCAAGAAATCGCTCGAAGCTTCCTTTTATCCACTTTAACCAACTCCAACGCACCTTGCATGAAGGAAACCCACGTCAAAAGTAGATCACTGCACCCTGTACAAAGGCACATTGCGTCAGCAATGCGCACTGCTAAGGTGCATAGTGCATCACCTTGAGTTCGATGCTCCTTGCATGAAGGAAGGGTTTGTCGGGGTGACTACAAAAGGTAAGGGAAAGGAAAACAACCTTCCTTTTGATTTTTTAGCCCAGGTAACATCAAGGATTAATGCATAGGGAGTACACATGACTCATGGTGACGAGATTTTGGTGTAACAACGTTGGTACTGGTGATGCTCATGGAGAGTCTTCACATGAGAAAATGACTCCACTTGCATCTCATGTGCCATGGTTGTCCACTAAACAGTCGAAAACACATTCCGTGACACCCCCGAGGCCAGATGTGAGTGCACCCACTAGTGGTTGGCACACGTTAGATCGTCCATAAGAAGGGGTCGATGTAGAGACTAGTAATATTGATATTGCTCAAGCAAGATTTCCTAGATATTCCCGTGTCACTAGCACGGGTACACTATAGACCACATTTTTGGTGGACGAAGAGCTCATTCCCATAAATATAGAGAATATCCCAGGTATTTATACATTTTTCAAGTTATTTTTTATAATTTGATTGTAATATACTGATAAAACATTGTTTTTCAACTAATGATGGCATGACCGTCTTGCAGGAAATGATGTTTTTTATAAACATATAAATGATTTGTCATTGGAGATATTTGGGCCCACCATCCGCAAAAGGTGGCATAAACAAAGTAAAAATTTAAAAGATGAGCTCACTAATCGCTTAGTTGGCATGTTTGGCAGTGAGACCTTTAATCGAGCAGAGGTCCTAAAGAAGGCTGGCCAACATATGAAGATTGTGAGGGACCAATATAGGGTTCATCTAGAAAGGAACCCTAGGTATGAGTGCCCTCCAATGATTCTAGGAAGAGAGTTGAAATCCCTAGTGGAAGATGGAAAGGAGAGGGCTTTGAGAAAAGAAGGAAAACTACCACCAAACACAAGAAGGTATGCAATACTTTCCACAATGTAATTATAAACCTTATTATTAATAATTTTTAGATCTGAAACATCTAATGTATTTCAACATTTTCATAGGTTTTTAGACACATCAAAGGCCACAAAGTCAAGATAAGAAAAAATTGCTCAGCACAAGCTTGGGCTTGGTGGTTATTCGAATTTGGCAACATGAATTGTAAGTGTCAAAAAACCAATATTGCGTCCAAATAATAAATTGCAAATTATTTTCGTTTTATTGCACTGTAAAAGGCAAATTCATGACATTATGCAAATATGTAAGCCAACCGATTCAAGGAAGTGCCAACAAAGGAAGACTTGAAGCTTAGCTTCCATCACAGATTTGGAGCTATTGTTGAACGTTGGAAAAGCTTGTCTGGGAAAACACAGTATTTGGGTGATCCATCTTGTGCACAGGTATATAAAATCAATATAGTTTAATGAATATTTATTACTTGTGCAATCTATTCGTTATAAATATTTGCCATAAAATATTGACTTTGTTTTGAGCAGGAAAGCAACAATCCACTTAATGTTGAGGATGGAGAACAACCCATCGAAGATCATTCTTAAAATCCTAGTAATGAATGTATTCATATGTTACAATTTAAAATGTTGCATTGCAAATGGTGAATATTAATTGTAATTTTCCATGTTTCAACTGCAGAGCATGTAGAGGGTCACAATATACAAGACGAGCCTAGACAGGAATATGAAGTACGTGATGTGGCCACATTAGGTTAAAAACACCTCTATAATGTTTTTTTAATGAAATACTTGTCATTATAATAAGAGAAGATATCAATGTAACATTTTTACATTATCGGAGCAAATCCAGACCCCTTGCTGTAGCATCCACGTCATGATTACTCGACTAGGAAGACAGTACGACAAGTTGTAGATGCCACAAGAATTGAACAACAAGTTGCATAAGATGAGTTGCTTGCTAATTTTGTCAAAAGAAAAAAACCTAGAAAGAAGTGACTGAAGAAACACTATGTATACTTATTTTTGATAATATAATGTCATGCATTATTTATTTCCTACTGAATGAATTAGTGGTTTAATGAATGTTATATTTTAATGAATGAATAGTAAATGTTTCTTTATGATGAAATCTGCATGTTTGCACATAATTTTTTTTTTTCAATTACATGCATTGGGTATGGGGAATTGAGAGTGATGCGAGGGGGGCGAGGGCCCATAATAGCTTCCACCTTCACATGGTTGGCCCTATTCAGTAGAAAATATTAAATTATTCTTGAAACAAATAGGAGATCAATGAGGTATTTATACCTCTTATCAATGAAGTAGCTTCAATACCTATCATAACTGAGACCACACTATTATGATCACAAGATCATCTAGGTTTCAACAAATCAAATCCTTGACACGTGCAAGTGATCATCTCAATCACACAAGGGTTTCACCATTAAAAAGCCACTCCTAGGTTCACCAACCAAAATATTTGGCCTTCAAAACAACAAGAAAGAAATTCCAACCTAATAAACCCCCCCTAGCTATAAGAAGTCAACTCCAACCAAAGATAGCCGCTTCGTCATTCATATCACATAAGTGAACATCCAAGCACATCATCACATCACATTCCCAAGAAAGGAATATCTCCAAACTCCCTCAATCATGACATAAAATCAAGCTCCAAGTCCTCCAAATAAAGCATCTCACCATGCTCAAGGTCTTCGCGTTAGTGCTCTTATAGACAATAGGTCCATTTATCACCGCTAAAACCTACCCTATACAATATATAGTCTTTCCAAAACCGGATACGTTTTCCCATACTATAGATTACATGATTATGATGCCTAAAGTTTCCCATACTAGAAAACATTTTGTGAATAGGTTGAAGGAATCATGCCTTCAACAGTTCAAAAACTATCTACATTTGTCATTCTCAAAGATATGATGCACTTGCAGAAAGCAATCATCCATGACATGGAGACTGAATTTGGCACAGCTAGGGTCTATAAAGAAGACAAAAAACAAATGTCTCAAAATTGCAAGCGATTCCAGTATATGTTTCGGGACAGGGCGTCCAAGGCTAGGCTTGCCAAACTTCGTGCCACACATCATAGAGGCCATAAAGGTCTACATGACTTTATCTGTACTTTTTAAAGTATATTTAATTTGTGAAATGATATTTCTTTTAATTCCTAAAAAAAGTAAATGATTGCATAATAATTAGTTTAACTAGTCCATGTGTCATGTGTTTTACAGGAGGAGAAACATGGCCAGCATCCAACACCATTTGAAAAAAAATGTTTCAAAGCAAAAAATGGACCGACTTTGTAATATGGATGGAGAATGAGGTATCAATATTTGACTAATAACTCTTGTTCATAAATTTTACTAAACTACCATTCTTTCTTTGGGAATCTATAATATTAGGTGGTTTATCACATTTAATAGAGTTGAACTTAGGCACACTACACCCTTCCAAATATAGAATAGGTTGTCCCATGTAATACCTATCCTCATCCCATTCATAACCAATAAGAAATTGAATGACACATCAGTTCCATCCCTTTGCATTCCTTTTTGTTGTAGATGTGAACAACAACCCTCATCTTTCTCATTACCTTGGTCTTCTAATTTGGTTCAATGGTAGTGGAGAATGTTGAATCTCTTTATGGACATTGAAATTTGCCTCATACCAGAAATTATTGAGTATCAAACACACATACTCCAAGATATTGACAATGAGGGTCAGTGCATGGAGTTAGTCATATTTTAGAATCCTTATAAATTTTTGTGCTAACATAATATTGTTGGGATCCCATACCTCTCACATAAGTAGAGAAATGACATAGTATTTCCATTCATATAATAATTTTTACTCTTTTATTTGTACATAGCTTCTTAGGAGTCATGAGGGTTTCCTTATTAACCTTAGGAGGAGTTATGAATTCTAGAGGATATGTCTTTATTGGGGCTTGATTCTTCTGACTTGGGTTTTCTCCTATGGGGAATATGGTGGAGATGATCATATCACTTGTATGTTCATTCTTATTCACTCTTATATAGAAATGTGACCTAGAAAAGGAATGCACTTGTCCTCTCTCTCTCTCTCTCTCTCTCTCTTGGAGTCTTCACTTGTACTTGGTATATATTTCACTCTCGAGGAGGCATGGTTTCTTAGTCTTTTTGGAATTTCTTGGAGCATCTTGGAGTTATAGGGTTAGGGTTTATCCATTGGATCTCGGATATTAGGTTTTTTAGGGAAAATTCTAGGGTGGGTTGGTGAAGAAGAGAAGAGGAGGAGGATGTATTTCCTGGGAGGTTGCTTTAGAGAGATTCTAGCACTTGGATATTCTTGGTGGAGCTAAGGCTTGTTTATTTACCCTACCTAGGGATTTTTGGATAAGTGGAGTTTTTGTACTATCCTTGACATAAGGATCTGGTATGTACTAGGTCATCATGTGATTCAACATGCCACCTTATGGACAAGTTATCACTCCACAATAACTAGATATTACAACTCAAAGGATTGGTGCACCCAATTGATTAAAGTTGACCACATCTATCTAAGATAAATGCAACTGATCAAGTTTGACTAAGTTAGCTCTCGTTCCAGTTAAATTACTTCTAGCAGTTGAGGATTTATTTATCCTTGTATACTATGCCCAAAGTAAGTCATTGTGGATCACCTCCTTTAATGTACTTGATCATCTGATAAGTAAGAATATTTAGAATTTTACCTGTAAATGATTCCACATTTGATACAATGAGTTTCACAATTTTTTGTTTTGATATGAATTGTATCTTATTTGCATGATCAAACTTAGTACAATCATTAAAATTGAGTCACAATGATCATTCACATCACACTAGTCCTTTAGTTATTTAACTCATTCTTTTATACCAACAATAAATACAAAATAATCAATCTTGATGCTCCTTTTAATTTTGAATTGTTCATTATTATTTTTTATTATTATTGTTTCATTATGTGTTGGATGTTCACACCTGTTTCCTTGGTTCATCAATGCACATTCTTTTGGGTAACTATCTAAAATTATAATTAGATTCTCATATACACATTTAAATGGCTTATGCACCCTTATTGTTTGATCACCACAAACTTATGTTAGACTTGATTGTTGTTCATAGTAATTGTATCTATTGTGTTATTTATATTGCAATGTTGTGGGTTTCATTATTTTAGCATGTTTAACACAAAACTTGATCAATCTATCAAATATTGAAGAAAAGTTTGCAACACCATATCTAATCTTACTCATAACATTTTCACTTACTTTCTTTGGATTTGTTTGATAAATTATATATTGTGTATGACACTAATCTAATCCTACTCATAGCATTTTCACTTACTTTCTTTGGATTTGTTTTCATAAATATATATTGTGTATGAAATTTTGAAAATAGGAGAGAATTGATTTTTCCGTTAGATTGACTTTCTTGTTTCTCTTAATTAGTTTATACAAGATAAAAGGAAGTAAAAATAAAGAATACGATATTTTTTTTTAACTTTGTCTTGAAGCCAAAAGGTAAACACAATATGTTTATAATGAGATGAAAGGAAGTAAAAATAAAAAATACAAGGTTTTTGCTTAACTTCCCCTCAAAATAAAAAATAAAAACACAATAAAGATAAAGGATGTGAGTAGCTTAATCCCTACCGTTTGAATTAAAAAATTAAAACAAAATAAGACATTTGAAGAAGAAAACTCAATAATATACATGGAAAGATCTAAATAAAAATCCAGTTAAAAGCTTTAAAAAAATAAGGTTTACCACATTGAAACATATAATGCTCTAAATTAAAGTAAAAAATAGAAGAATCTATCTTAACCCATTGTGCCTCAATTTATTTTTTATTCTTTTGTGCTTAATAAATCTAGCATTAAAATGAATTTATAATAATCTCATTACAATTCAATACTTTAAATAACTATCTAAAAAAAAATAACTACCTTCAAGAATAAATCTCAGCATTAACACTCCCAAAACCTCACCACCTGAAAACAATAACTATTAAATTATCCTGATGATCATCATCATCATCATCATCATCCCCTCACTTCCTCATCATCACCCCCATCCTCATCATCACCATCATCATCATCTTGGCCATCACCTTCATCATCAACATCATCATCATCATCATCAACATCATCATCATCATATTCATCATCATCATCATCTTCATCATCAGCATCATCTTCTTCATCATCATCATCATCATCATCATCTTCTTCATCATTGATAATGATGATGATGATGATGATGATGATGATGATGATGGATGATGATGAATATGAGTATGAAGATGAAGATGGTGATGCTGATGATGACGAATATGATCATCATCATCATCCTCATCCTCCTCCTCCTCCTCATCATCATCATCATTTTGGCCATCATCTTCATCATCATCTTGGACATCATATTCATCATCAATATCATCATCATCGTCATCATCATCAACAACATCATCATCATCATCAAAATCATCATCATCATCATCTTCATCATCATCATCTTCTTCATCATCATCATTGATAATGATGATGATGACGAAGATGATGATGATGATGACGAAGATGATGATGATGATGACGATGATGATGATGATGATGGATGATGATGAAGATGAGTACGAGGATGAAGATGTTGATACTTATGATGAAGAATATGATCATCATCATCCTCATCATTGTCATCATCCTCGTCATCATCATCATCTCCATCATCATCATCATCACCATTATCACCCACTTCCTCATCATCATCCCCATCCTCAGCATCATCATCATCTTCTTGGCCATCATCTTCATCATCAACATCATCATCCTCGTCATCATCATCATCAACATCATCATCTTCATCTTCATCATCATCATCATCTTCTTCTTCATCATCATCATTGATAATGGTGATGATGACGAAGATGATGATGATGGTGATGATGATGATGAAGATGAGTACGAAGATGAAGATGATGATGTTGATGATGATGAATATGATCATCATCCTCCTACTCCTCCTCCTCATCATCATAATCATATTCGTCATCATCATCATCATCATCATCATCCTCCTTCTCCTCCTCCTCCTCATCATCATCATCCTCGTCATCATCATCATCTCCATCATCATCATCATCATTATCACCCACTTCCTCCTCCTCCTCATCATCATCATCCTCTTCCTCATCATCATCTTGGTCATCGTCTTCATCATCATCTTCATCATCAACATCATCATCATTGACATCATCATCATCCATTGTCTTCATCATCATCTTCATCATCATCATCATCCATTGTCTTCATCATCATCTTCATCATCATCATCATCTTCTTCTTCATCATCATCATTATCAATGACGATGATGACGAAGATGATGATGATGATGATGATGAAGATGAGTACAAAGATGAAGATGATGATACTGATGATGAAGAATATGATCATCCTCCTCCTCCTCCTCCTCCTCCTCCTCATCTTCATAATCATCTTGGTCATCATCATCCTCATCATCATCATCCTCTTCATCGTCATCATCCTCGTCATCATCATCATCTCCATCATCATCATCATCATTATCACCCACTTCCTCATCATCATCCTCATCCTCATCCTCATCCTCATCATCATCATCATCATCTTTGTCATCATATTCCTTATCATATTCACCATCAACATCATCATCATCATCATCATCATCATCAACATCATCATCTTCATCATCATCATCATCATCTTCATCATCATCATTGATAATGATGATGATGACGAAGATGATGATGATGGTGATGATGATGATGAAGATGATGGATGATGATGAAGATGAGAATGAAGATGAAGATGATGATGTTGATGATGATGAATATGATCCTCCTCCTCCTCCTCCTCCTCCTTCTCCTCCTCCTCCTCATCATAATCATCTTCGTCATCATCATCATCATCATCATCCTCATCATTATCATCCTCATCATCATCATCATCCTCGTCATCATCATCATCTCCATCATCATCATCATCGTTATCACCCACTTCCTCATCATTATCCTCATCCTCCTTATCATCATCATCCTCATCATCATCTTTTTAATTATCTTCATCATCATCTTGGTCATCATCTGCATCATCAACATCATTATCATCGTCATCATCATCATCAACATCATCATCCTCATCTTTGTCATCATCATCTTCTTCATCATCATCATTGATAATGACGATGATGACGAAGAAGAAGATGATGATGATGATGATTATGATGATGATGATGAAGATGATGGATGATGATGAAGATGAGTACGAAGATGAAGATGATGATGTTGATGATGACGAATATGATCATCATCCTCATCCTCATTCTCATCCTCATCCTCATCAACATCAGCATCATAATCATCTTTGTCATCATCAGCATCATCATCATCATCCTCATCCTCATCATCCTCATCATCCTCATCATCCTCATCATCATCATCATCTCCATCATCATCATTATCGTTATCACCCACTTCCTCATCATCATCCCCATCCTCATCATCATCATCATCATCATCTTGGCCATCATCTTCATCATCATCATCATCATCATCATCATCATCATCATCATCATCATCATCATCATCATCTTCATCATCATCATCTTCTTCATCATCATCATCATGATGATGATGATGAAGATGATGGATGATGATGATGATGATGAAGATGATGGATGATGATGAAGATGAGTACAAAGATGAATATGATGATGCTGATGATGACGAATATGATGTTCATCATCATCATCATCGTTATCACCCACTTCCTCATCATCATCCTCATCATCATCATCATCATCATCATCATCTCCATCATTACCATCATCGTCATCACCCTCTTCCTCCTCCTCCTTCTCATCATCATCATCATCATCTTGGTCATCATCTTCATCATCAACATCATCATCATCATCAACATCATCATTATCATCAACATCATCATCATCATCATCTTCATCATCATCATCTTCATCCAATCAATAGGATTTTTGTATGGATGCATATTTGCTTGAGCTATGGTTTGGTGTGATTTTACTAAATAGTGCGTATGCAATACATAGCGCGTACGCACCGCATAGCGTGTACGCACTATTAGTGCGTACACGCTATTTATGTGTACGCGCATTTAAAATCAATGCGCACACGCCATTTAAATTTTTAAGTTTTGGCAGGTACAAGTTATCATGGTTTTTCTCCTCTTGATGATGGGCCTAGCTTGTGGCCCAAAATGTCGAGTTCAAATAATTCCAACACAGTTTTATGGTATTCTTTGAGATAAATTCATACTATATAATTCGGATGCAACAAGATATTCGGTGGATTCATATGTCATACTATATAATTAATATGCACAATTGTAATGGGTGGAGTCATATATAATAATATATAATTCATATGCAATAAGATATTGGCTGGAGTATATGAGAAAGAAACCAAATGAAGAGAGGAAGAGATTAAGAGTTTCAAAATAAATAATCGAGGGAATACATTACCAAATGGATGATGGGAATTTAGTTCAAATAGTTGTAAAAATATGTGGGTAGAAGAACACATTAGAAAAATATGATACTTCATGCAACAACTTGGAGCTTAAAAGGCATTTAGATGCATTAAGCATCATTATAGGATGTTCCTACATGAAGGCATGATATTTCTATGTGACCAAATACATAAATAATTATTACATAATTTGTTTATACATACCTACACAACCAAATAGGAAATAGTACAATGCAACTACAATGGGTGTTGGAATAGAAGCAAAGATCACCCCAAGTTTTTCTAGAACCATAAAACATGCAATTACCAATGCAATATCATAGACGAGAGGACTATTCCCAAAATGATAACAATATACCAACTTGAGTTGATCATCACCAAGAATAGAGAATAATATCATAAATCCTACTTCTATATTGAGCACCCTAAGTCTCCTAACTCATGCCAATCCCAAGAAACCATCATTCTCACTACAAGATCCCAAAATAAGACACAAATTCCAAGGGATTATCACTATTATATCTTAGCAATCGGTGATCCCACCTCCATAGATTGCATTTCCCACCACTGCAACAAATGTTTGACAGTGTTATGAAATCCCTTTCTCTTCCTACTTTGTAAGATAAATTTGAGAACATGCCCAATTGCCACAAACCCCA
This sequence comes from Larix kaempferi, assembly GCA_027924585.1. Classification (NCBI taxonomy): domain Eukaryota; kingdom Viridiplantae; phylum Streptophyta; class Pinopsida; order Pinales; family Pinaceae; genus Larix; species Larix kaempferi. The sequence continues at coordinate 6,279,736 of BSBM01000393.1, read as the reverse complement.
ACATCTAAGTACCCCCAATAAAACACATTGTTACACACTCTAGTCCTCACTATGAAGATTTTGCCAATAAATTTTTTAAATTGATAGGTCTTGAAGAGGTTGTTGACCCATGAAGCAGGGAAGACTAGTAGCATATTCTAGTTGGAGGATAGCTTGAGAATATTTATGGCCTAGATTCTCACATTGATTAATTATTCAGAGTAGTGTTGTCATCTCTTCTGACCACTTTGTTGTGTAGAATAAGGACCAAATAAAAAATCCCCAAAGGTCATGAAGGCTTACATGTCTTGTTCTTCACAGACCCAATCATCCTATAACAATTCGATACAAAGAGGATGGAGTTGTGTATGACTCCTCCTAGATTAAATACACTCCAAACAAGAGAAATGTACCTTCCATTATTGTACCTGGTAAAAAATGTCATCACAATCGATCCCTAGCCATCCAAAAGCACTCCAAATCAAACTCTCAAAATACCTCTTACAAAACTAACAACCATCTTGTTGTGATGATGGTTGTAGTATCCAAATGAACTAGCATATAGGATATAAGTGTAGTACCTTGTGAAGAGGGTTACATGAGGTCCAAGGAGATTGTAAAGGTCACCAACCAATATGCCAACCATTGCAAATGTCATGCACATGGAAATGCTGGCATCATTTTTGGCCTTGTCATTCTCGTGGCCACCTCCTCCCATTCCTTAGAGAATGTTAAACATGACTAGGTAGTAGAAGCAAACTAGTGCAATCAGGGCATTTTGCAAATGTTGTGAATCCACATGCATTTGTTAAATTTTTTTCTTATAGGTGTGTGATCTAGACCAATTTATAAATAACAAAAATAATAACAATAATATGATTTTAAAGTTGCCGAGAGTGATTTGTAAGAGGAAACACATGTTCTTAACCATAGGTCCACTTTGACTTCTTCTAATTGACTCGCATTTAACATATACCAAATAATATTTATGCTTATAGGAGAAAGCCTTAAAATCATGAGAAATAATTTAAACTTATATATAATGTTTAATGGTCTCCTTGTTTTATGGCTTCTTCTCATGGATTCTTATTTAAGCTAGAGGGCACGATTTATATGATAGGAAACACATGTTCCTAACCATAGACCCACTTTCGTTTCTTTTAATTAACTATCACTTAACATATACCAAATAAGATTTATGCTTATTTAACATGTACCAAATAAGATAATTTATGGTTATAAGAGAAAGGTTTGAAATACTTATATATAATGTTTATTGCTCTCCTTGCTTCTCATGTATGCTTTTTTCATATATATCCATTAAGAATCCACTTTTTAAAGTAGTTAATAAATCTAGGAGAACAAAGAGCCCCTTGCATGAAGGAAAATTAAAAATCCACTTATAAAGATAAATATTTAAATAAAAATAAATATTATATATAAATCAAATATGAGATATCTTTGTTGTTGTTGACAAGGTCATAAATTATGATCTTATGGTTGTGCTTTCAATATTATGCATGGCAAAGAAAATTAGAGGTGTGAAAGTTGGAAAAGTCACCAAAATTCAATTTATTGAAATCTATCTATATATATATATATATATATATATATATGGTCGAGAGTACGCATGGGGGAGACGACTTCACTTTTGTTTTGTGTGTGTGCTTTTCTAAACTCGATTTGAAGGTGTTGTTGGTTGCTGTTATAATTTTAGTCTTAAAAACAAGACACTGAAAGAAGACTCAGAGTATTATTAAGTATGTAATAACAATCACAAGGACTTACTAATTAAAACTTCTCGTGTTTTTTGTGCAGGCTTTTCAAACTTGTTCGCGCGCTTTTGTGGGTGTTCATGTTTTTGTTTTTGTGAATGCTTTTCAAATTCGTTGGCATAGGGTTCTATTGTTTTATAAATTGATGTAAAGATATTGAATTTTCAAAGCCACTGTGAAACAGATCAGGCATGAACACTTTGGCCCAGAACACAAGACTAGAAGGTGTTGTTGTTCAGCGGTTCTCAACTGCTCTCGAACCAGCTCGTGCTTTTCGAATCTGAGTCTTGAAAACACAACCTCTGGAGTTCAAGAACATTTAAACATGGTATGAATACTTTGGTAGGTTTAAGTGGTTACAGGAATAAAATGGCTTGTTTTTTGGAGAACAATAACAAGAGGATAATTTGCTTTTGTTTTTGTTTTTGTGCATGCTTTTCAAACTGGCTAGCATAGGGTTCTCAACTTCTATTGTTTTATAAATTGATGTAAAGATATTGAATTTTCAAAGCCACTGTGAAACAGATAGGTATGAACACTTGAAGGTGCTACTGTTCAGTGGTTCTCAACTGCTCTCAAACCAGCTCTAGCTCATGCTTTTCTAATCTGAGTCTTGAAAACACAACCTGATTAGGAGTTGTGGTTCTACTTGTCTAGGTGAGTTTTTAATTTGATTTTATAAATTGATGTAAAGACGTTAAATTTGGAAGAACGTTTATACTCTAACTGTGAATCAAAAATAGGGTATGAATACTTTGGCCTTAACATGGTATGAATACTTTGGCAGGTTTAAGTGGTTACAGGAATAAACTGGTTTGTTTTTTGGAGAACAATATGCTAGAATAGCAATAGGAGGATAAAAACGCCGAGGAAAGAACCGGAACTCAATCACCTCTCACTCCCACTCACGTCATTACAGGTACTTCGATGTAAATAGTGATTTATTTTCTTTTCTAAATGGATGGCAATTTTTTTTAATCTGTGTTGCAAGGCGTTTTTCTTTTTCCAGATCCTTTAATCAACGGACTTTTCGAAGATGTTGTTCTTGGTGAAGTCCTGATGCGAGTGCCTTGGTATGATTTGCCAATTTTAAAAACGTTGAATCGAAGTTGGGCCCATGCCCTTACAGATCGCTTTTCACTTTATGTTGGTCGGCGTCAACTTACTCTCTCCAACTCCCTTGTTATATACCGTATTCCAAGTTGGAGATACCCAAATAGTTACCTTGGTCTGTGGGTTTACAATTATGGCCATGCTTTTTGGAGGCTTCCAATACCTCCAATACCTGAAAACTTGCACAGATCCACAGATTTTGTGTTGGATGATAATTATGCTTGTATATTTGCCTTCACCGGAGTTAGAAAAGAATATGGCAGCTTGAGATACAAGGTGAGCATGCTTGTTAGTTTTTCAGAATTTCAATTTGATCTAGGATCTTAACTGAGAGAATAACATGTACAACATATCTACAACATATCAAACATGGATTGTCACATCCCCATTTTCGACCCTATTGCATTAAAATTGTAAATGATGTAAAAATTGTTATTAAATCATGGTGAGGATCTCAAGGCCAAGGCCCCGCCATAGATTTATTGTTTTATGTATCGGAAATTAAAAATAGATGCCTATGGTTCTTGTGCTAGATAAGCACAATGTAAATGAAGACACAATGTAAATGCGAATTTTAATGAAATACCCACAACTAGCTATGCAATGCAACAAAGAGATAGGGGCATGATTTTTACAAGGAATAGGGAGGGAAATTATTCAAACCCTTGAACCAATGGATTTAATCTAAATGTCAGTGAAGGAACCCATAAACCCTCAACTACCCTTTTTGACATATGCACCCAATCATTTAATTCTTCCAAGAGTTGGTTGAGGTAGTTAATGCCTTGGGAATGAGGAGGTATGGCAGCAAATTTTGTGTATGGGCAAGCCATCAACCTGGGAAATAGTATTTTGTCTCCTTGGGAAAGAAAACACCCACGAAATTGTGCCCAAAGCCATTCTTCACCCATTGTCTTTCCTCTCTCACACAGTCTGAGCTAGCTGAGTCTGTCTCCTTCACGTTTTCTACCATTTTCCTGTATTTTCCATGCCCGGGAACTTGTTTTTTTGTTGCACAGTGGCTTGGGGAAAGGGAGTCACGTTTTGGGGGTTTATAGAGGTCATTTCTGCCCCTGGAATGCATATAAACATTTTCTAAAAATGAATTGCTCTCCTAGGGTTTATTCCCCATCTACCAGTTCGTTTTGGTTGCCCACGTTTTTTCAGTAATTGTGTTTTTTGTTGTTGGGTGCATCCCTGTGTTGGTTTGAAATTGTGAGCAAGAATTAGGAGTGGAAGTGGACCAGAATTGGCTTGATAAACCTAGTGAGGAGGTAGCCTCTCAAGAGTATCAAAAGGCCTGGTTGCTCTTCTATGCACACCTTGAAGAACACTAGAATGGAAGGTATGGCCTAAGGGACTGTGTAATAGTGAAGGGAATACTTCCTTGTGCCAGGTGTGTAGGTATTGTGGGGACCAAGCTAGATAGATCTTGTAGAGGGTGTCCATATCTCTATGGATGAGCCACTAGCTTAGCAATTCATTCCTTTCCATTTCCTTAGTAGCCTGTTAAAACCAATTGCAGATTGGCTTGGCTCATTTTGGAGTATGTTTGGCTATGTGTGAGTCTGTTGTTCCCTGGTTCCTTTTAGAAATCATGCCCAGCTCGGGGGTGGTAGTTGTGTTGTGAGATTAAAGAACAATTGGCCTATGGTTGGGTGGAACGTTGCAGTTGCATAGCCAGTTGCTCTGGACTACTTTGCTTTAAGATAAGTACTCTCTTGTGTTAATTCTGTATTGTCTTTAATTGATGAATCTTATGGATATCTTGAATGTATGATGGATGTATAATTGAATCTATTTCCGCTATGTTTCTTATATTTATACATTTGCATATGTCTTTTTATATTATGTCAATGTTTTATTTAATAAGTATGCGGCTAGATGCCCGGTTTTAGCATCACGATCCTCTCCATCGTACTGGTATGATGGGTGGGTTTGTGACATGAACACAATAATGCAAGCACACAAGAGACACGGAGTTTCACCGGGGAAAACCAAGAAGGTGAAAAACCCCACAACTTCCTCAGAGATAGATAGAGCAAAGATACAAACCAAGTACAAGGGGTAGTCCTCCTAACAACAGCTTCTCCTCCTCCACTAGTGCGCCACTCTCCAATGAGTGTGTGAGTGAGAAAGTGAATGATCAAATAGAGTGCCTCGCGCACTCTATTTATACACTAACTTGACTTTCCTAAAAACCTAACTAGGTCAGCCTTAACTTAACCACATAATATAATGCTGACAGGGCCGACCCCCACTAGGGTAGTCTAATAACCCTTTTACCCACATGACTCATACAGGGCCGACCCCATCAAGGTGGTTTAATAAACCATCAAGTATAAGTTACGACACTTACAATATAAATGACGACACTTCTGTATAGAGGAATAATAACATCTCTATAGGAATACAATATACATTTATGAAATACATTCCTAAGTTACAAATACATCAACACTCCCTCTTAACTAGGAAGGTATTTCTCGACACATGTATTCTAGTACAAGTCTTCTTATCTGGATCATCATCACTGATCATCGTCATTGAATCGTCGTCATCATCACTGCTGCTGCTATCTCAATCAATCTCTCATCTACTCGTCATAGGAAGTTCTACAGAGCCAACCCTTTTTCATGCTGGATGTAGGACCACCACCTGTAGGTCTTCATCATCATTGGCCATACTATGGAATCCTCAGGATTTATTCGTGAGTCACCAAAACCTCGAAAGAGCATCCCAAGACTGATTACGAGCACATAACTCAACCTATCGGATCTCCCTGGACCTTTTACATGCCACTGCACAACCTGTCCATGGCCACAGAGTATCATCCTGATACTCATGATCATATTGATCATGTCATCTCAGCGAGCAAGCCATCAGGTAGGTACACCACAGGACTGATTACACTGCCTCTGCAAAAGCTGCAAGATCTCCCAGGACTGATTACATTGCCTCTTCAAAACCTGCAAGAGCATCTCAGGACTGATTACATGCCTCTGCAAAACCTATGTACCCTACTGTCACATCATCATCTTCAGATCACCTCATAGTTCCATGTCCACGGAGCACAACCCAGATGTACACACACAACACTTATATACACCGGCATGGGAGGACCTACCTACCACCATCCGGGAATGGCTCAGCACTTACATCAAGAACATGGGAGGACTCTCCTATCACCATGTCACCATGGAAGGAACTACCTACCACCATGTCGAAAAGGCACAGTACTTACATCACGACCATGAGAGGACTTACCTACCACCATGTCACCATGGGAGGACCTACCTACCATCATGTCGGAAAGGCATGGTAATTACATCAACGACCATGAGAGAACTTACCTGCCACCATGTCACCATGGGAGGACCTACCTACCATCATGTCAGAATAGCCCAACAATTACATCAACGAGCATGAGAGGACTCTCCTACCATGTCACCATGGGAGGAACTACCTATCATCATGTTGGAAAATCCCAACAACCCTTACATCTCACCATGGGAGGACCTACCTACCACCATGTGAGAATGGCCCCAGCCCTTACATCTGCACCATAGGAGGACCTACCTACCACTATGTGAGAATGGCTCGTGTGCATCTATGTCTCTGGACTCATCACTTCGCCTTGGAAGGCATCTTGATCTGAAGTACACCAAGTCTCCCTATGAAGTATTCAAACTTCACTCTGGCCAGCAGCTTGGTCAACACATCGGCTATCTTCTCGTCCATCGCAACATACAGGAGATTCACTAATCCTCTATGCACAATATCCCTGATATAGTGGAACTTGATCTCAATGTGCTTCGACTTGTCATGGAACACTGGGTTCTCCGACAACTTCACATAACTCTGGTTATAGCAATATATAAGTAGCACTCAGCTGGAGATCAAACAATTCAGACGGTAGCTTCCTAAGACATACTGCCTCACAACTAGCCGAACAAGCTGCGATATACTCTACTTCAACTGTACTCAATGCCACACAGCACTACTTCCTACTAAACCAAGAGATCATACTAGATCCCATACTGAAGCAGCACCCCGAAGTGCTCTTCCGATCAATGGAGCTGCCTGTCCAATCCGAATCAACATAACCCTCCAGGTTAAGTTTTTGATTCACCTCGTACTTGAGCCCATAGTCAACTGTACCCTTCTGGTACCTCAGAATATGCTTTGCAGCTATCAGGTGAACATGTCTCGGAACTGTCAAATACTTGCTCAAGGTGTTCATTGCAAAGCAGATATCTGGACTCGTATTCATTAGGTACATCAAGAACCTAATCATCTGACGATACATCATCACATGATCATCCTGATCATCATCACAACATCATCCTGATGCATATCATCTGGAGCAACACCCTGAAGCTCATCATCCATGATCATACTGATCATACATTGCTATTATACCTCCATATTTCACAGTGCCGCATCGTCACCATAAAAATAGTTGATGACGCATCCTCTACTACTTAAAACACCCAGAAGAGAAAAATGATGAATGATCCTTGAAGACAAACCTGTCCTGTCAAGAATCAACCCAGCTAAGACTTCATATACCTACACTACCGCGCCTTGCTCAAGCTTAAGGGAGTGGTAGTCCCCACTACCGCGCTATGCTCTTTCTCTGCCACATGGTACTAATGCGCTATGCTCAGTTGAAGGGGCGCGATACTCCTTTTTTACCCTTTTTTTCATGGCTTGTGGAATCTTGATCTTCGAGAGATTTTTGAGGATCAGTATCCCTAATTCAATCCTAACTCATTTTCTCAGATTGGTAGGCCTGATCCACTAAACACTCCCAAGATCCATCCTTCTCTCTTGTTGGTTAACCCTACTACACACTATAAGAGAGAGGCCTTCCATGAGCAAAAGGGAGGACTCTTGGAGACATCAAACCTATTGTCTTGAATCTTTGTGGAGATAGCTAGAGGAGAAAGCACTTGGAGCAAGGAGTTGGCTTGGACATCAAGAAACCATTGTAAATGACTTCAAGTTGGTAATAAAACATAACTTGTCTTGTTTCCCAAATCATGTATGTTGATCTTGTTTCAATCATATGCTTTGTTTTTTCTATAGATTTAGATTCTAAATCATATTTCAAGTTGCTAGAGGATCGTATATGCTTGTATCTTGGTTTCATTCTGACAGGTTCATTCGTGAGGACTTGGAGATTGGAGTAACAACTAGGACAAGCAATTGAATCGAAGGTCAGTTAGATCTCTTCTGTTTCTTTCAGCAATATAATCTTGAGATGTTTGTTTAGATATAGGAATTCAAGGTAGCATTTGTTATCTTTTTGTCTTATTTTAGAGTCAGTTAAGTCTACTTTAACCTAAGAGAGTTTCTACCTATCCATAGGGAGAAATTTCTACAACAAAAACTGGCGACTCCGCTGGTTTGAACCCCATTTGATTGATTTATTTCACTTTCAGTCATTTTTTGATTGTGATTCTTCTTTCTCTTCAAACTAGTATTGAATTTTGGTCTCTTTGACCTCTATTTACCCTTTCTCTCTACATCTTTCCTCCCTCTGTGATCAGTGAGTCTTCTAGGTCTGCAGCAACCCTGAAAAATTCAAATTCTTTTTCAAAAGTTGTGTTTTTTCCAACCTTAGCAACAGTACCGCGCCCCCATTACTGTCTACAGCGCGGTAGTACCGCGTACCCAGCACTCTTACCGAGGCGGTAGTGTACCAGTACCGCATTTTAGTCAGCTTTTCCCACGCAGTAGTGTCTGCATTTTTTCAATTTTTCTTTCCTGTTTGGTTTCCTGAGTCAACTTTTGATTTTCTCTGCCTTTGTTTGGTGTTTTCTGTTGCTCACCACTATCCTGTCCATTACACAGTCTTTGTGGTTTGTTTATTTCTCACTGTGAGCTTGATTATTTTATGAGTTAGTGGCATTATTTCTATATTGGGTCACCCCTTCAGTTTGATTGCATTGGCTTGATCTTCTCATCACAACCAAACTGTTACTACTGTCCTCTTTTACTGGATTGTGTATCTTTCATAATCACATTGTTCTTATAACTACCATCTTTTCCATTATTGTTATTCAAATCTATATTGGAAATTATCATTGGAGAACATTTGTGTTGTTTGGATTGAAATGATCTAGCGGTATTATGGTGCATTAGGAAGTGAACCATTCAATTTGCCACATAAATTCTCATTTTGAAGCATTCTAGTTGTAGATCAGTGAAATTTGAAAGAAGTGTTTATTTCAATTTGGCTTTACTTAGAAAAAGAAAACAAAAAATTTGTTTTGAAGTGGTTTTTCATTTTTTGTGAAAGTTTCATGCATTTATGATCGAAGAACTCTCTCTCTTCCATAACTAGTTTTCATCGAATACAAGGCTTATTTCGATTCATTCTCACTTGCATGGTTTGGGTCATCACAACACCACCAAGTTTCACGTCCATTTACCCGATTGAGTAATACAACCACTAAAATTAATCTCTTTAACTAAACCAACATTAACCTCACTTGAGGAAATCAAAAGAATTTGGTAGTTAGGTAGGACACCGGGGATAGGCATCAAAATAATTCCCCCTTGTCATTATCATCTAAGACATAGTTGTTGTCCTCTAGGGAACTAAAATCCTCTAGTATTTATTGACACGGTCATACACCAGTTTGTGGAGGGGCCTCCTGACTGTTTTAAACTTTCAGGGGTTAAACCACCGCGAGATTGAGAAATGGACGGACTCTATGGAATGCCGCACTCCACTTAGCCCTAAGGCAACATCGAGCATTGTCTTCCTTGTGTTATACGGCCACCATACTGATAATGCAAGGGTGATAAGGCAGAAGCGCCGAAAACCTTTTCCAATGTGTCATGAACGAGGTAGCTTAGTAACTTTTCTACTAGGGCTCTTTTACCTAGGATCCCTTTCGTTAGAGGGATATCCTTCCATTATTGGTCTCTCACGTTGTATTGTTCGACTTGGATTTCATCACCTTGCGAAGGATACAACTTGTTGAGGTCTCCAGCTCTTAGTTAGGAAGTTTGCTTGTTATTTTATCTTAATAGAGGGTCATTTTTCTTTTTAGTGATTGCTTGTTAGCATTTTGGCCATTTTTTTTATCAGCTCACTTACTGGGACGCCGGTCTCAGTATAGATTTTAGAACTTTCATTTTTGGCCTGCGAGCCTTGCTTTTTCTAGCTCCCCTTTTCCACACTTGGCTGCATTAGGTTTTTTGAGTCCTTTGTTACGAGACTACCCCCGGATTCCGTATTCCTACCATTATGTCAGAAGCACCACGGAAATCACGAAGAGTACAGGGCCAAATCCCTCCACCACCACCACCGCCACGGACCTCTGGTCCACCTACATCATGTATTCCCGCCCCTCCCAGCCGCGGTGCCGGCCGAGGGAACATTCCACCGCCGATACACACTACATATTTAGTTCCGCCTGTAACTATTACTCACAGCATGGTCTCAAAACCTCTTGCAGTTTCTGCAACCACTACTACATCTGAGACTCCCACTGTCACTTCACCCACTATTATTCCAGATATATCTGCCACAGTGGACAACACTACAGTGGCTGAATCTAGTACTTCCCAACATAGTAGACTGGAGGCCATCCTCCTCCCCAATGTCAACACTTCCCTTCCACCAGAGACTTTCTACGATGACATGGAAGGATCTGTTGGCACCATCGAAGGATCCAACCAGGATATATCTGAATTGATTCCAGTGCCAGGCGGATATGTCGAAGTTATCAAAGAAACCCAACTTCCTGATACACCTTTTGAACCTGACTATGGATTTATCACTTCCCAGGAGGAACCTCCGCCTGTTACCACGGCGCCATCCAGTGTTCATCCACAGGAAACCGGTTCTTCCATCAACATACCTCGTACAGTATCTCTCCCCAACCTCCCTTTGGGACATGATATCATGGAATCCATCCAATCTAGTATGGTTAGTCTAGCTAATTCCCCATTAGCGTCGGCACAGTTTAAACGTGATACAGAGAAAATTCTCTCGTCGGCTTCTAGATATCCCCCTGCTACCCATCCTCCCGACTATCAGGCTCCCAATGTTCCGTCTAGCACAAAATTTAATCACTCCTATGCAGACAGCTCCAGACCTTCAGACATTACTATACCTCTGTTCCCGCCGGACCCCGAAAACGCTTTCCTAGATACGAACCCGGACCCAGTATTCGATAGTCCTCCTATTGTTGAAGACGCTATGAACAACACCCTCGACACCCCTAGGTTAAATTCCCCACATTTACTGCCATCACGCATGTTTGGTGCACATTCTATGAGGGATAACCCAGTATTTTCTCCATCCCCTCCCATCACATATGGAAGACCACCTCCACAAATTGACACCTTTGGCGCCGTTGGCCAATCGACACTATCTTACCTTGCTAGTGTCGGAAGAACACCAAGTCATACCGCTGGATCATCCATCTGGACTGGAGGTTCACCTTCGGCCACCATCTACACCATTTCAGGAGGCGGACAACCGACTATTGCGACCCCTAATCCCAAAAACCAACCCCCGCCTGGCGGGCCATCAACCCAGCCTACTGGAGGACAGTACTTTGTTGGAAACCCCGCTCCTAGTCACCAACCGCCTCCCTTCGGGCCATCAACCCAACCTACTGGAGGACAACCCTTTGTTGGGAACCCCATTCCTAGTCAACAACCTCCTCCTATAGGACCATCCAACCCATCTGTTGGAGGGCAACCCATCAGTACCATCCAACAAGCCTCCCAACCAGCAGCATCTACTCAGTATAGTATGTACAACACACCTGGAAACGGACAACCTTATATCGGTTTCCCAACCGGGCCTCATCTTCAACATCCCTCGTCAAGCACGCTTCCTTCTTGGGGATCTCAAATCCCACAGAGCGAGGGGTACTCATTGTTTGGACACTGGAACCAAGCTGGGGGGCAATCTCAAATTCCCCCCAACTTGAATTCCAGCCTCCCCTATCCTTCGTCTGCAACAACTCCATGGAACCCATCTCTTCAATTCCCACCTCTTCATCAAGGTGGAACCCATATTCCATGGACACCACTGTTACAACCACCCCCCAACCCTGCTACGGGAAACCCTCCACTTACTCAAAGTAGTGGTAACATTCCTGGGACACAACAACTCCAGGGAACCTTTCCCCAACCAGGAGTAGCAACCATTCCTGGGACACAACAACCCCAGGGTACCATACCTACCATCCCCACTTAGCAGAACATCCAAAAATCGGTCACCACTGTGATTCCTAATCATGTAATGACTTCCAACACCGGTTAACCAAATGGCTTAGTACCCCCAGAACTTCCAGCAGTACCCTGCGGGAAACACATATGGGTATAACATGCAACAATATGCTATGCAAGGCCCCCCAGGTTTCCCTGCACCATATGGTTACTACTCATACCTGTAGACCAACCGTCAACTTCCTTTTCTGGCCACGCTAGATTTACCCGATTTGTCAAGGCTCATTAATGATCCTATATGGCATGAACCTCACTGGCCACCTATTCCATCCAAAATTCCATCGAACATTCCTAAGTTCGATGCTAAGCCTGGGGAAGACCCCAAGAACCAAGTGATGACCTTCCATCTTTGGTGTTCATCCAACTAATTGATGGACGACTCCATTCGGCTATGGCTCTTCCAGTGCACGCTTACCAGCACGATAGAAAAATGGTACATCGAGATGCCACAACACTCCTTCCATGATTTTAACACCTTGGCTATGTATTTTTTGACCCATTTCCAGCTCCCCATCTGGTATGAGACTGGAACAGAACTGTTAACCTCGTTGCGTCAAACCACTTCTACGCACGTTTCAGATCACATCCATGAGTGGTGTCGACGCCGTAGGATAATCAAGGCACCCATTCCGGATCATCTACTTGCTGATTGGTTCACAAAGTCATTCTTGCCTCCCATAGATAGGGATATCGCTATGCGCGGGCCGGTCACGGAGGAACAAGCCATCTCAGCAACCCAGTACATGGATTTGGTGTATACCCAATCCGACACTTTACACGAACTTCTTCCCCATGCCACCCGCATTACCACTGATCTAATGAAACCTGCCCCTGAACCCCCCATTGATGGTATTGTTGGTTTAGTCAAGGCCCATCCTGCCACCAACTCGACGGGGCAACAAGCTTCTACTTCCCTCGCTCTATCTCAGGCTGCTCCAAAAGCTTCTACTTCTCCTGCTGTCTCCTCCAAAGTGAACACAGTTCAATCTACATCACAACCATATGAAAAAAAGAAGAATAACAATCGTGGTAAATCCAAAAAGAACCAGCAAGAGAACCCTAAGCCACAACCCACCCACAATGACTTGAAACCACGTCGGAAGGCTAAGTTTTCATGCTTGATTTGTCAAGACGATCACTACACGCGCGACTGTCCCTACAAGGATGAAGTCAACAAATTCGTTAAAGGATCCTCCCGCCCGACAGTGTTAATTGACCCTTTCCCTCAGCATCAATAGCAAATGGTTTCCCAAGAAACCCCACAAGGGGGCAACCCAAACAACCCATCTCGCAAAGAGACGTTCGCAAATCGTGAAATCTTGATGACGAGTAATGAGGAGATTCACATAACCACTCGTTCAAAGACATATGAGAACCCCCCAAGTTCAAACAAGCAGTAAGAGGCAGTCAAAGGAAAGTCTCCTGTTGAAGATTCGTCTCCTACTCCTCCCCCTAATGGCCATCTCCATATCGAGAGACCGCTTACGGACATAGTGCTATTCCCACCCAAGGGCACCATACAAAAGGAGACATTTAATCCCAATGCGTGAGCTGCCCATAATTACAACATTGTTGAGTATTTAGCTCAAGCACCTTGCACTATGTTGACGCTCGAGGTGTTTCAACACTACCCTATGCAGTGCAGAACCTTATTTTCAGCACCGGGTGCAGTGGACCCGGATACTTCAAACACCATTATGTTTAACTTGGAGAATGTCAAACCTCGGTTTTCCCACCAGTTAGCCTTCCAGGTTCATACAAAAATCCATGGAAATAGCATCCATCGCACTGCTTTAGATGAAGGTGCCTCCACGTCGATTATGTCTTTGAATTGTTGGAGAGCCTTAGGCTCACCCGAAGTCACGACGTCTCCCACTACTCTCAGGGAATTTGACGGACATGGTTTTCAACCTTATGGACTCATTCCTGCAATTGGTGTTGAACTGGGAGGGAAAACAGTATCTGTACACATCGAAGTCATGGATGCGCCATTGGATTACAATCTTCTACTTGGTCAGAACTATTTTTACGCCATGACCGCCATAGCATCTACTATCTTTCGGATCGTGCAATTTCCTCGTGAAGGGAAAATTGTCACCATAGATCAGCTTGATTACTGTATCCCAGACTCTCATCTGAACTCTGCCAACACCATCCCGTTTTTGGATCAGCCTCAGTACCGGTTCCAAGACATTGGCATTGGTCTTATGAAGGATTCTTCTCTTATTGGAGTTTTCCCAGAGCTGGGGTCCCACGTTCAACCAGTCAACATGATATCATCGAATGTCACCCCTTCAAATGATTCTTGGGTGATCCCAAGTCCCACCGAGATTGAAAACTACGGCAACTCCATGCCATTAAATGGAAACCTTGCAGCGTACGAAGCGATCCAGTCAACCACCAATTGGGTCGATTGTTCTACCCGTCACACCGTGGCACAACTCTCGTCTGAGACTCATTCATCCCCACCACTTATCGATCCTCTCACATTGATTTTTCCCACTGACGAATCAATTATGGAGGTTATGTGCGGTGATGAGCCACCATGGGGTGATTTCCATCATTGATCTTCGTTCCCCACCATTCAGATGATTGAGCCTGATACAAAATCCAGCTCTTCACTTGGAATGGTTCAAACCAAGTTTCCCACTTCCCTCGACGAAGTATTTTCCAAAGGAAACTTGGCCAACCTTATGGAAACCACTCCCATTGACATTTCAGTGAAGCCTGGTGTCGTGGAAAACGTTCATATTGGCAAGACATGCACTCCCCTTGAAATGGAGTTCTACACTGCCTACTTTAAAACCTTCCACGATGTTTTTGCTTCGAATTATGAAGAGATGCCAGGAATAGACCCCTCGATTCTGGTCCATGAGATTCTAACCTTTCCTGGTGCCTGACCTGTCTGGTAGAATTTCCGACCTGTCCACCCTCGTAAGGCAGCCGCTATCAAAGCAGAAGTTGAAAAACTTTTGCGTGTTGGTTTTATCTATTCTGTCCCATTGACAGAATGGGTATCTAACATCGTTCTCGTAGCCAAGAAACATGGAACAATTAGAGTCTATGTCGATTACCGTGACTTGAACAAATCTTGTCCAAAGGACAACTACCCAACTCCATTCATCGACCAGATCATCGATAACTGTGCTGGGAGTGTCATCTTTTCATTCATGGATGGCTTTTCCGGCTATAATCAGATCGATATCCTCCCAGCCGACCAGGGTAAAACAACCTTTATCTACCCATGGGGAATTTTTTCATATCGAAAGTTACCTTTTGGCCTAAAAAATTCCGGGGCAACTTTCCAACGGGTGATGTCATACGCATTTCACGATATTAAACATATTGTAGAACCGTATCTTGATGACCTTCCCGCTCATTCTCAGACCCGGGAAGACCATCTTGATCACTTAGGTGCCAGTTTTGAAAGGTGCCGTTGCTACAATATCCATTTGAATCCACATAAGTGCGTCTTTTGCGTTGAAGCTGAAAAACTTTTGGGATTCATAATCTCCAAAAGCAGTATACGCTTAGATCCTACGAAGGTAGAAGCTATTTTAGCCCTGCCTTCCCCCACGAACATCCCAGAACTTCAAAGTTTGCAAGGGCACGCAAACTTTCTACGCCGTTTCATTTGTAATTTTTCCGAGATAACAAAAGGCTATATGAGGCTTCTAAAGAAGAACACTCCCTTCATCTGGGACGACGAAGCCCAACGCTCCTTTGATCATTTAAAGGCAGCCTTACCTAAAGATCCTGTGATTCAACCCCCCAATTACACACGAGATTACATTCTTTATCTCGCAGCTTCGATTTCCACCATCAGTATGGTGTTAGTCCAAGAGGACAATAACGGCATAGAACATGCGGTATACCACCTTAGTAAGAGTCTTCTCGACTCCAAAACGCGTTATTCACATCTTGAAAAACTGGCTCTGGCAACAGTTTTTGCTGTCCAAAGGTTTCGTCATTACATTCTACTCTGCCGGACCACTGTCATAGTAGATTTCAATCCAATGTACTATATCCTCACATGTCAACTGCTTGGGGGAAAATATTCTCATTGGATTGTCATCCTACAAGAGTTTGACTTGGAATTTTCCAAAGCCAAGTCCAAGACGTCTTTGGTCTTTGCCGAGTTGATTTGTAACTTGCCCCGTGCTATCGAGCAACCCGAGCCCATCGATTCTCTTCCTGATGAATCGTTGTTACTCATTAGCACGTTTGACCCATGGTACGGGGATATTTTATTATATCTCCAAACCCAACGTTTCCGCCCCGACCTCACCCGCGATGAACGTCGACGTATCCGACATCATGCCAAGTACTACCTCATAGTCAATGATACCCTTCATCGGCATGGTGTCGATACTGTTCTTTGACATTGTTTGACTTTAGATGAAGCAGAACACGTTCTTAATGACTGGCACGCTGGATCCTGTGGTGGGCATCTCTCTGGGATTGCTACGGCCCAGAAGATACTGCGAGCAGGATATTTTTGGCCCTCGATTTTTAAAGACTGCATTGAAACGGTTAAGAAATGTCCACCTTGTCAATTCTTTCATAGTAAGACACGCTCGCATCCTTCTCCACTCCATCCTGTTATTGCCGTCAGCCCCTTTTCCAAATGGGGCATAGATTTCATGCATTGCAAGCCCACTTCAGCCGGGGGGCATAGCTATGTCATAGTAGCTGTCGACTATTTCACAAAATGGGATGAAGCGATGCCTACTTATTCTCATGATGGAAAAACAGTAGTACAATTCATATTCAATCACATTATAGCTAGATTTGGTGTCCCACAATCCATCGTGACCGATCATGGCTCCCACCTTAGGAACCATATGATTGAGGAACTGAGTGCCAACTTGGGTTTTCGTCATGAAAACTCAACCCCATACTACCCACAAGCTAATGGCCAAGTCGAAGCCATTAACAAAGTTCTGAAACAAATGATTCAGCATATTGTGGATACTCATAAGTCCAACTGGCACTCAGCTCTGTTTTCGGCATTATGGGCATACCGAACCTCAGTAAAAAGTTCTACCAGGTTCACACCATTCCAACTGGTGTACGGCCTGGAAGCCATTTTACCAATTGAATGTGAAATTCCATCACTTAAGATAGCCATAGAGCTACTTCCACACACCACTTCCGAAGAGGAATGGTTTCTATACCTAGCTAAGCTAGATGAAACTCGCCGAGACGCTGCTTTAGCCAACGAAGCTCATAAAAAACACATCAAAGCATAGTATGACAAATCCGTTCAACCTCGAGTTTTCAATAAAGGTGATCTCGTACTCACATATGATCAAATGCACGATAAACTTGGAAAAGGAAAGCTAGAGTCTATGTGGTACAGCCCCTTTGTTGTAAAACGTGTCTTGGAGAAAGGATCCTATGAACTTGTCGATTGTGATGGCACACCATTGGCACGACCCCGCAATGGAATGTACCTCAAACGTTTCTACACATAGGGTTATCTTGCGTGAGATACTTTTTGTACATAATGTACCTAGTTTGTTTTCATTTATCTTTTTTGTGCACGCACGGATCTCATTTATCCATTCTTACCTTGACTTGTGATTTTATGCGCAGATATCTGCCTACTTTGGATTCGCCGACGGTGCGAGCCGACATACCCGGAACCTCGCTTCCGCAGCATGGGTAATTTAATCCCCCACTGGCGAGTTGCTATCTTCAGGAGCCAATTGTTTAGGTCCCGCAACCAACAATATTGCAAAGTACCATGCAGTCATTGGACTCTTGACAGAGGTTGCTTCCCTTGGACTTGACTCCCTATCAGTCTTTCTAGACTCCCAACTCATGGTTTCTCATCTGAATCATGTTTACACAGTTCGCGATCCTATCCTACTTTGCTTATTTCGAAGGGTACACCTATTGGAACGATCTTTTAATTTTATTTCATATCAACACATACCAAGAGAATTCAATTGTAGAGCTGATTCATTAGCTAATTACATTTTAGATTGGCATCTTGCCCATACATAAAAATACATCATAAAATGAACACACAAGTCATTGTAAATAAATAGATCATGAAAGTAGGTCCATGTATATATATCACTGCATATAAAAGTGTTTTTTCCAATACATAAAGTTTGTGTTTTAAAGACAAAATTTGGGACCTAGTCCCATACAAAAATTTGGCTCTCAAAGCCTACATATCGTGTACATGCCACAAAAAGATAAAAGCTACCATCTAAGGAGATCTGGGAGATCTATGATGTTCCTCCTCAGATTCCTCACGCTACTGGTGATAGCACACTATAGCTCAAGCCACCCTACGGAGGAGTTGGCCAATACGCCTAGGCACACCTATGGTATGCCACTGGAGATGCAAAGGGACATCGTCCATCCTCATAGCTGGGACCCTGTGGGTTAAACCCTGTAGGTTCCTCTCTATCTCCTAGACCCCTCCCGCCTCATCCTCGTCTGAAGTGGCTTGGTGATCAACACCACCTCGGCGTAACGGCGAGTACCCTGCAGGTCTCTCTGGTCCATGATCTGCGACATGCACACGTATATATATTAAAATCCTTTTACACATTCTGAAAAACAATAAAAATTATATATTCAAAAAATTAAAAAACACATTAATGACAGTCATACCTATATTGTCCCAAACCTCAT
This sequence comes from Larix kaempferi, assembly GCA_027924585.1. Lineage (NCBI taxonomy): Eukaryota > Viridiplantae > Streptophyta > Pinopsida > Pinales > Pinaceae > Larix > Larix kaempferi. Next base: position 6,260,951 of record BSBM01000393.1, on the reverse strand, counting down.
CTTCCGGCAGTGCCAATTCTATGTCCTCGCGGAAGTCCACCCCTGCATAGGGGTAGTCATCGATCATCACGATCTATTCCTCGAGCCAGGAGAAGAAGTCCTCACCGAAAGCCAAACATTGCGTCCCTCCGATTCGTCCTGCATACTCACTCCATCGAGCCATCCATGGCTCGGTGGGAGGACGGGCAGGCATGGTCAGCTGTGGATGCAACAACGGCACCCTCGCCAAGAAGAAGGTGACCAAAATGCTCCCGTACCCAAACTGAGAGTTCTCTCCCAGCCTACACTTGTTCACTTGCTCTTTGAGGTTGGTCATTAATGCCTCACACCAGTTGATTACTGTTCCTTCCATGCTATCCACTGCAAGATTCATCTATGTATGGGACGCCTGATGGGGACCCGTACTCCCTATTGCACGTGTGATGGTGAACAACACGGTTTTTAAAGGAAGTTCTACAATGTCCTTAATGACCACCTTACCGCTTTTCTTCCCCGAACCTTGGTGACAATAATGAGCAATTAAAGCATCAGTGCTCGCCTCTGAGGCCGTGAACCCAGTAAAACTCACCCAGGCTCCTCTCTTTGAGAGGCCCGTGAGGAAATAAATGTCCTCGAGTTCAATCTCGAGGGTGTGTTCTCCAACTCGGAAAGCTTGAATGTCGGGGTCCCACATTTGAATAATATGGGTGAGAAGTTTGGCTTGCTTGCAGATACCTTTGGTCTTGAAGAATTTCAACAAGCCACATTCCCGCAGTGCAGTCAAGGTCTCTTGGTCATCTTCGGCCAACAAATCATCCACCTCATGCTCTCTTTCTTTCCAACTGACCATTTTGCCTCAAACAAGTTGCAAACACCTGCAAAATGTCATAGGAAACATTCATTAATCATTTAATAACTTGATCTCAGCTAAATATTGGAGAAAAATCAATTTTTTGATCTTAAAAATCGCCACTACCGCAACAGGGGGCAACGCGACTGTGCGGTACTACATAGTATCATGCCCCTGTTTAACCCTACAGAGCGGTACTATTGCACAGTACTATGTTTCCCGACATAGCTACCGCGCGGTACTGTGGAAGGCGAAAATGGACTATTAGGGCCTACCCGAAAAATTATTTTTCCCTACTGAAATCAAATTTTTAATCTATGAAATGAAAGAGGGCCTTGAAATCTCTTACCTGGCACAGATGGCTGTTGAAATGGTGCTCCGGATATCCAGATATGAACTCTTGAAGTTTTTTCTCCTCAATGGGTAAAATTTCCTCTTTGGGAAAATGCACAAGTGAAATGGTAACTTTCCATATTTACCTATTCCTTATATAACTTTTTCACTTATTTTTTACTCATTATTTTATCTGGTTAATATAAAACCCAATTCACATTACTAATATCTGGTTCCATGAGCATTTCTTGACAGGGTCTCCTTTAAAAATGTTCACACTAGCAATCATTTATTTATTTGACCTTCATTTTGAGCCTACTTTATCTTTTTCATGCTCTGGATTAAAACTTGAAAAAGATTCCAAGCGCTTTTACACCCGTATCGTGCTTGTCAAGCTCAAGTAGACGGTGTCGAGCTTAGTTAGCTTTACTCATGCTTGTTAAACGATGAGGAAAGTATTATCCTAGTTGTATTTTATTCTTTTTTCAAACCAAAATAATTAAAAATTACGAAAAAGACCATTGGAGTCCATAGTTAAGCTCTTTTCAGACTCCCTAAAATTGAAAAGATTGCCAAGTGATCTTGTCTCTTTCACACTTGTAAAAGTATTTGAAAGGTCGTCTATTCGGTGATAGGTTACCCCTTTTTCGGCCCATCTAGACTATTTATGAGAAAGGTATACCTCGGTCAATTTTTGACTGGGAGAGTTCTCTCGGGAATTGTTTTACACTTTTTCGGGATCGAGGGACTAAATTTACGAAAAAGTACACTTTGGAGCCTTCTTTAAGTTTTTCAGGCTCTCTAAATGTGAAAAACTACCGAGTTTTCCTTCCTTGGACTCGTTAAAATTTGACATCGAAGGACCCACTTTAGGACGAACCCCTCCTTTCTCAGGTTCATAAAACATGTGAGATTGGACTCATCTTTGAGATGAGATATACCAAGCATCTGTTATCCTCTTCAAGCTCGAAAAACAACAAAGAGGTACTCGTCTATCATGTCGGACCCACTTTAGGACGAACCCCTCCTTTTTCAGGTTCATAAAACATGTGAGATTGGACTCATCTTTGAGATGAGATATACCAAGCATCTGTTATCCTCTTCAAGCTCGAAAAACAACAAAGAGGTACTCGTCTATCATGTCGGGGGAAAATGGGAAACAAGTCGAGTTTCTTTTGTTGGCAGCTTGTTAGTCATCACCTTTGAACATGGCATGTGTCTGTCCCTTGTCTATTTTTGGGTATCTATTCTCGCTGAGTTATGGTCATCATCCTGATTCGTCTCTCTAGCCACGAGCCTACTCTTTCGATGTCTATCCTCTATCATCAATAATCCCTGCTACCAGGTCCTGTTACATGCCGTTATATGTTCAAAGGGTTGTATTGTTCAGAGTCATTCATTGTGTTAGACCTCCGCTGTGTCAATACATGTTCTATCATTTCATTGTCCTATACTATCTTTCGTTCCGATTTCATGTCGACGATGTGGGAATCATTATGGCCCACCTTTGACGAGTCTATTCCCGTCGATGCCAAATCACTATCCAGGAATCGGAATTAGGAATCAACCACTAGTACCTTGGTACCTGCATGCCTCAATGGTAGGTTTCCTCGTGTTCGACAGCAGGTTTACATCATTGACCTCTGATCAAACAATCTCTCGAATGCTCGACATCAACCCATTCATTCGCATTTCGTTGAGATGTACTACAGATACCTTGGGGATCATCGTCATCATTGGTGATTTCCCTCGCATTTGTTAACGGTTCACATCATTGACCAGTAATCAAATGGTTTCTACCATGTTCGACTTCAACACCTTGTAATCACATGGCTAGATTCGTATCATTTGCGATTGAGTAGAAGACCCTGGACGCACCTTTATACTTTGATTGCATCCAGGTTGCGATGGAGATGTCCTTTGTATTGTCACATAGATCCACTTTTGTATTGGTCGTGGTTGTGTCATTACTGTGAGATACCTCCATATTTCATAGTGTCGAATCGTCACTATAAAAATAGTTGATGACACTTACCCTACTGCTTAAAACACCTAGAAGAGAAAAATGATGAATGATCCTTGAAGACAAACCTATCCTATCAAGAATCAACCCAGCTGAGACTTCATATACCTACACTACCACGCTTTACTCAAGCTTAAGGGAGCGGTAGTCCCCAGTACCACGCTATGATCCTTCTCTGCCACGCGGTACTACCGCGCTATGCTCAGTTGAAGGGGCGCGGTACTCCTTTTTTAGCCTTTTTGCCATGGCTTGTGGAATCTTGATCTTCGAGAGATTTTTGAGGATTGGTATCCCTAATTCAATCCTAATTCATTTTTTCATATTACTGGGCCTGATCCACTAAACACTCCCAAGATCCATCCTTCTCTCTTGTTGGTTAACTTTACTACACACTATAAGAGAGAGGCCTTCCATGAGAAAAAGGGAGGACTCTTGGAGACATCAAACCTATGATCTTGAATCTTTGTGGAGATAGATAGAGGAGAAAGCACTTGGAGCTGGGAGTTGGCTTAGACATCAAGCAACCGTTGTAGGTGACTTCAAGTTGGTAATAAAACATAAATTGTCTTGTTTCCCAAATCATGTATGTTGATCTTGTTTCAATCATATGATTTGTTTCTGCTTAGATTTAGATTCTAACTCATATTTCAAGTTGCTAGAGGATCGTATATTCTTGTATCTTGGTTTCATTCTGACAGGTTCATTCCCGAGGACTTGGAGATTGGAGCAACCACTAGGACAAGCAATTGAATCGAAGGTCGGTTAGATCTCTTCCGTTTCTTTCAGCAATATAATCTTGAGATGTCTGTTTAGATCTAGGAATTCAAGGTAGCATTTGTTATCTTTTTGTCTTAGTTTAGAGTCAGTTAAGTCTACTTTAACCTAAGAGAGTTTCTACCTATCCGTAGGGAGAAATTTCTACAACAAAACCTAGCAACTCCGCTGGTTTGAACCCCATTTGATTGATTTATTTCACTTTCAGTCATTTTTTTATTGTGATTCTTCTTTCTCTTCAAACTAGTACTGAATTTTGGTCTCTTTGACCTCTATTCACCCTTTCTCTCTACATATTTCCTCCCTCTGTGATCTGTGAGTCCTCTGAGTCCTCTAGGTCTAACCTCAATTGGATTCTCTGAGAGAGAGTTACGCCAAGTGTCGCAACGTGACCTGTTTATGGGATAAAACAGGAGAGTGAACTTGTACGGAGTGCCACGTGTCACTGGTTCAACTTCGGCCTCTGAAAACATTTCCTGAGATAGTACAGTCTATGTACTACCTGCCACTTTCTACGAAATTTCATTTGGAGCTTCCTAGCCCACGTTATGACCTTTTTGCCAAGGTCACCTGTTTTTGACTCAGATCTGGAAGAGGCAGAAACCCTATATTGTACAGACCATAAATCACAAAGTACAACGAATTAGAGTTTTTCCTTTGGACACAAGGTACATGGGGATCTAATCTACGACCTGTAAAAGTTAAGATCCAAAAACTTCACGAAAATGGATTTATAGCGAAAGTGCTATGATGACTGGTTTTTGCTATATCAAGCCCCAGCATCGTAAGTGCAAGCCATCAACCTGGGAAATCGTATTTTGTCTCCTTGGGCAAGAAAACACCCATGAAATTGTGCCCAAAGCCATTCTTCACCCATTTTATTTCCTCTCTCATGCAGTTTGAGCTAGCTGAGTCTGTCTCCTTCACGTTTTCTACCATTTTCCTGTATTTTCCATGTCTGGGAACTCGTTTTTGTGTTGCACAGTGGTTGGGGGAAAGGGACTCACATTTTGGGGGTTTATAGAGTTCGTTTCTGCCCCTGGAATGCATATAAACGTTTTCTGAAATCGAATTGCTCTCCTAGGGTTTATTCCCCATCTACCAGTTTGTTTTGGTTGCCCACATTTTTTCAGCAGTTGTGTTTTTTGTTGTTGGGTGCATCCCTATGTTGGTTTGAAATTGTGAGCAATAATTAGGAGTGGAAGTGGACCAGAATTGGCTTGATACACCTAGTGAGGAGGTAGCCTCTCAAGAGTATCAAAAAGGTTGGTTTCTCTTCTATGCACACCTTGAAGAACACTAGAATGGAAGGTATGGCCTGAGGGACCGTGTAATAGTGAAGGAAATACTTCCTTGTGCCAGGTGTGTAGGTATTGTGGGGACCAAGCTAGATAGATCTTGCAGAGGGTTTCCATAGCTCTGTGGATGAACCACTAGCTTAGCAATTCATTCCTTTCCATTTCCTTAGTAGCCTGATAAACCCAATTGCAGATTGGCTTGGCTCATTTTGGTGTATGTTTGGCTATGTGTGAGTCTGTTGTTCCCTGGTTCCTTGTAGAAATCATGCCCAGCTTGAGGGTGGCAGTTGTGTTGTGAGATTCAAGCACAATTGGCCTATGGTTGGGTGGAACATTGCAGTTGCATAACCAGTTGCTCGGGACTACTTTGCTTTAAGATAAGTACACTCTTGTGTTAATTTGGTATTGTCTTTAATTGATGAATCTCGTGAATATCTTGAATGTATGATGGATGTGTAATTGAATCTATTTCTGCTATGTTTCTTATATTTATACATTTTCATATGTGTTTTTATATTATGTGAATGTTTTATTTAATAAGTATGGGGCTAGATTCCCGGTTTTAGCATCACGATCCTCTCCATCGCACTGGTATGATGGGTGGGTTTGTGACATGGACACAATAATGCAAGCACACAAGAGACACAGAGTTTCACCGGGGAAAACCAAGAAGGTGAAAAATCCCGCAACTTCCTCAGAGATAGATAGAGCAATGATACAAACCAAGTACAATGGATAGTCCTCCTAGCAGCAGCTTCTCCTCCTCCACTAGTGCGCCACTCTCCAATGAGTGTGTGAGTGAGAAAGTGAATGATCAAATAGAGTGCCTCGCGCACTCTATTTATACACTAACTTGACTTGCCTAAACACCTTACTAGGTCAGCCTTAACTTAACCACATAATATAATGCTAACAGGGCTGACCCCCACTAGGGTAGTCTAATAACCCTTTTACCCACATGACTCATATAGGGCCGACCCCATCAAGGTGGTCTAATAACCCATCAAGTATAAGTTACAACACTTACAATATAAATGACGACACTTCCATATAGAGGAATAATAACATCTCTATAGGAATACAATATACATATATGAAATACATTCCGAAGTTACAAATACATCAACACTCCCTCTTAACTAGGAAGGTATTTCTCGACACATGTATTATAGCACAAGTCTTCTTTTCTGGATCATCGTCACTGATCATCGTCATTGAATCATCGTCATCATCACTGTTGTTGCTATCTCAATCAATCTCTCATCTACTCGTCATAGGAAGTTCTATAGAGCCAACCCTTTTTCATGCTGGATGTAGGCCCACCACCTGTAGGTCTTCATCATCACTGGCCATACTATGGAATCCTCAGTATTTATTCATGAGTCAACAAAACCTCGAAAGAGCATCCCAGGACTGATTACGAGCACACAACTCAACCTATCGGATCTCCCAGGACCTTTTACATGCCACTACACAATGTGTCCACGGCCATAGAGTATCATCCTGATACTCATGATCATACTAATCATGTCATCTCAGTGAGCAAGCCATCAGGTAGGTACACCACAGGACTGATTACACTGCCTCTGCAAAACCTGCAAGATCTCCCAGGACTGATTACACTGCCTCTGCAAAACCTACAAGAGCATCTCAGGACTGATTACATGCCTCTGCAAAACCTATGTACTCTACTGTCACATCATCATCTTCAGATCACCTCATAGTTCCATGTCCATGGAGCACAACCTAGATGTACACACACAACACTTATATACACCGGCATGGGAGGACCTACCTACCACCATCCAGGAATGGCTCAGCACTTACATCACGACCATGGGAGGACTCTCCTATCACCATGTCACCATGGAAGGAACTACCTGCCACCATGTCGGAAAGGCACAGTACTTACATCACGACCATGAGAGGACTTACCTACCACCATGTCACCATGGGAGGACCTACCTACCATCATGTCGGAAAGGCATGGCAATTACATTAATGACCATGAGAGGACTTACCTACCACCATGTCACCATGGGAGGACCTACCTACCATCATGTAGGAATAGCCCAACAATTACATCAACGACCATGAGAGGACTCTCCTACCACCATGTCACCATGGGAGGAACTACCTACCATCATGTCGGAAAATCCCAACAACCCTTACATCTCGCCATGGGAGGACCTACCTACCACCATGTGAGAATGGCCCCAGCCCTTACATCTACACCATAGGAGGACCTACCTACCACTATGTGAGAATGGCTTGTGTGCACATCTCGATCTGAAGTACACCAAGTCTCCTTCTGTAGTATTCAAACTTCACTCTGGCCAGTGGCTTGGTCAACACATCGGCTATTTGCTCGTCCGTCGCAACATACAGGATCTTCACTGCTCCTCTTTGCACCATATCCCTGATATAGTGGAACTTGATCTCAATGTGCTTCGACTTGTCATGGAACACTAGGTTCTCCGACAACTTCACACAACTTTGGTTATCGCAATATATAAGTAGCACTCAGCTGGAGATCAAACAAATTAGACAGTAGCTTCCTAAGCCATACTGCCTCACAACTAGCCGAACAAGCTGCGACATACTCTGCTTCGGCTGTACTCAGTGCCACACAGGACTGCTTCCTATTAAACCAAGAGATCATACTGGATCCCATACTGAAGCAGCACCTCGAAGTGCTCTTCCGATCAATGGAACTTCCTACCGAATCCGAATCAACACAACCCTCCAGGTTAAAATTTTGATTCGCCTCGTCCTTGAGCCCATAGTCAAATGTACCCTTTAGGTACCTCAGAATATGCTTTGCAGCTATCAGGTGAACATGTCTCGGAACTGTCAAATACTTGCTCAAGGTGTTCACCGCAGAGAAGATATCTGGTCTCGTATTAGTTAGGTACATCAAGGACCCAACATGTCTTCATGTCAGCATGGTCATATGTTCTTGAAATAGAACATGATTTGTCTTTCTTGATGTACCTTTCATGTTAGCGGACAACATCAACCTCATACAACACCACAATGCATTAGTACAATCATAAGTGTCAAAACCCTAATCAATGAATATTTGCATTCATAATTTTATTAAGGTGATACGACAAGTCTAAAGTTAATCAATATTGTACTAAACATAATGAAGACAAACATACCATAAACTTAATCATGAATAGATCTCGAAACATACCTGGATAAGTCATACCTATCGAGATTTCTTGTAATCTTCTTATGTAAGGCCTTAGCCTCATCTGCTTCTGAAACAAGAACTTCTTCACTTATGCAGGTGACCAATCCATTCTCTTCTAGGATTAACCCAATCCACTTGATTTGCAGAAACTAGATCTGGAACTGGATTAGGGTTTGTCAGAGAAATCCTAAAAAATAAAACTTTGAATTTCAAACTTCTGAAAGGATAGAAAGATGCGCCTTGATGAGCTGATCAAGCTGGTATACTCAGAATTTAAAAACTGTAAAGTTTCACCCCTCAAAATTGTCTTTGAAACTTCCGGATCTTCTAGATAGGATCCCGAACTAGGGTTTGGTAAAGCCCACCCTTTTTCCCAACCAAAAGGTTCGATCCAAAGCTCTAAACTTTGATTTTTATGAGGAGCTTCCATCCATGGTCACAGACTTCAGAAATTCCAACTTTTGCAGAAGCCCTAATTTTCCACCTTTCCGATCAAAATCCCAAACTAGGGTTTGATCAAGCCTGGCCTTCTGCCCAGCCAAAAAATTCAATCTTGGTCTCTAAATTTCGATTTTGATGAGGAGCATCCATTCGTGGTCTCCTATACAAAAAATTCCAACATTCTCCGAAACCCTAAATTCCCGAAGCCATGAATGAAGGTGCTCAAAATCCAATTCTGTTTTGACAGAAATATGCACCTGATTTTTTCTAGTGTAACTCCGAAATTTCAGATCTATAGGGTCTGAAAAATATTCCTGTGGTAGCCTCGCTTGTCATCTTTCCAACCCCACAGGTCTGACCTCAATTGGATTCTCTGAGAGAGAGTTATGCCAAGTGTCGCAACGTGACCTGTTTATGATTGAGATCTCGAAGAGGCAGAAACCCTAGATTGTATGGTGTGCCATGTGTCACTAGTTCAGTTTCAGCCTTTGAAAAAATTACATGAGAAAGTACAATCCATGCCCTACATGTCACTATTTACAAAATTTCATTTGGAGCATCCTAGCCCAAGTTGTGACCTTTTTTCCTAGGTCACCTGTTTGTGATTAAGGTCTGGAAGAGGTAGAAACCCTAGATTGTATTGATCATAAATCACAAAGTACAGTGAATTAGAAGTTGTGCTTCAGACACAAGGTACATGGAGATTTTATCTACGACCTGTAAAGGTTTTAGATCCTGAACCTTCACCAAAATGTATTTATAGCAAAAGTTCTACGATGACTGGTTTTTGCTATATCAAGCCCTAGCTTCGCAAGTGCAACAAGTGTCATAAATGCCATACCATGCCTTCTTTTAGGCTAGCTCTGATACCATGTTAGTTTTTCAGAATTTCAATCTGATCTAGGATCTTAAGCGAGAGAATAACTTGTACAACATATCTAGTGAATATCAAACATGGACACAATAATGTAAGCACACAAGAGACACAGAGTTTCACCGGGGAAAACCACGAAGGTGAAAAACCTCGCAACTTCCTTAGAGATAGATATAGAAATGATATAAAACAAATACAACGGATAGTCCTCCTAGAAGCAGCTTCTCCTCCTCCACTAGTGCAGCACTCTTCAATGAGTGTGTGAATGAGAAAGTGAATGATCAAATAGAGTTCCTCCCACACTCTATTTATAAACTAACTTGACTTGCCTAATAACCTTACTAGGTCGGCCTTAACTTAACCACATAATATAATGCTAACAGGGCCGACCCCCACTAGGGTGTTCTAATAACCCTTTTACCCACATGACTCATACAGGGCCGACCCCATCAAGGTGGTATAATAACCCATCAAGTATAAGTTACGACACTTACAATATAAATGATGACATTTTCGTATAGAGGAATAATAACATCTCTATAGGAATACAATTTACATATATGAAATACATTCCAAAGTTACAAATACATCAACAATGCTTGATCTCAGTCATAGAACCATGTGTAGTTGGAAGAGTCTCCCATCTTTGAGGGTCAGATATTCCCAAAACCCAATATAATCTAAAAAGTACCCATATAGTTGCTCTTCTTATAAAACATAGAATGGTACAAGTATTAAATTGATATTCATAAGCATCAACCATTGCATAGATCCACACTTGTTTTCTATGTGGATATTGGATGGAAGGAAAAATTCCGAATGGAATCATTGCAACGTCAACCTATTACCAGGCCTCTGATCGAGAGCTTCAATGGTGCAATGAAGAATACTCCATTTTATGTGGAGATTACAGTCAATATACCCCTAAGAGGGCGGAGTAAGTCTGTCAAATATCTTTATCAGAGATGTGAGCAGTGGAAATATGCCCCAGAGGGCAGATTCTCAAGGGATAGAACTCCTGAATATATATTCATGTTTAAGAATGATGAGAGAGTTTTTGAACATCCCATGATGGATTTTAATATTTATCATATTAAAGTTAGAGAGAGTTATACTCATTCTCAAGTGAGCTTCCACAAGGCAAAGCTAGACGATGAGAGTAAGATGATTATGCATGCATCTGAATGGAATATTTTTGAAGACTTCTGGCGCCCTTTAGCTTCCATTGCTCATAATTGGGAGGCTCCGAGCTTTTGTGATTGGGATAATAATAATGGGAAAAGTGTAATGAAAATTTCATCCAACAGCTACAGTGGGAGGAAAGGAAGCAATGGCATTGTATGGAATAAAAAGAAATTCAAAATAGGTCGAGGTGCTCAAAAGACTTATGAAGAGAAAGAGGTGGTGCAAAAGGTTCACTCCTTCTATATCTACAGTTTTGTAGTTAAGTATGAGATTGCATGATCAGTGAAATATGTAGTTAATTTTGACATTCAGGTCTGGTTTTTAGATCCCATCCTTATCCTACCAGAATCTCATTAAGTTGTATGCTCACTCTGGTTTTTAATCATAGACCGAACCTGGTTGTCATTGAATTGTTTATTTTTAGAGAGACTTATTTTCACTCTCTCTATATCTATATATAGATTTGTGGACAAGTGTGAAGCTACCTTATCAATAGGCTATTCAGTTCAAAATGCTTTATATTCTGCAAAAAAATGTTTCATCTTCTTTCGATAGAAATCTATTTTGTATGTGTGGAATAAGCTCTTTGTGACTGTACAATCAATAGTCCAAATTTTTATGTGTTTAAATTGTGTTTTTGAATCTATAAATTGAGTCAGTACCCTCTAAACTATGCAATTTCCATAGCTAAAATTTGTGATTCAAAGATTTTTAAAGATTTCCACTAGGAATACCAACAAAATGAGACAGAAAATATGCTCAGAAAAAATTGAAAACTTAGAATATTTAAACCACACCATTATGATTTAGCTTTTCAATTAAGTTTTTGAATTAAGACAATCAACACTTGCTATTATCTCTAAAATAAAATGCAAAGTGTCATTTGAGTAAACTTATTCAAATAAAACAAATCATGTCATTGAAATAATCCCATTTAATTCATAAAAAATAGAATTATTTTTATTTCCCGTCTCAAAATTAAATAACTTAACAATATTTTAATATAATAAATTATATAAAATAAAGGTTTTTTGTCTTGAATATATGAAAGAATACTATAGAATTGCAAGATAGAAATCCTTTAGAACAAATCTATTTTAATTTTAAATTTAATTTTGCTTGAATTAATATTAATATTATACTTATATTATTTTGTATGTGAATTGAAATTATTTAATGTTAAATTCATCAATAGTTTATTAGTTCCTTCTTCATGAGTGCCTTTATGTATATTTAGATAAAACCTTATCTTGGATGCATGGTTTGGATGTATGGTTTGCATAATTTGAAATTATAATTCAATAACTTAAACTTTATTGGTGTAGTTGTGTGGATATCATTAGACATACTCCTAAATATGTTTTAGGTTTTAAAGCCTCACATAACCTTGACTATTCTCTCTATACTTCATGTTAATCATTAAAGTTATTAATCTGTCTAATACAATCTCTATATCTATGCAACAAACATAATTAATACAAAATATATTTATAATATAATAAATAAACTAAGTTGTTAAAAGTCAACATGCTTTACCCACAATGCACACATTCTATATAAAGGGAAGATAAACACATAGAGACATTGGTTTCATGTTCCATGTTCACATATTTTATTTATAAGGTTTCTTTTTTTTTTTATAGGAAATCATGTTTTATGTTCACATTTCATTTGTAAGGTCTCTTTCTTTTTTTATTGGAAATCATGTTCCTTGTTTACATATTTCATTTGCAAGGTTTCTTTCTTTTTTATTGGAAATATCTCACTCATTATGCTTCAAAAGTATTCAAGAAGCCCAATGTAATGCCAATCATGGAGTTTGAGGTTATAAGTAGTTGCATTAAAGGAGACACTTCCAATTCATCCCATACTGTTGCACCATAGTAATTAGTGGTGTTCCCTTATCCTTGTCCAAGTAGCACTTGTACACCCTTTTTCGTTACCGCAACAATAATTCAATAAGGGATTAAGAAATTGATAATATTAGTTTGTTAGTTAGTGTTGCACCATGGTAATTAGTCATGTTTCCTTGTCCTTATCCAAGTATCTCTTGTCCATTTTTTTTATATTACAGCACAAATAATTCAATAAGGCTTAGGGAATTTTTAATGTTTATTTACTAGTTTAAAGTTTATTTTTTACCTTATTTTCTTTGATTAATATTAACACTTACAAAGAAGTAATATGGTAATGGTTTTAAAAAGCATGCCTCTCAAGAGGCTTTCATCAAATAAAACCTTTCTTTATCATGGATACACTTCTAATCACAATGTAGGATTCTTGCATCCATTTTTTATATAATTTTTGTTTCACCCTCCACAATGAAATCCTTTTAGGCTTTTATGATGTTGTTAGCACCATATTTGTGCTAAGCATTTGAAGAGATCCAGACCTATGGAGACATGAACAAAGTCTCATTTCCTTAGGCCACATGCCCAATGAGGGTGAAAGTCAAGCAAAGTTCAAGCATTGGCCCCTAAGACTAAGATGAAATAATACTAAACAATGCTAAGTTCAAAATTGAAATGTAAATGAAAGGATCGGCATCAACACCTAAGTCCCAAAGCTCGAATTGCAAAAGAAAAATCAAATATTAAACACAATGTATTTTTATGTGAAGGCATGGGGGTTTTTCATCGAAAATTATTGTTTTAGTCATCATTTTTCAGCAACTATTTCCACCAAACCAGAGGGAATTTCGAGAAACTGAGAGAGTTTTATCTCCATCACGGGCCCATCTACAATAACCTCTCTCAGAATTTGCACAGGTGTTGTGGTTTGGGAGAATCAAAAGGTTTTACAGAGGGTAATTTTCCAGAATTCGCGTTTTCTGTGTGAGTCATCAATTTCCGGAGAAGATACCGACCAGCTGGAGACGAACCTGAGGAAATTGAAAGAGGTTTTTCTTCAGCATGGTACAATATACAAAAACCTATTTTCATTTTTACACAACTATCAGCATTTGGGATATATAGCCGTGGAACCGAGAGGCCGTTTTCAGTAGTCCACGGCCAAAACTGTTCAAAATTTGTTGAAACCGACTCTTAAGTGTTTGAATCTCTTTGTGTAGGTGTCAAATATTGTTGTAATAGCTTCTTACTGAGATAGCTCGACCCTAGGGTTGAATATATCTATAAATTGAATGTAATAGAAGTAGAATAGGTTGGAAAATCATTTGGTTGAGGCCTGGGGGAGCTCGGCTCTATTTTTGAAGCATTTTCTTGAATATATTTGCAGTATCTGAAGCTGGATTTCGACTGAGATTCCTATGTTATCATTCTTGCAGTCTGTCTTTTCTTTTCCCATGTTAATTTGTGTCTCTTTCTTTGTTATTCCAGTCTGTAATATTTCTCTCATGCTTGGATAAGTGTAGCAGTAGGACAGAATTCATAAACAATATGCTCTCTTCTTCTCATTTCAGGCATTTCACCACCAATTTCTGCTAAAGTTGGTATAGGATTCATCATTGTATGCCTTATATCAATGGACTGTTCATTTCTCTTCTATTTCACCAATTAAAAATCACTTTGACTGTGCGTGGGTGACTACCTTGCCTCTGTTTAGATGTCTCATACAAAAACACTATTTTAGGTTCTATATGTTATTTTGACTCCATTGCCCAATAGTTTTCCTTATGATTTTCTCTCCAAACAATTTTAACAATCATTCCAGCAGAAATCTGATCTTCTGTGAGTTGTAATTGAGTATTTTTAATGATGAATACTGGTGTATGTTTTCATTGTTGAGACCTTTGATTATTCCAGTTTTCATGAGCTTATAGAGAGAGCCCTCTTTGTTTGTGTTGGGTAAGTAGCACAAGCTAAAGATTGGTTAGTGGTTACCTTGAATTTCCTTCTCTCACAACCTTGGGGGTTAATTTGGGTGTTAACAAATTGGCTCCGTTTCTGAGGACCAATTGTCTTATCATCCCCGGGAGAACGAAAAAGGTTTCAGATCTGAATTCTGATAGTGAACAACAGTCAGACATTGAGAAGGTTGTATGATTCACCTGGCGACTCCAATCAGAAAAATTACAGTATGAAGGTGACTCCACTGGGAAGATCGGTGACCTTATATCAGAATTGAGATGTTGAAAGTCTCATGGCGACTCCACATTAAAGAAATCTGGTGTTTCATTGTTTCATAGGCTGGTCTCCTCAGTCTTCAATCAGAACCTGCAGCTCCAATGTTTCAATATGGCTTCATTATCAAGAAGGTATGCTCCCATGAACAAAGCTCACATCCCTGGTTTTCCAAATCCTATTCCTAAAGTAGATTGGCAAACTTGTTTACCTAAATTTAAAGATCAGAAAGGAGAAGATGTTGTTGTTCATTTGATTAGATTTCATGTGCATATACATAAGCTTGGAATTGGTTTTCCTGAGGACTGTTTGATGAAAATGTTTATGGAAACATTAGAAGAGAATGCAAAGTCATGGTATGAGGGATTACCATCAGCAAGTTTGTTTTCCCTTGAATATTTTCACACAGTATTTCATGAGCATTTTAAAAATCAGTACCCTTCCTTGCTGCTAGTTCAAGACTGTTGCATGCATGTTAAAGGTCTCATTGAAGTTTTGGAAAACATGTATGGTAATGATGAGTTTTTGGATGAAGATCTTTTAGAAATGTTGCATGAAAATCCCCTCCATAAAGAAGAAATGCAACATAAATGCCAGACACTCAAGACACCCTCCAGCAGATACTAGTTTCTCTGGTGGTAGTGAATCAACAAACTGTTGAAGGTCATGTTCCCCTACCTAAATATGATGAAATTTTGAGCCCGCTTGCCATTCTTTATGTAACCAAGCTAGTGATGAAGGTAGCCAATCAATTTTCCACGTTCCTTGTCCATTTTCTGATTTAGACATTGAAGACAGAAATGCTATCTCGAATTCTTTTGAGAGCCAAGCTGAAATCCCTATTGAATTAAGTGAAGGAGAAGAAGTCCTAGAAGAAGCTAACTGTCATAACGCTCATGAAAACTTTCAGAATGTAGTTTCTCTTTTGACTAAAAGTGAAGATGGCGGCGGCCTTGATGTGGAACATGTGCAGCAGTTTGGTCAGATCTCATTTGATGATCAGTCTTCTTAGTCAGAGAATCAAAGTGCATATTCAAAAATTTCAAAGACCTAAGAAAGTGGAGTGCATGTAGCAAATGATCTTGGTCCTATTGGGCTCCACGAAAGATTAAATATGTATGATATGGAGGATAGGAAAGATAAGTATATTGATTATTTTCCATTTGAAAAACATCTTGAGTATGATGAAAAAAAAACAAGTTGCAGCGGTTACTGTTTTTCAGGATCCCTTCTCATGTTTATTGGAGTCATTGGGAAAAGTAAACCATGAAAATATGTCCCTTAAATTCACCGGATCAGAATTTCTTGATGTTCAAAGGGATGTTGTTATTTTAATGGATCATGAAGAAGTTGTCAACGGAAGGTTTGAGTTGTCATCTTCTAGGTTCCTATTGCTATCTGGAATAGCCAAATGCATGTTTCAATCAAGAAAGCATTTGTTGGAGTGGCTTTATTGGCATTTTTGTGTTACCTGATTGAGCAAAGAAGTTTTGCATCTCAGAGTAGGTAGCTAGTCTGAATAAGTTCACAGTGAACATCCCTTTCAGTAATCTTTTCAATGTACAGTTTGTTTCGATTTTCAGTTTGGGGAGATAGTGTATTTTTCAGCTCAAAATTTCAATTCAGAAATTTCATTCTTCAGCTTCAGGGTGCAGTTCAGAAATCTCAGTATGCTTTCCAATTGATGGTTGCATTCCAAACTAGATAAGGGTCTGCAAAAATCTAGCAAAAAGGAGTCAAAGGGGGTTTGATCAAAATAGTGAAAGAAGAAGATGTTTTTCTTGGCTAAGTTTGGTTCTATATGCAAATGTTGGTTGTATATTTAAGCAAAGGTTCTTTTTATGAAAGCAATAGGACCAATGTTTAAATTTCATGTAAACGAAGGTTTGAATGCTTTAAATTTCGAAAAGACCATATAGCCAAAGTTAAAATTTTTTATGGTGAATGGTTTTGAAAGTTTTGGATGGGCCAAAGTATTGAATGAAGTTGAGCAAAATTTATATCGGGCGAAGCCCTAACACTCAGCACCTGAAGCTCGCAATGTGATTTAAGCGCCAACCCCTAGAGCCGAGCTTCCAATTATTTCTTGCCACGTGCTGAATGATGGCGTGTATATAAATATCTATTATAGTCTTCTCTTCTTGCATGTGGGATATTGATATAAAGGCATTTAAAAATATGTATATGCACAAGGCATGAAGCGAAAGGCGAATTCCCAAGTGTGATGGGTATCGTTTTTTAAAGGGGAGAGATGTTGTTCTTTCCCTGAGGAAAGCAGTAAACAAATTCGGATGATAGGGGAGGTTCCTGAAAAACTCGCAGAGCTGCAAAGCACATGGATGCTGGCGTTCGCCACCGGGGTAATGTGTCCATAGCGATTGGCCATCAGTTTGAACAATGGAATATTTGGTGGCATCCTACTCCACGAGACATGCCTCAGGGGACTGGAGCCCATGATTGTAAATTGCTAACCATTTCTTTTCATGTGTTATCAGTGTGGGTTCCGAGTGGTGTAAATCAGAGATACTTGTGAAGAGTGTTATGAGTTTTTGTTTTAGTCTGAAGGGCAGCATCGACAGCAACGGTCGCAAATCCCAATCAATACGATGTACAACGTCTTCCACAAACCAAGCAGTTGAAGCAAGAACAAGACATTGATCTGGATAACTTTGAGATGCATTTAGCAACTGTGAAATCCACGATCAACCATCGATGACTTGGACCCTTCTGCTCGTGTCCATCCCACGGCGCAAATCGTATTGAAAGTGGAGCCAGATATCACTCCAGGTTTTCAATTAGACGATTTACATGATGCGCTTATGAAAATCAATAGATGCTGCGGATTGGATCTTCAAGGGTGAGTCTCAGGAAAATTGTGAACCTCATCTCTCTGCAGGAGACGTGCCTTGTTGTCTTAGCGCGTTTGCAGGTTTGATCTTAAATGTTGGAAAGCTCTCGGTTCATCCATTGAAGCTGGCGCCGTCCCATTTTATCAGCAGGAGCATCATAGGGCATTTGGATATTGTAAGAACCCTTAAATTCAGTAGTGATCCACATCCGGCATCTTCCTACTATTGTCTCTCACACTTGCGTCGGTCAAGGCTTCGCGTAAGGAGCCGGAAATTAAAAAGGTGTGCAAGCATGCTGGACGGGTTGAGCGAACGGATGCAGATATCGGGGGTTTTGATAAGGAAAAGCCACCGCGATTGAAATCCAAGAAGAAAAGGGACCAATTCATCTCAGTTACTGGGATACTTTTCAGAAATTTAAAGCGAGAAAGCTTAAGAAACTGCTGTTGCAAAGTCATCTGCTGGACCGTATTGATACTCGCTTGACCGATTCCATAGGAAAGCCACGTCTTCTGGTTGTTAACTGGATTACGGAGTACTCAGCCTCAGGCCAGCTTCAGTGCGAAACACTCTCCTTCGGCACGAATTTACTGGGTTGATTCTTGTCTAAGGGGAATTTTACTAACAATACAGGCCCTGGGTTTCGCCTGCATGACACTTGCAATCAGAATTGAGGAGAACCGGCCGTGAAGCTAAAGAAGGTCGCAAAAGATGGACTGGGTTAAAATGAATGGAAAGCAGACTTATAAACTTATGAATAGCTAAGCTTCTCTTGATCTGGCACCACGTGTAGGTTTTCACTGAAAGATGGATATTGACGGCTCTTGTTATATGTCACTCACTACATGCTCGGGAGATAAATTAGTGAGTAGTGCGATGGATGTGACCAGAGAGTCTCGTGTCATTTGGTTAATAGTATTGCATGAAGGAAAAATGGTATTGTAAACAGCTTATAAGCCATGCGATGGAATAAGTATAAGACTAAGAAAGTTATGGATAATGTGGACGTTAACTTATTCATGGGTTCTGGTGGCGAGGGCTCAAGCTATGAATACAGAACCGTATTTGTCATCTCAGAATTATGGAGCGATTTTCACTTTCAACCCAAGGACAAGGCAACTATTTTTGAAGGCTATCCATACTAATGAGTGGGTAGGACAGAAGCATCTTGGTCAACTGGCTAAATGGGAGACAACTGAAGAAGTAGCTGCATTGGTACGTTCATTGCCTATTGAGGAGCAGCCAAAACAGTTCATTGTAACCCATAAGAGAATGCTCGATCCCCTAGAAGTTCACTTGCTTGGCTTTCCCAACATTGTCATTAAAGGCAGTGAGCTTCAATTACCATTCCGCATGCTTAAAAATTGAAAAATTTGGTGACCTGTTTCTAAAGGCTATAGAACCACAGATGGTTCTTTTCAACATATATGATGATTGGTTGAGCACTATCTCATCATCTACGACATTTTCTCATCTTATATTGATCCTTAGTGCCCTTCATGTGAACAATGAGAAAGCAAAATGTTATTGAAACCTGACAAGACTATTGTTATTGAGCCACACCACATTTGGCCGAGCCTTAAAGATGATCAATGGATGAAGGTAGAAGTTTCTTTGATAGGTCTTATTCTCTCTGACTATGCCAAGAAGAATAATGTCAATACATCAACATTAACCCAATCAGAAATCCGTGATATTATACTTGGAGTAACTCCCCCCTCTCAACAAAGGCAAGAGGTTGCAAAAATTGAAAAGCAGAGTAGGTTTGTCATCAGTAAAGGAGCGGATTGTTTCAACTGCAGGTCACAAAGTTCAACTGCAGGTTGGATTGCAGTTTCAGTTCGGGATTGAGAGCCGCCCAATGGATCAGGCACTTGGTCTACGGGTTCTTTGCTACCTCGCAGGGAGGATAGCATCCCCGGTTGGAGCCAGTTGTTAGCACCATATTTTTGCTAAGCATTTGAAGATGTCCAAACCTATGGAGACATGAACAAAGTCTCATTTCCTTAGGCCACATGCCCAATGAGGGTGAAAATCAAGAAAAATTCAAGCATTGGCCCCTAAGACTAAGATGAAATAATACTAAACAATGCTAAGTTCAAAATTGAAATGTGAATGAAAGGATTGGCATCAACACCTAAGTACTGAAGTTCAAATTGCAAAAGAAAAATCAAATATTAAACACAATGTATTTTTATGTGAAGGCATGGGGGATTTTCACCGAAAATGACTGTTTTAGTCATCATTTTGCAGCAACTGTTTCCACTAAACCGGAGGGAATTTCGGGAAAATGAGAGAGGTTTATCTCCAGAACGGGCCCATATACAATAACCTCTCTCATAATTTTCACAGGTGTTATGGTTTGGGATAATCGAAAGGTTTTGCAGAGGGTAATTTTCCAGAATTCGTGTTTTCTGCGTGAGTCATCAATTTCCGGAGCAGATCCCGGCCATCTGGAGACGAATCTAAGGAAACAAAACGAGGTGTTTCTTCTGCATTGGTCCAATATACAAAAACATCTTTTATTTTTTACATAGCTATCACCGTTTGGGATATATAGCCGTGGCAGCGAGAGGTAGTTTTCAGCAGTCCACGGCCAAAACTCTTCAAAATTTGTTGAAACCGACTCTTAAGTTGTTGAATCTCTTTGTGTAGGTGTCAAATATTGTTGTAACAGCTTCTTACTGAGATAGCTTGACCCTAGGTCTGAATAAATCTATAAATTGAATGTAATAGAAGTAGAATAGGTTGGAAAATCATTTGGTTGAGGCCTGGGGGAGCTCGACTCTGTTTTTGAAGCATTTTCTTGAATATATTTGCAGTATCTGAAGTTGGATTTCGACTGAGATTCCTGTGTTATCTTTCTTGCAGTCTATCTTTTCTTTTCCCATGTTAATTTGTGTCTCTTTCTTTGTTATTCCAGTCTGTAATATTTCTCTCATGCTTGGATAAGTGTAGTAGTAGGACAGAATTCATAAAAAATATGCTATGTTCTTCTCATTTCAGGCATTTCACCACCAATTTCTGCTAAAGTTGGTATAGGATTCATCATTGTATGCCTTATATCAATGGACTGTTCATTTCTCTTTTGTTTCACCAATTAAAAATCACTTTGACTGTGCGTGGGTGACTACCTTGCCTCTGTTTAGATGTCTCATACAGCATCACTATTTTATGTTCTAGATGTTATTTTGACTCCATTGCCCAATAGTTTTCCTTATGATTTTCTCTCCAAACAATTTAAACAATTGTTCCAGCAGAAATCTGATCTTCTGTGATTTGTAATTGAGTATTTTTAATGATGAATATTGGTATATGTTTTCATTGTTGACACTTTTGATTATTCCAGTTTTCATGAGCTTATAGAGAGAGCCCTCTCTGTTTGTGTTGGGTCAATAGCACAAGCTAAAGATTGGTTAGTGGTTACCCCGAACTGCCTTCTCTCAAAACCTTGGGGGTTAATTTGGGTGTTAATAGATGTTATCCATAATAAAATATTTTACCATAGATTCATTTTTCTCTTTTTCATTTATCCTATCTTTCAATAGGAGTTTTTCGTATAGATAGTTGGGTCTTATCAATAATTTCCATACATTAATAGTTTTAGATACCATAGCCTCTTCAAATGGGAAAACTTAAAGATATTTTAGGTAATAAAATGTAAAGGAAAAGACTTGGAGCTTTGTGGAAATTCTAAGCCTAGAAACACAAAATTCTCTCTCATATTTTTTTTTACATCTTGTTTTTGGTGTGAAGGATTTTATTTCATCGTAATTTGACCTTATAGACTCATTGATGTTTGATTCCTTCCTCCTTTATCCAAAACGGGTCTACATATGTATCGTATGAAATTATTGATGCTTTATGTTGGGGAGATTAGTATCTAGGACATCTCAAATGGATTTATTTTTGTCTTGATTTTTGTCAGATTTTGGGACATTAAATTTCTATGTGTTTTTGGCACCCTAAATGGATTTATGTAGCTTTGTTAACTTTGAAATATAACCACTATATAACATGTTAACCATATAATTTATATAATGATGATGACAATGTGTTTTTATAATGTCCTTTAGACAAAATTTATCTGAAAAGTAAAATACCCAATAGAATCTAAAAAGTACCCATATGGTTGCTCTTGTTTTGAGAATGGTACTTGTATTAAATTGATATTCATAAGTTGGGGCCATTATATAGATCCACACTCGTTTTCTGTGTGGACATTGGATGGAAGGAGAAAATATGAATGGCATCAATGGAAACGTCGACCTATTACCAGGCCTTTGATCGAGAGCTTCAATGCTCCAGTGAAGAAGAATCCATTTTATGTGGAGATAATAGTCTATATACCCCTAATAGGGTGGATTAAGTCTGTGAAATATCTTTATCAGAGATGTGAGCAGTGGATATATTCCTAGAGGGAATATTCTCAAGGGATAGAACTCCTGAATATATATTGATGTTTAAGAATGATGAGAGATGCTCTGAACATCCCATGATATATTTTAATATTTATCATATTAAAGTTAGAGAGAGTTATACTCGTTCTCAAGTGAGATTCCACAAGGTGTAGCTAGATGATGAGAGCAAGATGATTATGAATGCATTTGAATGGAAGAGTTTTGAATATTTTGGCATCCTTTAGCTCATAATTGGGAGGCTCTGAGCTTTCTTGATTGGGAGAATAATGGGTGAAGTGTAATGAAAATTTCATCCAACGGCTACAGTGAGAGGAAAGGAAGCAATGGCATTGTATGGAATAAAAAGAAATTCAAAATAGGTCTAGGTGCTCAAAACACTTATGAAGAGCAAGAGATTATAAACATGAGGGTGGCGCAAACATTCAGGTCCGGTTTTTAGAGTCCATCCTTATCCTACCAGAATCTCATTAAGTTGTATGCTCACTCTAATTTTTAATCATAGACCGAACCCAGTTGTCTCTGAGTTTTGTTTATTTTTAGAGAGACTTATTTTCAGTTTCTCTATATCTATATATAGCTTTGTGGACAACTATTCAGTTCAAAATGCTTTATATTCTGCAAAAAATTGTTTCATTTCTTTCAATAGAAAGCTATCTTGTATGTGAGGAAGAAGCTCTTTGTGAATGTACATTGAATAGGAAATGCGCTAAAAAAACCTTACCTGTAATTTATTTTTTAAACTTATTATAAATTGGAGTAGTTTATTTATTCTGTGTTTTCTATTTTACTGGGTTTTGGTCGGAATTCATAATTTGTTTTGGTAAAATCTGAATTTTTATGTGTTTAAATTGTGTTTTTGAATCTATAATGGGCCTGTAATCCATTTATCGCATTACGAACCATGGGCCCGTTTATCGCATTTCTTAGATTGCTATTGCACAGGACCATGGGCCCGCAATCCGTTTATCTGAGACAAGTGCGCAATAATAGAAAGTTAGTGTCGCAGATGGTGCACAGGAGGTTATAACTTATATAACACAAATGCACAAGGACAGAACAGTAGCACATCGTATTATGCGCAGGATGATGTAGTTTATCTAATACATATGTAGAAGTATAGAACATGTAATGTCCCATTCTCCCATTAAATGCAGGGAAGGAAACGTTAACAACACACTGGGCTTTTGTAAAGACTTAGCCTCAATAGTTTTACTCATAATTTCATAACAATTAAAATCTTCTATGTGCAGATTCAATTCGATATAAACACAGCGGAATTAAACATAATACCCAGACATGATGGAATGCATCAACATGTTTATCTCAAGCAAAAAGGTGATTCCATATAAATTTGATTACCATGGATATTTAACATTCAGATTGAACACATTGCAGAACACAGAATGTATATAAATTAATTCACAAGAATACTTATATTGAAATGTAAATGTCCAACGACTGGCTACGTGAGGGCAACGTTCCACCCAACCATAGATCTTTATCCAGCCTATATTCTTTCAGCTGATAGATCACCCTCGAGCTAGGCTGTGTATCCACTAAGGAAGAACTAGCTGGGCTCACTCACAGCCATGGTTTCGGTCATCAGTTAAGCTAAGGCAACACACCGTTGGGTTTATCAAGCATAACATAAGATAGAGGAGGGTAACGCTAAGCCAGTGAGCTCAACCACAGAGCTACAGGCATCTCAAGTGAACTCAACAGTCAGGCACCCACATTACCTACCACATCCAACACAAGGAAGATCCCCTTCTCTGTTACACAGTCCCTCAGGAAACTCTTCCCTCCAGTGCTCTTCAGGATGGGCATAGAAAGGTCCAGCTACTAATCCTTGAGATCCTAGCCTTTAGTGGGTTTATCAAGCATACCCAACCTCTGCATAGTCATTTCCAACTTGATTTCTCACCGTTCTGCTCACCAAATAACTCAAATCCGTCACTGGTTTTCTGTGCTGCAAAAATTGGGTTTTCCTATTGATTTTGGGGTATCTCATGCGCCCACGTTCACCCCAAGGGTCATACCAATGGATCCCCCATTGGATTTCACTGCCCAATACCAAATCTTGACATTTTTGGCTTCCCAAAACGTGGGTTCTCTCACAGTTGCGGTTTCTGGTTTTCTCCCTGCTGGAAGCTCGTTTTTCTTTCTTTTTGGATGGAGAATGATGTTAGGTTCCTTCACCATAGAATGGGGATGAGAATGAAGCAACCTCCCATGAGGTTGAGTGACTTCTTGTACAAGAAAACAGAGCTCATAGCTACCCATACGAATTTATGGGCTGCCCATGCTCCATTGAAGCCATGGGCTGAAATCTCAACCACTTCCTTACAATAGGAATAAATGTCATCTAGGGAAGTCAATGGGTTCTCATAATGACATATGGCAGCCTAGGGCTTAGTCCCATAGCCCCCCCTCACCACTACCTAATGGATACACATGGCCCCTTTTCATTCGTTGCCTCCATGGCCAGTTTTGGTATTTTATTTCAATATTAAATATTTACATCAATTTACAATATCCCATGGCTTAATAGCACGTGGGTAACAAAATATCAAGCGTGTCTAATTCAAATAAAATCTGAGCATAAACTAGCGGGGCCTTGGCCTTGAGCTCCACGCTAGGGAAACATACAACGTGTGTATACAATATTTACATTAGAAGCCAATATTTCCTAAGGGTCAAAATTGGGGTATTACATTCCCCTCCCCCTTAGAACAACACCGTCCTCGGTGTTCTCAAAATTGAACAAAAATGGGAATGCCTCCCTCATGGCATCCTCTAGCTCCCATGTAGCCTCATCGGGACTAAGGTGCTCCCATTGGACCTTTACCTACCCGATGGCTCTGTTCCAGAGCAATGTGACTTTCTTGTCGAGGATGCGCATAGGTTCTACTTGGAACTCTCCCTCGGGTTCCACCTGTATCACATTCCAATCAATCATACGATTAGGATCATGTACATACTTCTTAAGCAAAGATACATGGAAAACATTATGAGCTCTTATGCTAGCAGGCAATGCAATTCTATATGCAACTGGCCCTATCCTATCAAGGACTTCAAATAGCCCATAATATCTGGGTGACAACTTGGCATAACTCCCCAACTTGAGGGAACTCTTCCTTGGTTTCACTCTCAAATAAACATGATCCCCAATCTGAAATTCCTTATGTACTCTCTTCAAATCTGCATAACTCTTTTACCTGTCCTGAGCTGCCTTTAAATTCTATCTGATCTTAACAATTTCATGTTCCATTTCCTTGATCATCTCTGGTCCAAGCACTACCCTGTTCACTGGGCCGTCTCAATTCACTGGCATCCTGCATCCCTTGCCATACAATGCTTCAAATGGAATCATTCCCAAGGATGCATGGTGTCCATTATTGTATGCAAATTCAACCAAGTGTAAATAATCTTCCCACTTGGATGGTTTGTCCATCACATACATTCTCAGCATGTCTTCAAGAACCTGATTCACCCTCTCGGTTTGGCCATCCGTTTGAGAATGGTAAGTTGTACTGAAATTCAATTTAGTTCCCAATTCCTAAAATAATCCCTTCCAGAAATTGGAGGTGAACTTTGTATCACGATCGGAAATTATTGCCTTAGGCAATCCATGCAATCTGAATATCTCTCTCATGAAAATGTTCACAATGTCACTAGCCTTGTGAGTGGACTTTACTGGGGTAAAGTGAGCTACCTTTGATAGCTTATCCACCACAACCATGATTGAATCATGCTTCTTCACTATCATGGGCAGACCTATTATAAAATCCATGGAGATCACTTCCCACTTCCATTCCGGAATGGGTAAGGGTTGTATTAACCCTGCTGGGTGTCGGTGTTCTGCCTTGACTTGTTGGCACTTCTGACACCTAGCAATGTACTAAGCTATGTCCTTCTTCATGCCATTCCAAAAGTATTGCTTTCTTGCCGCTGTTATAGTCTTCTGATATCCTGGCTGTCCAGAGTACGGCATTTGGTGTATTTCATCCATCACTAGTTTCTTCAAATATGCATTATTTGGAATGTACAACCTATCTTTGTAGATGAGGATACTGTCTTCACCCAGCTGATATCCTGCACACTTTTCATCCACATTACCGTGCTGCAACTTCTCTTTAATTTGAAGGCAAGTTTCGTCATCGTTTTGGGCTTCAAGAACTCTTGTCTTCAAATCTGATTTGCACATACTTATTGCTGAAACATGGAATTTTCTGCTAAGAGCATTTGCAACCTTATTCTCCTTCCCTTTTACATGTTTAATTTCAAAATCAAATTCACAAAGAAATTCCATCCATCTAGCTTGCCTAGCATTCAAGTTTGGCTGATCAAACAAATACTTCAGGCTCATGTGGTCTGTTCTAAGCTCGAATCTTCTTCCCATCAGGTAATGCCTCCACATCTTAAGAGCATGCACTATGGCTGTTAATTCTAAATCATGTGTGGAATAATTCTTTTCATGCTCTTTTAATTTCTTGGATTCATAGCAAATCACAATTCCTTCTTGCATGAGAACCCCACCCAGTCCTTCAATGCAAGCATCTGTGCACACTACAAAGTCCTTCCTTGGATCTACTATCTTCAAAACAGGAGCGCTGGTAAGTAACTCCTTTAATTTCTGAAAACTTTTCTCACATTTTTCAGACCATACAAATTTGATGTTCTTCCTTTGCAATGAAGTGATCGGATGAGCTATCTTGGAGAATCCTTCAATAAACCTTCTATAGTAACCAACAAGGCCCATAAAAGATCTAACATCTGAAACATTTATTGGAGTTGGCCAATCCATGATGGAATTAATCTTCTCTGGATCCACTGCAATTCCTTCTTCTGAAATGACGTGACCCAAATATTGAATCCTCTTTTGATAGAATTCACACTTGCTTAACTTGGCATACAGCTAATTTTCTCCAAGAACTTGCAACACCATTCTTAGATGCTCCTCATGTTCCTCTTCATTTCTTGAATAGACAAGAATGTCATCTAAAAACACAATCACAAACTTATCCAAATATTTGTTGAATACACTATTCATGAGACACATGAATGTGGCAGGTGCATTGGTAAGGCCAAACGGAACCACAGTGAACTCATAATGACCATATCTAGTTTTGAAAGCCGTCTTGTGAATGTCTTCTTCTTTAATTCTCACTTGATGGTAGCCAGACCTCAAGTCAATCTTTGAAAATAATTTGGCTTCCTTCATTTGATCAAACAAGTCATCAATTCTTGGTAATGGATACTTGTTCTTAACTGTCACTTTATTGAGCTGCCTGTAATCAATACACAACCTTAAAGTCCCATCTTTCTTCTTGACAAATAACACCAGTGCTCCCCAAGGGGACACACTAGGCCTGATATACCTTTTATCCATTAATTCTTGCAGCTGTAACTTCAATTCCACCAACTCCGGTGTACTCATTCTATAAGGAGCTTTGGAATTCGGCGCTGCACCTGGAACAAGATCGATGGTAAAATCAATATTTCTCGTCGATGGCAACCCTGGTACCTCATCCGAAAACACATCTTGGAACTCTTGCAATATCCTGAAGTCTTCTAGTCTTGGTCCTTTGTCCTCTAATGAATCTGGCATATGGACTGCATATAATTGACAACCCTTCTTATAAAACTTTTTCAACTGCAGGGCTGAAATCTGCCTTATTGAAACTTGCTTGGGAATCCCTTTTACCAATGTTGGCCTTCCCTTTTCATCAATGCACTCAAGTGCTTTCTCATAACAGTCCAATTTGGCTCTATGTTTTTCTAACCAATCCATGCCAATTAATGCATCATAGGATCCTAATGGTAACACACTCAATTCAGCATATGTGTGGAGTCCATTCAATTCTATGGGACACTCCATCACTACCTCACTTACTTTTCTCTTGGTTCCTGTGGCTAGTTGCACTAGCCAAGACTTATTATGCTTCACTTTTCTAAGAGAACAACCTTCAACCACTTTTGGAGAAACATAACTATGAGTAGATCCTGGATCAATCAAAACAGAAATAGATTGCATGGCAATCTTACCTTCGACTTCCACCACTGATGATTGATGGTATGCTTGGTGATTATCCAACGCTGCATAATCTGAGGTGCTGCCCTTGCCATGTCCTCCACCATAGCTACTCCCTTCAGGTTGTTCAACTTTCGAGAATTGTTTTTTCGATGCGGACAATCCTTCAACATGTGGTTTTCTACACATCCCCAACACTGAAGTGGTCCCTTTGATGCTTTGTCTACTGCCACCGCTGGTTTGAATCCACTCCTTGCTTGTTGCCCCTGTGGAAAGGTTCTAGGCTGACCTCTGAATGGTGGCTTGAAGCCATCCTTCTTTTGATCAAACTTCCCTCTTGGCTTTCCTTTCCATGATGGGTTAGCCTCTGTTTTTCCTTTATTTTTCTCATAGCAGTGCATTGCCATCCTAATGGCTTCCTCCAAACTTGGTGGATTAAAAAACTCAATACGATCTCTGAAACTCTGAGGTAGACCCCCAAGAAAGCATTGGATTTTTACTCTCTCATCCTTGATATAGTCAACATACCTTAGTAATTCCAAGAATTTGTGGACATGCTCTTCCATAGATTTTAGTCCCAACCTGAGTTCATTAAACTCTTTTCTCTTACCGTCATAATGCCTAGCAGAAAGGTATTTCTCCTTGAAGTACCTCTTAAATATTTCCCAACTGATCCTTCTTTCATTAATTTTTTTCACTTGCAAGATATTGTCCCACCAAATGGAAGCTCTGCCATTTAAGTTGTAAATGGCAATTCTGGCTTTCTCATTTCCTGAGTAGTCTTGAATTCTGAAGTATTCCTTCATTCCAAGAAGCCATGCTTCTGCCTCTTGGCCAGTCTTGCCTTCCCCATCAAATGTGGGAGGTCTTGCCTTCCTAAATTCTCCCTGTGGGATGCCCTTGAAATTCTTTCTTCCATCCAATCTCTTAGGTGCATGTGTTGGACTTCTCCTAGAACATTTGGAGTCACACGACCTACTGGAAGAAGAACTTGATGAAGATGTTTTATGTTTTCTACTTACCGAACTCTTCCTTGGGCTTGGAGTCCTCCTCTTCGAACAACCTCTAGAATGACTCCCTGCATCTCTTCCTTCTTCACCCATATTGCTTGGGTTGGAACCAAGGTTTATCTTATGCTGCATATCAGTGAGGCTTTGCAAAATAGCAGCATTTAGTTGGTGTTGTTCTTCTTGAGCCTTCATCAATCTTTCATTGAAGCTCACCATGGTTTCAACCAAATTCTGAGGAGTCACCTGCTCCCTTCTCCCATTAGATTCAGTCTCTGCATTCCCTTCATGCACATTTTCTCCTAGAACGTCTTCTTCGTGTTCATAAGGATCTTGAGCATCATTTATGGTCACCATCTTTCCTGTATTCTACCTCTGCTACAATTATAAATTTTATGAGCTGCAAGCATTGTGCATTATGAAACATTGTCAGACATCATAAGAATGCTTATAGAAATATACACAATCAATATTTAACATAATAGAACTCGTGGAATAATTCACACAGTTGCTATGCATTCCTTTCCCTTGCCCATTCAAGCAATTCTGGAAATTGCCCATATTTATCAATAATTTGTCGAGACAGTCGCTGGTACATTTCTGCCCTAATTATTTGTGGGGTATGATAACTTCATTCCAATTCTGGTCATACACCATTATTCCCTTCGAGACAAGCTTTCCAATGCCTGTCCCCATGCTCCATTCCGACATTGGGTGTGGAAACAACGTTGTTTCAAAAAATGACAACTCTTACCAAAAATTCTGTACATTTTACACAGTTGTATTTTGGTCCAGAAGGCCAACTTCAGCCACCTGTGGAAGAAAATCTATGGGGAATCACACAAAATTATCTATTGGGAAACGTTAGTCCATATAACAAGGAACACTCAACAATTCACGGATTTCAATTCCGATGCACCATTCATCTTCTATGAATTTCTGGGTTTTACTACTTCACACTTTTCACATTTTTCCAAAATTCCAAATTTTGGGCCAAAAATGGCTATCTCCCAAATGGTGCATTTTTGAGAAATCTTCATCTAATGAAAACTGTCCATCTTAACGAGAATATGAAATGTCTAGTTCAGTAATTTTTTTGATTCCCACATCTAGGGTCACTTTTACTATCCACCAGCTTTTCAAAATCCGAAAAAGTGGTCCGGAATAGTGCTTTTTGGCCTTCTTGCTCACCCCGACTTCACATCCCTTGGATTTTAAATCCAAGATTCTGAACTTAACATTGTACCTGCTTCATGGCCGCGCCTGATCAATTTTAGCTCAAACCGACCTTCCGTCATGCCTCGGGACTCCGTCCTTACAAAGTCACTATTATCCATTTTCTGTCAAATCCGAGTGTAATGGGCTCAGGGTCTTCACTGGTTCTTTCATGGCCTTCGTCAATGGCCTCCGAGCCCCATAGGAATCATTCCATTATGAGCCTGGATGTTCCTTCTATCCAAAAATGAAGTTTTGGTCACTTTACTCTCTTTTTTTATTCTTTTTTTTTGCCGTCGTTGCGGAACGGTTCGCCGAACGCTCCCGCAATTGCGGAGCAATTCGACGAAGGCTCCTGCAGTTGCAAAGCCATTCGGCGAATGCTCCCGCAATTGCGGAGCCATTTGGCGAATGCTCCCGTAGTTGCGGAGCCATTCACGGAATGCTTCCGTTGCGGAGCGATTCAGCGAATGCTCACGCAGTTGCAGAGCCATTCGCGGAATGCTTCCGCGGTTTCGGGAAGATTCGTGGAACTCTTCCGCAAATTTTGAAAGAGAATTCCTTCCGCAAATTTCAGAAGAGAATTCCTTCCGAAAACTTCCTTTTGACGCTGAACACTCAGAAAAAATTTCTACTTTTTCGGAGCAGTTTGCCAAATTTTTCCACGTTGCGGGACAACTCGCGGAATCCTTCCGCAAATTTCGGAAGAGAATTCCTTCCGCAAATTTCGAGGCGACTTCCTGAACTCTTCCGCGTTGCGGATCAACTCGCGGAATGCTTCCGCAGTTTCGGAGCAATTCGTCGAATGCTTCTGCAGTTTCGGAAGTCATTCGGGAATTCTTTCCTAAACAGATTTAAACAAATTTTTCAAAGACACTTAGAAAAATTTGAAATCTTTCTTTCTGTCAGAGATGACTGTAATTGGATTTGGCCCATAGAGGCCCAATGCTGCAACCTGCAGCTCTGATATCACTCTGTAATGTCCCCTTCTCCCATTAAATGCAGGGAAGGAAACGTTAACAACACATCGGGCTTTTGTAAAGACTTAGCCTCAATATTTTTACTCATAATTTCATAACAATTAAAATCTTCTGTGTGCAGATTCAATTCAATATAAATACAACGGAATTAAACATAATACCCAGATAGGATGGAATGCATCAACATGTTTATCTCAAGCAAAAAGGTGATTCCATATCAATTTGGTTACCATGAATATTTAACATTCAGATTGAACACATTGCAGAACACAGAATGTATATAAATTAATTCACAAGAATACTTATCTTGAAATGTAAATGTCCAACGACTGGCTACATGAGGGCAACGTTCCACCCAACTATAGATCTCTATCCAGCCTATATTCTTTCAGCTGAGAGATCACCCCCGAGCTGGGCTGTGTATTCACTAAGGAAGAACTAGCTGGGCTCACTCACAGCCATGGTTTCGGTCATCCGTTAAGCTAAGCCAACACACCGTTGGGTTTATCAAGCATAACAGAAGATAGAGGAGGGTAACGCTAATCCAGTGAGCTCAACCACAGAGCTACAGGAATCTCAAGTGAACTC
Organism: Larix kaempferi; assembly: GCA_027924585.1. Taxonomy (NCBI): domain Eukaryota; kingdom Viridiplantae; phylum Streptophyta; class Pinopsida; order Pinales; family Pinaceae; genus Larix; species Larix kaempferi. The sequence continues at coordinate 6,228,819 of BSBM01000393.1, read as the reverse complement.
AACAGTCAAGCACCCACATTACCTACCACATCCAACACAAGGAAGATCCCCTTCTCTGTTACACAGTCCCTCAGGAAACGCTTCCCTCCAGTGCTCTTCAGGATGGGCATAGAAAGGTCCATCTACTAATCCTTGAGATCCTAGCCTTCACTAGGTTTATCAAGCATACCCAACCTCTGCATAGTCATTTCCAACTTGATTTCTCACCGTTCTGCTCACCAAATAACTCAAATCCATCACTGGTTTTCTGTGCTGCAAAAATTGGGTTTTCCTATTGATTTCGGGGTAGCTCATGCGCCCACGTTCGCTCCAAGGGTCATACCAATGGATCCCCCATTGGATTTCACTGCCCAATACCAAATCTTGACGTTTTTGGCTTCCCAAAACGTGGGTTCTCTCACAGTTGCGGTTTCTGGTTTTCTCCCTGCTGGGAGCTCGTTTTTCTTTCTTTTTGGATGGAGAATGATGCTAGGTTCCTTCACCATGGAATGGGGATGAGAATGAAGCAACCTCCCATGAGGTTGAGTGACTTCTTGTACAAGAAAAAAGAGCTCATAACTACCCATACGAATTTCTGGGCTGCCCATGCTCCATTGAAGCCATGGGATGAAATCTCAACCACTTCCTTACAACAGGCATAAATGTCATCTAGGGAAGTCAATGGGTTCTCATAATGACATATGGCAGCCTAGGGTTTAGTCCCATAGCCCCCCCTCACCACTCCCTAGTGGATACATGTGGCACCTTCTCATTCGTTGCCTCCATAGCCAGTTTTGGTATTTTATTTCAATATTAAATATTTACATCAATTTACAATATCCCATGGCTTAATAGCACGTGGGTAACAAAATATCAAGCGTGTCTAATTCAAATAAAATCCGAGCATAAACTAGCAGGGCCTTGGCCTTGAGCTCCATGCTAGGGAAACATACAACGTGTGTATACAATATTTACATTAGAAGCCAATATTTCCTAAGGGTCAAAATTGGGGTATTACAGAACATTAGCATAACAGATAATCTGCAATATCAGTTGAGTTTGTAGATGCACAGAAACATAATAGTATGTTGAAACATCACGTAGATTACAGAAGGTTATGAAATACAAGAAATAGTGTGCGATACTGAAGAGATTGCAGAAGGTTATGAGAACTAGTGTGTGATACTGAAGCAGTGAAGTAAAGTGTGTAATGAACTGATGATACAACACATAAGCTACGAAGAAAAGTGTAATGTCCCTAAAATAAATAAAAAATTCCGTTACTGTAATAACTAGTTAGGAAATGGTAATTGTAAATTAACTTCAGCACTGTTAAGAGAATACTATACCGATACTTCTTTTGCAACACTTTGATGAGTCTTAGTTTTATAAGGAACATGGTCTTACTGGTTTTGTGAATCCTACAGCTTTGCGGAAGCATTGTAATGAATAAAAGTGTAAATCTATCACCATTGTACAATGTTTAGAGGATAATAATGCAAATCTCCTTCTTATAGTTTTAAGAGTTTGTATGCATGTTCATTAAAGTCTATCTGATAATTCAGGTGGGATGGACCCCTATTGGTGGCGGTTGAGGCCCATGGTGAGATGCTTGGTCTTTTCAAGGGCAGAGTATCCCAGTAGGGATGCCGAGAGGTAGGGTGTAAGAAGTGGAGACTGCTAACTTACTTAGAGAGTTTCACTAATGCATTCAATTTGTATCTATTTGCAGGTGTACTTATAGTGGCATTCACCCAGGGTGCTTACCACATGGTTCCCATGAATTTCGAAACCCAAAGTATGTGAAGGTTTAAAGTTCGGCACCTTTAAAATCCTTGGAGGTCGTTTGTGAAACTTGAACTTATAATAATTGTTGACTTGGAAATGTATTGTTGGTACTAGGCAATGCTTATGGTCTTTGCAATACTTGTGTATTTATAAAACTTGTGGATCAAGTGTGACTCTACCACTATAGAGTTTTGGGTCCAAATCGAGATCTTTGGGGTTTGGTGGTAGAATTGAATGCGCTTCTGTGATGGCACATGGCCAACACTACCAGATATGATGAGGATCTCTCCCTTGGTTTCTACACTAAGGAAGGTTCCAGTTCGTGGTTCATTTCACTTGTTTTGCTGTATGCATTGAGGGTTTCGTGTACTAACCTGAGCTTGGCTCATGGTCAGCACACCATAGGAGGGTTTCGTGTACTGACCTGAGCTTGGCTCATGGTCAGCACACCATATGAGGGTTTCATATGCAGATGGTGACTGACCAAGAAGGTGACTTCTTCCCTGGCATAAATACTACATCCTCCTGTTATTTCAACTTGATAGATTTTGATGCTAATTCTCAGGGTTCTGATTTCATATGGTTTACTCATTTGGCAGGTGGTCATGTGGCATCCTCATTATACTTAGCTACCAGTTGATGGCCAGTACCTCGACTTTGATTGTGTTGCGAATGGTAAGTCAGATTTCCCCATTTCTTAACTCCCCATCTCGCCTCTATGGAGTGTATTGTTAGTGTTTTCTATGCAGAACTTCGTAAGCCTGGTTTGGGTTTACTGCAATAGTTTTGAGTTCCTTGAGGTCGTCGTTAGCTGGACCATAGTGAAATGTATCTTCTAGTTATTCTTAATGGACCTGGGCATAGTGTAGGGTTTGGCCATTCGACTCAATGTTAAAATTGCGGAAGTTGTAATACTAATTACCCAATATAAGACTGGGGTTTATATGTCTACGTATTTTGTTTCTAAAAGAATCCTTGGACCTGCGAAATGGAGGAAACGGCTTACTGCATGAAACTATAATCGATTGTCACACTGTCTAGTTTTTATGTGCGCTTATGGTAAGAGTAGTTCGATTTTCTGGGTTTGTGTAATGTCCCTAAAAATAGCAAAAAATTAAAATTTTCTGCTAATGTAATAAAAGCTATTTTAAGAATTATGATACGTAAATTAATTCCAACACTGCTAAGAACATACTACACTGATGCTTCTTTTGTGATATGTTGAAAGGTATTAGTTTCAAAGTATCTTGATCTTACTAGTTGTGGATCCTACAGTTTTGCGGAAGCGTTGTAATGAATAGAAGTGTAAATCTGTCACAAGTGTACAAATGTTTAGAAGATCATAATGCAAATCTCCTTCTTACAGCTTTAAGAGTTTGTGTGCATGCTTAGTAAAGTCTAACTGATCATTCAGGTGGGATGGACCCCTACTGGTGGTGTTTGAGGCCCATGGTGGAATGCTTGATCTTTTCAAGGGCAAAGTACCCCAGCAGGGCTGCCGAGAGGTAGGGTGTAAGAAGTGGAGACTGCTGACTTACTTAGCAAGTTTTGCTAATGCATTCCATTTGTATCTATTTGGAGGTGTACTTATAGCGGCATTCACCTAGAGTGCTTACCACATGGTCCCAATAATTCTGCACCCCAAAGTATGGGATGGTTAGAGATCGGCACCTCTAGAAGCCTTGGAAGTTGTTTGTGAAACTTGTTTAACTTTATAAAATTGTTGGCTTGGTAATGTGTTACTAGTACTAGGCAATGATTATGGCCTTTGCAACTACTTGTGGTTTTATTACAATTTGTTGAGCAAGCGTGACTCTTCTACTATAGAGTTTTGGGGTCCAAAACGAGATCTTTGGGGTTTGGTGGTAGCATTGAATGCACTCCTGCAATGGCACATGGCCACGCTGCCAGCTATGATGAGGTTCTCTCTTGGTTTCTACACCAACAAAGGTTCAATGTTGTGGTTCTTTTCACTTCTTTTGTTGTGGATGCGTTGAGGGTTTCGTGTACTAACCTAAGCTTGGCTCATGGTCAGCACACCTTGGGGTCTTTGCATGCAGAGATGGCGACTAAACAAGAAGGTAACTTCTTCTCTGGTAATGGATATTACGTTTTTCTTGCTACTTCGATTTGATAATACATCTCAGGGTTTTTAAGTTTGTGTAGTTCACTTGTTTGGCAGGTGGTCATGTGGCATCCCCCTTCTACATGCCTATCATTTGATGGGCAGTACCTCGACTCTAACTGGGTCGCGAATGGTAAGTTAGATTTCACCATTTTCTTAACTCCCCCTCTCGCCTCTGTGGAGTGTACTGTTGATGTTTGCTATGCGGAACTTCGTAAGCCTAGTTTGGGTTTACTGCAATAGTTTTGGTTTCCCTGAAGTCACCATTGGCTGGACCATTGTGAAATGTATCTTCTGGTTATTTTCAAAGGGCCTGGAGGGTTCTATTGTAGGGCTTGGCCATTCGGTTCCATATCGAGATTTTGCAGAAGTTGTAATAGTTAATTACCCAATATAAGACTGGGGTTTATATGTCTCCTCATTTTGTTTGTAAAAGAAGCCTTGGTCCCATGAGATGGAGGCAATGGTTTACTGTGTGAATCTAAAATCGATTGGCACACTGTCTGCATGTTCTTATGGAAAGAGTAGTTTGATTTCCGAGCTTGTTTGCTGGTTGCTTTTAAATATGAAGATTTGTCGTTGGAGTAATATATATATGGGAAATCTTAATTTTGACATACCTGTGTTTGTTTTTGTTTGACTCTGTCTACTCGGGAGGTATTGGCCTCTACGTATTCTATTAGTCTGTATATCTGTAATAAAGAAAAATGCCTTTACTAGTCCCTTCATTTTCTTTGCATGAAGTAATGATTATGGGTTTGGATTCCCTATATGGCTATCGTGACACTGCTTGTTGAAATGGAATTGTCAATTCTTAGTTTTATAATCGTTGTTAGATGGATGTGTTGATAGGTGGGTCTAAACCCTTGTCTGAATCTTCTTATAAGTCCGTCGGTTCCTCTTACCGTGTTTTTTGGTAGTTTACCTTTAAATGGAGGAATAGAGGGATTCGATCCCTTGGCATGTATTTCATGTTTAAAGGATGGCTGTAAGCGTTTGATTAATGGTAGCGAAAACGCTTGGGTAGATGTGTAATGTTCCTATGTGAAATATCTGTGTTGTTTGGCTACTATTTAAATTAGTATGGCTTTAGTGAGACTCGATCTTGTGACCGATCCCTTTGATGGCTAAAAGTAATATAGTTTAAATGTTATGGAATGCACTTGTTTGGTAGTGGGACTCGATCCATGAGGGAAGCACCTATTGTTGAAATCGATATAATGATTGTCTATTTGATTAAAATCGTGGAGTTGTTGATAATGTGGAATGATACCCTAGTTTAAAAGAACAACAATATTGATTTATTGTTAATGTTTAAATCTACGATTGGATGTGTAGCTGAATGTTTCGATGTCTGGTTTTTATTTCTATTTGGTGTTGTTTTCAGTATAGATAGGATAATAATTTAAAAGAACTAACAAACATAGATGGAACCATGCACTACGAATAAGGGAATACGATTCAAATAGAAAACATATACGTATAAACAAGAATTTATAATAACCCTAACCTAGAAGACAATATAAGTTGTCTAGCAAAGGCTAGCTTGGCTAGACCTGCTAGACCCTGCACTGGGTTCTAAGCAGAACCTTGAATTTGATATTATTGGTAATGAAAACAATGTTGCAGTATCTATTCTAATTTTAAAAGCCTAACTTTATTATAACTAGAATTTGAAACAGTAAATACTCCATACCTGGCTGCTTGAGTACTTGGTCCCTTCCTGTTGTAACCTAGCTGTTTGGCACTTGATTCCTTCCTGTAGAAACCTGCACACTCAACAATAGTTAATGCATAGCCTCTTGTATCTAGCAAACCTGTTAGGGTGATTTCCTTTGGCTGGATGACTTTGGGGTTACCGTGTTCCTCCCAACCATGATCCTATAACCGTTCCTGGTTCTGTATGGATCCCCCCGAGCTGGATTCCAACATGCAAAAGAGATAGAGGACCTAGGGTTACTGCTGGTTCAATTTCTTGGAGCAGAAGTTTTTCCTTTAGTTACCATTAGAGAATGATAATGAAAAGATAGATGATCCTCCAACTTGGGATCTGCCTTCTTTAAGTAGGGGATTATTTTAATTATGACTGTTGGAATAATTTGTTTCTTTAAATTAATAAATAATATTTAAAAGATATTATTTAATAACTATTTAGTTTTTTTGCACTAAGACTTTTTCAATGGTTTAATCTAGAAGTGATTTCTGATTTAAGCTCTTCATAATAATTATGGTAACAATAATTATAATAATAATAATTCTAACCTAGGTATTAATACACTATTACTATTAGTTACAAACATGGTTGTCCACTAAATATTAATACTTTTATTAATATTATTAAATAATGTGGCATTCCCACTTATGCATAACCTATATGCAATAAATGTATTTTATAAATAAATAATCACATCATTATTTATTACAATTCTTAATGCCAATATTTAATCTTGTATGATACTTTGGTTTAACAAATTAGGGTTAAGGTCCACTTCTTTGGACGATCTTTTGGTAGGCTTTGGATAGGCACCTCTAGCCTCTCTCTTGCATGTTGGATTCCCTTGTTTAACACAATAGTTCCCGCAGTACTTGATGATTAGATAAAAGATGAATCATTTAATCAAATAAAATAAGTGTGATGAAAGTAAAGGTGCTATTCAGAGTCCTTTTGACTCAACAATTTGAGATCTAGTAACCCTGAGTGCTCTTCAGAGCATTTTAAATCAACACTCTCACATTGGCGTTACACTAGTGCAATTCCAGAGCCTCTGCTCAACACTAGTGCTAGAATGTGGTTGTGAGGCACATCTAGAATATTTAAGTTGCCTCAGCTCCGGTATTCGTTTATCAAGCTTGGAGTGATCCAGGGCTTAGGCCCAACACTCAATGTACCTCAGGGCTTACTCCCAGTACATAAACATTCTTCTAGGTACATCGGGGCTTATGCCCAGTACGTGGGTTACATGTGTGTTTCTGAGTCCATGCTCAACACACTCATAAGTCAAATCATGTAAAATCATAGCTCTGCACAATAAGTAACAAAAGCTCATCTCAGTATATTAGGTTTTGTACCCATATCAAAGCTGAAGAACATCATTAAAACATTGGGGCCTTCTCACCAAGTATATACTCAAATAAAGAAGTCAGTTAGGGTCCATGCCCGATATGTCGATATATATATAAAATAATAAATCATAGGTGCTAGGGCTCATGCCCAATACTCAAAATAAAACATAGGTGCTGGGGCCGTGGCCCAATATAACAACAATATAGTTAGTCCAAAATTAGGGATATTACATCCCTCCCGGCTTAGAACAACACCGTCCTGATGTTTCTAGGGACTAGGAATGAAGTCATGAAACAAGGTGGGGTATGCCTCTTTCATGGTGGCCTCATTCTCCCAAGTAGCATCATATGGTCCAAAGTGCTTCCATTGCACTTTCAACTGAATAATGGTCCTCCTCCTAAGCTGGACCTCTCTCTTGTCCAGAATGTGGAGTGGTTCTGGCATGAACTCCCCTTTGGGATCCACCTGTAATAAGGACCAATCAATAACATGTTTAGTATCGTATAGATATTTCTTTAATAGTGAAGCATGAAAAACATTATGAACTTTTATATGAGCTGGTAAGGCCAACTCATAAGCCACTGGTCCCTTCTTGGCCAGTATTTCAAAAGGTCCACAAAACCTTGGGGCTAGTTTCCCGCAATGTCCCAAGCTCAACGAGCTTCATTTTTCCTTTATTTTTAGAAACATATGTTCACCGACTTGGTAGTCTTTGTCTTTTCTTTTCTTATCCGCGTAACTCTTTTGGTGGTCTTGTGCTTCTTTTAAGTTTAGTTGTACCTTGGAGACTAGCTGTTCCTAATCCTTCAATAGGTCGGGTCCAAACATAAGTCTGTCTACTGGACTGTCCCAAGTCACGAGTGTTCGACATTTCCTGCCATAGAGCACCTCGAAAGGACTCATTTTCGCCGAGGTTTGATAACCGTTTTTGTATGCAAACTTTGTGAGGTGCAAATAATCCTCCCACTTGGTGGGGTTGTTCATGACATACATCCTCAACACGTCCTTGAGGATTTGGTTTACTCGTTCTGTTTGTCCGTCGGTCTGGGGATGGTATGCGGTACTGAATTGTAACTGAGTTTCCAAACCGGATAAAAATGCTCTCCAGAAGTTACTAGGGAACTTTGTGTCTCAATCGGAAATGATTGCCTTGGGTATCCCGTATAATCGAAAGATCTCCTTTAAGAATATTTTCGCGATGTGAACTGCTTTGTAGGTGGATTTCACCGGTATGAAGTGAGCTTCTTTAGACATCTTGTCTACCGCTACAAAGATGGAGTCGTTTAGTTTCTTACTCTTGGGTAAGCCTATAATGAAGTCCATACTTATTACCTCCCATTTCCATTCTGGAGTGGGTAAAGGTTCAAGTAATCCGAAGGGGTGTTGGTGTTCTGCTTTGACCAATTGACACTCCTGACATTTCACGATGAACATCGCGATGTCAGCTTTCAGCTTAGGCAAAAAGTAATGTTTCTTTACTGCCGATATCATCTTTTGATATCAGGGGTTCCCTGAATAGGGTTTCTGGTGAAATTCAGTGAGAACGTTTTATCTAATGTCTCCACTCTCTGGGATGTAAATTCGGTCTTTCAACCACAGTAGTCCCGACTCGTCTATCTTATATTCTTTTTGTTGTTGGAAAAGTATGTCTTCCTAAATCTTTGTGAATATTTCTGTGTAATAACAGTCACTCTTACATGCCGTTCAAATTCTATGGTGTAAGTCTGAGTTGGTTTGGCTCACCATGACCTCGTCAAGCATATGTGCTCGACGGCTCAAGGCATCCACAATCTTGTTTTCCTTGCCTTTTATATGCTTTAGTTCGAAATGGTATTCACTAAGGAAGGCTAACCACCTGGCCTGCCTGGCATTTAGGTCAGGTTGGTTGAAAAGGTATTTCAAGCTCATGTTATTAGTCATCAATAGGAATTTATTTCCCATGAGATAATGTCGCCACATCTTCAGTGCATGGATGATGGCGACTAGTTCGAGGTCATGCGTAGGGTAGTTCTACTCGTGTTCTTTTAATTTCCTTGATTTGTAGCAGATGGCAAAGTTATCTTGCATGAGGAATCCCCCAAGTCCTTCCTTGCTCGTGTCTGGGCAAACTACGAATTGCCCATTGGGATCCGCAATTCGTAAGATAGGTTCACTAACCAGTAGTTGCTTCAGCTATTGAAAGATTTCTTCGCACTTAGCCGTCCAAATAAACTTGTTTTCCTTCTTCTACAAGGAGGTCATAGGACATGCGATACGCGAGAAGTTCTCAATGAACTTCCGATAGTAACAGGCTAGACCTAAGAATGATCTTATGTCAAAAAAACACGTAGGTGTGGGCCATTCCTCGATGGCCTTGACCTTTTCGGGGTCGACTACTATTCCCTTCTCGGAAATGATATACCCTAGGTATTGAATCTGGGGTTTGTAGAAATCGCACTTACTAAACTTGGCGTAAAGTTGGTGTTCCTGTAGTATACATAAAACAATACAGAGATGTTCCTCATGTTCTACTTTGTTCTTGGAGTAGATCAAGATGTCGTCAATAAAGACTAAGACGAACTTATCGAGATATTTACTAAGGATACTGTTCATCATGGACATAAAGTTGGCCGGTGCGTTCGCCAACCCAAAGGGCATCACTATGAACCCATAGTGGCCGTAATTTGTTCGGAATGCAGTTTTGTTGATATCCTCTGTTAACACCAAAATTGACCCCCTAGGTTGTGGAGAGGGTAATCCTGGGTAACCACTAACCAGTCTTTGGTTTATGTGTCTGACCTGACACAAATAGAGAGGGCTCTCTATTTAACTCACAGAAAGTTGGAAATCATCAAGATTGTCAATAATGAAGAAATAGACCAGCATTCAACATTTAAGATATTCAATGAACAACAGGTGCAGACGATCAGATTTCTGCTGGAACAATTTTTTTAAAACCTTGGTAAGAGAATCAGGAGGAGAACTATTGGGCAATGGAGTCAAAAGATGAATCATAAAACACATAACAGTGCAGCTGTAGAAGATATCTAAATAGAGGCAAGGTAGCCACCCATGTGTAGTCAGAGAGCTTTAAAGGGTGAATCGGAAGAAGAATGAACAGTCCATCAATGTAAGGCATCTAACAAGGATGAATCCTACATCAACTTTAGCAGAATATATTTGGTGAAATACTTGGAATAAGCTAAGCAGAGCATAATCTCTATGAATTCTACTTAAGTATTACCCTGATCCAAGCATGAAGGAAACAACACAGAATGGAATTACAAAGAGAGAAACACATTTGCACATTGGAAAAGAAGGAAACAATCTACAAGAAAGATAACACAAGAATTCTCTGCAAATAACCCAGCCTCAAACACTGCTGATGTATTTAACAATAAAATCTCAAAAGACAGAGCTGAGCTCTCCTAGGCTTCAGCGAAATGATTCACTCACACCTTAGGTCTTCTATTACAATGAATATATAGTTGTTATGAGACTCATAGTCGACCTAATCCTAACAGAAAATAGTTACAAATTTAGTAACAGCTCATCAATACAACTCTGCCACCTATCTTTTCAAAACAGAATTTAAGAGATATCCTAACTACTTTTTACATCAGGGAGCAATTTTTAGTAGATGACAAATTTAATTCAAAATAAAAGATATTTCAAGTGCCATCCAGGTGGCTACTTTTTAATTGATTTCACCCACCAACTCTCGAATCCTTTATTTCTGCTCACTTCTGAATTCCAGGTATTGCTTCACTTTAACCCTCAAATTGGTCTTCTCCAACCTTTGATGAATATCATTTCAAAAGGTGCAATAACAGCTGCAAAACTGCTCATGAAACTTGTGAATATGACAAACCCATCATCTATGTGCGAGAAACATATTTTATTACAGTGCTTAAATGTGCTCGCTGAGCTCTGCTTCATCAAACCAGCCACTAAATCTTGGATGGAGCGAGACCCATTTATCTTCAGCCATAAGCAAAACATTCGTATAGCTTCAATATCCTGAGATGGTCTTTGCAATATGGTCTCGTGGTTTAGAAACAAAGAAGTCTGATAAAGATATAAAGAGCTGCGTCGCTTCACTATGACTCTGTATACATAGCAGGCTATCACACATTTGTAAATGAGGGTTTGTCTTCTCTTTCGCACACACCCCTACTGCACCAAGACGCAACAGTAAAAGAAAATAACCATTCTTTGTTTACAACCCTAAAATGGTCGTTGTAGACTATTATTGGTCTTAAAAATGGAACGGATACCTGCTTGGACACTCTACGACCCTTGGCTTTGCCTTCTAAATAATTTTTATACTTGCACCTCTGCTACCACGACAGACGACCAGCTTTTGAAGCATTCCAGTCGGTTCTTCTGGAAGAGGGTTCATTAATGTGGCATGGGAAAAAGAAACCTTTCCATTGTCGTCAACTGGAACGAAGAAAACCCAGGATGTGGGATTACAAAGAACGAAGGCGACTTTGACAACTTCATACAGTTAGGCAAAGGCCTCAGTCTTTGATAATTTCGATAAGCTTTGATGACAACAACCACTCCCTTTGCAATTTTGTTGAAAACATAATCGCTGTTTCCTTGTTCTTCTTGAAACCACCGGCAAGTTTACTTTATTTATTCACAACGCCATCAACGACAAACAGATCTTCATCTTTTGGTTTATCCACTGATTGCCGTCGGGGAATTTGAGCTGCAAAGTAATGTTGGTCAGGCACAAAAATTGCCGTCACTTCCTCCCTTCGTATTCATCTTCTCGCCTGTTACAAAAACGACCCAATATTCTGGCCGGGACCCTATTGCAGCAGATACAAGGCGTTTTCTTAGCAAATCTTGTGTTAGGGTTTGGGAGTTTGATACTTAGGTAAGAAAACAAGTCCCAAAAAGGGAGGAGACAACCTTTCCTTTAGCGACTGAGCAACTAACAACGCCATCCCAAAAGAGAACTTGTAACGTTTGACTATACACTGAGCAGTCGACTTGTCATGGAGAAAAACTAAGAAAACCCTCTATCAATTTGCATACGCATGCCCTGCACTCAACACGCAAGACCCGAACATTTTTAGCATTTGTTTCCTCTATCACCTGCTTCAGAAAAATGGCCGCAGCACCGGTCTTTGGATGTAAAAGGTCAAATCTGGACGGAGGGTAGCAAAATCATGGAGATAAGAGCCGTAAGAATAATATCAGAAGGAAAAAACAATCCCTCTCGTCCACTCTTACTCCCACGTTGTAGCACGCTTCGCATACTTGGATAAGATGGCGTCTTCTCTCTCTGCTACATAGAATGGCGGCAGCATCCATCTCCACCTGGATAATTGATATTAGGGTTTTAGAGCTCTGGTGGGAAAAGAAATATTGCTACAATGAGACCACTTCCCTTTTATATTTCCCGCAAGCAACTTTATTTCTAGATGGTGGTATCGCCAGACCCTTCAAGTTGTTTTTAAAACCATTCATACATATGCGACACTCCAGGAGGATGACACGTATGAGGGTGGTATTCTTATCGCAAGCATCAACTCTCTCCATCTTACGTGTATGTGGACGAATGCGATGGATTTCGGGTTGTCCATCCATCTCTAGATCCTGGCCTGCATACTCGTTTAACAATTTTATCGTGCCATCTTTCTTTTTTGTTTTTCTCTTGGAGGACTTATCCCACATGCCAAACGAAACTACTCCTTTCATATTCTATATATCCCCTATCTCAGATTGTATATTAAGTAACAAAGAGAGGAGTCTTTGGCATTGGGCGCTTGGAGTGTGGAGGCGACGTGGGGTCCCCTTGGCTTGGTTCTGGTCACTTGACAAGCCCTCGGTGCTGGGTGTATTGCATTTTGCTGTAATTTTAATTGAAGCTTGGGTCCAAACGAAACTTAGGATATACAACGTTAATTCCCTCCTCATAAAGTGCCAACTTTGGTCAAAAATTAAAACAATGCTTCTCTTATAAAATTTATGCTTAGGCTATACCTCTCTTTATAAACCATAAAAAGACTTTTGTTCATAACCTTTTGACTTAGGTAAAAATAAAAAATCCTTTCCTCATAACCCTTTTTACCTTGGCCAAAATTATTAAAGCCTTTTCATAGAGCTTCCTTCTTAAGTCAAATAGTGAAAATATCAAAGGCTTCCTCCATGCTCAGCTTTTGACCTTAGGCTAAATTATAAGCTTAGAAATCTTCTAGGTCTCTCATAAACATATAGAGCTAAACATAGGCTAATAGGACCGTTTTTTCCTTGTTATGAAGATTCCCTTCTCTTCTTTTTTCCTCAAATAATCTTTCCTTTTGCAACCCTGGGTCTTACACCTGAGGAAAAAGTGTCTCTTCTTGACCAGGTTTGAAGCCTTCACCATGAAAAGTGTTCTGATTTTCACCGTCGATGTTGCCAGAAGATAATTAATGTCGCCAAAGGACAATTAATTACAAATTTTTTTGGGGTGCTAACATCTTCATCACGGATCCTCACCTGATGGTATCCGGATCGCAAGTTGATCTTTGAGAAGATCTTCGCTCCTCAGACTTGGTCAAACAAGTCGTCGATCCTAGGGAGTGGGTAGCAGTTCTTAATGGTCATTTTGTTGAGTTGGCGGTAATCGATGCACATCCGCATCGTTCCATCTTTCTTCTTGACGAAGAGTATTAGTGCGCCCCAAGGGGACACACTTGGTCGAATGTACCCTTTGTCTATTAACTCTTGTAACTGAAGCTTGAGCTCCACCAATTATGTTGTGCTCATGCGGTACAGGGCTTTAGAAGCTGGTACTGAACTGGGTGTTAGTTCGATGGAAAATTCTAAGTATCGTTTGGGTGGTAATCCCGATATTTCCTCGGGAAATACATCCTTGAATTCTAGGAGGACTGGGAAGTCTTCAATCTTTTGTTCCTTATTAGTTTCTATGTTTTGGATATTGACGGAAAATAGTTTGCAACTTTTTCTGATACATTTCTTTGATTGTAAGGCGGAGATCTGTCGTACCGACACATTTTTAGGGATACCTTGAATCATCTTCTGATTCCCCTGGTCATCCCTGCAGAGTAAGGATTTGTTTAAGTAGTCTAGTAGGACATGGTGTGCTTCTAACCAATCCGTGCTGATAAGTACATCGTATGACCGTAGGGGTAGAATGTTTAATTCTAGCCTAGTTTGAAAACCGTTTAAGTTTATCTCACAAGTTTTAAATAACTCGGAGACCTTTCGTTTGGTACCGGTGGCTAGTTGTACCAGCCACGGATTCTCGTGAGGCTCTCGGTTCAACTTACAAGTGTCCACTAACTTAGGGGAGATGTAACTTCGGCATGTGCTGGGATCTATTAAAACTGAAACGGTTGTGTTAGAGATCTTACCCACAATTTCCACAATGGTGGCTTGGTGATCTGCCTGTCGGCCATTGAGAGTGGCATAAATCCTTGGTGTCTTTTCCATGTCTCCAATGGTAGGTTCTTCTTGGACGTTGTGTAAAACTCCATCCGTTTTGTTGGGGCAGTTTCTGTAGTAGTGTGGCCCTTGGCATTTCCAACAAGAAACAGTTCATGGGATAGCTTGTGTCCCTTTGTTGAAAGCTGGCCTGTTGACAGGTGGTGGGGGTGCACATGGTCGTGCTTATGGTCTGTTGAAGCCTCTATTAGGCGGAAAATTGTTTTTATGCTTCAGGTAAGGTGGAGGTCTAAAACCTGGTCTGTGGTTGTCCGAGAAGGTTCTGAACCTATCTCTATTTCTATTGATGTTGTCATTCCTTGGTTGTCCATGTTCATAACACAGTCTTGCTTTATGTAAGGTCACATCAAGGGTTTTGGGCATTTCAAACTCTATCTTTTCTCTAAAGTTTGGTGGTAGCCCTCCCAAGAATTGTTTTATTTAGACCTTCTCGTCTTTAATGTATGGCACATAGTGCAGCAAGTCTAAGAATCGGTTTATGAATGCTTGCATAGTTAGGGAGCCCATTTTAACTCATGAAATTCTTTAATTTTCTTGTAAAAGAATCTTTCGAACATATATTTGTCTAGGAATATTCTGCTGAAAGTATCCCATGTTATGTCTCTCAGTACTTGTCCTTTGGTGTGTTTCAAGTCCTGCCACCATCTGGCAGCTTTACCATTCAGGTTGTATATGGCTAGTCAAACTTGCATTTCACTAGAGTAATTATGAACTTTGAAGTATTTATTCATCCCTAGTAGCCACTCCTCAGACTTTTCTCTAGAGTTAATCTATCCATCATAGGTTGGGGCCTTTATCTTTCTGAATTCCCCTTGCAGTCTGTCGTCACTTTTCCTCATTTTCTTGCAAGGAAGTGGTGAACCTTTATCGTTGGAAGAGCTCTTACAGTCCTCTTCCATTGATTCAAGTATGTTTTCACCCTGTTCCTCTCCCTTAGGAATGGCAGTTTTCTTTAGGTGATTGTTTCCCTTTTTAAAAGTGTTGACTGAGAGTGTGGGCTGTATGTGGGGTTTTGCCCCTATTAAAGTCTGAAGCAAAGCTTCATTTATAGCTTGTTGCTCTCTTCTTTCCTGCATGTTTTCATCTCAGAAACTTTGGAATTTGGCCTGTAGATTTTGCATGGATTTAATAAAATCTGAGTTGAGTTCCACCACAATTTCTTACTCTCGTGGTGCAGAGTTCAGATTTCCATGTATGTTGCTGCCCCCTTCTACATTCATTTTCAGACACTAACTGTATCTGCAGGGTTTATATAAGCATTAAGAACAGAAAATCTGTTAGTTCATTTTTACAAAAATAAAATTTCTGAAGGTATGTTTCTGTTTACTGTGTATCTATAGTGGATGTTTTTAATGAGCCCACTAGGTCACTTAGTTTTGTAACTGAGCTCTGATACCACTTGTAATGTCCCTAAAAATAGCAAAAATTTAAAATTTTATGCTAATGTAATAAAAAATATATTAAGAATTATGATACGTAAATTAATTCCAACACTGCTAAGAACATACTACACTGATCCTTCTTTTGTGATATGTTGAAAGGTCTTAGTTCCAAAGTATCCTGATATTACTAGTTGTGGATCCTACAATTTTGCGGAAGCGTTGTAATGAATAAAAGTGTAAATTTGTCACAACTGTACAAATGTTTAGAAGATCATAATGCAAATATCATTCTTACAACTTTAAGAGTTTGTGTGCATGATTATTAAAGTCTAACTGATAATTCAGGTGGGATGGACCCCTACTGGTGGTGGTTGAGGCCCATGGTGGAATGTTTGATCTTTTCAAGGGAAAAGTACCCTGGCAGGGTTGCCAAGAGGTAGGGTGTAAGAAGTGGAGACTGCTGACTTACTTAGTGAGTTTCACTAATGCATTCCATTTGTATCTATTTGCATGTGTACTTATAGCGGCATTCACCTAGAGTGCTTACCACATGGTCCCAATAATTCTACACCCCAAAGTATGGGATGGTTAGAGATCGGCACTTCTAGAAGCCTTGGAAGTTGTTTGTGAAACTTGTTTAACTTTATAAAATTGTTGGCTTGGTAATGTGTTACTAGTACTAGGCAATGTTTATGTCCTTTGCAACTACTTGTGGTTTTATTAAAATTTGTTGAGCAAGCATGACTCTTATACTATAGAGTTTTGGGGTCCAAAACGAGATCTTTGGGGTTTGGTGGTAGCATTGAATGCACTCCTGCGATGGCACATGGCCACGTTGCCAGCTATGATGAGGTTCTCTTTTGGTTTCTACACCAACAAAGGTTCAATGTTGTGGTTCTTTTCACTTCTTTTGCTGTGGATGTGTTGAGGGTTTCGTGTACTGACCTGAGCTTGGCTCATGGTTACCACACCCTGGGGTCTTTGTATGCAGAGATGGCGACTGACCAAGAAGGTAACTTCTTCTTTGGTAATGGATATTAGGTTTTTCCTGCTACTTCGATTTGATAATACATCTCATGGTTTTTAACTTCATGTAGTTCACTTGTTTGGCAGGTGGTCATGTGGCATCCCGCTTCTACATGGCTATCAGTTGATGGGTAGTACCTCAACTCTGACTAGGTCGCGAATGTTAAGTCAGATTTCACCATTTTCTTAACTCCCCCTCTCACCTCTGTGGAGTGTACTGTTGATGTTTGCTATGCGGAACATCCTAAGCCTGGTTTGGGTTTACTGCAACAGTTTTGGTTTCCCTCAGGTCATCGTTGGCTGGACCATTATGAAATGTATCTTCTGGTTATTTTTAAAGGGCCTGGAGTGTTCTAGTGTAGGGCTTGGCCATTCGGTTCCATATCAAGATTTTGCAGAAATTGTAATAGTTAATTACCCAATATAAGACTGGGGTTTATATGTCTACACATTTTGTTTGTAAAAGAAGCCTTGGTCCCATGAGATGGAGGCAATGGTTTACTGTGTGAATCTAAAATCGATTGGCACACTGTCTGCGTGTTCTTATGCTAAGAGTAGTTCGATTTATGAGCTTGTTTGCTGGTTGCTTTTAAATCTGAAGATTTGTTGTTGGAGTAATATATCTACGGGAAATCATAATTTTGACATACCTGTGTTTGTTTGGGTTTGACTCTGTCTACCTGGTAGGTATTGGCCTCTGCGTGTTCTATTAGTCTGTATATCTGTAATAAAGAAAAATGCCTTTACTGGTCCCTTCATTTTCTTTGCATGAAGTAATGATTATGGGTTTGGATTCCCTATATGGCTATCGTGACATTGCCTGTTGAAATGGATTTGTCAATTCTTAGTTTTATAATCACTGTCAGATGGATGTGTTGATAGTGGGTCCAAACCCTTGTCTGAATCTGCTTATATGTCCACCGGTTCCTCTTACTGCATTTTCTGGTAATTTACTTTTAAATGGAGGAGTAGAGGGATTTGATCCCTTGCCCTGTATTTCATGTTTAAAGGATGGCTATAAGCGTTTGTTCAATGGTAGCGAAAATGCTTGGGTAGATGTGTAATGTTCCTATGTGAAATCTCTATGATGTTTGGCTACTATTTAAATTAGTATGGATTTAGTGAGACTCGATCTTGTGACCAATCCCTTTGATGGATAAAAGTAATATAGTTTAAATGTTAGGGAATGCACTTTTTTGGTAGTGGGACTCGATCCATGAGGGAAGCACCTATTGTTGAAATCAATATAATGATTGTCTATTTGATTAAAATTGTGGAGTTGTTGATAATGTGGAATGATACCCTAGTTTAAAAGAACAACAATATTGATTTATTGTTAATGTTTAAATCTACGATTGGATGTGTAGCTGAATGTTTCGATGTCTGGTTTTTATTTCTATTTGGTGTTGTTTTCAATATGGACAGGATAATAATTTAAAAGAACTAACAAACATAGATGGAGCCTTGCACTACGAATAAGGGAATACGATTCAAACAGAAAACATATACCTATAAACAAGAATTTATAATAACCCTAACCTAGAAGACAATATAAGTTGTCTAGCAAAGGCTAGCTTGGCTAGACTTGATAGACCCTCCACTAGGTTCTGGGCAGAAACTCGAATTTGTTAAGATTCAATATGCTAAGACAAAAATAGCAGCATTACATTCCATTTAACAATAATAGCATATACAGGATCACTGAAGAAACAACAAGCATAGCATAAACACAAGAGACACAGATTTATCCTGGGAAACCCTCATGGGGTAGAAAACCTAGTAAAGCTTCCTCAATATAGATGACCAGCAATATACAAAGATGCAAACCAAAGACATGAACTCCTCCTCCACCATAGCAGACCTCTCCTCCACAAGTGCGCTACTCTCAAGTGAGTGAGTGTGTCAAATGAGGAACACACCTCCTCTATTTATACACTACTCTGACATATCTTTTACACAAGTACATGTAGGCTTGTATTTAACCATTAGGTTAAATACCCTATTATAACTGACTGGGCCGACCCCACTAGGGTGGTCTAACAACCCTTTGACCCACATAACACATACAGGGCCGACCCCCACTAGGGAATTCTAATAACCCATGTTACCACATTCCGGTGGAGGAATAAACATCTCCGGATATACAATAAGATCTTTACAGAGGAATGAAACATCTCCGGAATAATAAAGTACAAATATAATATTCTTTGAAGTTACAATATTTCAACAGTCCCCCTTAACGAGAAGGATATTATAACAGTATCTGCATGAGCAAGGAGTCATCAACATCATACATGATACATCTATAAATAATTGGAAGCTTTCTCAACATCATCAGTAACTCAAGCAGTTACTGGAACATCTTCAATACTGGAACATCAACATCTTCAGTACTGAGTCTTTATCTTCTGCAGCACTCGAACAACTACAACAACATCAACATCTGGATCCTCACGATCATTAGTATCGTCATCTCACGATCATCAGCATCATCATCACATGATCATCAGCATCGTCATCACACGATCATCAGCATCGTCAGCATCGTCATCACACGATCATCAGCATCGTCATCACACGATCATCAGCATCGTCATCACACGAGTATCCATACCAATACAAGTATCCACATCATCAATACAATCATATTACAGGATGATCAATCCTGCTCTCTTTAGGACATATGTCCAAGGATGATGCAATCCAGTCATGTACCTTTTGAACCGAAGTCCAGGGACGATCCAGTCCTATCATGTACCTTTTGAACCGAAGTCCAGGGACGATCCAGTCCTAACATGTACCTTTTAAACCGAAGTCCAGGGACGATCCAGTCCTAACATGTACCTTTTGAACCGAAGTCCAGGGACAATCCAGTCCTATCAATTCTCGGAGACCTCATGTCTACGGCTCAGTTCACAGGACCAAAGTCCAAGGATGATCCAATCCTTACCGTACATTTAGGACCGCGTCCAAGGATGACTTAATCCTCAATCGTACATTTAGGACCACGTCCAAGGATGAATTAATCCTCCACCGTACATTTAGGACCACGTCCAAGGATGACTTAATCCTCCACCGTACATTTAGGACCACGTCCAAGGATGACTTAATCCTCCACCGTACATTTAGGACCTACGTCCAAGGATGACTTAATCCTCCACCGTACATTTAGGACCTACGTCCAAGGATGACTTAATCCTCCACCGTACATTTAGGACCTACGTCCAAGGATGACTTAATCCTCCACCGTACATTTAGGACCTACGTCCAAGGATGACTTAATCCTCCACCGTACATTTAGGACCACGTCCAAGGATGACTTAATCCTTCACCATACATTTAGGACCACGTCCAAGGATGACTTAATCCTCAACCGTACATTTAGGACCTACGTCCAAGGATGACTTAATCCTCAACCGTACATTTAGGACCTACGTCCAAGGATGACTTAATCCTCAACCGTCCGTTTAGGACCACGTCCAAGGATGACTTAATCCTTCATCGTACATTTAGGACCTACGTCCAAGGATGACTTAATCCTCAACCGTCCATTCAGGACCACGTCCAAGGATGACTTAATCCTTCACCATACATTTAGGACCACGTCGAAGGATGACTTAATCCTCAACCGTACATTTAGGACCTACATCCAAGGATGACTTAATCCTCAACCGTCCACCAAGGACTTCATTCTCGAAGACATACGTCTACGGCTCTTCTTTAGGACTGAAGTCCAGGGATGATCCAATCCCCTCACATGTTCACCAAAAACTTCATTCTCGAAGACATACGTCTACGACTCTTCTTTAGGACTGAAGTCCAGGGATGATCCAATCCCCTCACATGTTCACCAAGAACTTCATTCTCGAAGACATACGTCTACGACTCTTCTTTAGGACTGATGTCCAGGGATGATCGAATTCCCTCACATGTTCACCAAAAACTTCATTCTCGAAGGCATACGTCTACGGTTCTTCTTTAGGACTGAAGTCGAGGGATGATCCAATCCCCTCACATGTTCACCAAGAACTTCATTCTCGAAGACATATGTCTACGGATCTTCTTTAGGACTGAAGTCCAGGGATGATCCAATCCCCTCAAGTCCACCAAGGACTTCATTTTCGAAGACATACGTCTACGGCTCTTCTTTAGGACTGAAGTCCAGGGATGATCCAATCCCCTCAAGTCCACCAAGGACTTCATTTTCGAAGACATACGTCTACGGCTCTTCTTTAAGACTAAAGTCCAGGGATGATCCAATCCCCTCAAGTCCACCAAGGGATTCATTTTCGAAGACATACGTCTACGGCTCCTTTTAGAACATGTGTTCAAGGATGATGCAATCCCCTTGTCACCTTAGACCCTGTCTAAGGACCATCCACCAACCTCTCTGTCGGCATCACCAATATAGGTATTCACATCATCGACCTCACTGTCGATGCAGGAAATCTCATCATAAGTGATCCCATCACTCCCCCTTTCGAGGAGGGTCCTTATGGACTATATTAAGTTTGTCTCAGAAAAATTTACTTGAGGTAGAGGTTTGGTTAGTACATCAGATCGGTAGAGGTTTGGTTAGTAACTTGTTGAACTTTGATTCCTATCTGCACCATATCTCGTATATAGAAATGCCAGATCTCTATGTGCTTTTGACTTATCATGGAACACTGGATTCTTTGCCATTTTAGTACGACTCTGTTTGTCACATAGGATCACAGTTGGGTCCATCTCTAAGTCAAAAAATTCCGAAGCCATGCCATTTCACAATTAGAAGAGCAAGCAACCATATATTCCGCTTGTGCTAGATTGCTTCCTGCTAAACCACAAGATCATGGCTGATCCTAGACAATAACTTCTTCTCGATGTGCTCTTCCTGTCTGATACACTTTCTGCTCAATCAATATCTGTGTAGCCATCTGAATTCATGATCTCCATAGATCAAAGTCTAATGTATCCTTTAGGTGCCTTATCTCATGCTTTGCAACTAATAGGTGAACACTTCTAGTTTCCACTAGATACTGACTCAAGGTGTTTACAGCAAGGCATATATCTGACCTAGTATTCATTAGACACATCAATGACTCAATATTTTGTCTGTACAGAGTTCTATCCACTAACTCTGATGAGTCATCTTCTAACAACTTCAAGAGTGGCCATCCCAACACATCAAGTCCTTTTAATATTTCTCAGCATACTTTCCTTGGTTGAGAAAGATTCCTTCTGAGCCTTGCCATACTTCCAGACCTAGGAAGTAATGAATCAATTTGAGATCTTTCATTTTCATTTCTGCATTGAATGATCTTCTGCATATCTATCTGTGCCATCTCTCGTTAGATGGGTCTACTGATATGAGCCTCAATATCATTCGAACTCTGTGGTGAGTTCCTTCTTGCATCCATGTCATCTGTGTTTAGAAACCATATTCAACCTTGTAGCAAAGGTTGAGATCCACATCACCCAAGGTGATCATTAAGCTCATCAATTGATTATCGATCCTGGGAACCCATACAAAACCTTATTCACATTTCTTCTTTAATTACACCATTAAGAGAATGGTCTTATCTAGCCACTTGGAGCAAACATTTCATCATCATTCTCTTCCTCTTTCTAAGAGGATCTTCTAGCCGCGAGTCTTCTATACCGTGTTTGATTTGTAAATCCTTTTGTTGAACATCCATCGCTTGTTCAGTTTTCATCATTCATCATGATGTTTCCAATACTTTGGCACAACACTTTCCCATATCATGTATGCATACAGTGGCTATCTAGATGCATTCCATCTCTACCAGAACATACTATCGAGAGTGTGCACAGCTCTCAGCATGTCAGCAAAGAGGTTTCATTCTAGACAAGCAACAATGGAATGTTTGTCAATCATATGCATATTAGTAGTATATTGTTCAATGCTCTATGAATGTTTACACTCAGCATCATATATTCTATGCATACAACCTATTACAGGCAATATCATTTACTATTTCAAATAACAACTCAAATACTTATCTTTTATGTTTGTGTGGTTGCCTCCCGCTTGATCTTCTGTATGTCTTTTGAACTTCTATTCATTATGTACCACTGTGCATGCTCAAGTGTGCGCTAGTGTCATCCTCATGATCTCATACACAAACATACATTCATTAGTATATTCTCAAAACATTCTAATTCTAAATAATCTTGAATATGTATAGTCATGATCATTAGTATTTAGGGTTTCAAGGAAGTCTTCTTTTACTCATGCATATTCTTGTTTGATCATAGTGCTCTTCTAGTTAGTTAAATCATCAATCAAGATAAGAGACATAATGTGCATAAACCCTTGATTAACTTTATTAATAAGCATAACCAATCATACCAAGTATACTTATATAGGGGATCCTAACACAAGGTAAGATTCTAACTTGACATAGGAAAACATACCTGGATTAGTATACCTGCTTAGTTATGTACAACATACCTAAACAATCTCTTCAATGATTTAGATATCCTGAGCTAGAACCTGCATGTCTCATAGGTTAAGCATAGTATATCAAATTCATACATACCTCGTAAGTAGAACAAATATTATGGATGAGTCTTTGTCTTCATGTGGAACTTTATTTGTCTTTCGTGATGTACCTGAATCTTGTTAGCAGACAACATCAACCTCGCACAACACCATAATGCATTAGTACAATCATATAGCCCTAATCAATGAATGTCTTCGATCATTCACATGCATTCATACTGTTACTAGGGTGATAAGATGAGTCTAACATTAATCAAGATTGTACTAACAAATAATATGAAGACAAACACATTATGAATTTAATCAGGAATCAGATTTCAAGACATCCCTGAACCTCCTTGAGTCATACCTGTCGAGACTTCTTGTAGTCTTCTTATGTAAGGCCTTAGCCTCAACTCCCCCTGAAACTTGATCTGGAGCTTGATTAGGGTTTGCTAGAGAAACCCTAAAAATTCAATCTTTGACTTTCACACTTCTGAATGGATGGAAGGATGTGTCTTGCTAAGCTGATCAAACTAGCATACTTCAATTTTGAAATCTCCAAAATTTGACCCCTTAAAATTGCCTTCGAAACTTCTGGATCTTCTAGACAGGAACCCAAACTAGGGTTTGATGAAGCCCACCTTTCTGTCCAATCAAAAGGTTCGATCCAAGGCTCTAAACTCTTATTTTTCTGAGGAGCTTCCAACCGTGGTTACAGACTTCAAAAATTCCAACTTTTGCTGAAGCCCTAATTTTCCATCTTTCTTATCAAAATCCTGAGCTAGGGTTTAATCAAGCCCGGTCTTCTACCAAACCAAAAAATTCGATATTGGTCTCTAAATTTTGATTATCCTGAGTAGCATTCAGCCGTGGATTCTGATTCCAAAAATTGTTGATGTATATGTAACTTCGGAATGTATTTCACATATATGTATATTGTATTCCTATAGAGATGGTATTATTCCTCTATAAGGAAGTGTCGTCATTTATATTGTAAGTGTCGTAACTTATACTTGATGGGTTATTAGACCACCTTGTTTGGGGTCGGCCCTGTATAAGTCATGTGGGTCAAAGGGTTATTAGACCACCCTATTGGGGGTCGGCCATGTGGGTCAAAGGGTTATTAGACCACCCTATTGGGGGTCGGCCCACTCAGCATTATGTTATGTGGTTAAGTTCGAGCCGACATGAGTTAGGTAAAAAGGCAAGTCAAGTCAAGTATAAATAGAGTGCGGGAGGCACTCTATTTGCTCACTCACTTCTCACACATGCTCTCAAGGAGGAGAGGCGCACTTATGGAGGAGGAGGATTGCTGCTAGGTTATGGCTATCTCTATTGGTTGGTTGTATCATTGCTCTATCTATCTCTGAGGAAGTTATTGGGGTTTTTCACCTTTATGGTTTTCCCCAAGTAAATCTTTGTGTCTCTTGTGTGCTTGCATTATTGTCTCCATGTTTGATATGCTGTAGATATGCTGTATATGTTGTTCTCTCAGTTAAGATCCTAGATCATATTGAAGTAAATTCAGAAAATTTAACATGGTATCAGAGCTAGCCTGAAAGAAGGCATGATATGGCATGTATGACACTTGTTGCACTTACGATGCTAGGGCTTGATATAGCAAAAACCAGTCATCGTAGCACTTTCCCTATAAATCCATTTTGGAGAAGTTTTCGGATCTGAAATTGTTACAGGCCGAAGCTAAGATCTCTAGGTATCTTGTGTCCAGAGGACAACCTCTAATTCGTTGTACTTTGGGATTTATGATCTGTACAATATAGGGTTTCTGCCTCTTCCAGATCTGAGTCAAAATCAGGTGACCTTGGGAAAAAGGTCATATCTTAGGCTAGGAAGCTCCAAATGAAATTTCGTAAAAAGTGACAGGTAGTACACAGTCTGTACTATCTCAGAAAACGTTTTCAGAGGCCGAAGTTGAACCAGTGACACGTGACACGCAGTACAAGTTCGCTCTCCTGTATTATCCCATAAACAGGTCACGTTGCGACATTTGGCATAACTCTCTCTCAGAGAGTCCAATTGAGGTCAGAACTGTCAGGATGGAAAGGTAACAGGCCGAGCTATCTCAGAAAACTTTTTCAGAGGCCGAAGTTAAAACAGTGACACGTGGCACTCCGTACAAGTTCGCTCTCCTGTTTTATCCCAAAACAGGTCACGTTGCGACATTTGGCATAACTCCCTCTCAGAGAATCCAATTGAGGTCAGACCTGTCAGGATGGAAAGATAACAGGTCAGACTATCTCAGGAAACTTTTTCAGACCCTGTGGATCAAAAATTTTGGAGTTACACCAGAAACAATCAGGTACATATTTCTGTCAATACAGAATTATTTTTTGGTACCTTCATTCATGGCTTCCGGAATTTAGGGCTTTGGAGAAAGTTGGAATTTTTGTAATCGGAGACCACGGCTGGATGCTACTCATCAAAATAGAAATTTAGAGACCAATATCAGAATTTTTGGTTGGGCAGAAGGCCGGGCTTGATTAGACCCTAGTTCGGGACTTTGATCAGAAAAGTGGAAAATTAGGGCTTCTGTAAAAATGGGAATTTTTGAAATCTGTGACCACGGCTGGAAGCTCCTCAGAAAAATAGAAGCTTAGAGCTTTGGATCAAACATTTTGATGGGGCAAAAGAGTGGGCTTCATCAAACCCCAGTTCAGGGTCACGTCCAGTGAATCCGGAAGTTTCAAAGGAAAAATTGAGGAGTGAAACTTTGCAGTTTTCAATTTCTGAATATACCAGTTTGATCAGTTCATCAAGGCGCATATTCCTATCCTATCGGAAGGTTGAAATTCAAAGTTTGAATTTTTGGGGTTTCTTTGACAAACCCATATCCAGCTCAAGGTCCAGTTCTTGCAAATCAAGTGGATTGGGTTAATCCTAGAAGAAGATGGATTGATCACCTGCATAAGTGAAAGAAGTTCCTGTCTCAGAGGGAGATGAGGATAAGGCCTTACATAAGAAGATTACAAGTGATCTCGACAGGTATGACTCATCGAGGTATGTTTCGATATTTTTCCATGATTAAGTTTATGGTATGTTTGTCTTCATGTTATTACGTTAGTACAATTTTGATTTTATAATTGTTGTATCACCTTAACAAAATTATGAATGCATGATAGAAGATATTCATTGGTTAGGGTGTTGACACTTATGATTGTACCAATGCATTATGGTGTTGTATGAGGTTTGTGTTGTCTACTAACATGAAAGGTACACCAAGAAAGACAGATCATGTTCTGATCCAAGAACATATGATCATGATAACATAAGGACAAAGATTCATCCATTGTCATGGATCTCATACAAGATCCATTCACGAGGTATGTATAACTTGGTTTTATAATGGTTAACTTATGAGACATGCAGGTTACTAGCACAAGTCACTGAAGAGAACCAAAAGACATTATACGGGTATGTTAGACATAACTAGCTAACATGATAATCCAGGTATGTTTTTCCTATATCAAGCTAGATTCCTACCTTGGGTTAGGATCTTATACTATCGCGTTGTTGATAATGATTATTCATGAAGTCATAGGTTTGAATAATCATGATTGTATGCATATTATGTTTCTTACCATAATTGATGATATGACTAACCAGAAGAATCATGATGGCATAGGTTTGAATAATCATGATTGTATGCATATTATGTTTCTTACCATAATTGATGATATGACTAACCAGAAGAATCATGATGGTATAGGTTTGAATAATCACAGGTTTTATGCATTTTATATCTCTTATCTTGTTTGATGATTCAACTAACCTGAAGAGTCATAGGCTTGAGTAATTACAGGTTTAGACATGTTATGTTTCTTATGATTTGACTAACCATAAGAATCCTTGAATGCTAATGCTTATTATTTCTGTTTGAAATGATCATGACTATACATGCTTGAGAGTATTGTGTTTTAATAGTATACTAATGAATGTATGATTTTATATGAGATCACAAGGACAACACATTCATGATACTAATAAGCATGCATAGGGACCAAGGATGAATATGAGTTCAAGAACAGGTAATTCAGGAAGCAAAGATCAAGAGGGAGCACACTCTAGTTGTTCCTGCAAGAAAGCAAAGGAGCACACTTCAGTAGTTTCTGCAAGGATGCAGATATTCAGAGGGAGTTGATCATCTCTCTACATCCCACAACAGAAAGGTGTAGAAGAAGCTACTTCAGATTAGGACTCCAGCAGCTCCTGCAAGAAAGCGAAGACTCAGAGGGAGTCCACCCAACGAACAAACAAAGATAAGTATTTGAATTGTCATTTCTTAAATAATACTGTTCAATAAATGTATATACTGATGTTTCTAGAATTAGGTTGTGTATTATGCATATTAGAATAATTGCATTGATTAACAGTATACTCCTAATATGCATGGGTAAGTGGCCTATGGCACTGTACAACATTCCATTGCTACTTATCTAGAATGAAACCTCTTTGCTGACATGTTGGGAGTTGTGCACACTCTTAACAATGTTCTGGTAGAGATTGGAAGGCATCTAGAAAGTTACGGAATATGGATAAATGTTGTATTGAAGCATTGGCTAAGATAATTGCATGACTGTATGGCATATTTCTTTATGTGTAAGAATTTGTTCTGAAAACTATGAGATGTTTTCTAATCATGCAATTTAACTTGTTGTGTAGGAAAGATCGTATGCCATCTCCTACAAAAGAAGAACTACAACATTTGTTCCAGCAACAAAGATATATATTGAAGATATTGAAGATATTGAAGTTCCCAGTATCTGGGATGAAGAAATGAGCCATGATCCGTCGATCATGAAGAATGATGTTTGGGATGTAATCCCAAGACATGAAGGGAAGTTTGCTATGACTTCCAAATGGAATTATCAGATCAAGCATGTTGCAGATGGCAACATTGAGAAATATAAAAGTGATGAAATAGAAGATGCACCAGATGGATTTCAAGACAGCATGGTGTAGTCACATATATGTGCAGAACTTGGTATGGTAGGATAGACAGCTTTCTATCCAGTTTGGGCTTTACCAAGAGTAAAGCGGATTCCAACCTTTACTACAAGGTTGAGGAAGGCAATCCAGTGTATGCGGATAACCTGTTTGTTACAGGTGAAGATAGATTGATTGCCGACATGCAGCGGAAGCTTACTACCGAGTTCGAGATGAAGAACTTGGGTATGTTGCACTATTTGTTTTTGGCATGGAGGTGTGGCAGAGTGCAGATGGAATCTTCCTTGGACAAGGGAAGTATGCAGTAGAAATCTTGAAGAGGTTCGGAATGATAGATTGCAAGGCAATGGCCACACCAATGGCATCGAATCTGAAGCTTCTATGTGATGCTTCATCTGAGCCGGTTGATGTCTCTCTGTATCGTCAGATGATTGGGTCCTTGATGTACCTGACGACCAGACATTTGCTTTGCTGTGAACACATTGAGCCAGTTCCTGACGGATCCGAGGAGTGTTCACCTGGTTGCTGTAAAGCATGTTCTGAGGTACCTGAAGGGTACAGTGGATTATAGGCTCAGGTATGAGGCGAATCAAAAGTTTAACCTACAGGGTTATGTTGATTCAGACTGGGCTGGCAGTGCTGCAGAAAGGAAGATCACATCTGGGTGTTACTTCAGTATGGGATCAGGTGTGATCTCTTGGTTTAGCAGGAAGCAGTCCTGCGTAGCACTGAGTACAGCTGAGGCAGAGTATGTTGCAGCCTGTTCAGCTAGTTGTGAGGCAGTATGGCTACGGAAGCTACTGTCTGAGTTATTTGATCTCCCGTTGGAGGCTACTGGTATCTTCTGTGATAACCAGAGTTGTGTAAAGCCGTCCGAGAACCCAGTGTTTCATGACAGGTCGAAACACATAGAGATCAAATATCACTATATCAGGGATATGGTGCAGAGAGGAGCTGTGAAGCTCCTGTATGTTGCGACGGACGAGCAGATTCCAGATGTGCTGACGAAGCCACTAGCCAGGCTGAAGTTCGAGTACTTCAGAAAGAGGCTTGGCGTGCTTCAGATCGAGGATACTTCGAGGAAGAAGTGATGGACACATTTGCTGAAGCCATTCCAAGCATGTTGGAAGGAGGATCCTTCACATGGCTGTGGATGTAAGCGCTGGATAATGGGCATCAGGATGATGTTCTGGTTTCTGCTTGGATATGATCAGTTGGATCATTTATGTATGTATGCATCATGTTGGATGCTGGATATGATCAGTTGGATCATGTGTATGTATTTTGTATATGCATCATGTTGGATGCTTGGACCATGTATCTGTATATGTATCAGGTGGATACATTGTATGATCAGGTGGATCATGTATGATGATATGTATCAGGTAGATACTTGGTATGCATCAGGTGGATGCATTGATGTATCAGGTGGATACATTGTATGATCAGGTGGATCATGTATGATGATATGTATCAGGTAGATACTTGGTATACATCAGGTGGATGCATTGATGTATCAGGTGGATACATTGTATGATCAGGTGGATCATGTATGGTGATATGTATCATGTATTTGTATCAGGTGGATACATTGATGATCAGGAGGATCATGTATGATGATATGTATCAGGTAGATACTTGGTATGCATCAGGTAGATGCATTGATGATCAGGAGGATCATGTATGATGATATGTATCATGTGTTTGTATCAGGTGGATACATTGATGATCAGGAGGATCATGTATGATACTTGGTATGCATCAGGTAGATGCATTGATGATCAGGTGGATCATGCAGCAGGATGTTGCAGTGATGATCAGGATGATCATAGATGACGAGCTTCAGGATGTTGCTCCAGATGACATGCAGCAGGACGTTGCAGTGATGATGATCAGGATGATCATGGATGGTGAGCTTCAGGATGTTTCTCCAGATGACATGCAGCAGGACGTTGCAGTGATGATGATCAGGACGATCATGAGTACATCAGGATGATGTATGGTGAGTATCAGGTTGATACTCTGTGGCCGTGGATCAGGTTGTGCAGATGAGCATGTCTGGGAGATCCTATAGGTCGGAGTTGTGTACCCGTAACAGCCTGGGATGCTCTTTCGAGACATTGCTCTGGGAGGACATGTAATTCGTTGCCCTGGGAGATCTCAGGTCGGAGTTGTGTACCCGTAACATCCTGAGATGCTCTTGCGAGGTTTTGTCCTATGGCATGTAATTTGGGCCCTGGGAGATTTCAGGTCAGAGTTGTGTACCCGTAACATCCTGAGATGCTCTTGCGAGGTTTTGCCATGACCACATGTAATTTGTGCCCTAGGAGATCTCAGGTCGGAGTTGTGTACCCGTAACATCCTGAGATGCTCTTGCTAGGTTTTGTGGTGGACCACATGTAATTTGTGCCCTGGGAGATCTTAGGTCGGAGTTGTGTACCCGTAACATCCTAAGATGCTCTTTCGAGGTTTTGTGGTGGGGTCACATGTAATAGCGCCCTGGGAGATCCTACAGGTCGGAGTTGTGTACCCGTAACATCCTGGGATGCTCTTTCGAGGTTTTGTGACGCACGTAATAAGTCCTGAGGATTCCACAGTATGGCCAGTGATGACGAAGACCTGCAGGTGGTGGGCCTACATCCAGTATGAAAAAGGACTGGCTCTGTAGAACTTCCTATGACGAGTAGATTCAGAGATTGATTGAGATAGCAGCAGCAGTGACGATGATGATGACTCGATGACGATTATCTAGTGACGATGATCCAGAGAAGATGACTTGTGCTAGAAGAACTATGCTGAGAAATACCTTCCTAGTTAAGAGGGAGTGTTGATGTATATGTAACTTCGAAATGTATTTCACATATATGTATATTGTATTCCTATAGAGATGGTATTATTCCTCTATAAGGAAGTGTCGTCATTTATATTGTAAGTGTCGTAACTTATACTTGATGGGTTATTAGACCACCTTGTTTGGGGTCGGCCCTGTATAAGTCATGTGGGTCAAAGGGTTATTAGACCACCCTATTGGGGGTCGGCCATGTGGGTCAAAGGGTTATTAGACCACCCTATTGGGGGTCGGCCCACTCAGCATTATGTTATGTGGTTAAGTTCGAGCCGACATGAGTTAGGTAAAAAGGCAAGTCAAGTCAAGTATAAATAGAGTGCGGGAGGCACTCTATTTGCTCACTCACTTCTCACACATGCTCTCAAGGAGGAGAGGCGCACTTATGGAGGAGGAGGATTGCTGCTAGGTTATGGCTATCTCTATTGGTTGGTTGTATCATTGCTCTATCTATCTCTGAGGAAGTTATTGGGGTTTTTCACCTTTATGGTTTTCCCCAAGTAAATCTTTGTGTCTCTTGTGTGCTTGCATTATTGTCTCCATGTTTGATATGCTGTAGATATGCTGTATATGTTGTTCTCTCAGTTAAGATCCTAGATCATATTGAAGTAAATTCAGAAAATTTAACAAAAATTCTAACTTTCTCTGAAACCCTAAATTCCAGAAGCCACGAATAAAGGTGCTCCAAAAATAATTCTGTTTTGACATAAATATGTACCTGATTGTTTCTGCTATAACTCCAAAATTTTCGCTCCACAGGGTCTGAAAACTGTTTATGCAGTAGCCTGACCTGTCATCTTTCCATCCTGACAGGTCTGACCTCAATTGGATTTTCTGAGAGAGAGTTATGCCAAATGTCGCAACGTGACCTGTTTTGGGATAATACAGGAGAGCGAACTTGTACGGCGTGCCGCGTGTCACTGTTTGAAATTCGGCCTCTGAAAACTTTTCATGAGATAGATTTCCCTATTATCTTTCCATCCTGATAGGTCTGACCTCAATTGGACTCTCTGAGAGAGATTTATGCCAATTGTCGCAACGTGACCTGTTTATGGGATAAAACAGGAGAGCGAACTTGTATGGAGTTCCACGTGTCACTGGTTCCGATTCGGCCTCTGAAAACGTTTCCTGAGATAGTACATTCTGTTTAATACCTGTCACATTTTACGAAATTGCATTTGGAGCTTCCTAGCCCAAGTTATGACCTTTTTTCCTAGGTCACCTGATTTTGACTGAGATCTGGAAGAGGCAGAAACCCTAACTTGTACTGATCATAACTTACAAATTACAACGAATATGAGGTTCCCTTTGGACACAAGATGCCTGGAGATGTTATCTACGACCTGTAAAGGTTTCAGATCCTGAACCTTCGCCAAAATGGATTTATAGCAAAATTTCCACGATGACTGGTTTTTGCTATATAAAACCCTAACCTTCAAATTGTCGTAAGTAAAGCAAGTGTCGTAAGTGCCATACCTTGCCTTCGTTCAGTTTAGCTCTGAAACCATGTGAAGATTCAATATGCTAAGACAAAAATAGCAGCATTACATTCCATTTAACAATAATAGCATATACAGGATCACTGAAGAAACAACAAGCATAGCATAAACACAAGAGACACAGATTTATCCTGGGAAACCCTCATGGGGTATAAAACCCAGTAAAGCTTCCTCAATATAGATGACCAACAATATACAAAGATGCAAACCAAAGACATGAACTCCTCCCCCACCATATCAGACCTCTCCTCCACAAGTGCGCTACTCTCAAGTGAGTGAGTGTGTCAAATGAGGAACACACCTCCTCTATTTATACACTACTCTGACATATCTTTTACACAAGTACATGTAGGATCGTATTTAACCATTAGGTTAAATACCCTATTATAACTGACCGGGCCGACCCCACTAGGGTGGTCTAACAACCCTTTGACCCACATAACACATACAGGGCCGATCCCCACTAGGGAAGTCTAATAACCCATGTTACCACATTCCGACGGAGGAATAAACATCTCCGGATATACAATAAGATCTTTACGGAGGAATGAAACATCTCCGGAATAATAAAGTACAAATATAATATTCTTTGAAGTTACAATATTTCAACATAATTTGATACTATTGGTAATGAAAACAATGCTGCATTATCTATTCTAATTTTAAAAGACTAACTTTATTATAACTGGAATTTGAAACATTAAATACTCCATACTTGGCTGCTTGAGTACTTGGTCCCTTCTTGTGGTAACCTAGCAGTTTGGCACTTGATTCCTTCTTGTAGAAACCTGCACACTCAACAATAGTTAATGCAGAGCATGTTGTATCTAGAAAACCTGTTAGGGTGATTTCCTTTAGCTGGATGACTTTGGGGTTACCGTGTTCCTCCCAACCATGAGCCTACAACCATTCCTTGTTCTGTATGTATCCCCCTGAGCTAGATTCCAACATGCAAAAGAGATAGAGGACCTAGGGTTACTGCTTGTTCAGTTTCTTGGAGCAGAAGTTTTTCCTTTAGTTACCATCAGAGAATGATAATCAAAAGATAGATGATCCTCCAACTTGGGATCTGCCCTCATTAAGTAGGGGATTCTTTTAATTATGACTGTTGGAATAATTTGTTTCTTTAAATTAATAAATAATATTTCAAAGATATTATTGAATAAGTATTTAGTCTTTTTCCACTAAGACTTTTTCAATGGTTTATCTATAAGTGATTTCTGATTTAAGATCTTCATAATAATTATGGTAACGATAATTATAATAATAATAATAATTCTAACCTAGGTATTAATACACTATTAATATTATTTACAAACATGATTGTCCACTAAATATTAATATTATTAAATAATGTGGCATTCCCACTTATGCATAACCTATATGCAATAAATGTCTTTTATAAATAAATAATCACATCATTATTTATTACAATTCTTAATACCAATATTTAATCTTGTATGATACTTTGGTTTAACAAATTAGGGTTAAGGTCCACTTCTTTGGACAATCTTTCGGTAGGCTTTGGATAGGCACCTCTAGCCTCTCTCTTGCATGTCGGATTCCCTTGTTTAACACGGTAGTTCCTGTAGTACCTGATGATAAGATAAAAGATGAATCATTTAATCAAATAAAATAAGTGTGATGAAAGTAAAGCTGCTATTCAGAGTCCTTCCGACTCAACACTTTGAGATCCAGTAACCCCGAGTGCTCTTCAGAGCCTTTTAACTCAACACTCTCACATGGGAGTTACGCTAGTGCAATTCCAGAGCCTTTGCTCAACACTAGTGATAGAATGTGGTTGTGAGGGACATCTAGAATATTTAAGTTGCCTCGGATCCGGTATTTGTTTATCAAGCTTGGAGTGCTCCAGGTCTTAGACCCAACACTCAATGTACCTCAGGGCTTACTCCCAGTAAATAAACATTCTTCTAGGTACATTAGGGCTTATGCCCAGTACGTAGGTTACATGTGTGTTTATGAGTCCACGCTCAACACACTCATAAGTCAAATTATGTAAAATCATAGCTCTGCACAGTAAGTAACAAAAGATCATCTCAGTATATTGAGGTTTGTACCCATATCAAAGTTGAAGAACATCATTAAAACATTGGGGCCTTCTCACCCAGTATATACTCAAATAAAGAAGTCAAACAGGGTCCATGCCCGATATGTCGATATATATATAAAAGAATAAATCATAGGTGCTAGGTCTCATGCCCAATACTCAAAATAAAACATAGGTGCTGGGGTCGTGGCCTAATATAACAATGAAATAGTTAGTCCAAAATTTAGGATATTACAGTTTGCTTGTTGGTTGCTTTTGATCTGAAGGTTGTCGTTTGAGAAATTTATTATAGGAATCGTGATTTTGTCATACCCGCATCTATTAAGAGCTGAGTTTGACTCTCTATACTGTTTAGAAGGAGAGTAGGGAAGGTGTTGGCCTTTGCATGTTCTATTAGTCTGTATACCTAAATTAAAGAAGGATGCCTTTACTGGTCTCTTCATTTTCTTTGCATGAAGTAATGGTTGTAAGTATGGATTCCTATGTGGTTAACGTGACCCTGTCTATATAAATGGATTTTCAATTCTTGGTTTATGAAATTGCTACCAGTCACGATGTGTTGGTGGGAAGAACAAAACCCTGGTTTGGTTTCCTTACATGCCTATGGGGATTCACTTTGGTTCTTCTTTGTGTGCGTTTTCTAGTAGATTCTTTTACATGGAATCCTAGAGGGATTCGATCCCTGACCTTGCGTTTTATGTTGAAAAGATTGGATGTATGTGTTTGCTAAATGGTAATGAAAAATGCTTGTTTTGGATGTATAACTGCTTCTGTGTAAAACAATACACTATTGGGTTGCTTGGACTATAGCTTGGTCTTCATGGAAAATTCAATGAGACTCAATCTCGTGACCTTTATTTCAATGGTTAAAAGTACTATAGTTTAAAGATGTGGAATGCACTTGTTGGTGGTGGGATTTGTTTCATGAGAAAAGTCTATTGTTACTTTCGATTTAATGTTTGACTGTTTAAATGAAAACGATAGTGGGATGGAATGATACCATGATTGGAAAGGTAGAAATTAATAATCATTGCTACTGTTAATTCTTTGTTTTGATGTGTAAGTAACTAAGATAAATCTCTACTGTTAATACTATGTTTTGATGTGTAAAGTAACTAAGACAAATCGCTACTGTTAATACTCTGTTTTGATGTGTAAAGTAACTAAGAGAAATCACTACTATTAATACTCTGTTTTGATGTGTAAAGTAACTAAGAGAAATCGCTACTGTTAATACTCTATTTTGATGTGTAAAGTAACTAAGAGAATCAATGTTTGATTTGATGTTATTGTCATTACTTAAGCACAAAGAGAATAACCATAAAAGAATTAAAAGAGAAACATAATTAATCCCTGCACTATGAATTGGCTGAACGATTCAGATCGAAGACATCATTATTGAGAAATATAGTAATAAATCTAAGTTTGTTGATGGGGTGTTGTCTAGCACAAGCTAGCTTGGCTAGACCTGCTAGACCCTACACTGGTTTCTGGGTGAAACCTCTAAGTGTTGATAATGTTTATAATGAGAATACCGCTGAAGAATTAATTCTAATTTAAATTCCTACATCTACTATAACTGGGAAATGGAAACAATTAATACCACATACCTAGTTGCTTGGGCACTCGATTCTTTCTTGTAGAAACCTGCACACTCAAATAGTAATTAGTGCCGACCTATTGTGATTAGCTAACCTATTAGGGTGATTTTCCCTAGCTGGATAACTTTGGGGCTACCGTGTTCCTCCCAACCATGATCCTACAACCATTCCTGGTTCTGTATGGATCCCCCCGAGCTGGATTCCAACGTGCAAAAGAGATAGAGGACCTAGGGTGACTGCTAGTTCAGTTTCTTGGAGCAGAAGACTTCCCTTTGATTACCATCAAAGAATGATAATGAAAAAGATAGTAGATCCCCAAAACTTGGGATTTTCCCTCTTTATGTAGGGGAGTCTTGAATTATGGCTGTTAGAATAATTAGTTTCTTTAAATTAGATAAATAATATTAAAAAAAATATTATTTAATAAATATCTAGTCTTTTGCACTAAGACCTTTTTCAATGGTATAATCTATAAGTACTTTTTGATTTAAGCTCTTCATCATAATTATGGTAACAATAATTATATTAATAATATTTCTAACCTAGGTATGACTACATTAGTAATACTATTTATAAATGTGGCTGCCCACTAAATATTAATACTCTATTAATACTATTAAATAATGTGGCATCCCACTATGCATAAACTATATGCAATAATGTCTTTTATAAATAATTAATCACATCATTATTTATTGAATATTCTTAATAATAATATTAACTCTTGTATCTTTACGTGATACCTAGTTTTAACAACTTAAGGGTGGGGTCCACTTCTTTGGACGGTCTTTCGGTAAGCTAGGATAGGCACCCCTAGTCTCTCTCTTTGCATGTCGGATTCCCTTGTTTAACATGGTAGTCCCCGTAGTATTTGATGATAGATAAAAGATGAATCATTTAATCAAATTAAATAAATGTGATGAAAGTAAAAGTGATATTCAAAGTCTTTTCCGACTCAACACTTTGAGATCTCGTAACCCCGAGTGCTCTCTGGAGCCTTTTAACTCAAAACTCTCACATGGGTGTTACGCTAGTGCAATTCCAAAGCCTCTGCTCAACACTAGTGCTAGAATGTGGTTGTGAGGCACATCTAGAATATTTAAGTTGCCTCGGATCCGGTATTCGTTTATCAAGCTTGAAGTGCTCCAGGGCTTAAGCCCAACACTCAATGTACATCAGGGCTTACTCCCAGTACATAAACATTCTTCTATGTACATCGGGGCTTATGCCCAGTACGTAGGTTATATGTGTGTTTCTGAGTCCACGCTCAACACACTCATAAGTCCAATCATGTAAAATCATAGCTCTGCATAGTAAGTAACAAAAGGTCATCTCAGTATATTAGGGTTTGTACCCATATCAAAGCTTAAGAACATCATTAAAACATTGGGACCATCTTTCCTAGTATACACTCAAATAAAGAAGTCAGTCAGGGTCCATGCCCGATATGTCAATATATAAAAGAATAAATCATAGGTGCTAGGGCTCATGCCCAATACTCAAAATAAAACATAGGTTCTGGGGCCGTGGCCCAATATAACAACAAAAATAGTTAGTCCAAAATTTCAGATATTACAAAAAGTGTATATAGTAGGTGCACACGAAGGAATGTATTGCAGTAAATATGAAGAGTGTGCATATCAGTGGAAATCAAAGAATAATCTTCTACAGTCATATCAGAGTGAGAGGACGGGGCAAGGAACAGGGAGTCGGTGCTTGTAAATATAGGGGTTCGGTGCCTCCTTCCAAGAGGTGATGATAAATCAGGGAGTTGGTGCTTCCTTCAAGTTGTATCTTGTAAATGACGGGGTTGGAGCCTCCTTCCAGTCAGTGCCGGAGAATCTTGGAAATTGGTGCATCCCATGAATGTAATCTTTATTATATAAGAAAACATTATGTTGTTTTCTTCCAATTGGATTTCCAAGTTAAATATTTGTGTTTTATGTTTATGCATGTGTTGATGAATGATATTGTTTATGGTGGAACTACAACTTGAATTTGATAAAAGTGAAAATTGTTCATAACTATGCATAATACTGATTCACCCCCCCTCCCAGTATTAATAAGATTTCCAACAAATATGTGTGTGTGTGTGTGTGTGTGTGTGTTGACTTGGTTAACTTATCCACCACAACTATGATAGAATCACATTTCTTAATATTCTTAGTCATCTCGTAATCTAGTCCATGGTTATTACTTCTCATTTCCATTCTATAAGTGACAAAGGTTCCAACAAACATGTTGGGTGTTGATGCTAAACATTAATCCATTGGTATTCGATACATTTGGAAATGTAATGGAAAACATATTTCTTCATCCCATGCCAAACCTACCTATTGAATTTTTTTTGTAGCATTCATTTTACCAAAATATGGCATATTATGTATTTCATCCATGATCATTCCTCTCCTGTGAAGAATGTGGAATATAAGTTCTATTTTTATAGATAAGGTCATCATCATTTAGTTGATAACCTACATTTCTTTTTTCTAATTTATCTTATTGTAATCCATCTTTGACTTGGATATAGTGTTCATATTCAGAAAGGAAATCAATAACTCTCTTTTTAAAACATAATTTGTGAATGTTGATAGCTACTACATGGCTTTTCTGCTAAGTGCACCATCAACTTGTTTTATTTTCCTTTGATGCATTTGATCTCAAAATCTAACTCAAAGAATTTCCATCCATCTAGTTTTCCTAACATTTACGTTTGGTTGGTCAAATAAATAACTCAAGTCGTTATGATCAATTCTAAGTTCAAATTTCTTGTTTATCAAGTAGTGCCTCTTCATTTTCAAAGCATGTAATAATATAGTAAATTCCAAGTCATGAATAACATTGGTTTTGTTGTGTTCTTTCATTTTTTGTGACTCAACATATTACATAATTATCTTTCACAAGAACTCCACTAAGTCCTTCAATACATGCATTACTACACAACAAAATCTTTCTAGATATGAAATTTTTGTAATTAGGGCACTTGTGTGAATCTTTTTGAATCGTTAAAGATTCCATTATTTTGTAAAGAAGTAATTTGGTATATACAATTTTTAAAAAACTTTCAATGATCCTCCAATAGTAGCCAACAAAACCATAAAGGATCTTACATCATCTACATTCCTTGGAGTTGGATAATTCATCATGGCCTCAATCATTTCTAGATCCCTAGATATTTCTTCTAAAATAATGTGACCCAAATAATTAATTTAATTCAAATAAAATCGTATTTTCTTAGTTTTGCACACAACTTATTTTCTCTTAGCACTTGCAAAACCATCCCCAAGTGGTTATCATACTCTCCTTCATTCTTAAAATAAATTCATATATCATCTCAAAATACAACCACAAACTTATCCAAGCACTTGTTGGAAACATTTCTCATGAGACACACAAATGTTACTCGTGCATTTGTGAAACAAAATGGTGCCAACAAAAATTCATAAGGGCCATACCTTATCCTGAAGGTGGCTTTATGGATGTCGTCTTCTTTAATTTTGACATGATGATATTCATATCTCAAATCAATCTTTTAGAAGACTATTTCTCTTCACATGTGGTCAAACAAGACATCTCTCATGAGATGTGAATGTCATTGGTGCATTTGTGAGACCAAATGGCACCGCCACAAAATCATAAGGGCCATATCTTGTCCTAAATGTGGTTTTTTATATTTCATGTTCTTGAATTTTAACATGATTATATCTATATCTCAAGTCATTTTATTAAACTTTTGCTCCTCTCACTTGCTCAAACAAGTCATTAATCCAATGCAATGAATGTATGTTCTTCATTGTGGCTCCATTTGGTTGTGTATAGTCAATACATAATATGAGAGTAACATAATAATGACCAAATACTAGATCAACTTGTTCGGGTACACAGGGTACTCCCAAAAGATCGAACACCTAGAGCAACCATTGTTAGTTTTTCAGAATTTACTTCAATCTGATATAGGATCTTAACTGAGAGAACAACATGTACAACCAATAATGCAAGCACACAAGAGACATAGAGTTTACTTGGGGAAAACCATAAAGGTGAAAAACCCCAATAACTTCTTCAGAGATAGATAGAGCAATGATACAAACCAAGCATAAGAGATAGACATCTCCTAGCATCAACTTCTCCTCCTCCACAAGTGTGCCACTCTCCAAAGAGTGTGTGTGAGAATAGAATTATCAAATAGAGTGCCTACCGCACTCTATTTACACTTGACTTGACTTTCCTAATAACCTTTACTAGGTCGGCCTCAACTTAACCACGTAACACAATGCTGACTGGGCCGAACCCCAATAGGGTGGTCTAATAACCCTTTGACCCACATGGCCGACCCCCAATAGGGTGTTCTAATAACCCTTTGACCCACATGACTTATATAGGGCTGACCCCAACAAGGTGGTCTAATAACCCATCAAGTATAAGTTACGACACTTACAATATAAATGACGACACTTCTGTATAGAGGAATAATAACATCTCTATAGGAATACAAACACTTCCATATAGAGGAACAATAACATCTATATAGGAATACAATATACATATATGTGAAATACATTCCGAAGTTACATATACATCAACACTCCCTCTTAACTAGGAAGGTATTTCTCGACACAGATCTGCTAGCACAAGTCTTATTCTCTGGATCATCATCAGTGAACCATCGTCCTCGAATCATCGTCATCGTCATTACTGCTGCTATCTCAGTCAATCTCTAAATCTACTCGTCATAGGAAGTTCTACAGAGCCGGTCCTTTTTCATATTGGGTGTAGGCCCACCACCTGTAAGTATTCATCATCACTGGCCATACTGTGGAATCCTTAGGACTTATTACGTGCATCACAAAACCTCGAAAGAGCATCCTAGGATGTTACAGGTACACAACTCCAACCTATAGGACCTCGCAGGATCTTTTACATGTGACAGTCAAAAAACCTTAAAAGGGTGTCTTTCCAAGCAAGAACCCTAAAGAGCATCTGAGGCCTTTTTCATCCTATCCAGATCTCCAGGTCTGATTACATGTGGTCATGCCAATTCCTCGAAAGATCATCTGAGGCCTTTTTCATCTTGTCTAGATCTCCCAGGTCTACTTACATGCCATAGGACAATGCCTCAAAAGAGCATCTGAGGCCTTTTTCATCCTGTCTAGATCTCCCAGGTCTACTTACATGTCCTCCCAGATCAACGCCTCGAAAGAGCATCTAAGGCCTTTTTCATCCTGTCCAAATCTCCTAGGTATACTTAAATGCTCATTTTCACAACCTATCCATGGACACAGAGTATCAACCTGATACTCACCATACATCATCCTGATGTACACATGATCATCCTGATCATTAACACTACATCATCCTGCTGCATGTCATCGGGAGCAACATCCTGAAGCTTGTCATCCATGATCATTGTTACCACACAATCCACTCAAGTGGACGCGAGCAAGATCTCCGTATCTCAATGCGAGTCTAGAACAAATAGAATAGACTACAAACACGTTTCCTAGATCTACTTAAGGATCAAGTACTAGATGTCTTACCTCTTTGATTCACTATCATTTTTCCCAAATGTTGATCCACGTCCCACGGTCGTCAGATCCAAGATGCAAGACCTGTCAAGACACAGAAAAGAGAAACGAGTAAAGAGCATCTATACAATAAGAGATCTATGTAAATAGTTAAGCAGGTAAACAACACAACATCATTACACATAAGAACGATATTGGTGGAAAGCATTTGTATTACTGCAAATAGAAGAGTACATGATAGAGATATAGGACTACAACTAGAGACTTAACGTAGCAGCCCTTCTCCGACCGTATCAATTGCCATATCCTTTCAAGGAAGCATGAGTTCTCCAAGAGGTGAATGGAGTACCTTGGGAGAAATTTCACCAGCATGTAGATACTATGGCCTTCCTCTGAGGTAAATTTCATGAGCATATGGATACCTTAGTCTTCCTCCTTTTGGTGTGGGAATGAGCCTCACTTATA
Source organism: Larix kaempferi (assembly GCA_027924585.1). Lineage (NCBI taxonomy): Eukaryota > Viridiplantae > Streptophyta > Pinopsida > Pinales > Pinaceae > Larix > Larix kaempferi. The sequence continues at coordinate 6,186,554 of BSBM01000393.1, read as the reverse complement.
TAGGACTAAATGGATAGGGTGTGGATAGGATAGGTTGAGGAAGGGTAGGAGAGAGATAAGGGATCTTCCCAAAGAGTTAGGGGTCGAGTACCAACTCTCCTAGAGGTCAGGGATAAGCCCCCAAATGAGCAAGTTTCGAGAAGGATCTCGAATAAGCTATTTTTTCCCATTAACAGACCTCGTCGCACCCTGTACTGGTGCAACCTGCGACGTTGCATGTTGCTAGTGTGCAACTTGCGAAGGCCCTTCAGAATCTAGCACAAATGGGTACAAACCCTCCCAGGATAATTATTAGTCCAAGTGCCTTCAGAGGTGTATACACTGAATCTGGTGATGAGTAGATTTTGGGTGTAACAGAGTGCCCCCCAAAGCATGAAGCTATTAAGGATGTACAGGTCAAGTGCTTTGATAGAAATAATGGCAAAAGAATCATCGGATGAAGGACGCTACTGCAGTACAACTGAATCTGAACTGACAATCTCATATGAAGTACAACATGGCTACCGACCAATACATTGCAGATCCATGGTAGTAATGACCGACTTAACACAATCATGGCTACTAGACACAAGTGTAGATCCATGATGAGATGATAACACAGCCACGACCAATACAAAAGTGGATCCGTGTAATATGAATCAATACAAACTCCATCGCAACCTGGGTAAAACATGACTCCCTAGGGTCTTCAAGCTGAACCCACAATGACACAAATCTATCCATGTGATTACAAATGTCTTGATGTCAAAGATGGTAGAAACCACTTGATTACCGGTCATTGATGTAAACCGTTAACAAGTGCGAGGGAGATCACCATTAATGCCAATTATTCCCAAGGTATCACAGTACATATCATCAAGCGTGAATAAATGAGTTGATGTCGAACACAAGACGAAATATTTCAATCAAGAGTCAATGATGTAAACTCATGATGAAAGCGAGGTAACCTACCATTGAGGCATGCAGGGCCAAGGTACTTGGTTGGTTTCTATATTCAATCCTTGGATGATGGGTTGAAGTCGACAAGGATGAACCCGTCGAAGGAGGGCCATGATAAATCCCCTATCAATTGACATGAAACATGACGAAAGATGTGTAGAGTGGATCGGATGGTATAGTAACATGTGAGACTGAATCAAAGTAACAACGGCATGACGACGTGTGTACTGACTGCAACTGATAGATGGTTAATGTGTTCTTGAACATGGGCATGGCATGACTTGGCAGTATTGAAATAATGAGAATGACGCAAACTTCTAATGCAACTAATAATGGAAGCTTTCTCCGAATGACTTAGAGGAGTAACAGGACTCAGAAAGTAAGTGGGGACTCATAGACAAATAGATGACCCAAGTATTGTATGCAAATGCAAATGAGTGCCATGTTCAAGAACGACTACATATTGCCACTAAGGTAGGTAACACAAACACTTTCCTTTTTCCCCATCATGAATGATGAGTGCCTCATCTGTTTTTTACGAGCTTGATGAGGGTAACCAGATGCTCGGTATAGCTCATCTCATAGATGAGTCCAATCCCAAACATTTTCCGAACCTGGGATAGGAGGGGTTCATCCCATGACAGGCCCTTCAATGTGAAAATTTAACGAGTCCATAGAAGGTAAACGCGATCGCCATTTCATGTTTAGAGAGTCTGAAAAGAACTAAAGAAGACTCCAATGGTCCTTTTTCATAAAGTTAGCCTCATCGCCCGAAAAAGGGTAAAACAACGCGGGAGAGGACTCTTCCAGTCATGATTGGCCGGAGTATACCTTTTCGTAATTAGTGCCCCCTGGTCTGAAAAAGGGGTAAACTATCACCAGGAAGATGACCATTCAAATACTTTGACAAGCGTGAATGCGACAAGTTCACTTGGCGATCTTTTCAATTTTAGGGAATCTGAAAAGAGCTTAACTATGGACTCCGGGGGGTGTCCTTTTCTGTGGAAGTTTAACGAGCCCGAAAAGTAATAAATCATAACTCGGTACTTGTTCTCCTGGTTGGGTGAGTACAAGAACAAACGAAGAGTAAACTCATCCTCATGCAATAATTATGACTAACCAAAAATAATAATGACAAAACATTGAAAGGGGTGTTCATACCTGTAGTTACCATTGGTAATGCGAGAAACGACATAAAAGACCATTTTACGACTCCTGTACACTAGAGAAAGTGTCAAATAGTCCCAAATATAATGACAAACGGTCGAAACTACATTAAATGGCCCAAAAGCATCAAAATATTTGAAAAGGAATATTCCATTCTATTTATAAATAGAAATATGGGCCAAAAATAGAAACATTGTTCAAATTGTCAATTTGGGTGGAGAAGTACCAATTTGGAGCCAAAAAATTCCTTTGCCAATTTCGGGAGCTACGATCCGCCATTTCACCAGTCGTCCAGACCAGGTAGGCCTAAATCTTAGCCAACAACTTTGTAGTGGTTTACTTTTTGATTTCTTGTTCACTTTTGATTTTTTGGGTGGTTTGTGGATGGGCCATTGCACCCTCGGCTCGTCGCAAGTGGCCCTTTCGGGACTTGTGATGAGTCCGGGTCGTCGCAATCCTTGAAAACGAGACCTGTGACAATGTCGCGTTGTACCTGAATACGGTGCGATGGTGGAAACCCAAATCCCAAACACAAAAACTAATCTAAAAAATGAGCTTGTGAATGCTGAGGAAGGTCCTAACAGGATTTAATTGCCCCTTTTGGCAGGTTTCTAGCAAGAAAAAATGGTATTAGAGTGGCGAGAGAGAGAACATGAAGTGGAAGATGAGCAAGCTGCAAATGATCCACAATGGGTGGAAGATTTGAGAAATTGTGGGTTGCTCAAATTCTTCGAGATACAGGGGATGAGAGCCCAGATCCCATTCCTGACACACATGCTCCAGAGTTGGGATGTGGCCCAACAATACTTTGTGATAGGTGAGCATATCCTCACGACTAACATTGAGGATATCTACTTTCTGACCGGTTTTTCCCGAAGAGGGGACGCTGTACAACTCACTGGGACACGGGCCAGTGATCGTACAGTTGAGGACATGGTGTCGCAGGACTGCATTGCTACTTCTCATCCTTCCAACGGGAAGATACTCATTAGAGATGTGGTGAGTCATCCACTGCAGACCATATTGCTCACTATTACTAGGGTGGAAGGTAGTCAAGCTCCACATACGGCTACTCGGACTCAGATGTTGTATGCGGAGGATTGTATGTCCCCCATGGTTTTCAACTGGTGCGAGGGTCTCCTCACCAACATCCAAGCTCAACTGACCAAGTGTCGACGCAAGGAGCTCAAGCAGTTTGGATACGGATCGATCATAGTATCGTTCCTCTTGGAGTGGGTTCCTCTCTTACGCTCGCAGGTGGTACTAGATGACAAGGATCTGAGGGATCCTCACATGCTCAGGTGGGTAGAGGTGATGACCCGTCATGGTGGGGGTCCCATCATCAGTTTTGGTCCCGAGTTCTTTAACTAGATGGAAGGCCAATTACTTATGGTCGAGGACTTTCCATATGGTGGACGGACTTTCGAGAGGATCCCGAGTTGGTGCTACCAGAGGGTGCAACATGGGGTGATATCGGTAGGAACAAAACCCTTGTATTTTTAGTTTCGTATATTATATCATTTTTTTATGTAGTGCTGACAAGTACAAAATATGTGTGTGAAGATGTGGGCCCCGTGCGACCAGTAGGTCTCTCCCTTCCAGCGAGGAGAGACAGAGGTGGGGAGGCAGTGGTTCTTGCATGTGCTCATGCTGCCATCGAGGATATGGAGGAGGTGTACCAGAACATGTCCCAGCTGACCGTGGAGGTACCCGAGCTAGCTATCGATGACCTACCGAGGCCCAGGCAAAGATTTGGAGTTGGAGCGTCTATGCGCTTCAACTCCTTACTCTGCAAGGTGGCTCATACTGTAGACTTCTTCCTCACCCAACAACAAAGAGTTGTTAAAGCTAGGGGTGTACGGGTCAAGCATCAGGCCTGATGACACTACTATACTTGTACTGAGAGCTTAGAGGCCTCATATTTTATACTTACTGAAAGCTATGATGCTTCAGATTTTTGTAGAGACTTATTGAAAGCCATCATGCTTCATATTTTGTACCAACACTACTTTTGAGTGATTTATATATATATACATTATCGGCGATTTATACATTATGTGTTCTTAGAATGATTAGTGATGTGGTCTTGTTTATATGTTTGCTTCTGTACATTATATTTACATGTTGTGAATGCTTTTACAAATTATGGATGTTATGTGTGTGCAATGTACCAATCCAAAATGAAATTGGTCATCAAGTCAGCAACTGTGTTTGACTCTCGTGGAATGTGTAGGTATTGAACAGATTCAAATGACCTTTCCAGGAGACGTACTCTTCTGAAGAGACGGAGTAAGGTGGGATCACGAATGGCGTACACCCGGTTCAAATGGGAAACCACTAATTGAGAATCCATGTGGATGACAATGTGGTTCATACCCAAGGAAATGGCATTAGCTAGGGTTCTGATTACTGCCTGATATTCTGCGGCATTGTTGGTCGCGAACCCTAGGCAACTTCCTCCTAAGATAATGAGCTCACCTAGTGGTGAATATAGTACCCAGGCTACCAAAGCAAGGTTACGGGTATGCTGGTTGGCGCCATCCGCAAATCCATAGCACGTTTCCATCTGCACACGCAGACAAAACATGGTATGAGAAGCAGAAACAAGATCAAAAGACACTCAAAAAGAAATGCGTCACACCACACAAAAACACGCCATGTACAGTATATATAAGCAATTCCATGCATGAGAGATCAAACGTAGTATCTCTTCATGTAAAGCCCATTGCAAGGTTCACACAAAGAGATTCCGTCATAATCTTCAAGCTCGTAAGCACCTTTTTCCAACACATTTTTTATAATGTAGGGTCCATGCCACATGGACTCGAACTTCCCTGCTCCTAGTTTATCATGTTTCTGGTCGTAAGTGAGGACCAGATCACCCTCGTTAAAGATACGAGGTTCGACTGACTTATCATATTGGGCCTTGATGCGTTTCTTATGTGCTTCATTAGTAGGAGCGACATCTCGGCGGGACTCGTCAAGTTTTGCTAAGTGCAAGAGACGTTCTTCCTCAGCAGTAGTGTTAGGAAGAAGTTTGACCGCGAGCTGTAGTGACGTAATTTCGCACTCTATCAGTAAGACAGCCTCCATTCCATATAACAATTGGAAGGGAGTGAATCCTGTGGCAGTTTTAACGGTAGTTCTGTAGGCCCATAATGCTGAAAAGAGCATATTATGCTAGTTGGACTTTTGTGTCCCTACCATCCTCTGGATCATAGTTTTCAAGACCTTGTTAATTACCTCGACCTGTCCATTGGATTGCAGGTAGTAGGGTATTGAATTTTCATGGTGAAAACCCAACCGGTCGCTCAATTCATCAACCATATGGTTCTGAAAATGAGAACCATGATTGGTCACTATGACCTGCGGAACTCCAAACCGTGCTATTACATGATTAAACATGAAGAGTGCGGCGGTTTTGCCATCGTTTTGGTATGTATGCATATCCTTGGCCCACTTTGTGAAGTAATCCATAGCTACAATGATGTAACTATGCCCCCCAGTCGAGGTAGGCTTACAGTGCATAAAATCGATGCCCCATTTTGCAAATGGGCCAACGGCAATAACCAAATGTAGTGGGACGGGATGAGTGCGCTTCATCATGTGGAAGTGTTGGCAAGGAGGACATTTTTTAACGGCCTCAATACAATCTTTGAAGATAGTAGGCCAGTAATATCCTTCGCGCAAAATATTTTGGGTTGTAGCCATCCCAGACAGATGACCGCCACATGCCCCAGCGTGATAGTCATTCAGAACGCGTTCAACCTCATCATGAGCGAGACAGCATCGAAGAATTAAATCGACGCCACGATGATACAAAGTATCATTAATGATTAAATAGTACTTTGCATGGTGACGAATCTTACGACGGTCGTCGCAAGAAAGTTGAGGATCGAAGAGTTGGGTTTGAAGATATAATAAGATATCTCCATACCATGGGTCATTCGTACTGATGAGAAACAATGATTCATCCGGAAAGGAGTCATTGTGCTCAACTTCTACATCAGAATGGGGAAGGTCACAAATGAGCTCGGAAAACACCAAAGACTTCTTAGACTTAGCTTTCTTGAAAAGAAGATCAAATTCTTGCAGTATCACAATCCAGCGTGAATACTTGCCCCCAAGCACCTGATGTGTTAGTACGTGGTACATGGGGTTCGAGTCGGTGATGATGGTGGTGGTGCAGAGCAAGATGTAATGACAGAACTTTTGGACGACGATGACCACAACGAAAGCGAGTTTTTCGACATGTAAATATCTAGTTTCAGCATCATCTAGACCCTTACTTGCATAGATATCACATGTTCCTGAGCGTTTTGATCCTCCTGTACCAAAACCATGGCGATAGTGGTAGCAGAAGCGACGAGATATAAGATGTAATCTCGATAATAATTAGGCGGTTGGAGCACGGGGGCATGCGTGATGGCATGTGTTATACTATCAAAGGATTTTTGAGCTTGATCGTCCCAGATGAACGGGACGTCCTTCTTAAGCAATCTCATATAGCCCTGAGTCTTCTCCACAAAATTACAAACAAAATGTCTTAAATAAGTCGCCTTCCCTTGGATACTTTGAAGTTTTGTAACATTAGTCGGGGGTGGTAGGTTGATGATGGCCTCCACCTTTAAGGGATCAATGCGGATCCCATCCTTCGAAATGATAAATCCTAGAAGGCATCCGGACTCAACGCAAAAGATACACTTATGAGGATTCAAACGGATATTGTACTGTCTGTATCTGAGGAAAATGGCCATCAGATGATCGATGTGGAATTCATGCTGCTTTGAATGAGTAGGGAGATCATCCAAGTAGGGTTCCACAAAGTCCTTAATATCGTGGAAGGTGTACGACCTAGCCCGCTAAAATGTGGCGCTAGCATTTTTAAGGCCAAATGGGAGCTTGCGATAAGCGAATGTACCCCATGGGCAGATGAAATCCATCTTATGTTCGTCGGCTAGGTTGATCTCAATTTAGTTGTAACCAGAAAAGCCATCCATGAATGAGAGATGACGCTTCCGGCACAGTTGTCAATGATTTGGTCGATGAAGGGGGTCGGGTAGTTGTCTTTTGGACAGGCCCGATTAAGGTCCTGATAATCAACATAGACGCGAAAGGTGCCTGCTTTTTGTTCACAAGAATGACGTTTGAGACCCAATCCGTCAATGGGACAGGATAAATAAAACCATCCTTTAAGAGCTTTTCAATTTCTGCCTTTATTGCCGCAGTCTTCCGGGGGTGTACCAGTCGCAACTTTTGACGTACAGGTTTGATGTTGGGATAGGTTTTTATTTCATGAGAAACAATTGCGGGGTCTATCCCAGGCATCTCCTCATAGGACCAAGAAAATACGTCTTGAAATTGCTTGAACAAGGCCGTATTAACAGTGATTTCTTCAGGGAAACACTTCTGGTGTATGCAAATGTGTTCCACTATACCAAGTCTCACCGAGATGTCTGCTGGGGTGGTTGGCTCAATGTTGGCCAAGTTTCCCTCCGTGTCCGTAAGACATGTAAGGATGGGGGACTGAGGGGATGGGTAGATATCTAGTGAAAAGAGGGTATGAATTTTGTTCTCTATGTATTCCAAAGGAGGAAGAAAAGATGACCTATTATGGAGATCATCCCATGGACTGTCATCAACATTCATTACTTCCATGATGGACTCGTCTGAATGAAAAGTCTGAAGTAAGAGATCAGGTAGACAGGATGTCCATCATAGAGAATAGGATGGGGAGGCCATGGTTAAATGGTCCTCCGATGCAGATTGGATAGCCTCATAAATGCCTTCAGCGGGAGAAAGAGGCATCATATCTCCAAGCAGGGGTGTTTTGGCTTCATCCGGTACAAGCCAAGCATCGTTCGAGTGAGATAAAATCTCAGTGGAGATCATGTTAACCGTACCAACATGATTAGGGGCCACGGCTGGAAACACGCCGATGAGAGATGAATCTTTCAAAAGGCCAACCCCTACACTCTCATACTGTTTTGACATCTGTCCAATGGAAGGAACATGGTCACCAGGATGAGTAGTGGCGTCCGGTGTACAAAAATCTAACTGGTCAATAGTAACAATTCGTCCTTGGTGGGGGAACTGTACTATGCAGAATACTAAAGAGGCTACCACTTGCATGGTATAAAACCAATTGCGACCAAGTAAGAGATTATAATCTAATGGGGCCGAGACCACTTCCATGTTAATGGTTACGGTATTTCTGCCCAACTCAAATGTAAGAGCTTGTAAGAGCCCATGAGGTTGAAATCCATGCCCGTTGAATGCTTTCAATGTGGTAGGAGAATGATTCAATTCGGGGGAGTCAATGGCTCTCCAACAAGCGATGGAAATGATAGAAGTGGAGGCTCCTTCGTCCAAAAGGGTACGATGGACAATCTTCCCAGCAATGTTCGTAGAAACTTGGAATGCGAGCTGGTGTGAGAGCCTCGGCTTAAAGTTGTCAAGTTGGAACATGATGGTGTTTGAGGAATCTGGGTAAACTGCAACAATAGCTGCAAGGAGAGTTTTGCGTTGATTAGGACAATTCTGCAAAACTTCCAGGGTGGACATGGCGCAAGGAGCTTGGGCCAAGTCCTCTACGATATTGTAATTTTGTGCCGCGTGAGAATTAGGATTGAAAACATCTTTTCGAATCGTACTCTTGGGCGGATTCAATATGGAATCTAAGGAGGGTCTCTCTATGGTGAGAGAGGTCGATGGTATAGTGACATCAGTTAAAGAGTCGGAAGCTTTTTCAGCATTACTTCCAGCGGATTCCTTCGAAGGGACCGGTTCATAAGATTGCGAGCGAGTAGTCAAATTGATCGCCTTGTTACGCAACATGAGAACATGCACGATATTGGATGGTTCCCCCTGGTCCGGAGGGGTTTGAGCAATCATCTGCTTGTTTTGAGCAGGAAACAGATCGTTGAGGACTACGGGAGTCAGTTTACCCCTAAGAAACTTTTTCACTTCATATCTATGGGGACACTCTTTGGAGAAATGGTCTTCTCCACATAGTAGACAAGGATACTTCAGTTTCCTTTGCTGCTTAGTATCGTTAGGAGTGCTCTTTGGTTCCTTCTAGGCGGAAGACTTTTTGGGTTTCCCCTTGTTCTTCTTTTTGCCATTAAACTTTTGAGATGAAGATGATTGAACAGAATTCACCTCTTCAGTTACAGCAGGAGTGGTTGACGTTGTGGTGCTGTGTCCAGCCTGAGCCGGGTTGGATGATCCAACAGTGCTAGAAGCAGGCTGGGTGTTAAGGGAACCAATGATTCCATCAGCTTGGGGTCCCTTATGTGGTTTCTTGGGATCATTAACGTCCCGGGGTGCGTCAGGAAAAATATTGAACAAAGTGCTGGATTGAGTGTAGACCAGGTCTAGCAAATGGGCACTCGCGATGGCTTGTTCTTTAGTGATAGCACCTCTCATGGCGACATCTTTTGCTATGGTGGGAATGAGCAATTTAGTAAACCAGTCTACTAGGAGCTGATCTGGAATGGGAGCTTTAATGAGACATCGTCTCCTTCTCCATTTGTGGATATGATCCGAAATGTGAGTGGCAGTATTCTGACGGAGCGAGGTTAAAAGATCAGTACCAGTCTCATACCGTATAGGCAGCTGGAAATGCGTCAAAAAGTTCATAGCAAGAGAGCCAAAGTTAGGAAAAGAGTGCGGTGGCAACTCAATGTACCACTTGGTAGCCGAACCGGTGAGAGTCCTTTGGAACAATCTAAGACGAATTGAATTGTCCATTAAGGAATTAGATGAACACCATAAGTGGTATGTCATCATGTGGTTCTTGGGGTCTTCACCTGGCTTGCCATCAAACTTGAGGATATCAGACGAAAGTTTCACCGGAATCGGTGGCCAGTTAGATCCGTGGTAAATAGGATCGTTGGTTAAACGAGAGAGGTCTGGTAGGTCCAAAGTAGCCAGAAAGGGTAGATGTGGATTAGGCTACGTGTATTGATAATACGGATATGGCGTGTAAGGACTAAATTGACCGTAAGGTGTACCAGGATAAAACTGACCGTAGGGGGGTGTACCACCCGGACCGTAAGGAGGTTCACCACCATAAGGTGGTCCATTCCAATAAGGTGGGGGTCCACCTCCACCTCCGAGAGGGGGAGGAGGTCCTCCACCACCACTGGGAGGAGGTGGGGGTCCATAACCGTAATAAGGTGGCTCGCCACTGCCTCCACCTGGAGGGGGTGGTGGACTACTTCCGCCGCCAGGTGGATGGGGGCCCCCACCACCTCCGTTGCCGAAAGGATGAGGGTTTCCACCACCACCACCACCACCATAATAATTAGGTCCTCCACTGCCTCCGCCTGCAGGGGGTGGTGGGCCACCACCACCACCCGAAGGGAAATGTCCTCCTCCACCATGATAGGGTGGTCCACCGCCGCCTCCGCCTGGAGGAGGTGGTGGACCATTCCCGCCACCGCCGGAGGGGTGAGGGGTGTTGTAGGTAAAATGAGGTGGGCCTCCACCAATGTTAGGTGGGGGAGGACCAATCGGGGATGGTGGTACTTGAGGGATAGTCGGTTGGGTTCCATGTTGCAACACAAGTTGTTTCTCCCATAGAGTGTATGGATTCCCGGGATAAGGCATCCCGTATGGCACGTTTCCGGGATTAGGTTGGCTCACCACAAGGTGAACAGAACCTAGATGCGCTTGACTCCATGAGGGTTGAGTTACATTTGATGGCCCTCCAACATGAGATAATCTCGTGGTGGACGGTCTAGTGGGTTGGGAAGGTCCAACAGAAGGTCCGTTGGGGACTCCACCGCCTATGTTCTGGTTAGGAAATGGGGGTTGCCCCCCAGCCACAACAGGATGACCACTAGTCAAAGGTTGAACCAACGTGGGTTGTTGACTAGCTACTGTGGTAATAACATTACCAATAAGATAATCCGTAGGAATGGAATACCCTCCCCTCGAATTCTGAGGTGGGGGAGGAATTGGTAAAGTAACCGTGGTAGTGACAGGTGTGTTGGATTGTTATCCTTCCACCGGTTGGTTCACTTGAGGTGTAGGACTGGATTCCTGTGAGGGTTGACCAGTCTCATTAGTGGTCACGTGGTGGGGTGCTTCAGGTGATCTGAAAGATATCAAATGAACTGGGATGTTTCTGTCATCAAGTCTTATTTGGAAATGACGATTATGGAACTCTTCAGAGTGTCGCTCGAGACTTTGTCTTCGAAGCTCATCACCTTTAATACGTAATTGTTCCAAACGTTCATGGACGGGGCCAAAAATCTCGGCAGGGTCAAACCTACAGTAAGTCCTAGTGAACTCTAGAGTAGTCTAGTTAGTTGGGGATGAGATGGCAAAATGAGCCACTAGGTGGTCTGTAGAAGATGTCCAGTAAGCTGCTGAAGGGCTAACAACTGCTGTAGGGTCGTCCTGGGGTCGGTTTATGAATTTCGACGATCCAGGTTCTTCCGGGATGATGGGAGAAAGGTTTTGAGAAGTGGGGTGTGTGCTTCGTCATCCTGCGGGGGATGAGAGGCAAGCGAATCTGGTGGAAACAAAAGTCCGCCAACATTCAAAGTGGGGTTCCCTACTTCAGTAACTATGACCGCATTACGCTGATCCATTCTTACTTCTTACCATCGAAATAACCTCTGGATTAAGGGGATATTTGGGTGGCAAGTTCAAGATCCTACGGGACCTTCTCCAGGGAAAATCCACCAGAGTATCAGGAAAATCAACTAAAAAAGGCCGAAACAACGTTTCTCCTAAAGGTATGCTAAAAGAAAAGCAGTCCAGAAAAACTACTCAAACTAAGGCAACAAGCAAACTTATGTGATAGAGTGGATTCAAAAGTCTGGAACCTCACGGGATTATCAAGGCATCACAAACCACGATATACTGTAGGGTCCAACAATATGACGTGACAAGGAGGATTGGGACCGTACCCTTGCCTGCATACCCGATTACCTGGACAATATGTGCGTGCTAATCTCCCTGAGTGTTGTTCTCGGTGTATTGCTTTGCAAAGACATCCACATGGTTAACTCGGTTGGTTTCAGGAATCATAATGCTGTCTCCCGATATATGCAAGGTACGTGGGAGCTCAAATCCGTAGTGGTGCTATCTAATGCACAGCCGTTGGCACGAGACCTTCTGATATACGTGTCGAGTACGTGATACACCTTCGATATACGCCAAGTATGGATTATGGTACTTGGTGGGTACATGAAGGAGCTCGATATACTGATGTACGTGGATGACCACAATACCCTCGGACTATAGTGCTGGCAAATAATGACATCTGCCACACTTAACAACGCCGGAACACGTCTCTAACTTACACACAAGTTGCTAAAAATTTTACCTAGTTCTACCGTTAATTTTATCTTGGATGGTTAGGTGAATGCATGAGGTGAGTACATAATCAGAAGCATAATGCAAGCCTTAGCTACATGCATAAAATGTTCTTTTCTTTCAATGAATTCTACCTATGGGAAGGAGAAATCTTTTTCTTTCCAATGGTATCGCCAAACAAACTCAATGCAACACAATCTCAATTCAAACAAATTCAATAATGAAAGTACTATTTTCTTTTCCAACGAAACACACAAACGTACACAACACTACTATCCAAATCAAAACAAATTTTTTCTTTTCTTCTTCTTTTCAAAGTAAAATGACACTAAATGATGAAAAGAGAGGATTCTGAAATGAAATATGCAAGCTTTTCAATTTCGATTTCAATGACCTAAGAGCAACAAAAATAAAAAAATGTATCTATCTTTTCTTAGCATGGAACTAGTTTTGCAAAAATCGAAGCGTTGTTTGAGCCTTTCAAGAAAATGAATGATTCATAATTTGAGAAAAACACAAGAGATCATACATTCATTCAACTTTTCCAAAACATAAATAAGAATTTTCCAATGCACAACAATCTTTCTTATATAATTTTTTGAGAAACAATAGGAAAGAAGCACTTTTTAATTTTCCAATGGATGTATCAAAGCAATAAACTCGATAACAACTTTGTTTTCAGATCCAAATGACTGAAAAGAAAACACTACTTGCAACATTCATTGACTCAGAAAACTCAAGAAAAGACAAGCACTCAACCAAGCGAAAGAGACATACTTAACTCAAAATCAAGCAGCAGCAAACAAACTAAGCAAGCAAAGCTCAAAACAAAAGTAGATGAGGTCTGGAAGGTGATCCAATGCAATGATCAGATCAAGGATGGAAGGAAGGGAATGCAAGAATGAATGAATGAAGATGGAGGAGACCAAAGTATCCACCACTACTAGTTTCAAGCTTGTCCAAGACAGAACCCAAAGTCAATCCAAATGGAACCAAACTCTCAACACAGAAATTATCAAAGGGGTCTCTGGCTGGATATTGCAGCACAGAGGGAGTCCAAACATCAAACCAAGACTCAGACTATCAAATGAGAGGATGGATGCCTGTATGTCAACTTTTGACAGATCGATGCACTTTGGCTTTGCAGACAGTGTGACGTCACAGGTTTCCTACACGGGAGATGCGACGGTGCTGTAGTTCGCCAATGCACAGGATGCGACGAGTAAGCAACAAACAAAGGACAGAGACTCAGAAAAACACAGTGTCACTCTGTTTCCACTGCCCAAGTGCGACAAGCGAGTTCTAGATTCAAAAATGAATTAGATCTCTCAATAATGACCCATAAACAGACTTGGAACTGAGTTGTATAGACTCAGAGGAAGAAGATCAGAATCTTCAATGTGAAGATCTGAAAGTGAATGGAAAAAATGATAAACAGACTCGTGTGAAGTAATCTACTGAAAATGACTTTCAGATGAATGACTACTAAACAAAACAACAGTACTCCCCAGTGGAGTCGCCAGATTTGTTACCCGACAATCCACTCGAGCGGACGTGAGCAGGATCTCCCTAGCTCAATGCGAGTCTAGAACAAATAGAACAGACTACAAACACGCTTCCTAGATCTACTTAAGGATCAAGTACTAGGTGTCTTACCTCTTTGATTCACTATCCTTTCTCCCAAATGTTGATCCATGTCCCACGGTGGTCAGATCCGAGTTGCAAGACCTATCAAGACATAGAAAAGAGAAACGAGTAAAGAGCATCTATATAATAAGAGATCTATGTAAATAGTTAAGCAGGTAAACAACACAACATCATGACACATAAGAACGATATTGGTGGAAAGCATTTTTATTATCGCAAATAGAAGAGTACATGATAGAGATATAGGACTACAACCAGAGACTTAACGTAGCAGCCCTTCTCCGACTGTATCAATTGCCATATCCTTTAAAGGAAGCATGAGTTCTCCAAGAGGTGATTGGAGTGTCTTGGGAGAAATTTTACCAACATGTAGATACTATGGCCTTCCTCTAAGGTAAATTTCACCAGCATATGGATACCTTAGTCTTCCTCCTTTTGGTATGGGAATGAGCCTCACTTATATAGGACTAAATGGATAGGGTGTGGATAGGATAGGTTGAGGAAGGGTAGGAGAGAGATAGGGGATCTTCCCAAAGAGTTAGGGGTCAAGTACCATCTCTCCTAGAGGTCAGGGATAAGCCCCCAAATGAGAAAGTTTCGAGAAGGATCTTGAATAAGCTGTTTTTTCCCATTAACAGACCTCGTCGCACCCTGTAGTGGTGCAACCTACAATGTCACATGTTGCTAGTGTGCAACCTGCGATGGCCCTTCAGAACCTAGCACAAATGGGTACAAACCCTCCCAGGATAATTATTAGTCCAAGTGCCTACAGAGGTGTATACACTGAATCTGGTGATGAGTAGATTTTGGGTGTAACAATCATCCTGATCATACAATGCATCCACCTGATGCATACACAGTATTTTCCTGATACATATCATCATACATGATCTACCTGATCATACAATGTATCCACCTGATACATCTACAGATACATACACATGATCCAACTGATCATATCCAGCATCCAACATGATGCGTACATACATATACATATAAATGATCCAATTGATCATATCCAGCATCCAACATGATGCGTACATATATATACATATAAATGATCCAACTGATCATATCCAGCATCCAACATGATGCGTACATACATATACATATAAATGATCCAACTGATCATATCCAGTATCCAACATGATGCATATATACACATACAGAGCAGTAACTGGAGCATCATCCTAATGCTTATCATTCAACACTTATATCCACAGCCATGGAAGGATCCTCCTCTCACCATGCTCAGAATGGATCCTACAAATGTGTCCATCACTTCTTCCTTGAAGTGTCATCAATCTAAAGAACACCAAGCCTCTCTCTGAAGTACTCGAACTTCACTCTGGCTAGTGGTTTCGTAAGTACATCAGCAACCTGCTCATCCATCGCAACATACAAGAGCTTCACTGCTCCTCTCTGCACCATATCCCTGATATAGTGATATTTTATCTCAATGTGTTTCGACCTGTCGTGGAACACCGGATTCTCATACAGCTTCACACAACTCTGGTTGTCACAAAAGATACCAGTAGCCTCCAGCGGGAGATCAAATAACTTAGACAGTAGCTTCCGAAGCCATACTGCCTCACAACTAGCTGAACAAGCAGCAACATACTCTACTTCAGTTGTACTTAGTGCTACACAGGACTGCTTCCTGCTAAACCAAGAGATCACACCTGATCCCATACTGAAGAAGCACCCAGAAGTGCTCTTCCTATCTGCAGCACTGCATGCCCAATCTGAATCAACATAACCCTGCAGGTTAAACTTTTGATTCACATCATACTTGATCCCATAGTCAACCATACCCTTCATGTACCTCAGAATATGCTTTACATCAACTAGGTGAACACCTCTAGGATCCGTAAGGAACTAGCTCAATGTGTTCACCGCAAAGCAAATATCTGGCCTCATGTTCGTCAGGTACATCAAGGACCCAATCATTTGATGATACACAATGAAATCAACAAGATCAAATGAAGCATCGCACAAAAGCTTTAGGTTTGATGCCATAGGTGTGGCCATGGCCTTGCAGTCCATCATCCCAAACCTCTTCAAGATCTCCACTACATACTTCCCTTGTCCAAGGAAGATACCCTCTGCACTCTGCCACACCTCCATGCCTAGAAAATAGTGCATCATCCCCAAGTCCTTCATCTCGAACTCGGATGCAAGCTTCCTTTTGGTATCATCAATCAAACTATCATTACTTGTAACAAACAGGTCATCTACGTACATGAGTAGTATCACAGGATTGCCTTCCTCAACCTTGTAGTAAAGATTGGAATCCGCTTTACTCTTGGTAAAGCCCAAGCTGGATAGAAAATTTTCCATCCTTCAATACAAGGTCCTAGGAGCTTGCTTCAAGCCATACAAGGCTTTCTTCAATCTACACACATATGACTTCCTGTCATGTGTCTCAAAACCAAGTGGCTGCTCCACATACACTTCCTCCTCGACTACACCATTCAAGAAAGTTGTCTTGACATCCATTTGGTGTATCTTCCATTTCATCACTGCAGCCAGAGCAAGTACTGATCTAATGGAAGTGTGCCTGGCTATAGGTGTAGAAGTCTCTTCATACTCAATCCCTTTTTTTGGAAGAAGCCACGAGTTACAAACCTCGTTTTGTATTTCTCCATGCTACCATCTGCAGCATACTTGATCTTATAGTTCCATTTGGAAGTCACATCAGACTTCCCTTTAGGTCTTGGGACTGCATCCCAAACATCATTCTTCATGATCGACTGATCATGGCATTCTTCCATTACTTCATCCTAGATCCTAGGAACTTCAATATCTTCAATAGATATCATTGTTGTTGGAACAAATGTTGTAGTCCTTATTTTGTAGGTGAAGGTATACGATCTTTCCTACAAAACAAGTTAAATTGCATGATTAGAAACATCTCATAGTTTTCAGAACAAATTCTTACACATAAAGAAATATGTCATACAGTGATGCAATTATTTTAGCCAATGCTTCAATACAACATTCATCCATATCCTGTAACTTTCTAGATGCCTTCCAATCTCTACCAGAACATTGTTAAGAGTTTGCACTACTCCCAACATGTCAACAAAGAGGTTTCATTCTAGATAAGTAGCAATGGAATGTTGTACAGTTCCATAGGCCACATACCCATCACATGCATATTAGTAGTATACTGTTCATTAATGCAATTATTCTAATATGCATAATACACAACCTAAGTCTAGGAACATAAGCATATACATCATTGAACAACATTATTTAAAAAAACAAATATGTAAGAAATGACAATTCAAATGCTTATCTTTGTTTGTTTGTTGGGTGGACTCCCTCTGAATCTTTGCGACTCCATTCTAATGTAGATTGTGAGAAGTGGTCGACTCCCTCTGAATATCTGCATCCTTGCAGAAACTACTGGAGTGTGCTCCCTCTTGATCTTTGCTTCCCGGATTACTTGTCCTTGAACTTATATCCATCCTCGATCACTATGCATGCTTACAAGTATCATTATTGTGATATCCTCAAGATCTCATACATAATCATACATTTATTAGTATATTTTCAATACTATCAAAAGACAATAATCTTAAGCATGTATAGTCATGATCATATCAAACAGAAATAATAAGCATTAGTATTCAAGGATTCTTATAGTTGGTCATATCATAAATTGAATTAAGAAACATAATATGCCTAAACCCATGATTACTCAACCCTATACTTTCATGACTCTTCTGGTTAGTCATATCATCAATTAAGGTAAGAAACATAATATGCATACACCCATGTTTATTCAAACCTATGAATAATCATTATCAATCATGCCATGTATACTTATATAAGAGATCCTATCACAAGGTAGGATTCTAACTTGATATAGGAAAAACATACCTAGATTAGTATGTTAGCTAGTTATGTCTAACATACCCACATGATGTCTTATTGTTCTCTTCAATGACTTGTGCTATTAACCAGCATATCTCATAAGTTAACCATTACATACCTCGTAAATAGATCTTCTATGTGATCCATGACAATGGATGAATCTTTGTCTTCATGTCACCATGATCATGTTTTCTTGAACTAGAACATGATTTGTCTTTCTTGGTGTACCTTTCATGTTAGTAGACAACATAAACCTCATACAACACCATAATGCATTAGTACAATCATAAGTGTCAACACCCTAATCAATGAATATCTTCTATCAGGCATTCATAATTTTATTAAGGTGATACGACAAGTCAAAATTTAATCAATATTGTACTAACCGTAATAATATGAAGACAAACATACCATAAACTTAATCATGAACAAATATTGAAATATACCTGGATAAGTCATACCTGTCGAGATTGCTTGTAATCTTCTTATGTAAGGCCTTAGCCTCATCTCTCTCTGAAACAAGAACTTCTTCACTTATGCTGGTGACCAATCCATTCTCTTCTAGGATTAACCCAATCCACTTGATTTGCAGGAACTGGATCTGGAGCTCGATTAAGGTTTGTCAAAGAAACCCTAAAAATTAAAACTTTGAATTTCAAACTTCTGAAAGGATAGAAAGATGCACCTTGATGAGCTAATCAAGTCAGTATACTCAGAATTTGAAAACTGCAAAGTTTCACCCCTTAAAATTGCCTTTGAAACTTCTGGATCTTCTGGATAGGATCTTGAACTAGGGTTTGATAAATCCCACCCTTCTTCCCAACCAAAAGGTTCGATCCAAAGCTCTAAACTTTGATTTTTCTGAGGAGCTTGCAGCCGTGGTCACAGACTTAAAAAATTCCAACTTTTGCAGAAGCCCTAATTTTCCACTTTTCCGATCAAAGTCCCAAACTAGGGTTTGATCAAGCCCGACCTTCTACCCAACCAAAAAATTTGATCTTGGTCTCTAAATTTCATTTTGATGAGTAGCATTCAGCCGTGGTCTGTTATTACAAAAATACCAACTTTCTTCGAAACCATAATTACCGGAGTCATGAATGAAGGTGCTCAAAATCCAATTATGTTTTGACAGAAATATTCACCTGATTATTTCTGGTGTAACTCCGAACTTTCTAATCCACAGGGTCTGAAAACCTTTCCTGTGGTAGGCTGACCTATCATCTTTCCAACCCCATAGTTCTGACCTCAAATGAATTCTCTGAGAGAGAGTTATGCCAAGTGCCACAACATGACCTGTTTATGGGATAAAACCAGAGAGTGGACGTGTATGGCATGCCACGTGTCACTAGTTCTATTTCAGCCTCTGAAAACGTTACCTGAGAAATTAAATTCCATGCACTACCTTTCACTTTTTATGAAATTTCATTTGGAGCTTCCTAGCCCACGTTATGACCTTTTTTCCTAGGTCACATGTTTATGACTCAGATCTGGAAGAGGCCGAAACCCTAGATTGTACAGATCATAAAACACAAAGTACAATGAATTACAAGTTATCCTTTGGACGTAAGGTACAAGGGGATCTGATCTTCTACCTGTAAAATTTTTAGATCCTAAAACTTCTCCAAAATGGATTTATAGCGAAAGTGCTAAGATGACTGGTTTTTGCTATATCAAGCCCTAGCATCGCAAGTGCAACAAGTGTCATACATGCCATACCATGCCTTCTTTCAGGCTAGCTCCGATACAATGTTAGTTTTTCAGAATTTACTTCAATCTAATCTAGGATCTTAACTGAGAGAACAACATGTACAGCATATCTACAGCATATCAATCATGGACACAATAATACAAGCACACAAGAGACACAAAGTTTACTTGGGGAAAACCAGAAAGGTGAAAAACCCCAATAACTTCTTCAGAGATAGATAGAGCAATGATACAACCCAAGCATAAGATATAGACATCTCGTAGCAGTAGCCTCTCCTCCTCCACAAGTGCGCCACTCTCCAAAGAGTGTGTGTGAGAATAGAATGATCAAATAGAGTGCCTCCCGCACTCTATTTATACTTGACTTGACTTGCCTAATAACCTTTACTAGGTCAGCCTCAACTTAACCACATAACACAATACTGACTGGGCCAACCCCCAATAGGGTGGTCTAATAAACCTTTAACCCACATGGCTGACCCCCAATAGGGTGGTATAATAACCCTTTGACCCACATGACTTATACAGGGCCGACCCCAACAAGGTGATCTATAACCCATAAAGTATAAGTTACGACACTTACAATATAAATGACGACACTTCCGTATAGAGGAATAATAACATCTCTATAGGAATACAAACACTTTCGTATAGAGGAATAATAACATCTCTATAGGAATACAATATACATATATGTGAAATACATTCCGAAGTTACATATACATCAACAACCACTTCACACAAACAGATCATAGATCGATACACCGATGTTTTGACGTGGTTTAAACCCTCGAGAGGGAAACACTCCATGGCCCCGGCCAAATATCTTCTATGGAACAATTTATTATGCAAAGAAATAAAGTTACAAATGAGCTTCTCATAATCGATCAACTAGACAATGACCCTCCATGATCTTTAAATAGAGATCATGGACCAATCGGGTGTTAATCCACGGATCAAGGTTAGGTATGATCTAAGAGAAGTTGAGCCGTCATATCACTCTATGTCTAGAACATATAGTAACCATCGGATTAAATATTTATAAATGCATACTAATGCATACTAAAGAAACACACTTTTCCTAACGGATATATTACACAAGTTATCTGAACTAACTCCTAAGTGTCTAAATATCCTAACACCCCCCCTTAAGAACAACTTGGGATAGGATTGAAGGATTTACAAAAGTGACACTCTTAGGAGAAGGAAGGAGGCATTAGAGCCTATCCCCCCTTAATGACAAGTTATTGAACTCCTAACATAGATCCAAATTTAGAAAACTTCGCTTCTATAAGAGACTTGGTGAAGATGTCTGCAACTTGATCATCTGTAGGACAAAAGAGCACTTCAAGAACATGATCATGAACAAGATTTCTGATGAAGTGCATATGTAGCTCAATGTGTTTGCTGCATTGATATAGGACTGTATCTTTGGAAAGCTTGATGGCACTTTGATTATTGCACCAAAGTGGAGTAGGTTGTTGTTGCTCGAATCCAAACTCTGAAAGGATCTGTCGAAGCCATAAAGCTTCCTGACTGGCATTAACTGGGGCTCGATATTCTACCTTTGTTGAAGAAAGAGCAAGAGCTTGTTGTTTCTTACAAGCCCAAGTGACAGATCTAGATCCCAGACTGAAAACATAACCTGCAATAGACTTTCGATCATCAGTATTGCTGGCCCAATCTGAATCAGTGAAACCAACCAACAAAGGTTTCCCCCTTGTACTGTAATGAATCCCAAATTGAATTGTACCTCGAATATATCGAAGTATTCTTTTAGTTGCTTTCCAGTGACTTTCATGAGGTGTTTGCATATAACGGGAAACATGACCAACAGAAAAGGAAAGGTCAGGATGGGAATGAGTCAAGTATAAGAGACTACCAACAACCTAACAATACAAGGTGGCATATACTTCAGGTGAAGTACAAGTGGCATAAAATTTGACTCCAAATCGGAAGGGAGAAGGGGCTAGTGTACAATCTTCCATGTGAAAGCGACGAAGAAGGTCACAAGCATACTTAGACTGAGAAAGAAATATTCCTTCTTTGGTTTGTAGGACTTGGAGACCAAGTAAATAATGCAAATTTCTTAAGTATGACATTTCAAAATTTTGCTTAAGACTGGATTTCACATGGGTTATAAGCTTAGGGTCACTACTAGTAAGAATAAGATCATCAACATATAGAACAAGTATGATGAGATGGTTCCTACATTCTTGGTATAGACATTGGGGTCAGAATGGCATCTAGAAAAACCAGTGTTAAGGAGAAAGCTATCCATTTTGGCATACCAAGCTCTAGGAGCTTGCTTAAGGCCATATAAGGATTTCTTAAGGTGGCAGACAAAGCTAGAGTTATTCTGAAGATATTCAGGAGGTTGTTCCATGCAAATTTCCTCATGTAAATCACAATGTAAGAAGGAAGAATTGACATCCATTTGATGGACTTCCTAGTTATGTAAGACTGCAAGGGAAAGAACAAAGCGGATGGAGTTTATTTTTGCGATAGGAACAAAGGTTTCATTGTAGTCAATCCCTTCAACTTGGGAAAAACCTTTGGAAACTAACCTTGCCTTAAGTCTTTCAACACTTCCATCTGATGCATACTTAGTTCTATAGACCCATTTACATCTGACAAGTTTTCTTCCTTTTGGAAGAGGTACAAGATCCCAAGTATCGTTCGCCATTAAGGAACGATATTCTTCATCCATAGCTGCATCCGAATCTGGATTTCCTGAAGCTTCTGCAAAAGTTTATGGATCATGATTCTTGGAAACTTGAGCCAAAAGAGAAGAGGCTCGCTGAAACTGAGAAGGTGTTGGATGTTGATATCTAGGATCACCGGCAAGATCACCAGCTGCTTCACATGTTGAACGGACCCATCGAGAAAGCACTTTTGCTGGTGCAATTGGAGGAACATGAGAAGGCGAAGGTGGTTTTCATCCTCACTGTCATCATCAAAAACTGGAGTTGGAAGCTTGTCAAGGAAGTTGGAAGAAGAAGAAGGCACAATCACCGAATCAAGCTCGTAGGCCAAAGATGGCACAATCGTCGAGTTAGGCTCGCAGGCCAAGATATTTTCATCAAATTTAACATCTCTTCGAATGATTACATCATGAGAATGTGGTTGAAGAACTCTATAACCTTTTGCATCTTCAGAATATCCAACAAATATGCACTTTTCACTTTTAGGTTGCAATGCTTTCTGGTTTTCATCCGGAATGTGAGCCCATGCTTCACTACCAAACACACAAAGGTGACTTACATCTAGTTTAATTTTACTCCATGCTTCTTCTGGTGTGATACCTTGCAAAGCTTTAGTGGGAGTGTGATTAACTATGTAATTTGCACAATTTATGGCTTAAGCCCAAAATTGAAGACTTAGTCCCTTAGATTGGATCATACAATTAGCCATTTCTTTTAAAGTGCGGTTCTTTCGTTCAGCTACACCATTTTGTTGTGGTGTATATGGAACAGTGTGTTGTTGTTGGATTGCTTGTTCAATGCAGAAAGTAGTGAACTTTTTGTTAACATATTCTCCTCCATTGTCAGATCTTAACTTAATAATTTGATGACCAGATTGTTTTTCAACAAGGGCCTTGTAGACCAAGAACATGTTAAATACTTCGCTCTTAAGTTTTAGGAAATAAACCCAAGTGCATCTAGTGTAATCATCAATGAAAGTTAAGAAATATTTGAAACTAGAAAAAGAAGCAGATGGAAGAGGACCACACAAGTCACTATTCACAAGCTCCAAGGGAACCGAGGCATGCCAAGAGGCACGTTTGTCAAAACTGTCCTGATGATGTTTTTCGAGTACACAACTGGAACAGACACCATCCCTGCAAGATACCATAGAAAGACCTATCACCATATTGTCTTTACATAGTTGTTGCAACGAGCGATAATTTAAGTGACCAAATTGCTCATGCCAAAGTTTGCTCAAGTTATCACTATGAGAAACAAAAAATGAAGGAAAAGGTGATGAACCAAAGTTGTTAAATTTGTACAACCTAGTAATATCATCAACAATTCCAGTAGCTAGGACTTGTTGAGGATCTTTAAAATCCTTGATTACAACTTGGTGAGGTGTAAAAATCACAATTTTACCTTCACCAGAATGAGTGATTTGATAGACTGATAACAAATTGCAGAAAATTCTGTGAACACATAGTACATCATTGAAATGACCATTATCTACTGGAATTATTCCAACTCCTACAACACTTAGAGATCTATCATCACCAACAAATATTTGTTTAGTGTTACATCCATGCATAGTAGAAAATATGGTTTGATCCTTAGCCATATGATAAGATGCTCCAGAATCAATGAGCCATTCATTTGAAGTATAAGAAGAAGATGCATTATAAGAATAACCAGAAGCACAAAGTGCATGTCCATGCGAGGTAGATTCTGAAGGAGAATCTATGCTGATGTGGTGCTTCTTCATTGTTGCTTCCAAGGCTGCCATCTTCTTGAAACACCTAGATTCATCATGATTATATTTCCCGCAATGGTTGCAATGACGCTCAGTCTTCTTGCCTTTTGGCTTGGATCCTTTGTCATTTTTTAAATAAGGAGCTGACTGAGAGGGTTTGGGACCGTTGTTTGACTTATTATTGAAAATTTTTTGTTTCTTGGGAGGTTTGGACTTTTCTTTCTATTGAGAAAATAAGGCTTTCCCAGATGTATCTGCATTGTTAATTATTCCAAGATGGATGAGCTTATCTTGCTCTCTAATCAAGGAATCACAAAAGGATTCAAGACTAGGATCTTGATAGCTAGCTGCATTTAAGGATTCTTTCATGGAGTAAAATGTAGATACAAAAACAGAATATGCAGGTCTAAGTTTGGAAAGAATATGATAAATGCATTGTTTGTCTTCCCTCTTAATCTTGCATTCTTCACATAAGAGTATAAGAGTTTTTTACTTAGATAAATAATCTTGTATGCATGAAAAATCACTTGGATTTACAGAAATCAACTCATTTTTGAGTTGGTGACCTCGAATTTCATTGTGTTTACCAAACACAGATTCCAACTTGTCCCAAGCAGCATCAGGTTCATCAATTCCAGATATGTGGAATCGCAAATCAGTAGAGATTGACATCCCAATCAATCCACGAGCTTCGTCACATATATTTTCCCATTTGATTTTCTTATCATCATCATTGGGTTATGTTTCTTTCCCTGAGGTAATTCTGAAAAGTCCCCTACTTCGTAGAACATCCTCCATACGAGATTTACATGAGAAATAGTTGAAACTGGTAAGTAGAATATCACAAGGGGCGGCCATATTTGTAAATTAATGGATATAAAAGTAGAAACCAATAGTTTGGATGCGAAAAGCTCAAAAAAATAAGCGGTTAAAAAAAAAATGGCACTGAAAACTAACTCCATATGATGAAGTTATGCTTGATCAAAGAAAATGTTGAAGATGTCCCCAATAGTGGTGTGATAGATAGAGACTGACCAGCTATAAAAAAAAGGACCCCCCTCTTCCCAAGATGAACTTTTGACAATCACTTTATAAGAAAGTTGCTTTAAGTGAATCACTTTTGTAAAATAAGTGATTTCACTTTTACAATGATGTTACTTTAAATAGTGCAGCAATAAAAAGGAACTTAAGTGACTCACTTTTTATTTTTATTTTTTATTATTTAAGTGAGATGCACTTTTACAATAAAGTAACTTGAAAATAGAAATTACATGCACTTTTTCTTTTAAAAGTAACTTCCTAAGACTTGAACTCAAGAGCTATTAAGGAATAAAACAACTTTGAACCAAGTGAGCTAGATTAAAATGTATGTAAAATATGGGAAGAAGGAAGGGTTTTTTTTTTTTTGTACTCTTCTTGCTCGGTTTCCGTGCTTTCCTTTTTTCCCTACAAATCACACCATAAACCAAAACAAACAAACAAAAATTCACACTTGTGGGGTTAGATCTCGTTAGCTTGCCCGGAAAGTCTAATTTTTCTCTCTGTTTCTGATTTGCTGAGATTGCACAAGGTGCACGGCAAAGAACATACGCAGCCGAAAAAAACCCCTTTCCTTTTCTGTTTATGATTCACCGAGATCGCACAAGGTGCACGGCAAAGAGCATACGCAGACAAGGAAAGAAACAATCCAAAACTAAAAAAAATCTAATCATAAAAATAGATAAAATATGAGATTTTTTTTCATTTAAAACAAAAATAAAAATAAACGTCACTGTAACATTATACCTTCAGATCTGATGAAATACGCGTTTCTGAAGCAACCGGGAAACGTTTTCGATCAAACGAAAACTATTTTCCAATGGAAACGGCACTACGGACGCAATGGAACACCTCCCACAGCCTAGAAATGCACAAAAATACCAGAATTAGAAACCCTTTCAAGTTTCGGCAACAATAGTTCAAGATCTAGATCATAACCGAAAACGGCTCTTCATAAAAGCTTTGATACCATGTTCAGGTACACAGGGTACTCCAAAAATACCGAACACCTAGAGAAACCACTTCACACAAACAGATCACAGATTGATACACCGATGTTTTGATGTGGTTTAAACCCTCGAGAGGGAAACACTCCACGGCCCCGACCAAATAGCTTCTACGGAGCAATTTATTATGCAAAGAAAGAAATTTACAAATGAGCTTCTCATAATCGATCAACTAGACAATGACCCTCCATGCTCTTTAAATAGAGGTCATGAACCAATTGGGTGTTAAGCCACGGATCAAGGTTATGTATGATCTAAGAGAAGTTGAGCCATCGGATCACTCTATGTCTAGAACATATCATGACCATCAGATTAAATATTTACAAATGTATACTAAATAAACACAATTTTCCTAATGGATATATTACACAAGTTGATCTTAACTAACTCCTAAGTGTCTAAATATCCTAACACAACTAAAATGGAGGTGTATTGCTTAGCAATCTTAACTTTAACTTCAACCATTGTTGATTGGTGATCTTTTTGTCGATCATCTAATGCAACATAAATTTGAGGAATAGTTCATGGCACATCATTCATAGTAGTGGCCACTTGAGTGCTATGAACATATCTAACATTCTCCTTTTGATGAGGACATTTCATGTGCGTGTCTTCTTTTCCACATCTTCGACATTAAATAGGATGCAATGGCCAGTCTCCAAACAACTATATTGGTTTGTTCCCACTTTGAGGCATTGATTTTGCTAAAAGGCCTTTAGCTTATTTTTAAAGGGAGGAGTATTGTATACTTTCTTCCTTTGGTCAAGCTTCTCTCTTTTCTTATCCTTCACATCTTTTGGAAATATGGCTTTCTTGTGTTATTGTCATAACACTGCTTTTTCTTTCTAATTTCCTCTTCAAGTATTCCAGCTTTATAAACTCAATTTTATGCATGTAGGATTGAGGGAATCCACTTAACAAACATTGAATTTTTACCTTCCCATCTCAAATATATTTGACATCCCTCATCAATTCCAAGAAATTATTTATGTATTAATCCATGGTCATTTGCCCAATTTCAACTCATAGACTTCGAGCTCACTTTACCTTCAAAGTAGAAATCAAAGAGGTATTTCGCGTACCTTCCCACCATATAAATCTGAATTTTTATGTGTTTAAATTGTGTTTTTGAATTCCCCAACATATCCGACACTTATTTGCATTGTATTTTCAAAAAACTTTCAAGAGCACTGAATTTCAAAGGCAAAGTTGAATCATGTTTCTCGCTTTTCTCTCCATCCTTTTTCTCGCTTTTCTCTCCATCTTTTCCCAATATTCTTTTGACATACTAATGAGCTTTGTATGTGGATCCACAACAATCCACTAATATTTGTCTACAAGAATACCTTCCATCTTCAACTTCCATAACTTGAATATTTGGTTGTTTAAATTCTCAATTTATATTCTTGAATTGCTTGTCATTTCCTTGCACTAGATTCATCGTGCAAAGTTCCCACTCCAAAACAGGTTTATGATAGACCCAACATACCCTTGCTCTTCACAAGATTAGATAAATCATAGAAACAAAGGCACCCCCCTAAAGCTAATAACCTCTCTCTGATACCAGATGAAGAAATTTGATAAACTTGTGTAAAGAAAAACAATACCAAACAGAATCTAAAACACAACAATTAACAATGGATTACACACACATTGCACTGATATTTACCCTGGAAATGCAAAACGAGGAAAACTAACATTCCTAAGAGTTTCTCCACTCTTTATATCATTGTATTATCTTTTATGTTTAAAATAAAATATTCTAGCATCCAAAACCTTGATCCATTATGTGAGGCACCTGCAACAATTACTTAATACGAATATGCGAAATAGCAGAAATGACAGAACTCAGAATCACTTTTATATTGATCACAGGCCACTTCGAGGGGGCAACCTCCTATGAGCAAGCTCAATATAAATAACTTCACGGTGCCTTCATAGGTCTCAACACACACTTATATACTAATTCTAGGCGCCAATACTATGGGTCGAAACCATGGGCCGTTACAAACTATGGATCAACAATACTACGGGCGACTTACAAAGCATATGCACCAACAACAATAACACAAACTATTGATCAACAAATACTACGGGATGACTTACAAAGCATATGTGTCCAACAACAATATACTAACAAAGTAAAGACATGGGTTCCTAACATCCCCTCCCTCTTAAAAAAAGGATTTGTCCTCAAAGCTTTAGATGTGGAAATTGTTGTTGAATCTGAAGGAGTGGTTCCCATGTAGCATCCTCTGGTTGCATGTTGTGCCATTTAATTAAGACCTCTGTGATAGAGCGAGATCGAAGCTGACGTGTGTGCCGATTGAGGATGGCCTCTGGCTCCAAAAGGATGGATCCTTCATTATCCAGTTCGGGTAAAATCATTTGTCCGCTGATGTTGGTGCCAAGAACTTTCTTCAGACAAGAGACATGAAAGACTGAATGAATGCCGGAAGAAGGAGGAAGTTCCAATTTATAAGCAATGGACCCAATCTTCTGAAGAATCCGATATGGCCCATAGAACTTTGGAGCGAGCTTATGACGCCTTTTGAGTTTCAAGGAGGATTGTTTGTACGGCTGGAGACGAAGAAAAACCATATCGCCGACTTGAAAAGTGTGCTCCGAATGGTGTTGATCAGCTTGTTGCTTCATGCGATTTCTTGCCATGTGAAGATTGTCCCGCAAAATGTGAAGAATCTGATCGCGGTTTTGAAGGACCGTGTCAACTTCCTGAACTGGTGAACTGGTGGGGGTGTATGGAAGAAGAGCTGGAGGTGCCTGACCATAGACTGCTTCATATGGGGTCATTTTAGAGGCAGTGTGGTAAGAGGTATTGTACCACCATTCAGCGAGAGGGAGCCACTTTGCCAACTGATGTTGTTGTTCCGAGGTGAAGAAACGAAGATAAGTTTCCAAGCATTTATTGACAATTTCAATCTGACCATCTGTTTGTGGGTGATACCCTGAACTCATCTTCAGTTTGGTGCCAGTGTGGCGAAATAATTCTGTCCCAAAATGACTAGTGAAAGTCGCATCATGATCCAAGACAATGGAAGAATGGATGCCATGAAGATGAAAGATCTGGTCCAGAAAAATTTGAGCAATGGAGGAGGCTGTATAGGGATGGCTGAGAGCACAAAAATGACTATATTTGGAGAGGCGATCAACCACAATGAGAATCACTGTCTTCCCGCCAGATTTAGGGAGCCCTTCAATGAAATCCATAGAAATATCTGTCCAAATCCGTGTAGGTATGGGCAAGGGTTCAAGCAATCCTGGAAGGAGTGTTGTTTCACCCTTATTGTGCTGGAAGGTATCACATTCAGCCACCATCTATTGAATTGTCCTTTTCATGCCCTGCCAAAAGAAGTTACGCCATGCTCGTTCATACGTTTTGAGGAACCCAGAGTGCCCTACCGATGGAGAAGCATGGATTTCATAGAAGACATCCTGTTGAAGATCTATGCTCTGGGGAAGCACCAGACGACCCTTGTATCGCAGAGAAGCACCATCCCAAGAGTAATGTGGTACAGCAGAAGGGTTGTTGGTCAAGCGTTGGATGATTTGAGATAAGGAAGAGTCATTGACATAACCTTGTTGAACAGATTGCAACCAATTTGGAACAGGCATAGAAATAGCTGAAAGAGAACCTTGGGCATCAAATGTGCGAGAAAGAGCATCTGCCACAATATTGTCTTTACCCTTCTTTTAAGTGATCTCATAGTCATAACCCATGAGTTTGCTAACCCATTTATGTTGTGCCAGGGAGGAGACACGCTGGTCCAAGAAATATTTCAGAATCTGGTGATGAGTCTTGATGCAGAAATGATTCCCTAGTAGGTATGGGTGCCACTTCTGTACTGCATGCAAAATAGCCATCATTTCCTTCTCATAGGTAGAGGAAGCTAAATTCTTACCTGAAAGGGCTTTGTTGGTGAACGCAATGGGGTGTTCATCTTGAAGGAGAACAACACCAAGTCTATTGCCACAAGCATCACTCTCAATAGTGAAGGGCTTGGAAAAATCGGGCATAGCTAGCACAGGTGTAGTACACATAGCTTGTTTTAGTTTGTCAAATGCACACTAAGCAGCAGGTGTCCATGTAAAAGCATACTTTTTCAATAGAGTAGTTAATGGAGCTGCAATCTTCCCATAATCCTTGAAAAACTTGCGGTAGTAGCTAGTCAACCCCAAAAAACCACGAAGGCTCTTGAGTGTTTGAGGATGCGGCCAATTGTTCATGGCATCGATTTTGGCAGGATCCACGCGAACCCCTTGTGCTGAGATAATGTGCCCGAGATACTCAACTTCCTTCTGTCCAAAAACACATTTAGACTGCTTGGCATGGAGATGATGGTCAGAGAAAAGTTGCATGACAAGATCCAGATGCTGGAGATGTTCATCCCATGTTTTACTGTAGATGAGGATATCATCAAAGAATGCCAGAATGAATTTCCGCAAGTAGGGTTGAAATATTTTATTCATTAAGGCCTGGAATGTGGAAGGAGCATTAGTGAGGCCAAAGGGCATGACCAAAAACTCATAATGGCCATCATGTGTGCGGAAAGCTGTTTTAGGAATATCATCCTCATGAACCCGAATTTGATGATACCCAGAACAAAGATCCAACTTGGGGAAAAAGTGAGCCCCATGAAGCTCATCAAGAAGCTCATCAAAAACAGGAATTGGAAACTTATCCTTGATGGTGAGGTGATTAAGTGCTCGGAAGTCAATGCAGAGGCGCCATGACCCATCTTTTTTGCAGACAAGAATAACTGGAGAAGAAAAGGAACTAGTGCTTGGGCAAATAATACCTTGCTTCAATAAGTCCCGAACGAGCATTTCAATCGCCGTTTTTTGGTGAAATGGGTAGCGATAGGGCCTGATGTTGGGAGGAACGTTGCTAGGAAGGAGATGAATACGATGGTCTTCTAGCCTGGAAGGTGGCAATCCTAGCAAAGACACCTGTATATCGATCTAGAATTTGTTGTAGATCCAAAGGAGTAGTGGAGACCGCTAATGGTTGCATCTGGATGGAATGGATCTGAGCGATGACACCATGTGAATTCTTCTTGAGGAGTTTTTCCATGCGATGTGAACTGATGATGCTGAGAGAACCTGGTTGTAATCCTGTCAATGTGTGTTTTTGTCCATTGAGGGAAAACTACATCCAAAGTTCAGCAAAATCCCATAAGATAGGGCCAAGTGTGCGTAGCCATTGAGCACCCAAAACCACATCACATCCGCCTAAGGGCAAGGCAAACATGTCGGAGCGCAAGGTATAATCTCCCGTAGAGATATGCACATTTCGACACTTCCCTTTGCAAGGTAAGGTGCCCCCATTGGCAACCATGACTTCAAAGTTGGAGCAAGGATGGATAAAACAATCAGCTTGTTTGGCGATCTGAGGGTCAATGAAATTATGAGTGCTACCAGAATCAATGAGTATTGTAAGAGGAAGCTTCTTGAAGTAACCCCTGACCCGCATTGTTTGGAGGGTGGTGATTCCAGCTAAAGCATGGAGAATTATCTCTGGCTGGTCATCCTGAGACGGAGGGTCAATAGGCAGTTCCTGAATGTCGACCGGAGCATCCAGTGTTTCTGGATCTTCGTCACCAATTTCAGAGGCAGGCGGAGAATCCACATCCAAGAGATAGAGCTTTTGCTGAACACATCTATGTCCCCGAGTGAATTTCTCATCACAATTATAGCAAAGCCCCTTTTCTCTGCGTGCTTGCATCTTTATTTCAGACAAACGCTTGATAGGAGTCAGTCGAGGAGCCTGCGGTATAGGTGGTTGCTGAGAACCCATATTTCGGAAGGGAACAAAAGTGGGATTGGAGCGTTGTTGGGCTGCAATCTTGTCTTCTGCCAAATTAGCCAACCCTAGGGCTTCCATCATTGTGTTGGGATAGAACATTTTGACCTCAGAGCGGATGGCATCCTTTAGACCACTGATAAAACAACTCCGATAAAAGTCATCAGACAATCCTTTGGTGTGGTTGGCTAGATTCTCAAATTCGGTTTGATACTCTCTCACCGTGCCAATTTGGCGAAGTTTAGTGAGGGCTCCTGTGAAGTCATCAAAAGCACTAGGACCAAATCATTGCAAAAGGAGCTGGCAAAAGTCTGGCCATTTGGGCTCTGGATGAGCCTTGATGTACCAACGGTACCATTGAAGAGCTTCTTGTTCCAAGTGAAAGGATGCCAGCGGAACTTTGTTGACATCAAAAGTATTCTGCAGACTGAAATACTGTTCTACACGATAGATCCATCCAGTTGGATCAATACCATTGAAGCGAAGAAAATCAAGCTCTGGACCATGGAAATTGCTAGAAGAGGAGAACCCATTGTCTGATGAAGACTCGGACTATCGTTTGTTGTTCATAGCTGAATGTTCAAGATGGAGGCCGATAAATTTTTCATCCAGATCCTGGAGTTTGGCTTGGATGGCTGCAAGTGCTTCCTCCATGGTTTTTGCTCCTGTACGGGTGACAACCATAACCAGGAATTTTTTTATTTTTATTTATTTATTTATTTTTCGGTTGACTGGGTAGGAAAACAAAAACAGAAACTACTTCAGTAAGGGAAAATCTGGACTAGGGAAAAAATATGAAGGGTAATTGGGGTTTGACTATGTTTTGGACACTGTTGAATAGACAGGGAAACAAAAATGAGGATTCTAGAAGCGGGGTGAAAGAATGGGAAAATTTGGCAGAGGGGAACAAAGAAACAGAATTCAGAAATGAACTCTGTGGTAAAATTTGAGGGTGATTGGGTGAAATCTGAGGAAGTTATGGCAAACCCTAAAAATAGACAAATGTGAGATTTCAGGCTTTGAGAAGGGGAATTGTGGATAGGGTCCTCAAGAATAAAATATGTAGAATGGGGTGACAGGGGTTCCCCAAAAATTTTAAGGGAAACAGAGTGAAAACAAGGGATATATGGAGAAAAAACTGATTTTTTTTTTTCCAAACTGGAGCGGCTACGGCTCGAAAGGGATTTGAAACGGCGCCGAATGGATTGAAAATGGTTGGATTTGGAACGGCTTGCAAAATGGATCTGAATGACTGGATGTAAAATGGCGCAACAACGATCGACGACGGTTCAGCTGAAATTAGATATTAACCCCAGGTATGTGCGGCTTCCTAACAGTTCAAGGGTTTCACTCGGCCACCAATGCTGTCTGACAGCTTACGTATTGGGGCAATTCCCCTCACTCCATGGCTCAGGTAAAACTGATAACCGCTTTGCCACAAACGACAACTTTTGGTTTACCTCACAGGTGGGAACTAGTCAATTAGGTAGGGGTCGTTGCCCTTTTCGCTGGCAGGTCCTCTCAATGGGCTAGCTACTTCGGGGTTCCTGTGGTACTCCTCACAATGAGTTTTAGGGCTTATGCCCAAGTACTTCCCACAGTTAAGCAGATATGGATTATTCCCAAATCCGAACCTGCAACAGATGCGAATTAAAAAATTTGGCAGAAATTTCATCCAGCGAGCCCAAGAAAGTGCTTTGATACCAGATGTGAGGGACTTGCAACAATTACTTAATACGAATATGCGAAATAGCAGAAATGACAGAACTCAAAATCACTTTTATATTGATCACAGGCCACTTCGAGGGGGCAACCTCCTATGAGCAAGCTCAATACAAATAACTTCACGGTGCCTTCATAGGTCTCAACACACACTTACATACTAATTCTAGGCGCCAATACTATGGGTCGAAACCATGGGCTGTTACAAACTATGGATCAACAATAATACGGGCGACTTACAAAGCATATGCGCCAACAACAATAACACAAACTATTGATCAACAAATACTACGGGACGACTTACAAAGCATATGCGTCCAACAACAACATACTAACAAAGTAAAGACATGGGTTCCTAACACATTATTCATAGTAAATTACAACCCCAATTTTTTGATCGAAATTAGTCTATAATATGCCACACAACCATGGGAAAAAAACTTAAAACATACCAAAATCAAACCCAAAAAATTTCTCTCGAACCCCCCTTACTCTAGGAACCTACAAAAACTACAACACATGTCCAACACCTTACTCATTGTTGTGCCTTCCAAAGGCTAACACTAAGAATTTTCCCAAGGCATGGAAAAGGACTTTTGTCAAGGTCTTGAAGAAATATTTAAGGCCATTAAACCTAAAAAATAAAGGTCTATGTGTATTTAACTAAACCCAATATTCGGAGTGAAATGGAATCCAAAATAAAGATCCATTTTGGATTTCTCTAGATTTCAAAATTAGCATCATAAACTTCTTGCTACAATTAATCAACCTCTTGGGTTGACTAGCATAAATTAAATATATGGCCATATGAACCTTGTAGGAGGTCAATAAGATAAGGTTTCCTTTACTTATCCAATCTCAATTCAATATATCTTCTTAACAAAATTACATATTTGTCCCATAAATATAGCTTACAAAAGACAACCTCACAAACACCCAAAGGTGCAAAATCACACTTCAACTCGTTAATTCACTGATTAGAAATACAGAACTTAGACTTACACTAGAGGGTTACTTGTAACTTTGCATCCATCCAAATGGATATGCATTTGGATGTGTTGTTATTTGGTTCTCATGTATTCTTATTTCATGTATATCCTTGCTTCTCATGTATGCTTATTTCATATATATCCATTAAGAATCCACTTTTTAAAGTAGTTAATAAATCTAGAAGAACAAACAGCCCCTTGCATGAGGCAAATTAAAAATCCACTTATAAAGATAAATATTTTAATAAAAAGAAATATTATATATAAATCAAATCTGAGATATCTTTGTTGAGGAGGTCATAAGTTCTGATCTATAAGTTCTGATCTTATGGTTGTGCTTTCAATATTATGCATGGCAGAGAAAATTAGAGGTGTGAAAGTTGGAAAAGTCACCAAAATTCAATTTATTGAAATATATATATATATATATATGGCCAAGAGTATGCATGGTGGAGCCGACTTCCCTTTTTTTTTTGTGCATGCTTTTCTAAACTCGATTTGAAGGTGTTGTTGTCTGCTGTTCTAATTTTAGTCTTAAAAACACGACATTGAAAGAAGACTGAGAGTATTATTATGTATGTAATAACGATCACAAAGACTTACTAACTAAAACTTCTCGTGTTTTTTGTGCATGCTTTTCAAACTTGTTCGCGCGCTTTTGTGGGTGTTCATGTTTTTTGTTTTTGTGCATGCTTTTCAAAATCGTTGGTGTAGGGTTCTATTGTTTTATAAATTGATGTAAAGATATTGAATTTTCAAAGCCACTGTGAAACAGATCAGGCATGAACACTTTGGCCGAGAACATGAGACCATAAGGTGTTGTTGTTTAGCAGTTCTCAACTGCTCTCGAACTAGCTCGTGCTTTTCGAATCTGAGTCTTGAAAACAGAACCTCAGGAGTTCAAGAACGTTTAAATAGGGTATGAATACTTTGGCCTGAACATGGTATGAATACTTTGGCAGGTTTAAGTGGTTACAAACTTACAGCAATAAAATGGCTTGTTTTTTGGAGAACAATAACAGGAGGATAATTTGCTTTTGTTTTTGTTTTTGTCCATGCTTTTCAAACTAGCTGGCGTAGGGTTCTAAACTTCTATTGTTTTATAAATTGATGTAAAGATATCGAATTTTCAAAGCCACTATGAAACAGATAGGTATGAACACTTGAAGGTGTTGTTGTTCAGCAGTTCTCAACTTCTCTAGAACCAGCTCTAGCTCGTGCTTTTGTAATCTGAGTCTTGAAAACACATCCTGATCAGGAGCTACAGTTCTACTTGTCCAGGTGAGTTTTTAATTTGATTTTATAAATTCATGTAAAGACTTTAAATTTTGAAGAACGTTTATACTCTAACTGTGAATCAAAAATAGGTTATGAATATTTTGGCCTGAACATGGTATGAATACTTTGTCAGGTTTAAGTGGTTACAGGAATAAAATGGTTTGTTTTTCGGAGAACAATATGCTAGAACAACAACAGCAGGATAAAAACGCCGAGGAAAGAACCAGAACTCAAACACCTCTCACTCCCACTCACGTCATTACAGGTACTTTGATATAAATAGTGATTTATTTTCTTTGCTAAATGGTTGGCAATTGTTTTTTAATTCATGTTCCAATGCGTTTTTCTCTTTCCAGATCCTTTAATCAACAGACTTTTCGAAGACGTTGTTCTTGGTAAAGTCCTGACGTGAGTGCCTTGGTATGATTTGCCAATTTTAAAGACGTTGAATCGAAGTTGGGCCCATGCCCTTACAGATCGCTTTCCACTTTATGCTGGTCGGCGTTAACTTATTCTCTCCAACTCCCTTGTTATATACTGTATTCCAAGATGGAGATACCCAAATAGTTACCTTGGTTAGTGGGTTTACAATTATCGTCGTGCTTTTTGGAGGCTTCCAATACCTGAAAACTTGCACATGTCCATAGAGTTTGTGTTGGATGATAATTATGATTGTATATTTTCCTTCACCGAAGTTAGGAAAGAAGATGCCAGCTTGAGATACAAGGTGAGCATGCTTGATCTCAATCATGGAACCATTTGTACTTGGAAGAGTCTCCCATCTTTGAGGGTAAGAAATTCCAAAAACCCAATAGAATCTAAAAAGCACCCATATAGCTGCTCTTCTTATAAAATAGAGAATGGTACAAGTATTAAGTTGATATTCAGAAGCATCGACCATTGCATAGATCCTAACTCGTTTTCTATGTGGATATTGAATGAAAGGAAAAATTCTGAATGGCATCAATGGCAACGTCAACCTATTACAGGGCCTCTGATCGAGAGATTCAATGGTGCAGTCAAGAATACTCCATTTTATGTGGATATTACAGTCAATATACCCCTAAGAGGGCAGACTAAGTTTGTCACATATCTTTATCAGAGATGTGTGCCCCAGAGGGCAGATTCTCAAGGGATAGAACTCCTGAATACATATTGATGTTTAAGAATGATGAGAGACTTTCTAAACATCCCATGATGGATTTTAATATTTATCATATTAAAGTTAGAGAGAGTTATGCTCGTTCTCAAGTGAGCTTCCACAAGGCGAAGCTAGACAATGAGAGCAAGATGATTCTACATGTATCTGAATGGAATAGTTTTGAAGACTTATGGCACCCTTTATCTTCCCTTGCTCATAATTGGGAGGCTTCGAGCTTTCGTGATCAATGTAATGTCCCGAAAATAGTTTTAAAAAAAAAATTCCTTCTACTTGCTAGCGTGCCTAACATAGACAAAATATTTATAAAATTAAATTCAGCACTGTGGAAGGTATTGGTACTTGATTTCCGTATTTGAGAGTCTATGGAAAACCTAGTAAGATAGTTCTTTTTGTCAGTCATGCTTTCTTTGTGGAAGTAGTTGTGGTAAGTGTGTTTCTATGGAGATTTAACTTGTAAGAGTATTACCAGTAGTCTCTCTTCCTTTTGTATGGTTTAAATGCATGTTACAATTGTAAATTTGGCTAAATGTCATCCTTAGGCAAGATGGACTTGATGATAAGAGTTGAAATACCCTGGGATCCTTGGATTGATCTAAGCACCCTTTACAGAGACGCTGAGAGGTAAGGTGTGAGTGTTTGAAAACTATGGACAGACTTAGCGATTTCGCTAATACATATCTGTTTTTTTACTCTTGCTGATGTATCTCGATGGCCATCCTTTGAACAACTTCACTGTGTAAATTATTATGGTGAAAACACCCCTTGAAAAACATAACGAATAGTCTAATGTCTACCTTGGTGCTAGATATCCAAACGTTGGGCTTATGTGACTATACTATAGTGGTTTACCCAAAATATTAAAAGTTAATGCAGTGGATGGAAGAAATGAATGCACATATGACAATCACGTGGTCAATGGCCACTTGGCAGTAAGGATTTCATCGAATGTTGCACTCGTTTTTCATAGTGTTTGTCTTGTGGCCAAGAGAAGGTTTTGGTTGTTTGTAATGTTGTTGCGCCTGGCCTAAGCTACGCTCATGGCTAGGGTATGGTTGATGTTCATGGGGGGAGATGGCAAGATACGAACCCTACCAGGTAAATGCTATGACATCTTCTAGTTTTTGAACTATATGCTTAATAGGTGTGCAGGCCCCTAATATTTCTTGGCTTGCTTCTGTTGATAGGTATGGGATTGTGGATGCAAAAATCTTTGTGTTTTATGATGAGAACCAACTCTAGTTGCGTTTTGGCATTGGTCTGGTAAGTCTATGGTTCCTTCAACCCTTCACGCCTTCCTATCTCGGTGTGGGAGAAGACTCTGTTTGAAAGATAATAGGGAGGTTTAGTGTTTCCCTTTGGCTCACTATGGTTTTAAAACCTCGATTGTGGTCACCTTTTGCTGGACCAGGGAGTTAGAAATGAAAACGTTGTAACTAGTGTTTTGATGGGTGAATTTCTGTAGATTCCCATACTCATATTTTGGTCTTGGGTGGATTCGATGGTAATCATGTTTGTATAGAAATGGAGTTTGAAAGGATAATTTTCCCCTATATGAAAACTTGGAATTCGTTTTTGTGGTTTTGGAAATGGTGACAAGGCTCCTGCGTTTTCTTTTCTATGAGGCTTTTAAATGGCTGTAAGAATGAACAATGGTCTCTTGTAAATTTAAATAGTACTCTGTCAATCTATAATGGAAAGTCGTTTTGTCTATTCTAAGGAATTTATACTAAACAGTGGAACTTTTTCTTTGCTATGTCCTACGTTAATGTTTTCCTTCCTATGTGTATGACAAATTATGAACTAGTGTGTTGTTTATAGATCTATCCTAAAGCTAGTTGATTTGTGCAAACTGCATTACGTTGATGCCGATAGTAATCGTATCTTTTGTCTATTGTTTGGATTATTTCCTGTACCTGGCACTTGAGTTTTTTCAAGGGTTTGAAATTTTATCAATGTGATTGTTGCTGCGTTTTCAAGTGATGATAAACCCTAACTCTTATTGTTTTGCTTGCTTGAAAGAAAAGAGTTTATTCGTGTTTCAATTTGATGTTGTAGAAATGTAGGGTAGCAAGGTTTTAAGTGCGGTGTTGATGAAATTCCTTCTCCTGACCTGTGTTTCAATTTATTAGAAGAAAAATGGTTTTTTCTAAGTGGATACTTCATTGACTATGGGATTTGACGCTTACAAAACCCTGTGGTGTTTTCGTTTAATAATTTTATTTTATGGGAGTCAAACTAATGGAAAATAACTCCACCCACGATTTCAGTTTTGAACTGTCTTCTATCAAGAATGAAATGGAAACGATGGTATCTATCATAGATGTGGGGATACTGTGGAAAAACTATTATGGTTGCTGTGTATCTATTACTTGTTTTGAGAATGAATCTATTAGAACCACCTATTGCGTTTTTAGATGTAAAGTCTGGCTATTGGTTGAAAACGTAGAGTTATGAAAAATTGGAAATGCGTACTGTAGCTAAGAGTTTCGATGTCTGGCTTGAGATATTCATTTATTTCTACTTGGTGTTTCTCTAGTATCGATAGGATAATAATTAAAAGAACTAACGGGCATAGATAAAACCCTGCACTACGAATAAGGAAATACGATTCAAACAGAAAACATATACCTATAAATGAGAAAACATAATATCCCTAACCTAGAAGACAATATGAGAAAATATGGTGAGAAATGCGTAGTATTAAAGACCTGCCAAATGAAAACCCAGAGTAGAGTTCCTAAAATTTTATGATGGGGTGTTGTCTAGCAAAGGCTAGCTTGGCTAGACCTGCTAGACCCTCCACTGGGTTCTAGGCAAAACCTCGAAGTTGATAATATTGGTAATGAGAACAATGCTACAATATCTATTCTATTTTTAAAAGCCTACATTTATTATAACTGAAAATTTGAAACAATGAATACTCCATACCTGGTTGCTTGAGTACTCGATCCTTTCATGTGGAACCCTAGCTGCTTGGCACTTAATTCCTTCCTGTAGAAACTTGCACACTCAACAATAGTTAATGGAGAGCCTGTTATATTTAGCTAACCTATTAGGATGATTTCCTTTAACTGGATAACTTTGGGGCTACCGTGTTCCTCCCAACCATGATCCTATAACCGTTCCTGGTTCTGCATGGAGCCCCCCGAACTGGATTCCAACATGCAAAAGAGATAGAGGACCTAGGGTTACTGCAGGTTCAGTTTCTTGGAGCAGAAGTTTTTCCTTTAGTTACCATCAGAGAATGATAATGAAAAGATAGATGATCCTCCAACTTGGGATCTGCCCTCTTTATGTAGGGGAGTCTTTTAATTAGGACTGTTGAAATAATTAGTTTCTTTAAATTAAATAATTAAGATTTAAAAGATATTATTTAATTAAATATCTAGTCCTTTTTGAACTAGGACTTTTCCAACTCATTAACTATAAGTGATTTTGATTTCATCTCTCAATAATAATTATATTAACAATAATTATAATCATAATAATATTTTACTTTAACTATTAACACCTCATTAATATGATTTAAATAATGGATAAGCCATCTATAATAAATATATTTCATAATTAGAAAATAAAACATTATTATTAAAGATTTCAATAATAACATAAGCCTTG
This sequence comes from Larix kaempferi, assembly GCA_027924585.1. Taxonomy (NCBI): domain Eukaryota; kingdom Viridiplantae; phylum Streptophyta; class Pinopsida; order Pinales; family Pinaceae; genus Larix; species Larix kaempferi. The sequence continues at coordinate 6,145,805 of BSBM01000393.1, read as the reverse complement.
AGGCTTTTATGCATGTTAGTCATAAAAGACTAATGGTAATTATCTTTTATTAGATTATGTAACTTCACATGATACTCCTTTTAATATTTTAAAGATAAGGTCCAATTATTTGGATGGTCTCGGTGAGCTTGGTTAGGTACCTCTAGTCTCTCTCTCTTTGCATGTCGGATTCCCTCGTTTAACACGGTAGTTCCTGTAGTACTTGATGATAGATAATAGATGAATCATTTAATCAAATAAAATAAGTGTGATGAAAGTAAAAGTGATATTCAGAGTCCTTCTGACTCAACACTTTTGCGATCCAGTAACTACGAGTGCTCTTCAGAGCCTTTTAACTCAACACTCTCACATGAGCATTACACTAGTGCAATTCCAGAGCCTCTGCTCAACACTAGTGCTAGAATGTGGTTATGAGGCACATCTAGAATCTTTAAGTTGCATCGGAGCCAGTATTCATTTATCAAGCTTGGAGTGTTGCAGGGCTTAGGCCCAACACTCAATGTACCTTAGGGCTTACTCCCAGTACATAAACATTCTTCTAGGTACATCAAGGCTCATGCCCAGTACGTAGGTTATATGTGTGCTTCTGAGTCCACGCTCAACACAATCATAAGTCTAATCATGTAAAATCATAGCTCTGCACAATAAGTAACAAAAGATCATCTCAGTATATTAGGGTTTGTACCCATATCAAAGTTGAAGAACATCATTACAACTTCGAGGCCTTTTTGCCCAGTATACACTCAAATGAAGAAGTCAGTCAGGGTCCATGCCCGATATGCCAATATATATAAAAGAATAATCATAGGTGTTGTGGCTCATGCCAAATACTCCAAATAAAACATAGGTGCTAGGGCCATGGCCCAATATAACAACAAAAATAGTTAGTCCAAAAATTTGGGATATTACATCCCTCCCTGCTTAGAAATAGCATCGTCCTGGTGTTTCTAGGGACTAGGAATGAAGTCATGAAATAAGGAGGGGTATGCTTTTTTCATGGTGGCCTCATTCTCCCAAGTAGTCTCATCTGGACCGAAGTGCCTCCATTGCACTTTCAGCTGAGTAATGGTCCTCCTCCTAAGCTGCACCTCTCTCTTGTCCATAATGTGGAGTGGTTCTGGCATGAAATCCACTTCGGGCTCCACCTGTAATAAGGACCAATCAATAACATGTTTAGTATCGTATACATATTACTTTAGTAGTGAAGCATGAAAAACATTATGAACCTTTATATGAGCTAGTAAGGCTAACTCATAAGCTATTGGGCCCTTCTTGGCCAGTATTTCAAAAGGTCCACAAAATCTTGGGGATAGTTTCCCACAACGTCCCAAGCTCAACGAGCTTCGTTTTGCCTTTATTTTTAGAAACACATGTTCACTGACTTGGTAGTCTTTGTCTTTTCTTTTCTTGTCCGCATAACTCTTTTGGCAATGTTGTGCTTCTTTTAAGTTCAGTTGTACCTTGGAGACTAGCTATTCCAAGTCCTTTAGTAGGTCGGGTCCTAACATAAGTCTGTCTACTGGACTGTCCCAAGTCACGGGTGTCTGACATTTCCTGCCATATAGTACCTCGAAAGGACTCATTTTGGCCGAGGTTTGATAACCGTTGTTGTATGCAAACTCCGTGAGGTGCAAATAATCTTCCCACTTGATGGAGTTGTTCATGACATACATCCTCAACATGTCCTTGAGGATTTGGTTTACTCGTTCAGTTTGTCTGTCGGTCTGGAGATGGTACGCGGTACTGAATTGGAACTGGGTTTCCAAACTAGAGAACAATGCTCTCCAAAAGTTGCTAGTGAACTTCGTGTCTCGATCGGAAATGATTTCCTTGGGTATCTCATGCAATCAAAAGATATCTTTTAAGAATATTTCCGCGATGTGAACTGCTTTGTAGGTAGATTTCACCGGTATGAAGTGGGTTGCTTTAGATAGTTTGTCTACCACTACAAAGATGGATTCATTCAGTTTCTTACTCTTGGGTAATCCTGTAATGAAGTCCATACTTATTACTTCCCATTTCCATTCCGGAATGGGTAAAGGTTGAAGTAATCTGGAGGGGTGTTGGTGTTCGGCTTTGACTAGTTGGCACTCCTGAGATTTCGTGATGAACATGGAGATGTCAGCTTTCAACTTAGGCCAAAAGTAATGCTTCTTGATTGCCGATAACATATTTGGATATCTGAGATGCCCTGAATAGGGTTTCTAGTGAAACTCGGTGAAAATGTTTGATCTAATGTCCCCACTCTCCGGGATGTAGAGTCTTTCTTTCGACCACAGCAGTCATGCCTTGTCTATCTTGTATTCCTTTTGTTGTTGGAATAATCTGTCTTCCTGAATTTTTGCAAGGATTTCCATGTATTATCGGTCACTCTTAGAAGCCATTCGAATCTTGTGGTGTAAATCTAAGTCGGTTTGACTTACCGTGACTTCGTAAAGCATATGGGCTTGACGGCTCAAGGAATCCGCAAACTTGTTTTCCTTACCTTTTATATGCTTTAGTTCAAAGTGGTATTCACTAAGGTGTTGATGTATATGTAACTTCGGAATGTATTTCACATATATGCATATTGTATTCCTATAGAGATGTTAATATTCCTCTATACGGAAGTGTCATCATTTATATTGTAAGTGTCGTAACTTATACTTGATGGGTTATTAGACCACCTTGTTGGGGTCAGCCCTGTATAAGTCATGTGGGTCAAAGGGTTATTAGACCACCCTATTGGGGGTCGGCCATGTGGGTCAAAGGGTTATTAGACCACCCTAGTGGGGGTCGGCCCAGTCAGCATTATGTTAAGTGGTTAAGTTGAGGCCGACCTAGTTGAGTAAAGGTCAAGTCAAGTTAGTGTATAAATAGAGAGTGTGTCTCTCTCATTTTACATATTCTATTCTCTCACTCACACTTGGGAGAGTGGCGCACTTGTGGAGGAGGAGGCTCTGTTGCTAGGAGAAGACTATCTCTTGTATTCTGGTTGTATCATTGCTCTATCTATCTCTGAGGAAGTTATTGGGTTTTTTCACCTTTATGGTTTTCCCCAAGTAAACTCTGTGTCTCTTGTGCACTTGCATTATTGTGTCCATGATTGATATGATGTAGATTTGTTGTACATGTTGTTCTCTCAGTTAAGATCCTAGAACAAATTGAAGTAAATTCTTAAAATTTAACATGGTATCATAGCTATCCTGAAAGAAGGCATGATATGGCATGTATGACACTTGTTGCACTTAAGATTCTAGGGCTTGATATAGCAAAAACCAGTCATCGTAGCACTTTCTCTATAAATCCATTTTGGCAAAGTTTTCGGATCTGAAACTTTTACAGGTCGAATATAAGATCCCCATGTACGTTGTGTCCAAAGGACAATCTCTAATTCGTTGTACTTTGTGATTTATGATCTGTACAATATAGGGTTTCTGCCTCTTCCAGATCTGAGTCAAAATCAGGTGACCTTGGGAAAAGGTCATAACTTGGGCTAGGAAACTCCAAATGAAATTTTGTAAAACGTGACAGGTAGTACACAGACTGTACTATCTCAGAAACAATTTTCAGAGGCCGAAGTTGAAACAGTGACACGTGGAACGTCGTACAAGTTCGCTCTCCTGTATGATCCCATAAACAGGTCATGTTGTGACACTTGCCATAACTCTCTCTCAGAGAATCCAATTGAGGTCAGACCTATCGAGATGGAAATATAATAGGTCGGGACATCTTAGGAAAATGTTTCAGACCCTATGGATCAAAAATTTCAGAGTTACACCAGAAACAATCAGGTACATATTTCTGTCAAAACAAAATTGTTTTTGAGTACCTTCATTCATGGCTTCCGAAATTTAGGGCTGCGAAGAAAGTTGGAATTTTTGTAATCGGAGACCACGGCTGGATGCTACTCATCAAAATCGAAATTTAGAGACCAAGATCAGATTTTTTGGTTGGGAAGAAGGCCGGGCTTGATCAAACCCCAGTTCGAGACTTTGATCGGAAAGATGGAAAATTAGGGCTTCTGCAAAAATTGGAATTTTGAAAATCTGTGACCACGGCTGGAAGCTCCTCAGAAAAATTGAAGCTTAGAGTTTTGAATCAAATATTTTGGTTGGGTGAAGCTCCAGGAAACTCAAACCCTAATTCAGGGTCCTTCGAGTGAATCCGGAAATCTAAAAGGCAATTTCAAGGGGTGAAACTTTGCAGTTTTCAAATTCTGAATATACCAACTTGATCAGCTCATCAAGGCACATATTTCCATCCTTTCAAAAGTTTGAAATTCAAAGTTTGAATTTTTGGGGTTTCTTTGACAAACCCTAATCCAGCTCCAGGTCCAGTTCTTGCAAATCAAGTGGATTGGGTTAATCCTAGAAGAAGATGGATTGGTCACCTGCATAAGTGAAGAAGTTCCTGTTTCAGAGGGAGATGAGGCTAGGGCCTTCCATAAGAAGATTACAAGCAATCTTGACAGGTATGGCTTATAGGTATGTTTCATGGTTAAGTTTATCATATGTTTGTCTTCATATCATTACAGTACAATCTTGATTAATTATTGGACTTGTCGTATCACCTTAATAGAAGATATTCATTGATTAAAGTTTTGACACTTATGATTGTACTAATGCATTGTGATGTTGTATGAGGTTTATGTTGTTTGCTAACACAAAAGGTACACCAAGAAAGTCAAATCATGTTCTACTTCAAGAACATATGCTCATGGTGACATGAAGACAAAGATTCATCCATTGTCATGGATCACATAGAATATCTACTTTCGAGGTATGTATAACTTGGTTCTACAATGGTTAACTTATGAGACATGCAGGTTACTAGCACAAGTCACTCAAGAGAACCAGAAGACATTATGCGGGTATGTTAGACATAACTAGCTAGCATGCTAATCCAGGTATGCTTTTCCTATATCAAGCTAGAATCCTACCTTGTGTTAGGATCTTATACTGTTGTGTTGTTGATAATGATTATTCATGAAGTCATAGGTTTGAATAATCATGGTTGTATGCATATTATGTTTCTTACCATAATTGATGATATGACTAACCAGAAGAATCATGAAGGTATAGGTTTGAATAATCACGGGTTTTATGCATATTATATCTCTTATCTTGATTGATGATTCAACTAACCAGAAGAGTCCTATGATCAAATAAGAATATGTATGAGTAAAAGAAGACTTCCCTAAAACCTTGAATACTAATGTTTATTATCTGTGAATGATCATGAATATACATGTTTAAGATTATTGTGTTTTGATAGTATTAAGATTATACTAATAAATGTGTGATTATGTATGAGACCTCAAGGATAACACAATGATGATACTAATAAGCATGCATAGTGATTAAGGATGGATGTAAGTTCAAGGACAGGTAATCCAGGAAGCAGCGATCAAGAGGGAGAACACTCTAGTTGTTCCTGCAAGAAAGCAAAGGAGCACACTTCAGTAGTTTCTGCAAGGATGCAGATATTCAGAGGGAGTTGACCACTTCTCACAATCCACATAAGAATGGAGTTGCAGAAAAGAAGCAAATACTGAGAGGGATTCAACCCAACAAACAAACAAAGATAAGTATTTGAATTGTCATTACTTTCATATTTTATTGTTTAAATAATACTGTTCAATAATGTATATACTGATGTTCCTAGAATTAGGTTGTGTATTATGCATATTAGAATAGTTGCAATGATGAACAATATACTACTACTATGCATGGGTAAGTGGCCTATGGCACTGTACAACATTCCATTGCTACTTATCTAGAATGAAACCTTTTTGCTGACATGTTGGGAGTTGTGCAAACTCTTAACAATGTTCTGGTAGAGATTGGAAGGCATCTAGAAAGTTACGGGATATGGATAAATGTTGTATTGAAGCATTGGCTAAGATAATTGCATGACTGTATGACATATTTCTTTATGTGTAAGAATTTGTTCTGAAAACTATGAAATGTTTTCTAATCATGCAATTTAACTTGTTGTGTAGGAAAGATCGTATGCCATCACCTACAAAAGAAGAACTACAACATTTGTTCAACAACAAAATTATCTATTGAAGATATTGAAGTTCCCAGGATATGGGAAGAATGATGTTTGGGATGTAGTCCCAAGACCTGAAGGGAAGTTTGTTATGACTTCCATATGGATCTATCAAGATCAAGCATGCTGCAGATGGCAGCATAGAGAAATATAAAAGTGATGAAATAGAAGATACACCAGATGGATTTCAAGACAGCTTTCTTGAATGGTGTAGTTGAAGATGAAGTGTATGTGGAGCAGCCACTTGGCTATGAGACACATGACAGGGAGTCATATATGTGCAGAACTTGGGTATGATGCACCACTTTCTAAGTATGGAGGTGTGGTAGAGTGCAGATGGAATCTTCCTTGGACAAGGGAAGTATGCAGTAGAGATCCTGAAGAGGTTCGGGATGATGGACTGCGAGGCTATGGCATCGAACCTGAAGCTTCTATGTGATGCTTCATCTGAACCAGTTGATGTCACTATGTATTGTCATATGATTGGGTCCTTGATGTACCTGACGAACATGAGACCAGATATTTGCTTTGCGGTGAACACATTGAGCCAGTTCCTGATAGATCCGAGGAGTGTTCACCTGGTTGTTGTAAAGCATGTTCTGAGGTACCTGAAGGGTACAGTGGATTATGGGCTCAAGTATGAAGCGAATCAAAAGTTTAACCTGCAGGGTTATGTTGATTCATATTGGGCTAGAAAAGCTGCAGATAGGAAGAGCACATCTGGGTGCTGCTTTAGTATGGGATCAGGTGTGATCTCTTCGTTTAGTAGGAAGCAGTCCTGCGTAGCATTGAGTACAGTTGAGGTAGAGTATGTTGCAGCCTGTTCAGCTAGTTGTGAGGCAGTATGGCTACGGAAGCTACTGTCTGAGTTATTTGATCTCCCGTTGGATGCTACTGGTATCTTTTGTGATAACCAGAGTTGTGTGAAGCTATCCGAGAACCCAGTGTTTCATGACAGGTCGAAACACATACAGATCAAATATCACTATATCAAGGATATGGTGCAGAGAGGAGCTGTGAAGCTCCTGTACATTGTGACGGACGAGCAGATTGCAGATGTACTGACGAAGCCACTAGCCAGGGTGAAGTTCGAGTACTTCAGGGAGAGGCTTGGTGTTCTTCAGATTAATGAAAATTTGAGGAAGAAGTGATGGACACATTTGCAGAAGCCATTCCAAGCATGTTGAAAGGAGGATCCTTCACATGGCTGTGGATGTAAGCGATGGATGATGAGCATCTGGACGATGCTCCAATTACTACTCTGTATACACATCATGTTGGATGCTGGATATGATCAGTTGGATCATTTATATATGTATGCATCATGTTGGATGTTGGATATGATCAGTTGGATCATTTATATGTATATGTATGTACGCATCATGTTGGATGCTGGATATGATCGGTTGGATCATTTGTATGTATTTTGTATATGCATCATGTTGGATGCCTGGACCATGTATCTGTATATGTATCAGGTGGATACATTATATGATCAGGTGGATCATGTATGGTGATATGTATCATGTATGTGTATTTGTATCAAGTGGATACACTGTATGATCAGGTGGATCATGTATGATGATATGTATCAGGTATATACTTGGTATGCATCAGGTAGATGCATTGTATGATCAGGATGATCATGGATGACGAGCTTCAGGATGTTGCTCCAGATGACATGTAGTAGGATGTTGTAGTGATGATGATCAGGATGATCATGTGTACATCGGGATGATGTATGGTGAGTATCAGGTTGATACCCTATGGCCGTGGATTAGGTTGTGCAGGTGAGCATATAATTTGGCCCTTGGAGATTTGCAGATAGTCTTTCGAGGTTTTTCCTATGGCATATAATTTGGCCCAGGGATATCTGGAAAATGCTCTTTCGAGGTTTTGCTCTGGGAGGATGTATAATTTGGTCCTGGGAGATCTGCAGATAGTCTTTCAAGGTTTTGCCTATGGCATATAATTTGGCCCTGGGATATCTGGCAGATGCTCTTTCGAGGTTTTGTCCTATGGCATATAATATGTCCCTGGGAGATCCGATAGGTTGGGCTGTGTGCCCGTAATAAGTCCTGGGATGCTCTTGCAAGGTTTTTCCATGACCACATATAATCTGTCCCTAGGAGATCCTATAGGTAGAGCTGTGTGCTCGTAACAGCCTGGGATGCTCTTGCGAGGTTTTGTGGTGACCACATATAATCTGTCCCTGGGAGATCCTATAGGTAGAGCTGTGTGCTCGTAACAGCGTGGGATGCTCTTGCGAGGTTTTGTGGTGAGGTCACATATAATATGGCCCTGGGAGATCCTATAGGTATAGCCGTGTGCTCGTAACAGCCTGGGATGCTCTTTCGAGGTTTTGTGACACACATAATAAGTCACGAGGATTCCACAGTATGGCTAGTGATGACGAAGACCTGCAGGTGGTGGGCCTACATCCAGTATGAAAAAGGACTGGCTCTGTAGAACTTCCTATGACGAGTAGATTCAAAGATTGATTGAGATAGCAGCAGTAGTGACGATGATCCAGAGAAGATGACTTGTGCTAGAAGACCTATGTTGAGAAATACCTTCCTAGTTAAGAGGGAGTGTTGATGTATATGTAACTTCAGAATGTATTTCACATATATGCATATTATATTCCTATAGAGATGTTATTATTCCTCTATACGGAAGTGTCGTCATTTATATTGTAAGTGTCGTAACTTATACTTGATGGGTTATTAGACCACCTTGTTGGGGTCGGCCCTGTATAAGTCATGTGGGTCAAAGGGTTATTAGAACACCCTATTGGGCGTTGGCCATGTGGGTCAAAGGGTTATTAGACCACCCTAGTGGGAGTCGGCCCAGTCAGCATTATGTTAAGTGGTTAATTTGAGGCTGACCTACTTGAGTAAAGGTCAAGTCAAGTTAGTGTATAAATAGAGAGTGTCTCTCTCATTTTACATATTCTATTCTCTCACTCACACTTGGGAGAGTGGTGCACTTGTGGAGGAGGAGGCTCTGCTGCTAGGAGAATACTATCTCTTGTATTATGGTTGTATCATTGCTCTATCTATCTCTGAGGAAGTTATTGGGGTTTTTCACCTTTATGGTTTTCCCCAAGTAAAGTCTGTGTCTCTTGTGTACTTGCATTATTGTGTCCATGATTGATATGTTGTAGATTTGTTGTACATGTTGTTCTCTCAGTTAAGATCCTAGATCAGATTGAAGTAAATTCTGAAAATTTAACATAAGGAAGGATAACCATCTGGCCTACCTGGCATTTAGGCCAAGTTGGTCGAAAAGGTATTTCAAACTCATGTTGTCTGCCATCCATAGGAATTTCTTTCCCATGAGATAATGTCACCACATCTTCAGAGCATGGATGATGGTGGCTAGTTCGAGGTCATGCGTAGGGTAGTTCTGCTCATGTTCTTTTAGTTTCCTTGATTATTAGCATATGGAAAAATTGTCTTGCATAAGGACTCCCCCAAGTCCTTCCTTGCTTGCATCCATGCAAATGACAAAGTCCCCATTGGGATCCGCAATACGTAGAATGGGTGCACTAATCAGTAGTTGCTTCAGCTTTTGAAAACTTTCTTCACACTTATCCATCTAGATAAACTTGTTTGCCTTTTTCTGCAAGGTGGTCATGGGACATGCAATCCGTGAAAAGTTCTCAATGAACTTTTGGTAGTAGCCGACTAATCCTAAGAACGATCTTATATCAAATACGCATGTATGCGTGGGCCATTCTTCGATAGCTTTGACCTTTTCGGGGTCGACTATTCCCTTCTCGGAAATGATATGTCCTAAGTATTGAATATGGGGTTTGTAGAAATCGCACTTACTAAAATTGGTGTAAAGTTGGTGTTCCCTTAGTATCCGTAAAACAATTCAGAGGTGCTCCTCATGTTCTACATTGTTCTTGGAGTAGATCAAGATGTCGTCAATAAATACTAGCACGAACTTATCGAGGTATTTACTAAATATGTTGTTCATCATGCACATAAAGTTGGCCGGTGCGTTCATCAATCCAAAGGGCATCACTACGAACTCGTAGTGGCCATAATAGGCTCGGAATGTAGTTTTGTTGATATCCTCATCATGGATCCTCGCCTGATGGTATTTGGATCGCAAGTCGATCTTTGAGAAGCTCTTCTCTCCTCTAACTTGGTCAAACAAGTCGTCGATCCTAGGGAGTGGGTAGTTGTTCTTAATGGTCATTTTGTTGAGTTGGCGGTAATCGATGCACATCCGCATCGTTCCATTTTTCTTCTTGATGAAGAGCATCGGTGCGCCCCAAGGGGACACATTTGGTCGAATGTACCCTTTGTCAATTAGTTCTTGTAACTGAAGCTTGAGCTCCACCAATTCTGGTGTGCTCATGTGGTACGGGGATTTAGAAGCTAGTACTGACCCGGGTGTTAGTTCTATGGAAAAGTCTAAGTCTCGTTTGGGTGGTAATCCCAGTATTTCATTGGGAAATACATCTTTGAACTCTATGAGGACTGGGAAGTCTTCGATCTTCTGTTCCCTATCAGTTTCTATGTTTTGGATATTGACGGCAAAGAGTTTGCAACCTTTTCTGATACATTTCTTTGCTTATAAGGAGGAGATCTGTCTTATCGACACTTTCTTAGGGATACCCTGAATTGTCTTCTGATTCCCTTGGTCATCCCTGCAAAGTAAGGATTTGTTTAAGCAGTCTAGTAGGACATGGTGTTCTTCTAACCAATCCATGCCGATGAGTACATCGTACAACCCTAGGGGTAGAATGTTTAATTGTAACCTAGTTTGGAACCCATTTAAGTCTATCTCACAAGTCTTAACTAACTCGGAGACCTTTCGTTTGGTACCGGTGGCTAGTTGTACTAGCCACGGTTTCTCGTGAGGTTCTTGGTTCAACTTACAAGTGTCCACTAAATTAGGGGAGATATAACTTTGGCAAGCATCGGGATCTATTAGAACTGAAATGGCAGTGTTAGAGATCTTACCCTCTATTTCCACCATGGTGGCTTGGTGATCTTCCCGTCGGCCATCGAGAGCGGCATAAATCCTTGGTGTCTTTTCCATGTCTCCTACGGTAGGTTCTGCTTGGACGTTGTGTAAAACTCCATCCGTTTTGCTGGGGCAGTCTCTGTAGTAGTATGGCCCTTGGAATTTCCTACAAGAAACAGTTGGTGGGACAGCTTTTGTCCCTTTGTTGAAAGCTATCCCATTGACAGGTGGTGGGGGTGCACTTGGTCGTGCTTGAGGTCGGTTGAAGCCTCTATTGGGTGGAAAACTGTTGTTATGTTTTCGATAGGGTGGAGGTCCAAAGCTCGGTCTGCGATTGTCTGTGAATGTTCTGAACCTATCTCTGCTTCTGTTGAGGTTGTCATTCCTTGGCTGTCCATGTTCATAACATAATCTTGCTTTATGTAAGGTTACGTCCGAGGTTTTGGGCATGTAAAAATCTATCTTTTCTCTAAAGTTTGGTGGCATCCAACCCAAGAACTATTGTATTTTGACCTTCTCATCTTTAATGTATGGCACATAGTGCAGTAGGTCTAAGAATCTGTTTATGAATGCCTCCATGGTTAGAGAGCCCATTTTTAACTCATGAAATTCCTTAATTTTCTTGTCAAAGAATATTTCAGACATATATTTGTCCTGGAATATTCTACTAAAAATATCCCAGGTTATGTCTCTCAGTTCTTGTCCTTTGGTGTGTTTTAAGTCCCGCCACCATCTGGCAGCTTTACCATTCAGGTTGTATATGGCTAGTCAGGCTTGCATTTCATTGGAGTAATTATGAACTTTGAAGTATTTATTCATCCCTAGCAGCCACTCCTCAACCTTTTCCCCAGAGTTAATCTCTCTGTCATAGGTTGGGGCCTTTATCTTCCTGAATTCCCCTTGCAGACTGACGTCACTTTTCCTCCTTTTCTTGCAAGGAGGTGGTGAACCTTTATCATTAGAAGAGCTCTTACAGTCCTCTTCCATTGATTCAGGTATGATTTCACCCTGTTCTTCTCCCTTAGGATTGGCAGTTTTCATTGGGTGATTGTTTCCCTCTTTAAAAGTATTGACTGAGAGTGTGGGCTATACGTGGGGTTTTTCCCCTATTAAAGTTTGAAGTAGAGCTTCATTTATAGCTTGATGTTCTCGTCTTTCTTGCATGTGGTCATCTCTGAAACTTTGGAATTCGGCCTGTATATTTTGCATGGATTTCATTAAATCCGAGTTGATTTCCACCACAATTTCTTGCTCTCGTGGTGGGGAGTTCAGATTTCCATGTATGTAGTTGCACCCTTCTGCATTCATTTTTCAGACAATGATTGTACCTGCAGTGTTATATAAGAGTCAAGAACAGAAAATCTATTAGTTCATTTTCACATAAATAAAATAAAATTTCTAAAGGTATGTTTCTATTTACTGTGTATATACAGCGGATGTTCTGTTTGTAGTGAGCCTAATAGGTCACTTAGTTTTGTAGCTAGGCTCTGATACCACTTGTAATGTCCCGAAAATAGTAAAAAAAAAAAATCCTTCTACTTGCTAGCCTGCCTATAGACAAAATATTTATAAAATTAACTTTAGCACTGTGGAAGGTATTGGTACTAGATTTCCGTATTTGATAGTCTATGGAAAACCTAGTAAGATAGTTCTTTTAGTCAGTCATGCTTTCTTTGTGGAAGTAGTTGTGGTAAGTGTGTTTCTATGGAGATTTAACTTGTAAGAGTATTACTAGTAGTCTCTCTTCCTTTTGTATGGTTTAAATGCATGTTACAATTGTAAATTTGGCTAAATGTCATCCTCAAGCAAGATGGAATTGATTATAAGAGTTGAAATACCCTGGGATCCTTCGATTGATCTAAGCACCCTTGACAGAGTCTCCGAGAGGTGAGGTGTGAGTGTTTGAAAACTATGGATGGACTTAGCGATTTCGGTTTTACTCTTACAGATGTATCTCGGTGGCCATCCTTTGAACAACTCCACTGAGTAAATTATTATGGTGAAAACACCCCTTGAACAACATAACGAATAGTCTAATGTCTACCTTGGTGCTAGATAACCAAACATTGGGCCTATGTGACTATACTATAGTGGTTTACCCAAAATATTAAAAGTTAATGTAGTGGATGGAAGAAATGAATGCGCATATGACAATCACATGGTCAATCGCTAGCTAGGCAGTAAGAGTTTCATCGAATGTTGCACTTGTTTGTCATAGTGTTTCTCTTGTGGCCGAGAGAGGGTTTCAATTGTTTGTAATGGTGTTGCGCCTAGTCTGAGCTATGCTCATGGCCAGGGTATCGTTGATGTTCATGGGGGGCAATGGAAAGATATGAACCCTACTAGGTAAATACTGTGACATCTTCTAGTTTTTGAACTCTATGCTTAATAGGTGTGCAGGCCCCTAATCTGCCTTGGCTTGCTTCTGTTAACAGGTATGGGATTTTGGATTTGAAAATCTTTGCATTTTAAGAGGGGAACCAACCCTAGTTGCATTTTGGCATTGGTCTGGTAAGTCCAGGGTTCCTTCAACCCTTCACACCTTCCTGTATCGGTGTGGAAGAAGAATCTGTTTGAAAGATAATAGGGAGGTTTAGTGTTTCCCTTTGGCTCAATATGGTCTTGAAACCTCGATTATGGTCCCCTTTGGCTGGACCAGGGAGTTAGAAATGAAAATGTTATAACTAGTGTTTTGATGGGTGAACTTCTGTAGATTCCCATACTCATATTTTAGTCTTGGGTGGATTCGATGGTAATCGTGTTTGTATAGAAATGGAGTTTGAAAGGATAATTTCCCCCTATATGAAAACTTGGAATTCGTTTTTGTGGTTTTGGAAATCGTGACAGGACTCCTGCATTTTCTTTTCTATGAGGATTTTAAATGGCCGTAAGAATGAATAGTGGTCTCTTGTAAATTTAAATAGTACTCTGTCAATATATAATGGAAATTCATTTTGTCTATTCTAAGGAATTCATACTAAACAGTGGGACTTTGTCTTTGCTATGTCTTGTGTTAATGTTTCCCTTCCTATGTGTATGAGAATTTATGAACTAGTGTGTTGTTTATAGATCTATCCTGAAGCTACTTGATTTGTGCAAACTGCATTACGTTGATGCCGATAGTAATCGTATCTTTTGTCTATTGTTTGGATTATTGCCTGTACCTGGAATTTGAGTTTTTCCAGGGGTTTGAAAGTTTATGAATGTGATTGTTGCTGCATTTTCAAGTGATGATAAACCCTAACTGCTATTGTTTTGCTTGCTTGAAAGAATAGATTTTATTCGTGTTTCAATTTGCTGTCGACGAAATGTAGGGTAGCAAGGTTTTAAGTGTGGCATTGATGAAATTCGTTCTCTTGACCTGTGTTTCAATTTATTAGAAGAAAAGTGGTTTGTGCTAAGTGGATACTTCATTGACTGTGGGCTTTGACCCTTGTAAAACCCTGTGGTGTTTTCGTTTAATTGTTTTGTTTTATGCGAGTCAAACTAATGGAAAATAACTCCACCCACGATTTTAGTTTTGAACTGTCTGCTATCAAGAACGAAATGAAAACAATGGTAGCTATCTTAGATGTGGGGATCATGTTGAATAACTATTATGGTTGTTGTGTGTCTAGTACTTGTTTTGAGAATGAATCTATTGGAACCACGTATTGTGTTTTTAGATGTAAAGTCTGGCTATTGGTTGAAAACGTAGAGTTATGGAAAATTAGAAATGCGTAGTGTAGCTGAGAGTTTCGATGTTTGGCTTGAAATCTTCGTTTATATCTACTTGCTTTTTCTCCAGTATCGACAGGATAATAATTAAAAGAACTAACAGGCATAGATAAAACCCTGCACTACGAATAAGGAAATACGATTCAAACAGAAAACATATACCTATAAATGAGAAAACATAATATCCCTAACCTAGAAGACAATATGAGGAAATAGGGTGAGAAATGCGTAGTATTAGGGACCTGCCAAATGAAAACCCAGAGTAGAGTTCCTAAACTTTTATGATGGGGTGTTGTCTAGCAAAGGCTAGCTTGGCTAGACCTGCTAGACCCTCCACTGGGTTCTAGGAAGAACCTTGAAGTTGATAATATTGGTAATGAGAACAATGCTACAGTATCTATTCTATTTTTAAAAGCCTACATTTATTATAACTGAAAATTTGAAACAATGAATACTCCATACCTGGCTGCTTGAGTACTCGATCCTTTCCTGTGGAAGCCTAGCTTCTTGGCACTTAATGCCTTCCTGTAGAAACCTGCACACTCAACAATAGTTAATGCAGAGCCTGTTGTATTTAGATAACCTATTAGGATGATTTCCTTTAACTGGATAACTTTGGGGATATCGTTGTCCTCCCAACCATGATCCTATAACCGTTCCTGGTTCTGTATGTATCCCCTTGAGCTGGATTCCAACATGCAAAAGAGATAGAGGACCTAGGGTTACTACTGGTTCACTTTCTTGGAGCAGAAATTTTTCCTTTAGTTACCATCAGAGAATGATAATGAAAAGATAGATGATCCTCCAACTTGGGATTTGCCCTCTTTATGTAGCGGAGTCTTTTAATTAGGACTGTTGAAATAATTAATATTTAAAAGATATTATTTAATTAAATATCTAGTCCTTTTTGAACTAGGACTTTTCTAACTGATTAACTATAAGTGATTTTGATTTCAGCTCCCAATAATAATTATATTACAATAATTATAATCATAATAATATTTTACTTTAGATATTAACACCTCATTAATAATATTTAAATAATGCATAAGCCATCTATAATAAATATATTTCATAATTAGAAAATGACACATTATTATTAAAGCTTTCAATAATAACATAAGCCTTGAGCATTTTATGCATGTTAGTCATAAAAGACTACTGGTAATTATCTTTTATTAGATTATGTAACTTCACATGATACTCCTTTTAATATCTTAAAGACAAGGTCCAATTCTTTGGATGGTCTTGGTGAGCTTGGTTAGGTACCTCTAGTCTCTCTCTCTTTGCATGTAAGATTCCCTCGTTTAACATGGTAGTTCCCGTAGTACTTGATGATAGATAAAAGATGAATCATTTAATCAAATAAAATAAGTGTGATGAAAGTAAAAGTGCTATTAAGAGTCCTTCTGACTCAACACTTTTACGATCCAGTAATCCCGAGTGCTCTTTAGAGCCTTTTAACTGAACACTCTCACATGGGTGTTACGCTAGTGCAATTCAAGAGCCTCTACTCAATACTAGTGCTAGAATGTGGTTGTGACGCACATCTAGAATCTTTAAGTTGCCTCTGATCTGGTATTCGTTTATCAATCTTGGAGTGCTCCAGGGCTTAGGCCCAACACTCAATGTACATCAGGGCTTACTCCCTGTACATAAACATTCTTCTAGGTACATCGAGGCTCATGACCAGTACGCAGGTTATATGTGTGTTTCTGAGTCCACGCTTAACACACTCATAAGTCTAATCATGTGAAATCGTAGCTCTGCATAGTAAGTAACAAAAGATCATCTCAGTATATTAGGGTTTGTACACATATCAAAGCTGAAGAACATCATTACAACATCGGGGCCTTTTTTCCCAGTATACACTCAACTAAAGAATTCAGTCAGGGTCCATTCCTGATATGCCAATATATACAAAAGAATAACCATAGGTGCTGGGGCGCATGCCAAATACTCCAAATAAAACATAGGTGTTGGGGCCGTGTCCCAATATAACAACAAAAATAGTTAGTCCAAAACTTAGGGATATTACAATCAATAGGCTATCCAGTTCAAAATGCTTTATATTCTGCAAATAAATGTTTCATCTTCTTTGGATAGAAATCTATCTTGTATGTGTGGAATAAGCTCTTTGTGAATGTACAATCAATAGTACAAATTTTTATGTGTTTAAATTGTGTTTTTGAATCTGTAAATTGAGTCAGCACCCTCTGTTTTTGAATCTATAAATTGAGTCAACACCCTCTAAATTATGCAATTTCCATAGCTAAAATTTGTGATTCAAATATTTTTTAAAGATCTCCACTAGGAATACCAACAAAATGAGACAACAAATATGCTCAGAAAAAATTGAAAACTTAGAATATTTAGACCACACCATTATGATTTAGCTTTTCAATTAAGTGTTTGAATTAAGACAATCAACACTTGCTATTATCTCTAAAATAAAATGCAAAGTGTCATTTGAGTACCAAGATTTATGAAAAATTTCATCCCAAATTCCAGTCGAACTTATTAGATAGACAAAATGTCCAATTTTTCGACTTCTTCAAATAAAACAAATCATGTCATTGAAATAATCCCAATTAATTCATAAAAAAATAGAATTATTTTTATTTCCCATCTCAAAATTAAGTAACTTAACAATATTTTAATATAATAAATTATATAAAATAAAGGTTTTTTTTCTTGAATATATGAAAGAATACTATAGAATTGCAAGATAGAAATCCTTTAGAACAAATTTGTTTTAATTTTAAATTTAATTTTGCTTGAATTAATATTAATATTATACTTATATTATTTTGTATGTTAATTGAAATTATTTAATGTTAAATTCATCAATAGTTTATTAGTTCCTTGTTCATGAGTGCCTTTATGTATATTGAGATAAAACCTTATCTTGGATGCATGGTTTGGATGTATGGTTTGCATAATTTGAAATTATAATTCAATAAATTAACCTTTATTGGTGTAGTTGTGTGGATATCATTAGGCATACTCCTAA
The DNA here is from genome assembly GCA_027924585.1 of Larix kaempferi. Taxonomy (NCBI): domain Eukaryota; kingdom Viridiplantae; phylum Streptophyta; class Pinopsida; order Pinales; family Pinaceae; genus Larix; species Larix kaempferi. The sequence goes on along the minus strand of BSBM01000393.1, from coordinate 6,128,053 downwards.
ATATGTTTTAGTTTTTAGGTTTTAAAGCCTCACATAACCTTGACTATTCTCTCTATACTTCATGTTAATCATTAAAGTTATTAATCTGCCTAATCCAATCTTTATATCTATGCAATAAACATAATTAATACAAAACATATTTATAATATAATAAATAAACTAAGTTGTTAAAAGTCAACATGCTTTACCCACAATGCACACATTCTATATAAAGGGAAGATAAACACATAGAGACATTGGTTTCATGTTCCATGTTCAAATATTTTATTTATAAGGTTTCTTTCTTTTTTATTGGAAATTTTTATCTTCACATTTCATTTATAAGGTTTCTTTCTTTTTTATTGGAAATTTTTATCTTCACATTTCATTTATAAGGTTTCTTTCTTTTTTTATTGGAAATCATGTTCCTTGTTTACATATTTCATTTGCAAGGTTTCTTTCTTTTTTATTGGAAATTTATCTCACTCATTATGCTTCAAAAGTATTCAAGAAGCCCAATGTAATGCCAATCATGGAGTTTGAGGTTATAAGTAGTTTCATTAAAGGAGACACTTCCAATTCATCCCATAGTGTTGCACCATAGTAATTAGTGTTGTTCCCTTATCCTTGTCCAAGTAGCACTTGGCCACCCTTTTTCTTTACCGCACCAATAATTCAATAAGGGATTAAGAAATTGGTAATATTTGTTTGTTAATTAGTGTTGAAACATGGTAATTAGTCATGTTCCCTTGTCCTTATCCAAGTATCTATTGTCCATCTTTTTTTATATTACCGCACAAATAATTCAATAATGCTTAGGGAATTGATCATGTTTATTTACTAGTTTAAAGTTTATTTTTTACCTTATTTTCTTTGATTAATCTTAACACTTACAAAGAAGTAATATGGTAATGGTTTTAAAAAGCATTCCTCTTAAGAGGCTTTCATAAAATAAAACCTTTCTTTATCATGGATACACTTCTAATCACAATGTAGGATTCTTGCATCTATTTTTTATATAATTTTTGTTTCACCCTCCACAATGAAATCCTTTTAGTCTTTTATGATGTTATCGAGAATAAAATCTTTTGCCATAGATTCATTTTTCTCCTTTTCATTTATCCTATCTTTCAATAGGAGTTTTTCGTATAGATAGTTGGGTCTTATCAAGAATTTCCATACATTAATAGTTTTAGATAGCATAGCCTCTTCAACTGGGAAAACTTAGAGAGATTTTAGGTAATAAAATGTAAAGGAAGGGACTTGGAGCTTTCTGGACATTCTAAGCCTAGAAACACATAATTCTCTCTCATATTTTTTTTTACATCTTGTTTTTGGTCTGAAGGATTTTATTTCATTGTAATTTCACCTTATAGACTCATTGATGTTTGATTCCTTCCTCCTTTATCCAAAATGGATCTACATACGTATAGTATGAAATTATTGATGCTTTCTGTTGGGGAGATTAGGATCTAGGACATCTCAAATGGATTTATTTTTGTCCTGATTTTTGTCAAATTTTGGGACATTAAATTTCTATGTGTTTTTGGGGCCCTAAATGGATTTATGTAGCTTTGTTAACTTTGAAATATAACCACTATATAACATGTTAACCATATAATTGATATAATGATGAGGACAATGTGTTTTTATAATGTCCTTTAGACAAAATTTATCTAAAAAGTAAAATACCCAATAGAATCTAAAAAGTACCCATATAGTTGCTCTTGTTTTGAGAATGGTACTTGTATTAAATTGATATTGATAAGTTGGAGCCATTGCATAGATCCACACTCGTTTTCTATGTGGACATTGGATGGAAGGAGAAAATCTGAATGGCATCGATGGAAATGTCGACCTATTACCAGGCCTCTGATCGAGAGCTTCAATGCTCCAATGAAGAAGAATCCATTTTATGTGGAGATTACAGTCTATATACCCCTAAGAGGTTGGACTAAGTCTGTGAAATATCTTTATCAGAGATGTGAGCAGTGGATATATGCCCAGAGGGAATATTTTCAAGGTATAGAACTCCTGAATATATATTCATGTTTTAGAATGATGAGAGATGCTCTTAACATCCCATGATAGATTTTAATATTTATCATATTAAATTTAGAGAGAGTTATACTCGTTCTCAAGTGACCTTCCACAAGGTGTAGCTAGATGATGAGAGCAAGATTATTATGCATGCATCTGAATGGAATAGTTTTGAATACTTTGGAATCCTTTAGCTCATAATTGGGAGGCTTTGAGCTTTCAGGATTGGGAGAATAATGGGAGAAGTGTAATGAAAATTTCATCCAACAGCTACAGTGAGAGGAAAGGAAGCAATGGCATTGTATGGAATAAAAAGAAATTCAAAATAGGTCGAGGTGCTCAAAAGACTTATGAAGAGCAAGAGATTATAAACATGAGTGTGGCGCAAACATTCAGGTCCAGTTTTTAGAGTCCATCCTTATCCTACCAGAATCTCATTAAGCTGTATGCTCACTCTGATTTTTAATCATAGACCGAACCTGGTTGTCATTGAGTTTTGTTTATTTTTAGAGATAATTATTTTCACTCTCTCTCTATATCTATATATAGCTTTGTGGACAACTATTCAGTTCAAAATGCTTTATATTCTGCAAATAATTGTTTCATTTCTTTCGATAGAAAGCTATCTTGTATGTGAGGAATAAGCTCTTTGTGAATGTACAATGAATACAAAATGCGCTAGAAAAACCTTACATGTAATTTATTTTTTAAACTTATTATAAATTGGAGTAGTTAATTTCTTCTATGTTTTCTATTTTACTGGCTTTTGGTCGGAATTCATAATTTGTTTTGGTAAAATCCGAATTTTTATGTGTTTAAATTGTGTTTTTGAATATATAATGTGCCCGTAATCTGTTTATCGCATTAGAGACCATGGGACCATTTATCACACTTCATAGATTGGTACTGCACAGGACCATGGGACCGTAATCCATTTATCTGAGACAAGTGCGCAAGAATAGAAAGTTAGTGTCGCGGATGGTAACAGGAGGTTATAATTTATATGACACAAATGCACAAGGACAAAACAGAAGCACAACAGATTATGCGCAGGATGATGTAGTTTATCTGATACATATGTGAAAGTATAGAACATCAGCATACCAGATGATGCACAATATCAGTTGAGTTTGTAGATGCGCAGAAACATAACAGTATGTTGAAACATCGCGTAGATTACAGAAGGTTATGAAATACAAGAAACAGTGTGTGATACTGAAGAGATTGAAGAAGGTTATGAGAACCAGTGTGTGATACTGAAGGAGTGAAGTGAAGTGTGTAGTGAACTTATGATACAACACAGAAGCTACGAAGAAAAGTGTATATAGTAGGTGCACACAAAGGAATGTATTGCAGTAAATATGAAGAGTGCGCATATCAGTGGAAATCAAAGAATAATCTTATACAGTCATATCAGAGGGACAAGACGGGGCAAGGAATAGGGAGTCGGTACTTCATTCAGGTTGAAGCTTGTAAATCTAGGGGTACAATGCCTCCTTCCAAGAGGTGTTGGTAAATCAGGGAGTTGGTGCTTCCTTCAGGTTGTATCCTGTAAATGAGGGGGTTGGATCCTCCTTCTAGTCGGTGCTAGAGAATCTTGGTAATGGTGCTTCCCATGAATGTAATCTTTATTATATAAGAAAACATTATGTTGTTTTCTTCCAAATGGATTTCCAAGTTAAATCTTTGTGTTTTATGTTTATGCATGTGTTGATGAATGATATTGTTTATGGTGGAACTACAACTTGAATTTGATAAAAGTGAAAATTGTTCATAACTATGCATAATACTGATTCACCCCCCCCTCTCAGTATTAATAATATTTCCAACAAATATGTGTGTGTGTGTCTGTGTGTGTGTGTGTGTGTTGAATTGGTTAACTTATCCACCGCGAATATGATAGAATCACGTTTCTTAATATTCTTAGTAATCTCGTAATCTAGTCCATGGTTATTACTTCTCATTTCCATTCTATAAGTGACAAAGGTTCCAACAAACATGTTGGGTATTGATGCTGAACATTAATCCATTGGTATTCGATATATTTGGAAATGTACTGGAAAACATATTTCTTCATCCTATGCCAAACCTACCTATTGAATTTTTGTTGTAGTAATCATTTTTCCAAAATATGGCATATTATGTCTTTCATCCATGATCATTCCTCTCTTATGAAGAGTGGGGAATATAAGTTCTATTTTTATAAATAAGGTCATCATCATTTAGCTGATAGCCTACATATCTTTTTTCTAATTTATCATATTCATAAAGGAAATCAATAACTCTCTTTTTAAAACATAATTTGTGAATGTTGATAGTTGGGCTGGTGCAAGGTAATGATACCCAATTATGACACGTTAGTTGCAATGACATTTTGGAAAAAAAGAAATATTATCATTAAAATGAATTATTAGAGGTACCTACAAAACGTTTTTGGATTAGGTGTAAATAGATGAAATGTAGAAAAACGGATGACCTTCTGGAATATATAACTTTTATTTATGGAAAAGTGGTATAACCACTGAAAAATGTCATTATTCGAAGATTGGTATGTTATTTGTTTCTCAAACATAATGCACATGTTTTTTTTGAGCCACCTGTTTGCTATGTAAATTTTCAATTCACAAGAAAAAAAAATTGTAGAGGCATAGGCAACAGAAGAATCTTGTGTGGGGCTATTTTTCCAAAATCTTAAAAGTCAATTTTATATTTTTTTTAAATTACCGAAGTCAGTGAAGCCCTAAAATGACATGGTCAAGTGTTGAGCCACCATATCATGGTCTAAAAATAATTAAAATACTTTCTTTTTTTTAGGTTGTAGGTATTTTCGTGCTCTTGTGCTAGTTCTCTTCCGTTTTCAAGATAGGTAAGCCAATCAAAAGTTATAGGCCAAATAAACGACCTATGTTTTTTACAAATTTGACATGAGTGCAGTTAAAAATGAATTAAAAATAGAAAACAACAACAGATCTATTCAAAAATTATATATTTAGAAGCTGCACACAAAGTTTGACAAGCATGTGCAATTTCATCTATAGTGCACTCATGGAGCTTATGTGGAACTAGTTGTGAAAAACTGAAAGTTACAGCATTTGATGTTTTCTGCCATAAATCAGGCATAAATTAGACCGAGCCTCAAGGTGCAATCCAAAGCTAATTCCAAGCCTGCAAAGGCGCCAAAAACAATTTGAATTCATACACGCGTGCACGCAAATACGCACACGCGCAAACACGCGCATGCGTGACTGACAGCGCACACGTGTAGGTGTGCGCACGCGTTAATAACAGCGCGCACGCATCTCTGCGCGTACATGTTATTGTATGCCTTTGTATGGTTTATTTAATTTCTTTTGTCAAGGGGTTACATGACGTTGATTAAGATGTGATGATGAAGAAGATGAAGATGATGGAGAGGTTGATGAGGAAGGGGGAGATGACAATGATGTTGATGATGATGATGATGATGATGATGATGATGATGATGATGATGATGATGATGATGATGGTGATGGTGATGAAGATGATGATGGTGAT